>CM054134.1:2203800-2231300 GCA_028751875.1 Rapana venosa | reverse complement strand
ACAATCAAAACTCGCATAAAAATATTTTTGCCATTCCTGACGCTTTCCTCACTCTGCCAATTTCTCCACAAAAAAATAGCCTCGGACATCGTTGTTCGTGATGAGTTGCCACACTGGTGAAACACGTGTTCCATGGAACAAGCCACAAACTCCAAGAGTTTTCTTCCTCGTAAAAACTTAGCAATGTATGCAGGCACAGCCCTCCCTGTGTGGCCGAGAGAAGAGGAACATCCACTGGGAAATAAACAAAACATGTCAACTAGAAAGAAACTGGATATTTCCAGAGGACTGCCTCTCTGTGTTGTGTGTGTGTGTTTGTGTGTGTGTGTGTGGGGGGGGGGGGGGTGGAGGGTGTGTGGGGTGTGGGTGTGGGGTGTGTGTGTGTGTAGAGAAGTGTGGGTGGGTGTGGAGGGGGTGTGTGTGTGTGTGAGTGGTAGTGGGTGTGTGTGTGTGTGTGTGTGTGTGTGTGTGTTGTGTGTGTGTGTGTTGTGTGTGTGTGTGTGTGTGTGTGTGTGTGGAGGGGTGTGGAGGGGTGTGTGTGAGGGGAGGGGGGGGTGTCGTTTTTGCTCATGCATGTTCACGTTTGAGCTAATAATGGAGGGGTTGGTTTTTGTTAATGTTAGTCTGGCTTTTCTTCTTCATAATCTCTCTGTTGTTGTTGTTCTTCTTCTTCTTCTTCTTCTATGTATATGTGTGTGTGTGTGTGTGTGTGTGCGCGCGCGCGCGCACGAGCACACGTTCATGCATTTGTGTTTATGTGAGAAGACATTAGGAATGCAGGAGAGAGAGAGACAGAGACAGAGAGAGAGAGAGACAGCGACTTGGATCTCTCTATTTTCTTTGACATTGTTGTTATTTTTTAGGAAAGTGGAATAAGCATTTAAGTCTTTTTTGTATATCCAGGCATCATGAGCATGCCGCTTGTTTTGTTGTTGTTGTTTGTTACGTTTTGTCGTGCGTTCCCAGCGGCACAAAATGACAAAGAGAGACAGAGAGACAGGCAGACAGGCAGACTGACACATAGAGACAAAGACAGACATAGAGACAGACAGACAGAGACAAAGACAGACAGAGAGACAGAGAGACAGACAGACAGGCAGACTGACAGAGATAAAGACAGACATAGAGACAGACAGACAGGCAGGCAGGCAGACTGACAGAGATAAAGACAGACATAGAGACAGACAGACAGACAGGCAGGCAGACTGACAGATAGAGACAAAGACAGACATACAGACAGACAGACAGGCAGGCAGGCAGACTGACAGAGATAAAGACAGACATAGAGACAGACAGACAGACAGGCAGGCAGACTGACAGATAGAGACAAAGACAGACATAGAGACAGACATAGAGACAGACAGACAGACTGACAGAGACAAAGACAGACATAGAGACAGCCAGACAGAGAGACAGACTGACAGATAGAGACAAAGACAGACATAGAGACAGACAGACAGGCATGCAGGCAGACTGACAGATAGAGACAAAGACAGACAAAGAGACAGACATAGAGACAGATTAACAGATA
This sequence comes from Rapana venosa, assembly GCA_028751875.1. Lineage (NCBI taxonomy): Eukaryota > Metazoa > Mollusca > Gastropoda > Neogastropoda > Muricidae > Rapana > Rapana venosa. The sequence continues at coordinate 2,229,769 of CM054134.1, read as the reverse complement.
GAGACAAAGATAGACATAGAGACAGACAGACTGACAGAGACAAAGACAGACATGCAAACTGACAGACAGAAACAAACAAAGACATAGAGACAGACAGACAGACAGACAGGCAGACAGACAGACAGGCAGGCAAACAGCTAGACAGAGACAGAGAGTAGTAGGAGGCACAGAGAGAAAGTCACACACAGACAGACACACAGACAGACAGACATTCACACACACATACATACATATATACATACATACATACATACATACATACATACATACATACATACATACATACATACATACATACATACCTACATACATATATAATACATGCATACATACATACATTTCATACATACAAAACATACAAACATATATACATACATACATACACGCGCACGTGCACACGCATACACCCAGGCATGCCCACACACACACACACACCACACACACACACACACACACACACACACACACACACACACACATACACACACTCACACACGTACACACGTACACACACACACATACACACACACATACACACACTCACACACGTACACACACACATACACACACTCACACACGTACACACACACGTACACACACTCACACACGTATACACACATACACACACTCACACACGTACACACACACATACACACACTCACACACGTACACAAACACACACACACATACACATACGCGCATTTACACTCACACACACTCACACACACACACATACATCTACACATACACACATACACCACACAACACACACACACACACACACACACACACACACACACACAGAGAACATAAAACATTGAAACCAATAAACGGAACAACGCAAAAGAAAATCATGTATGGGGGGAAGGGGGGGGAATCCAAAAATCCAAATCCCTAAAACCTAAACCAGAAATCGAAACATGTAAAATGACGCATTCCGTAATCACTATCCATTACCCAGGGACACGAAGAATTATGTCGCATTATAACAATTACACAGATTTCTCTACCTGAATTTTTTGGGAGAAAAGGCATTCCCACAGGCCAACCCCACTCTTTTGGGGTTTGATTTGGTTTTGTTTGTTTTGTTTTGTTTTGTTGGGGTTTGTTTTGTTCGGTTGGTTGGCGTTTTGTTCTTTTGTCGCTGTTGTTGTTTTGGGTTGTTGTTTGCTTTTGTTTTGTTGTTATTGTTTTGGTGTTTGTTTGGGTGTTTGTTTTTTTGGTTTGTTTGGGTTGTGTGTGTTGTTGTTTTTTGGGGTGGGTTCTTGTTGGTTTGTTTGTCTTCATTTACATGTACTTCTTTGCCTGCAATGACAGCGAGTTTACCAGAGATTTTCTTAAGAATTAATTATTCTTTTTTTTGTTGCTGATTGTGTTTTAATGTGTGCTAAATGTACGTTGCACTTGAAGGGGTTTTAGTTTTGTTTTGTTTTATTTTTTATTTGGTTTGTTTGTTTCCTTTGTATTGAAAAAGAAAATACCACTAACCCAGTTTTGTTAGAATGCTGAAGAAAGCTTAAGGTTATAGCCGAGCTCAAACCCTAGACCTCTTGCTTCCCTAAAGTAGGTGCAATGATGATTTTTCTCTTCATTCTCTGCGTTTTCCTCAATAATCATTCAAAGAATAGACTTGGCCCAGGTCAGAGTTTGTGTCAAGAAGATGGGATATACCTGGAGACAGCTGGAGAGAATAGCCCAGGACAGAGGACTCTGGCGGACTGTTGTCGGCGGCCTATGCTCCAGGGGAAGTGATGGGCCTAAGTAAGTAAGTAAGAGTTTGTGTCAGTTATTGATGTAAGCCAATTACCAAGGCCTATACTAAAATGTTATGTTTTAAACAGTTATGTTGAGGCTGTCTTCAGGCATGACAAGAGTTCCTAGCATAAAGGCCTACTCTCTTTTTGTTGTGATTCCCCTGCTGATAGTGACTTGTGCGTGTGTACGTGTGTGAGTGTACGTGTGTGTAGGTGTTGTGTGTGTGTGTGTGTGTGTGTTGTGTGTGTGTGTGTGTGTGTGTGTGTGTGTGTGTGTGTGTTGTGGTGTGTGTGTGTGTGTGTGTGTGTGTGTGTGTGTGTCTGTGTCTGTGTCTGTGTCTGTACTTGTGTGTCAAACTTTTTTTATCAAACTTTTATTTCCAGATGGTACATTGAATAAGCAAAATACTTGCTTTTTTCGTCAAGCCATCTAAGGAAAAAACAACAACAACAACAACAACAAACAAAAACACAAAAAAACAACAACAACAACACCCCCAAAAAATATATATATATATACAAACAAATATACCAAATCTTATTGGAAAGGAAATTATAAAGATAAAGATGACGATGATGACGATGGCGATATCAATAAACAATGACAATTACTACTGCCAGAAATATCAATGAAGACGATGATTATACGATGAAACTACTAATCATAACATTACAGCAGATCATGTTTCAATATCCAACTCAATCCCTACACAATCCCTGTGTGTGGGTGTGGGTGTGTGGGTGTGTATACGTGTGTTGTGTGTGAAATTCTTATTCTTTCTCATATTTCGAGGATAATGGAATAAGCACTCATGTGCTTTTCTACATCCAGTCCCCGTGTGTATGCAGTTTTGTCAATTTTGTCGTCCGTTTCCATCGATACACAATGGCCTACTCTTCCGAAAAGCGGAATGGGTTTTAATATGTTTACAAGATGTTCTCTTTGTGTGTGCGTGTGTGTGCGCGCGCGTGTGTGTTCACGTGTGTGCGTGTGTGTGCACGTGCGTGTGTGTGTGTTTTGTATGTGTGTCTTCAATTTTACGTCTGTTCACTTAAGTGATATTAGACGAGTGTGTTTTGTATGTGTTTGTGTGTATGTGTGTTTTGTATATGTTTTGTGTGTGTGTGTGTGTGTTGTGTCATAGAACACAACACACATACAGGCAACAGTAATGTTGCAGGTGTAGTGCCAGAACAGCAGAGCGTGTGCCCTGGTTTCCTCTGGCTGGCAGACAGACAGACAGACAGACAGACTGCTGAAGGAGGGTCACTGATGGCTCCCCATAGCATACTGCACCTCTCCTTCTGCCTCCCGTCCTGTCCTCTGCTCTGCTCTTTGATCTTGGCTAGTGCTTTCAGCTCTCCTGGTCACTTGAGTCTGAGCTGCTGTCGTTTTGAATACTAGGACAGACAGACTTCATTTACTGAGTCCCGACTTGCCCAACACCAAAGCTTATGAAAGTTAGCTTTGTCTAAAACAAGTTTATGGCACACATATGTACCTCACATGTGCATGCATGCGCCCGCGCACACACACACAAATGTACACGCACATATACACACGCGCACACACACACATACATACACAAACATACATACATATATACACACACATACATATACACAAACATATACACACACAAACACACAATACACACATGCGCGCACACATACATACACATACACACACATACACATTCACAAACATATGCACACACACACACGCGGCACACACACATACACATACACAAACATATGCACACTCGCACGCACGCGCGGCACACACACGCACGCACACACACACACACACACACACACACACACACACACACACACACACACACACACATTCCATACAAAGCAACAACAGCAGAGGTAGCAACACCAAGAACAACAACAGAAGAAAAAAACCACGACACAACAATATTCATAACACTCACAGCAACAGCTTTCTAACCTATTAACAAGTTCACTCTATCGATGCCAATCAATCGACACTCACATAAAATCCTTATAATTCTTGACTTGCTATTTCTGAACGTAAGGACACACACACACACACACACACACACACACACACACACCACACACACACGCGCACACGCACGCGCGACACACACACACACACACACACAACACACACACACATTCTTCCTTTTCTTCTTTGCAATTCTTCTTAATCTTTCCAATTCTTCTTCTTCTTCTTTAACGCACGTAAAAAAAAGAACCCACGGCAACAAGAGAGTTGTCTCTGGCAAAATTATCTAGGAAAAAAGTCACTCTGATAGGGAAATAAATACAGTTGTAGACATGGCAAAAAGAAAAAAATAATTGTGGGTGGCGATGCTTTTGTGGCGACACGCTCTCCCCAAAGACAAGCAAGCAACCCGAATTCCACGCAGAGAAATCTGCCGTGACTTAAATTGGTGTATATTTTTTGTTTTAAACTAGCTTCAGACACTGGTGCTAATGAATTGCCACACTGTGGAACCACGTGTCGGAACGATTCACAACCTCTAACGCTTTTCTTCCTCGTAAAAACGCTGCAGTCTATGCAGACACAGGCCCCATGTGGCTAGGGGGAAAAAAGGGAATATCTGACAGGGAAATAAAGAAAACATGTCGACCAGAACAGAAACTGGATATTTCCAGAGGACTGCCTGCGTGGGTGTTTTTGTTGTTGTTGGGTTTTTTGGGGGAGATGGGGGGGGGGGGGGGGGGAATTATCTCTTTTTAAAGTCTATCGGTGTTGAGCATTAATGCTCGTGTTCGAGTTAATCACATTTTAGCAAAGAACTTCTTTTTCTTGTTGTGTATGCGCGTGCGCACGTGCGTGGTGTGGTGTGTGTGTGTGTGTGTGTGTGTGTGTGTGTGTGTGTGTGTGTGTGTGTGTGTGTGTGTGTGTGTGTGTGTGTGTGTGTGTGTGTGTGTGTGTGTGTGCGCGCGCACGCACACATATATGTGCTTATGAGAGTACAAGAAAAGAAAGCCTGAGAGAGACAGACAGACAGATAGACAGACAGACAGACAGACCAACATACATACATACATACATACATACAGACAGACAGACAGACAGACAGACGGAGAAAAGAGAGTAGTAGAAAAAACCAGGATGAGAATCTGTGCTCTTCACCACTAAAAGAACACACACTCCACAATTTTCCCTTTTTTTTTTGGGAAAAAAACCCCCCCCAAAAAAAAAGGGGGCCCAAAATTTTTAAAAAAATTTTTAATTTTAAAAAAAACCCCCTTTTTTTTTTTCCCCTTTTTTTTACCGCCCCCAAAAAAACCAATTTAAAAACTTTTTTTGGGTTTAAAAAAACCCCAAAAAAAACAAAAATTTAAACAAAAAAAAAAACAACCGGGGGAAAAAAAAAAGGGGAGGTTTTTTTTTGGGGGAAAAAATTTTTAAACAAAAAAAAAATTTAAGAAAAAAATTTAAAAAATTTTTTGGGTTTTTTTGGGGTTTTTTTGGGGGGTTTTTTAAAAGGGGGGGGTTTTTTTTTAAAGGGGAAAAAAAAAACCCAACTTGTTTTTAAAAATTTTAAAAATTTTTCCCCTGGGGGGGGCCCAGGGGGGGGGTTTTTTTTTGGTTTTGGGTTTTTTGGTTTTTTGGGGTTTTTGTTTTTTTTTATTTTTTTTTTTTAGGAAAAGGGGGTTTTTAAAAAATTTAGGGGGAAATTTTTTAAAAGAAAAAAAAAAAATAAAAATTTTAAATTTTGGGGAAAAAAAAAACCAAAAAAAAAACAAAAAAAAAAAAAAAAACAAAAAAAAAACAAAACAAAAAAAAAAACCCCCCCCCCCAAAACAATACCCAAAAAAAATTTTTGGGGGGGGGAAGGGGGGGGGGGGGGGGGGGGGGGGGGGGGAAAAAAATTTTGGGGGTTTAAAATAGGGGAAAATTTTAAACCCCTTTAATTTTTCCCAAAAAAGGGGGGGAGGGGGGGCCCTTGGGGGGAGAAACAATTTTGAAATTTTAAATTTTTAAAATTTTTTCCCCCATTTGGGGTTTGGTAAAAAAGTTAGTTGGAAAATTTTTAACAATAAAGGGGGGTTTTTTGAAAAGGAAACCTTTTTTTTTTTTACGGCCCTTTTAAAATTTTGGAAAAATTTTTTGATTGCTTTATTTTTTTTAAATTTGGGAAAAAAAAGGTTTTTTTTAAAAATTTTTTTTAAAGAAATTTTTTTTTAAATTGGTTTAAGGAAATGGTTTTCCTTTTTTGATTAAAAAAGGGGCCCGTTTCCCTTTTTTAAAATATTTTGGGGAAGGGGGAAAGGGGGGGGGGGGGGGAATTTTTTTCCAAAAAAAATTTTTTTGGGGTGGGGGACCCCAGAAGGGGGTTTTTAGAGGGGGGGGTGTTTTTTTTTTGGGGTTTTTTTTTTTTTTTAAAGGGGGGGGGGGGAAAAAGGGGGGTTTTTTTAAAAAGGGGGGGTTTTTGGGGGGGGGGAAAAATTTTTTTTTTTTTTTTAATTTTGGGGGGGGGGGGGGAAAAAAAGGGGGGGGGGTTTTTTGGGAATAAGAGGGTTTAAGGGAAATGCCCCAAACCCTTTTTTTGAGGAAAATTTAAAAAACCCCCCAAAAAACCCAAAAAAAAAAATCCCTTGGGGAAAATTTAAAAAAATTTTTTGGGGGGGGGGAAAAAAAATTTGTTTCAAAGGGAAATAATTTTTTAAAAAAAAAATTTTTTTTTTTTTTTTAAAAAAAAAAATTTAAAATTTGTTTTTAAATTTCCCGGGTTTCTTTAAATGCCCCCCAGGGGGGGAAAAAAAAATTAAAAAAAAAAAAAAAAAAAAAAAAAAACCCCCCCCCCCCCAATTTTTTTTTTTTTTTTTTTAAAAAGGGAAAAGTTTTTAAATCCCCGGGGGGGCCGGGTAAAAATTTTTGTGGGCCCTATTCCCCCCCTTTTTTTAAAAGGGAAAAAATTTTGTTTAAAATAAAAAACCCCCAAAACTTTTGGGTTTGGCGACAAGGTTTTCCCCGGGAAGAAAAAAGGGGGAAAGGGAGCCCCGTTTTTTTTTTTTTTAATTTTAAAAAATTTACCCTTGCCCCTTTGCCACGTGGGTTTTCAGGGGGGAAAAAAAGTTTTTTTTGGGTTTAACCCGAAAAATTTGGGGAGTTTGAAAATTGTAAAAAAAAAAAAAATTTTAAACTTTAAAAAAATTTAATTTTTAAAAGTTTTTTTCCCAAAGGGGGAGTTTGGGAAATAGGGGGGGGTTTTTGGGAAAGGGGGGAAAAATAAAAAAAAAAAAAAAAAAAAAGGGGGGGGGGGGGGGGGGGGGGGGGGGGGGGGGGTGGGGGGGGGGGGGGGGGGGGGGGGGGGGGGGGGGGGGGGGGGGGGGGGGGGGGGGGGGGGGGGGGGGGGGGGGGGGGGGGGGGGGGGGGGGGGGGGGGGGGGGGGGGGGGGGGGGGGGGGGGGGGGGGGGGGGGGGGAAGAGGGGGGGTTTTTGGGGAGGGAAAAGGGAAAAAAAGAAAAAAGGAGGAAAGAAAAAAATTAAAATAAAAAAAAAAAAGGGGGAAAAATAAAAAAAAAAAAAGGGGGGGGGGAAAAAAAAGGAAGGAAAAAAAGGGAAATTTTTTTTGGGGGGGGGGGAGGTAGAAAAAAAAAAAAGGGGGGGGGAAAATGGGGGGGGGGGGGGGGGGGAAAACAATTTAAAAGAGGGGAAAAAGGGGGAAAAAAGAAAAAAAAAAAAAAAAAAAAAATGAAAAAAAGGGGGAAAAGGGAAAAAGGAAAAAAGGGGGAAGGGGAAAAGGGGGGGGGGAGGGGGGAAAAAGGGAAAAAGACGGGGTTTGGGGGGGGGGGACCGGGGGGGGGGGGTGGGGGGGGGAGGGAAAACGGGGGGGGCCCCCGGGGGGGAAAGAAAAAGGGAAAAAAAGGGGGGTTTTTGGGGGGGGAAAAAGGGACAAAAGGGGAATGGAAGAAAAAAAGGACCCAAAAAAGGGGAAGGGGGGAAAAATTTGGGGGGGGGGGGGGTTTTGGGGGAAAGGGAAGACGGGGGGGGGGGGGGGGGAAAAAAAAGAGGGGGAGGGGGGGTTTAAAAAAAAAAAAAGGGGGGGGGGGGGTTTGGGGAGGGGTTTTGATGGGGGGGGGGGGGGGGGGGGGAAAAGGGGGGGGGAAAAAAGGGGAAAAAGGGGGGGGGGGGGGGGGGGGGGGGGGGGGGGGGGGTTTTAATGGAAAATTTTAAAGAAAAAAAATTTTTAAATAATTTCCCCAAAAAAGGGAAAAAAAATTTTGGAAAAAAAAAAAAAAATTTTTGTTTACCAAAAAAAAAAATTTTTTAATAAAATTTAAAAAAAAAATTTTTTTTTTTTGGGGGATAATTTTTGGGTTTTTTGGGAATGGTTAAATTTAAAATGGGGGAAATAAGGGAAAGGGGGGTTTTTTTTTAAAAAATGGGGAAAAAATTTAAAAAAAAATTTGTTTTTTTTTTAAAAAAAAAAAAATTTTAAAAATGTTTAAAATAAAAAAAGATTAAAAAAAAATTTTTTATAAAAATTTTAAAAATTTTTTCCCCAAAAAAAAATTTGGGTAAAAAAATTGGCCTTAAAATTAAATTGTTTTTTTTTCCCCTTTTTTTTGTAAAGGTAAAATTTTTCAAAATACAAAAACCGCCAAAAAATCTTTTTTTTTTCCCCCCAAACCCCCCTTTTTTTAAAGTTTAAGGTCCCTTTTTTTTAAATTTTTCTAAAAATTTGAGGGGGGTTTTGGGAAAGGGAAGGGGGCGGAAAAAAAGGGGGGGGGGGGGGGGGGGGGGGGGGGGGGGCAGAAAAGGGGGGGGGGGGGAAAAATTTTTTTTAAAAAAAGGGGGGGGGGGTTTTTGGGGGGAAAAACAAAGTTTGGGAATTAAATTTTTTTAAAAGGGGGGGGGGGGGGGGGAAAAAGGAAAAGGGGGGGGGGGGGTTTTTTTTGGGGGGGGTTTTTGGTTTTTTTAAAATTGGGGGGTTTGGGGGGGGGAAAAAAATTTTTTTCCAAAAAGGGGGGGGGGGGGAAAAAAAAAAAATTTTTTTTTTGGGGGGGGTTTTTTTTTTTGGGGGGGGGATTAAACAAAAAAAATTGAAACTTTTTTTTCCCCAAACAGCAAAAAAATTTTTTAAAATTTTAAAAAAAAATTTTTTTTTTTTAAAAACTTATTTTTTTTTTAAAAAACTTGGGGGAAAAAAAAACCCCCCCTTTTAAAAAAAAACTTGTTTTGGTTTTAATAAAACCCTTTTTTGTTTAATTTTTTAAAAAAATTTGGGATTTAAAATCTGAATTTGGGCTTTTCAAACCTTTTTAAGTTTTTTTTGAAAAGTTTTTTTAAAATTTAAGAAATTAAAAATTTTTTTAACCCTTTTTTTTTTTAACAAAAAAAAATTTGGCTTATATTTAAAAAAAAAAATTTTTTTTTTTTTTTTATTAAACCCAAAAAATTTCTTTGGCCCAAAAAGGGGTTTTCGGGCATTTTTAAAAGGGGGGTTTTTTTTTGGGGGGGGGGGGGAAAAAACGGGTTTTTTTTAATTCCTTAAAAATTTTTTAAAAAATTCGGGGGGGGGGGGGGGGAAAAAAATGGGGAAAAAAAAAAACCGGGGGGTTTTTTTTTTTAAAAAGTTCTTTTTAAAATTTTTTTTTGAAAAAAGGGATTTTTTCCCCTTTTTAAAAAATTTCCCCCAAATTTTTAAAAAACCTTTTTTTTTTTTTTAAATTTTGTTTTTTTGGGTTTTTTTTTAAAGCCCAAAGTTTAAAAATTTTCCCCCAAAAATTTTTGGGTTGTTATTTGTCAGAGATATTAGTTGACTTGATTAAAATTTTTTTTTAGTCTTAGAAATTTTACGGGGTTAGCCCAGCCCGACGGCATTTTTTCGGGTCTATGTCGTTGTGTTCTTTTTAAATTTCGCTTTTTGCCCCCTTTTTCCCCTTCCCCAAATCAAAAACCTCTTTATAAAAAAAGCGGTTTCTTTTACCATTGTTGCTTTTAATCTTATATACATTTTTTGCGTTTTTAGAATTTATTAAAATTCCCTTTTAAGCCCTTGTCCCAAGCAATTGAAAGTGACCTTTCCTTTTTAAAAATTCCCTTGGTTAATAGTTGAAGTTAAGACTTAAGATACCCCAACTTTTTCATTTTCCCATAAAAGTTTTCAAAACGATTGTAAATTTTTCCCCGTATTGTGTCGAATTTTATTGAGAAACCCCTGAGCTCAAAATAACAGGAAATGATTTATCAAAAAATTTTAGTGTCCCCCAAAAAGAGGACCAAAATTTTATTGTAAAAACAAATTTTTTTGATACAAAAAAATAATTAAATGCTTTTTCCAATATTGGAAATGAAAAATTTCATGTCCAAAAAACCCAAAAAATTTTACTCCCTTTGTATAGAGCAATTAAAATTACACATTTTTAAAAAAATGAGTACCAAATCTTTTTAAGCCCCCATCTTTGGGGGGAAGTACGCACAAAAATTTCATTTTCTCTTCACTGCTGGGGGCTTTTAAAAATTTGTCTAATCTTGCCCTTTTTGCCCCGTGGGGGTTAAGTTTCCAGTCATTGTTGACTTAATTGTTTAAAACATCAGTACACAGTGGGGCCCTTTTTACCTTTTTTCCCTTTTTTATTTTTGGCTGGGGGGGGGGTTTTTAAAAAATATGGGGGGGGGGGGGGTGGGGGTTCAAAAAAAAGAAGGGTTTTTTCAAAGAAATAAATTTTAGGGAAATTTTAAAAATCTATTTTAATGTTTTCAGAAATCTCTTAAAATGCTTGGCAAAAAAGTTTCTTCAAAGAACAACAACACCCCCCCTTCTTCTTCCCCGTTACTGGCTTTTTAGTGGGGAGTTAAAACAAAAGTTTTAAAAGATGAAGATAAACTTTGATCCCCCAAAAAGTTTCTGAAGGACACCCCGTCAAAAGGGAAATTTAAATGTTAATAAAATCCACTTACCTTTTTTGGGTGCAAGCCCGCTCATTAGTTTAGGTTTGAAAGGGAAAATGAGCATTTACATGGGCAGGGCCCCCCCCCCCCTCTCCCACGGTATTGGTAAGTAAGTTGCTTTTATCATATTTAGCATAATACCTTTTAAATTGTATTGTCCCTTTCTTTTTTTTGACGATGGGAAATCATTTTGGTTCCCCCCCTCCCTCGGTGGGTTTTTCGGGGGGGGGGAAAGTTTTGTCGGGGTTTTGCCACCCAAAACCACGACCCCTTTTCCCTTTTTCCCCGAAAGGGCCTTTTTTTGTGTGCATTTAATGTTGTACTTGCAAAATGAGAAGTGTGTTGTCTATAATTGTCTGTCGCACATGTTGATGGGTGTGTTTGTTTGTGGTTTTTTGAGCTGGAAGTTGGGTGGCTTTTTTTCTGGTTGTGGGCTAACAAAAGGGTGGTTGCCTTTTTAATTGGATGAGTGGCTGTCCTGACCCCAGCGTGTGTCGCTGCCCCCAGGCCCCTGCCCCCCAGACGTGTGTCGCTACATCGACCCCTGCTGTCGTGACCCTCGACCCCCTGCCCCCCAGACCGGGTGTCGTGCCCAGACCCCTGCTGTCGTGACCTCGGGCCGTCTGTCGTGACCCCCAACCGCTGCTGTTGGCCGTGTGGTGATCTCTGTTCTCTGTTTGTCTGCCAAACCCTCTCTGGCGTCCCCCTGTTGGTCCCCTCTCCGCTCTGGTTTTCTTTTCCGGCTTTCCGGTCATGCATAAAAATCCATTTCTGTAACCCCTTTTTCCGAAGTCTGGTCTTATTCATCATGGCGCATTTTTTTCAAATGGAGGGGGCTAAAAGCCCCTTTCGGGGACGTAGCAGAGAAATCCTTCGACATACACGGTGTTGGATTTCCTTTATTTTCTAGATGTTTTGGAGTACTCTGTTTCTTTTTTTTCGTGACTGGAACTGAACCGAATGGCTGGCCCGACTGGAGATTGTTTTATGGCCATGGGTCTTTTCCTTTTTATCTTTTGTAAATCAAGTCTTTACCTTCGCTTAAAGATTCCCCTGGTCCCTCGACTGGGGAAAACCAAAAAAACAGCAGGGTTTTATCCGGCGTAAAACTGTCAGTCATCTGAGCCCTTCTCCTCTTCCAATTCTTTTTTTAAGGGGTTTTAAGGCAAGACTCCAGTTCTCAACTTGTTTTTTCAGAGCGTCAATGTCCCAAAAAGCAGAAAAACTCTGTTCCCCCTCCATTTTCAGTAAACTTGCTTGGGCAAAGCTTGATATATCCAGAGTTTTATTAAGTGAGTTTTATTCCTTTTGCATTATTCGGACGGAAAAATTTTTGTTTGCGAAAAAAGTTCAGAAATTCGTTAATAAAACACTAAACAAGGTCGAATTGCTGTTGGAAATTGTGTTTCCCGTATGCGATGCGATCATCATCACCCTCTTTTTGTTTGTTTGTCTGTCACTGGGTGATGGACGGGATTTGGGGTTTTTGACCCCTTCCTTTTTAACATAGCGCAAGTCTAACAGCCATTTTTTGCAGAGAAAAAGAAAAAACGAAGTCCCCTTTCATCGATTTGATGCTTTTAAAAACTTTCCCTTTAAAAATTTTTTAAAAATCCACAAGAAAAGGCCCTATACCATTCGTACAGTGAAAGAAACCCCCCGGGCCTTTTTTAACAAAATTTTAACAATTAATTGCAATGGGAGAGAGGAGTTTTGCCCTCCGCATTCGCCTTGACCTCGAGGGAGAGAAAAGAGAGAGAAGGGGAAGAGGAGAGAAGAGGGCATTAAAAATTTTAGGGTTATGGGACATGGTTAGTGAAGGTGGGGCAGCTCTGTATGAAACAGGAGGGGGGAAATCTTAGGGTGATGACCAAACAAAATGTCGGAAATAGACCGGGGGAAAATTTAAAAAAAAAATTTAAAATTTCTCTCTGAAATAATAATGGTTTGGTTATACTTTTTTGGGGGGGGGGGTTTTCTGAGGTAATTGAAGGGTAGAAAGTTTTTGGTTTTGATTTCTCTTTTGTTTTGGAAGGGAATTCTTTCACTGTCTTAGAAGCAAATGGGGGAAAGTATTTGTTCAGTACTACGTTTCGATTAAGTGAGGAGTCAAAAATTAACGGGGGCGGGTTTTGTGTGTGGGGTGTGTGTGTGTGTGTGGTTGTGTGGTGTTGGGGTTTTTTTGTGTTGTTTGGGGGTGGGGGGTTGTTGTGTGCGTGTTTTGTGTGTTTGTGTGTGTGGTGTGTGTTGTGTGTGGGGGGGGTGGTGTGTGTGTGGGGTGTGTGTGTGTGTGTGTGGGTATTGTGTGTGTTTTTTGTTTGAGTGTTATTGGGTTTTTTTTAAAAGGTTTTGTTTATAAATTTTCCAAATTAGAACTGCGTAGAGGATGGTGAAATGACGAAAGTGTTTAAGTTTTCTTACAAAAGAAAAGTCAAGGAAAGTGGGCAGTATATTCTGATTTTCGTTTTTGAATGGTGTGTGTGTATGTATTTTAAAGTGTGTGTATGTTGGGGTGGGGGTTGTGTGTTTTGTTTTTGGTGTGTGTGTGTGTGGGTGTGTGTGTGGGGAATGTGAGGAGCGTGATTGTGGTGTAAGGTGTGTTGAGTGTGTGTGTGTGTGTTGAGGTCAGCAGAGACAACAAAAACGACACCAGAGAAGAAAATCAAAAAGAAACGCGAGGTTAAGCACACTTTAGCCTGAACGATGCCCAATAGCGTCTTTAAAAGGAGGGCCCACAGTGTCCACTGGAATCATTAAAAAACGCCTCGCGAAGGGCCACGACAGACGTGACGTAGCATTTTTGATAAAATATAAGTGCTTCCTTTTTGCTGCTTTTACGTTAGCGTTATTCTATGTGTCTTCTCTCTCCCTTCTCTTCTTCCTCTCTCTCCTCTCTTTCCCCTCTCCCCTTCTTCTCTTCTCTCTCTCTCTCTCTCTATCTCTCTTCTCTCTTCTTTTTTTTTTCTCCTTTCTCTCTTTTTCTCTCTCTCTTTCTCTTCTCTCTCTCTCTTTTTCTCTTTTTCCCTTCTCTCTTTCTCTTTTCTCTTTCCCTTTTTGCCCCTTTTTCTCTCCTTTTCTTTGTCTCTCTGTCTCTCTGTTTTCTCTTCTTCTCTCCCCTCTCTCTCTATCTTCTTTTTTTTCTTTTTTTTTCGTTCTTGTTTGGTTGAGAGATTTTTTGTTGTTTTTTTGGTGTGTGTGTTTGTTTTTTTATCCAGGGGGTTGGTTGTAAAAAAGCATGTTTGCTTATGCCATAACCCTCTTAAAATAAAATTTATTCAATTCCTACCTCTCTCTCATACATACACGTACACACACGCACGCACGAACACTTACACACACAACACACATACAAACATACATGCGTACATATATTCATTTATACATACATACATACACACATATACATATATGCATACATACATCCATTCAGACATACTTAAGAGAGAGACAGAGACTATGGTAGGGACACACACACACACACACACACACACACACACACACACACACACACACACAAGGACAGAAAAACATACAGACAGAAAAGAATTTATCTTGAAGGGCAGCAAATAAAAGTATTAACACCTTTTTTTTTATCTCACACACACACACACACAGACACACACTCTCTCTCTCTCTCTCTCTCTCTCTCTCTCTCTCTCTCTCTCTCTCTCTCTCTCTCTCTCTCTCTCTCTCTCACACACCACCACACACACACACACACACACACACACACACACACACACACACCACAGGGACAGACAGACAGACAGACAGACAGAAAGACACGCAGACGACAGAGACGCTCAACCTTAATGGAAAGTCTATATCTCGTTGTGGTACCCCCGTCCCGCCCCCTCCCACTCCCACCCCCCCCCCCCCCCCCCCATTTCTTGGTTCAATCTCCTTATGAACATAATGCGATCTAGTTATCAACAGCAAGTAGAAGTGGACTGATAACACGTGCAACTAGCACATTAATTAGTGCTGACCCAGTTACAATCTTTTGGTCTTCAAGTCCTACTGAATTTCACCTCTGCTTGGGGATAGAGGGGAAGGGGGGCGCGCGCCCGTGTGTATGTATGTGTGTTTATTTTTTTCTTATTGCATCTATTCTTTTATGTCGAGGATAATGGAATAAGTGCTCATGTGCATTTTTTTACATCCAGTTCCCGTGTGTATGCAGTGTTGTAAATTGTTTGTGCGCGCACGCGCGTGTGTGTGTATGTTTATTTATTTATTTATTTATTTATTTATTCTTTTATATCGAGGATAATGGAATAAGCAATCAAGTGCTTTTTTACAACCAATCCCCGTGTGTATGCGGTTTTGTAAATTTTGTCTTTTGTTTCCACCGGCACACAATGGCCTACTCTTCCGAAAAGCGGAACAAGATTTAACGTGTGAGCAACATGTTCTGCATGCGTTCGAACACGGGGCCTCGGTTTATAGTCTCGTGTGTGTGTGTGTGTGTGTGTGTGGTGTGTGTGTGTGTGGTGTGTGTGTGTGTGTGTGTGTGTGTGTGTGTGTGTGTGTGTGTCTGTGTGTGTGTGTCTGTGTGTGTGTGTGTGTGTGTGTATGTATATGTGTGTGTGTGTGTGTGTGTGTGTGTGTGTGTGTGTGTGTGTGTGTGTGTGTGTGTGTGTGTGTGTGTGTGTGTGTGTAAGAAAGAAAGAAGGAAGGAAGGAAGGAAGGAATGAAGAAAGAAAGAGGTGGAGAGAGTTGTTTGTCTATGGCACCAGATAACGAACATGTGATGTAAGAATAAGTCAATTAAAAGAAGGCTGTCTGGGTTTTTTTATTGTATACGTGGTGGGTTTCGCTTTTGTTTGTTTTGTATTTTGTTTATCCTTTGGCTGGTTGTCTGGCTGGCTTGATGGTTGGTCGCTTGGTTCGTTCATTCGTTCGTTCGTTATTTCGTAAAATAATTCGCTCGTTAGTCAGTCAGTCAGTCAGTTAGTTATTTAGTTAGTTAGCTCTGGCAATAAAAAAGCACCAGTGTCATCATTTTTTGGATAAAACACAATTTCTTCAAAACGCAAATCACGAAAGCCAACAACTGACATTCTAAACTTAAACCTTCCAAAAACCTAGCATTTTCTAGCATTATTGTCACTGGACCTAATCAGGAAAAGAAACAGAGAATAATTATGTGGGAGTAGAGATAGAGAAGAGGGGGAAGGGAAGGGAGCAGGGAGGTAAAGAGATAAAGTGTGTGTGGGCGGAGGGGAGTGGAGGGGGGGGGGGTGTGACGATGACAAGAAGAGGACAGGTGATGGGCCATATCCTGGCACCTCCATACATCAGACAAGCAGGGCGGCGCCTTCAGGGAGAGGAGAAACCATCCATCCTTCCATCCTTCCTTCCTTCCATCCTTCCTTCCTTCCTTCCATCCATCCTTCCATCCTTCCTTCCATCCTTCCTTCCTTCCTTCCATCCTTCCTTTCCTCCATGCTGGACTGGTCCGGCCTGGC
The DNA here is from genome assembly GCA_028751875.1 of Rapana venosa. Taxonomy (NCBI): domain Eukaryota; kingdom Metazoa; phylum Mollusca; class Gastropoda; order Neogastropoda; family Muricidae; genus Rapana; species Rapana venosa. The sequence continues at coordinate 2,213,637 of CM054134.1, read as the reverse complement.
CCGGTGACAGCAGAACAGAATGACCCCCTCCCAGATTTTAAGCCGGGGGGGGAGGGGGGGGACTAAACCTGTTTATGTCATGATAATACAATACCCCTTACCTGTGCCTGTTCCTGTTCTGTGTGTATGTGTGTGTGTCTGTCTGTCTCTGTCTCTGTCTGTCTGTATGCCTGTCTGCCTCTCTCTGATTTGACAACTTTCCTTAAAATTTGAACTGTAGTAGGTATGAGATGTACATTATGATTTTCAATTAACCAATGATTGTAGAATATAGATAGGTGCTGTTATATAAGATGTTTTCTTATTTTCTTTTCTATATTGTATTGTGGCCTAAGGCCAATGTGCAATTAAATCATTTCAGAGTTTAGAGTTCAAACTTCTCTCTCATAAAGAGAGGTATGATGTGTATAGATCGTTTAAAAGTATTTTTGTAAAAGAGCAGTATTTAAACTCTATAGATGTCTACTGCTTTCGTGTAGCAATCACACAAGCAAGAGTTAATATTTTACCTCTTAACAATAATGTGTATAGATATAGTGATAATATCCGAGATAAATTACGTCCATTTTGTAAAACGAACTTTGAAAATGAAGCCCACTTTCTATTGGAATGTTACATGTACTCAAACTTAAGAGGAAAGTTTTTAAGCAAATGTATCAATGTACCATTGACAGATATGTTCAAAGTAAGAAATGATGAGTGCAAACATAGTTTGTCTAGCTACATTTTTCATTCTATTAACAAAAGGAAAATAATGTTGGCACAAATACTTTATTGAAAAACTGCTACGATTTGATATACTCAATATGGATGATTTTTCTTAGACAGCATCTTCTTTCTATGATTGGGTTATGATTGATTTAAGGTTTATAATCAAGAAATAGAATAAATGGTGTTTTTCTTTTTATTCAGTCATGAATTGTTACTGACATAATCTTTTTGCATTATTTGGCTATGTATATGTTGATGTTTTCTTCTCTAATCAGTCATAAATCGTTATTTGTTTGTGCATTTGCTTTGCCAATGATATGAATGAACCCATTGTTCTATCCCAATCCCAACAAATGTATTGTGGTCCAAGGCCAATGTACATTAAATCATTTCAGAGTTCAGAGTACCTCTCTCTGCCTCCGCACACGTGTCTCTGTCTCTGTCTCTGTATTTCTCTCTCTCTCTCTCTCTCTCTCTCTCTCTCTCTCTCTCTCTCTCTCTCTCTCTCTCTCCTCTCCTCTCTCTCCTCTGTTTGGTTTTATTTACCGTACGATACATTATGAAATTCAACCAAATACAATAAAGCATTACTTAACGGCGACATCTCTTCGTTAATACGTTATGATACTACCCGGTGAGACAAAAACTGATACGATGCAATACGATACCTTGTAACCAGACCTTCACACAATACTCGCACATTAACGATCACAATCCCTTTTTTTAATGAAATCTTTGATCAATCATTTTTCAAAGTGATAGAGAAGCTTCCAATACTGCTTTTTCGTGAATAAAGTACGCAACAACATAACAGAGAGAAAAGAATGAAAGAAAGAAAGACAGAGGTTGGTCTGATGAAAAAATGACCCAATTAGTACAGCCATGCTGGTCTGACGAAAAAATGACCCAATTAGTACAGCCATGTTGGTCTGACGATAAAAAACCCCTATTAGTACAGCCATGTTGGTCTGACGAAAAAATGACCCAATTAGTATAGCCATGTTGGTCTGACGAAAAATTGACCCAATTAGTACCGCCATGTTGGTCTGACGAAAAAAATGACCCAATTAGTACAGTCATGTTGGTCTGACAAAAAAATGACACAATTAGTATAGCTATGTTGGTTTGACCAAACGAACCAATTAGCATGCCCATCTTGGTCTAGCAGAAACGACCCAAATAGCACAACCCTAAACTTACACCGAAGCTACCGTGGCATCACAGCCTGCTTCCGGAGAAGTCTGCTAGGTTAACGCCGAAAGAAAGCGGCTTTGTCAGCGAGGCAGGGCAGGACAAGGAAGGGAAGGGCATGGAAGGGCAGGACAGGACAGGGCATGGCAGGGCAGGGAAGAACAGGGCATGACAGGAAAGGACAGGGCAGGACAGGGCAGTGCAGGACAGGACAGGACATGGCAGGGCAGGGCAGTGCAGGACAGGACAGAACATGGCAGGGCAGGGCAGGGCAGGACAGGGCAAGGCAGGGCAGGACAGGACATGGCAGGGCAAGGCAGGACATGGCAGGGTAAGGCAGGGCAAGGCAGGGAAGGGCAAGGCATGGCAGGACAGGGCAGGGCAGGGCAAGGCAGAGCAGGACAGAGTAGGACAGGGCATGGCAGGAAAGGGCCCAGTGTGTCAGACAGCAGCCCTCATTACCAGCGCACGGCGGCCACATCGATCACTGTCTCCTCCTCCTCCTCTCCTCCTCCTTTTCTGCTGGTCTGGGACACAGGGCCAGAGAGGACGGTGTGTCGTGCTGGTCAGTAGTGTGTCCTCAGCCATCAAGGTTTTCTTTTGGACTTTTTGGTGTTTATTTGGGTTTTGCTTGGTTTGGTTTGGTCGGTGGTTGTGTGTGGGTGGTGGTGGGGAGGAGGAGGAGCGGAGGAGATTGTTGGAGGAGGGTGGAAGGAGGGGTGTGTGTGTGGAAAGGAGGGGGTTGTATGTGTGTGCGCGTGCGCGTGCGCGCGCGCGCGCGCGCGCGTGTGTGTGTGTGTGTGTTTGTATGTGTTTCATTTCATTCCACTTTGGTTTGCTTCATTTTGTCTTGTTTCATATTTATTCGTTTTATATAGTTTTGTTCTTGTTTTCTTTTGTTTTGTTCGGTATAGTTTGTTTGTTTTGATTGGCTTATTCATTTGTTTGTTTATTGTGGGCTGTTGTTTTGTTTTTGTTTTTCTCTTCTCTTCTGTTTTACTCTTGAGCGGTCATCTTATTTTTCAAGAAAACTATGAATTATGATATAAACTTCACACTGTCTATTTCCAGCAATTTGAGACGGGGCAGGGTCTTGGCTGCATTGTGGGTCTGTAGCAAACTCTATGAAGTAGGCGGGGGATTCCTTTTGAAAGACGTTTACTGCTTGCACCCTGTGACGTTTATTGATTTCTATCCATTGTAAACCCCTTTTTATAAGCACAACAGCCAAAATGTGCACGTGCTTATTTTTTAGAAGGCATTTCTGTTCTTTCCCTTAAAGCTAGATATGTAATGTTGTGGTGTCTTCTCTCCTTTATTTAAACCAAATCGTGTCAAGCTTTCATTGTTTATGTAATATCTGGAGTTTATTCTTTGTGAGGTATCTAGGTCTAGTGTATGTTCCCTCTGGCGTATTCAGAACTAAGTCCTCATTTTCAATCAATTAATTTGGGTTTGAGCAATTTTTCTATCCTTATTGTAGCTCGCAAGCAAGCACACTTGTTAATAGCTATATTAGACATAAGTAAATTTCAGATCAGTTAAGTTTTGGTCTGTGAACACTATCTGTGATGAATGTGACAGTAGAGCAAATGATCGTATCTATGACATCAGAGCAAAAGACAGGTGACTGGATGCTGTTTATAAACCTGTCAGTTAAAAAGAAATAGTCCAGGAAAAGTTTAGAAGAAATATGAGTAAGCACTTCTTGTTTGAGGGAAATGACTATAACTCACAGATTTTAAAAAAATGTCCTTCGTTGTGAAAACAACAGCAACAAAGCAAAACCTTTTTAACTTACGATACTTATCTAACCTTGTAGCATATTTCAGGAGAGGGTGCCTCTCATTCAGCAGAGGACAGGAAAAGAAGTATGCTGTGGTGTGTGGACAGGCTGTAGCAGGCGTGCTGCTCTTGCTGTGGGGGGATGGTGGCATGTGCCCCTGCAGGAGATGACAACACATTACCATCAGAATTTCCGCCACAAAGGAAGGATTAATGAAATTTGTTCCTTACCGAATTTCATTACCCTGCAGGCCCCCGTGATCAGGATTCGATCCACTTCATGCCTGTAAGAGACAGGGCTTCTGTTTTGTTTTGCATGGCTTTTGTTTTGGTTTTAAGGTTCCTTATTTGTTTATGTAGCCTATTTGATAAGGCATCTCTGGTTTCATCCTCATGTTAACCTCATTTCCTGCTTCTTGTTTTGTTTTCATGTTTGCACACATGCAAAATACAAGAACCACCTGGGAAAAGATATTTACTGTGCTTTTCAGCAAATAAGGTCGGTCTGTCTGTCTGTCTGTCTGCCTCTCTCATACTGAAACACACACACGTGCGTGCGCGCACACACACACATGTACACATGCACACACACACACACACACACACACACACACATTACTGCCCTTTCCCTCTAGCTTCTGTGTCGATCTCCTCACGTCCTCTATCTTTCATGTCCCTGTTACTGGCAAGGTTTTTTCTCTATCTTCAAGGCTGCCCCCATACGACAGTCTCATTTTCTGCCCTGGTGGTGACTGTCTGAAGGCTGATTTACCCTTTCACCAGGGGGCAGCACTAGTCATGGCTCACTCAGCTGGATCAGCCCTTGTCTGACTTTATTTTCTTGTTGGCTATTCCATTCTTTGTGATGTTTTCCTCCTGATGTACCTACTCCACACATTGAAATCGCTCCATTCCAACCATACCTCAGCTTATCACCCGCATCCTCAGGATCTTCTTCTTCATTGTTTATTGTTGAACACACAGGCAGCAGCTATTGTTGTCTGTCATATGAGTGAAAATGCCTTATGCTGGCATTAAGCACCTGACAAGTCAGGCCCAGTGCATGTAAATTCAACATGGCATACAATTGTTATCTTCAAAATCTTTCTAGGAAAAAAGGCAGGAGAATGGACCAAGAAGGCAGAAAATAGTCAAGAAGAGGTAACAGAAAGAAAAGAAATGAAACAATCAAAGAGAGAGATAGAAAAAAAAGAAAATTCCTAAGAACACAAGTTTCAGAAGGAGGGGATCCTATTTATATGAGATACAGAAGAAAAACGAGTAGACACTTCTTACTAAAAGAAAATGACTGGAAGTCTCAATTTTTTAAAAAAAATTCTAGGTTTTTTGGTTAAAAATGTTTAGGGTATTCATTTCAGCTCGTAGCAAATTTGAGGAGAGGATACTATATTTTTCGCAGAGGACAGGAAAAGAAGTATGCTGTGGTGTGTGGACAGGCTGTAACAGGCGTGCTATCCTTGCTGTGGGGGGATGGTGGCATGTGCTGGGGCAGGAGATGACAACACATTATTATCAGAATTTCCACTGCCAAGAAAGGATTAATGAAATTTGTTCCTTACCAAATTTCATTACCTGGAGAGTCCCCGTGATCAGGATTCGATCCACTTCATGCCTGTAAGAGACAGGGCTTCTGTTTTGTTTAGCATGGCTTTTGTTTTGGTTTTAAGTTTTTTATATACTTTTTATGCATACAATGCAGCATCTCTGGTTTCATCCTCATGTTAACCTCATTTCCTGCTTCTTTCTTTGATTTTCATCTTTTGTTTTCGAGGCATCCAGATGTATGCAAAGTGTAAAAATCACATCGAGGAAAAAACAACAGTTACCTTGCTTTTTTATGTCTCCCTAGTATATAAGATCTGTCTTTGTCACGCTGCGTCTTTGTCTATATCTATCTATATATCTGTCTGTCTGTTTGTCTCTCTCTCACTCGCTCACTCACTCTCTCTATCTCTCTTCTCACACACACACCAACACACACACACACACACACACACACTCACACACACACACTCAAACACACACTCACACACACATACACACACACTCACACACACACACACACAATTATCCATCCCTCTCTCTCTCTCTCTCTCTCTCTCTCTCTCTCTCTCTCTCTCTCGCTTCAGTCTCAACCTCTTCACACCCTCTACCTTTCATGTCCCTGTTACTGGCAAGATCTTTTTTTTTCTATCTTCAAGGCTGCCCCCATAGACAGTCTCATTTTCTGCCCTGGTGGTGACTGTCTGCAGGCTGATTTTCCTTTCACCAGGGGGCAGCACTAGTCATAGGCTCACTCAGCTGGATCAACCCTTGTCTGACTTTCTTTTTTTTCCTTTTTTTTGGCTGTTCCATCTTCTGTGCCGTTCTTCTCCTGCTGTTCTCGCGCCTCTCATTCATTCCGATCTCTCCATCCATTCCAACCACACCTGGGCTCATGGTGTCGCATCTTCAGGACCTGAAGTCCATTGGATTGTTGTAAACGTTAGACTGCCATGAGGCCACCAACCAGAGGGGACCTTGCACTTCTGCTTGGTCACTGTGGTATTGTGCAATGGTGTCAGTTCCGAGCCAACATGCATCCTTCTGCTGACGACATGACAGCAATAGCTTGATATAACTGACTTCTCCCTCATCTCCTTGAGAGACCGTTGGAGCCTTCAGGATGCATGCTGGGTATGTTTGTGTCATCCATACCAAAGACCAAAACTGGCCTACTCATCTAACGAAAGATGGATGGGGTTTTCATGTATGCGCATGATGTTCTGCATGAGTTTGTACCACAGGATCTCAGCGTATAGTCACATCCAAAGACCTCAACCCACGGCAAGCTGATGGAGGTGATATAGGTCACGGTCAGAAGAAAGCGTGAAAAAATTTTAAACTGATGTGAGAATAACGAAGAATTAAATCTGAGTAGATTTCTTTTGCCGGGTCTTTTTCTCTATTTGTAACGAACCAGAAACAAACAAGAAAAGAAAAAGTATTTGAAATAAACCAGACAGAACATTCCAGCGTGAAAATGATTAAATATATACTGGAATATAGTTTTCATGTATCTCTGCTCATTTTCTTTCATTACAAGTAGACCAGTTTTGAAGGGGAAATATGATATAGGTTTATACAGTCCACTATCAGCCAAATTTCTATAGGGTTTAGCATTACATTCTGTGCAAGCAAACTGTTTTCTGAATGGGTAGGGGCATGTGTATGCGCACAAGAATATATATATATATATATATATATATATATATATATATATATATATATATATATATATATATATATATATATATATATATATGTGTGTGTGTGTGTGTGTGTGTGTGTGTGTGTGTGTGTGTGTGTGTGTGTGTGTGTGTGTGTGTGTGTGTGTGTGTGTGTGTAAGTCAAAATTTAAGCTAAAATATATATATTTATATATATAATAATAATATATGAAATAATAATAATAATAATAATATATGAAATTTATAGAGCGCTATATCTTGCAATTACAAATCAGAGCACTTCCATTCAATCCGCTCCCACACAAACAACCAACAATGATTAACAATATTCTAACAAATTCAAATGCACCACACACACACACACACACACACACACACACACACACACACACACAGGTTGTACATTTCAGCAGGGTGATGGAATTTTGGCTTTCAAAGGCAGGGACAGACATGAGATGAAACAAGAGGGAAAAATCTTAGGTTTGAAATAGGTATGTTTTGAGGCTGGATTTAAAGCTGTCGTAAGTAGGCTTTTCACGAAGGGAGAGAGGGAGGTCATTCCAGATTGATGGACCAGAAACAGAGAAAGAGCGACGGCCAACAGTGGATTGGTTGAATCTAGGTATTCGTAAGCACAAGGTATCTGCAGCAGAGCGGAGGGAACGAGAAGGAGTGTACAAGTGAAGACATTCACAGAGGTAGGAGGGTGCTGTTTTGTGGAGACATTTGTAACAGAGGGTACTGATCTTGTACTTTACTCTCTGTGGCACAGGCAACCAGTGGAGAGATTGCAGGAGTGGAGTAATATGCTCAGATTTTTTCTTTTTGAGGACTAATCGAGCTGCAGAGTTTTGTATGCGTTGAAGGGAGTGGATAGATGATGCTGGCAGACCAGCCAAAAGAGAATTACAATAGTCCAGACGTGAAAGAATAAGAGATGTGACAAGTTTGGATGTTGCATCAGTGGACAGGTACTTTCAGATTGCACTTATACGTCGTAATTGATAGTAGCAGGACTGGCAGGTCTGGGTGATGAACTTTTGCATAGAGAGCGTGTTGTCAATAACAACACCTTGATACTTAACTGCACTGGATAGCGGAACTGATGTACTGCCAAATTCTATTGAATCAGTTGTGATGGAAGAGAGTTTGTGTTTGGTCCCTATAATCATGGCTTCGGTTTTATCTGCATTTAGCTGTAACTTGTTTTGTATCATCCAGTTTTGAATGTCCTGAAGGCAAAGTGACATATTTGTCAGAGAGAAGGCAGATTTTCAGGATGTGTCACTGCTTTGAATCTGAGAGTCATCAGCGTAGAATGATGGTTGATCTGGTGACGGTTATTATGTATGAGAGTGGAACAGTGTAGAGAGTGAACAGGACAGGGCCAGAACTGATCCTTGTGGGACTCCACATTCTAGTTTTACAGGAATTGATTGAATTTTGTTTACTGAGACTGTCTGGAATCGATCAGTGAGGTATGAACTAAACCAGGAAAGGGCTGTGCCAGTAACACCGAACGTTTTTTGGAGACGGGAGAGAAGGATAGAGTGATCTATAGTGTCAAATGCTGCAGATAAGTCGAGAAGAGTGAGAAGAGAGATTTTCCCTGAGTCAGAAGCGTTTAGAAGCGTGTTTAACGTATGGACTAGGGTGGTTTCGTGCTGTGGTTGACGCGATAGGCAGACTGAAATGCGGGAAGGAGACTATTTGAATGAAGATGACTGTTGAGTTGTTTCAGAACTATTTTTTCAAGGACTTTGGAGATGAAAGGTAGGTTAGAAACAGGTCTGTAATTTTTCAGTATGTTAGGGTCGAGGTCGTGCTTTTTTAGTAGAGGTGTAACTATTGCAGTTTTGAGTTCTGAAGGAAAAATTCCCGAAAGAAGAGATGAGTTTACAATCTTCGTGATAGTTGGTATAAGCTAAAAGAGAAGCAGGCATAGGATCAAGATCACATGATTTTATGGTCATTTCATTTATAATTTTCCTGATTTCTTCCTCACTTTTTGGCTGAAAGGAGAGGAGAGGAGTGCCAGTGAATTGGGGATCAGGAGGTACAGGTTGGAAGGGAGTCTGATCCAGTCTGGAGCGAATGTTACGGACTTTGTCTGAAAAGAACGAAGAAAATATATCAGGAAGTTCAGAGTGACTATGAACAGTAGGCAGAGGGCTTGTCTTTGCAGATCCAAGAAGAGTTGAAGTGAGGGAAAAAAGAGATTTCATGGATGTTGCATTGAGAACTTGAGCAGAGTAGTAGTTTGTCTTGGCTGAGTGGATTAAGGTTTTTACTTTGTTGGGTTTTTTTCGAAGGAGCTGTTTGTTTATTTCAGTTTTTGTTTTTCGCCACTGCCGTTCTAGTTGTCGGCGTTTGCGCTTTGCCACCAGGATATCATGGGTGTACCATGGGGCGAAAGGCCTATCAGGCAGAATATGGTCAGTGGGAGGTGCATGCTCATCAAGCAGTTGGCTGAGAATAGCGTTATAGTGTTTAGAAGGGTCAGTGTCTTCAGGGGTTTGTGATAGGCGTTCAGCAGCTTGGGATGAGAAAGTTTGAATGTCAATAGCCTTGAGGTTACGACGGGTGATGCACTTCTTCTTTTGATAGGTTTTGCAATGTTAAGGAAGAAAAGAATGGCAGAATGATCAGAAAGCAGTTGGTCAGTGACGGAGATAGAGGTGACAAGATCTTGTGAAACATCAGTGATGAGCCAGTCTAAGATATGACCTGATCTGTGTGTTGCTTCATTCACCAGCTGGGAAAGAGAGTGATTTGACAAAGAGAGAGAAAGACGCTTGACATCAGGAGAAGATTGGTTGTCGAAGTGAAAATTAAAGTCACCAAGAATACATATATATATCAAAGTCTGTGTGTGTTCTAATAATAATAATATAATAAT
>CM054134.1:2196300-2198800 GCA_028751875.1 Rapana venosa | reverse complement strand
CAGGTTTGCATTGATGCTGTACAAATTCATGGTTGCCCACAAAGCTGCATGCCACACCCTGTCAAATGCCTTCTTAAAATCGATAAATACGTGGTAAAGGTCTTGCTTGATGTTGAAGGTACCGCTCACATAGTATTCTGAGGTTGAATATCTGTTCTGTTGTGCTGAAAGGCAAAAATTGACCAGAAGTAGGTGACCTGAAGAAAAGGAACAAGGCACAGACAAAAAGAGGGATAGAAAAGAGGGAATTCCTAGCGCAGAATTTCCGGAAGGTGGGGATGCTGTTTTGATTGACAGGCACCCCGGCAACACCCACGGAGGTTTACAAATGATCCTAGCACAAACATTCGGCCTAAAAAAGCAGCAGTGAAGTCATACTTAGGGACACGAGGTGACACCCCTTACAGGGAGCCCGACCATATAACTCACATCTCTCCTCTTCTCTCTCTCTCTCTTCTCTCTCTCTCTCTCACTCCTCTCTCTCTCGCTCTCTCTCCTCTCTCTCTTTCTCTTGCTCTTTCTCTCTCTCGCTCTCTCTCTCTCTCTCTCTCTCTCTCTCCTCTCTCTCTCTCTCTCTCTCTCTCTCCTCTCTTTCTTTCTCTCTCTCTCTCGCTCGCTCTCTTCTTTCTCACTACTCTCCTCTCTCGCTCTCTCTTTCTCTCTCTTTCTCTTCTCTCTCACTCCTCTCTCTCTCTCTCTCACTCACTCTCCTCTCTCTCTCTCCTCTCTCTCTCTCTCTCCTCTCTCTCCTCTCTCTCTCTTTCTCTCCTCTTCTCTCTCTCTCGCTCTTCTCTCTCTCTCACTCTCTCTCTCTCTCGCTTTCTCTCGCTCTTTCTCTCTCTCGCGCTCTTCTCTCTCTCTCTCTACTCTCTCTCTCTCTCTCTCTCTCTCGCTCTCCTCTTCTCTCTCTCTCTCTCTCTCTCTCTCCTCTCTCTCTCTCTCTCTCTCTCGCGCCTCTCCCTTCTCTCTCTCCTCTCTCTCTCTCTCTCTCCTCTCTCTCTCTCTCTCTCTCTCTCTCTCGTCTCTCCCTCTATCTCTCTCTCTAGCTCCTCTCTCTCTCCTCTCTCTCTCTCTCTCTCTCTATTCTATCTCTCTTTCTCTCTCTCCTCTCTCTCTCTCTCTCTCTCTCTCTCTCTCTCGCCTCGATCTCTTTCTTCACTCCTAGCTATTCTCTCTCCTCCTCCCTCTCTCTCTCTCTCTTCCTCCCCTCTCTCATAACTTCTCCACTCTCTCTCTTTCTCCCTCTCTCTCTCTCTCTCCTTTCTTTCTCTCTCTCTCGCTCCTCTCTCTCTCGCTCTTTCTCTCTTTCCCTCTCTCACGCACCCTCTCACTCTCCTCTCTCTTCGCTCCTTTCTCTCTTATCTCTCTCTCCTCACATCACTCTCTCACTCTCTCTCACTCTCTCGGTCTCTCTCTCTCACTCCTCTCTCACGTCTCTCCCACTCTCTCTCTACACTCACGCTCTCTGATGTGGCCTCCAGAGAGTGTCCGTAGACCAAATCTCTCTTCCACCTCGTCAGTTTTGTCCCAGCAGTCATATTATTATTTCTGTCCCAGCCGTGTCTGGGCTGACCCCTGATTGCCTGGATGGTGGACCCTTGACCACTCTTGCCAGTCAAAGTCAAGGGTTCTCTTCACCTCGTTAGAGCCACTAGGACCTACCAAGAAAATGTCAGCGACTGGACAGTTTTGTGTCCATAAGCTCCCGCGCCAGACAGTTCGTGAAGTTGCGAGTCTCATCCCCCTTCCCCACCTCCAGCACCCCCACCCCCCACCCACCCACTACACCCCCACCCCCACCACCACCCCCGCCCACCTCCCACCCACCACAACAAACACACACACTACACACATACACACATACCACACAAGTAGAATCTCTCTCTTCTCTCTCTCTCGATCTCGATCTCTCACTCCCTCATTCTCATAGTCTCCTCTCCACCTGAATTCTCTCTCTCTCTCCTCTCAATCCTCTCTCTCTCTTCTCTCTCGCTCTCGTAACGTATTCATCTCCTATTTTAGGGTCGTCTGGTATCACTTAAAGTGAAAGACGTTAAAGTTGAAGCTTAAATAACTTACTTACTTACATACACACACACCCCCTACACACACGCAGCACACACACACACACACACCACACACACAACACCACACGCACGCACGCACACAACACAAGCGTGCACATACACGCACCAACCAACACAACACCAACCCTACACAACACGCACGCAACACACACTAGCACACGCACTACACACAACACAACACAACAACAACACTACACAATCACAAAAAACACCAACCACCCTACCCTACGCTCACGATATACACACACAAGCAGCGCACACTCACACACAACACAAAACACAACACACAATACATACACACATCTTCAAACACACACACACACACTCAACACACACCAAAACACAACACACGCACCCTACACCACAACACAACACACACAAATACAATCAACACCCAACACCTACACTCACAC
>CM054134.1:2177918-2193300 GCA_028751875.1 Rapana venosa | reverse complement strand
AAAGGGGGGGGAGTGCGTGTGGGAAGGGACATGATCGTTTTGTGCTGAAAAGAAAAAGATATGCCAAAAATGAACCAAAATTAATTGGATCGGTCTCGCAAAAAGTGGCGAGCGAGCGCACACACAGACACACACACGCGCGCACACGCGCGCACGCCCCACACGCATACACACACTCGCACGCACGCACGAAACGAAACAACACACACACACACACACACACACATCGCCAAATACAATTGTGAGCAAAATCAAATAAAGAACACACACACATCCCATACACACAAATTGACAAATACACACAACAATAAACAAAAGCACAAACACACACACACACAAATACACACACAATTGACAAATACACACACACACACACACACATAACACACACACACTTCCCTCACTTACTCACTCACTCACAACTCACTTACATCCCCTTTAATATCACTATAAGTGAAGAGACGTTAATTAAAGAAAGAACACACACACACATACATACACACACGCACACACCATCACACCCCCCCCCTTTTCCCACTCCCCCCCCACACACACACACATAACACACGATTATAAAGGGCCTTTATTCACCCTTTCCCCCTCCTCCTCCTCCTTACTCAAACCCCCTACCCCACACCCCCCATGCCCACCCCCTTTAAATCAACTTCCGTCATTTAATAGGATTCATAACTTCCCTTTTATTTCCCTTTCCCATCCGTCAAATGGTGACTAAAAAGACTAGCTATCACAACCCGGTAAAAGTTCCTGTTTACCAAAGAATTCATTTTTTCACGCACCCACGCACACACACTCATGTACTTACACACACACACACACACACACACACACACACACACACACACACACAGGGAGGCACCGTGGTCGAGTGGTTTAGGCGGTCAGCTCGTGATCCAGAGGTCGCGGGTTCGATCCCCGCTCGGCTCGGTGTTGTGTCCTTGGGAAAGACACTTTACTCCTATTTTCCTCACTCCACCCAGGTGTACAAGTGGGTACCAGCTCTGCTGGGGAAGTATCTGGCGACAGACTAGCGTCCTGTCACAGGGGTGGTGAAAAACCATCAGTTCGCTTAACGCTATAGAAACCGGGATAAGCTCCGGCTCTATGGGCCTTCTGGCTCGAAAGAACATACTTTTTACACACACACACACACACACTCACACTCACACACACACACACACACACACACGCACTCACCCCCTCTCCCCCCCCCCCCCCCCCCCCCCACACACACCCCACATCAACCCCCACCCCCCCCCCCTACCCCCCACCCCCCCTCCACACACACACACACACGACTATAAAGGCCTATTCAGCTCTCCTCCCCCTCCTCCCTTCACCCTCAACCCCCTCCCCCCCCCCCCCCCCCCCCCCACCCCCCCCCCCCCCCCCATCACTTTCTTCATTTACTATGATTCATAATTTCCGTTTTATTTCCCTTTCCCATCCGTCAAATGGTGACTAAAACGACTAGTTATTCAAAACCTGGCAAAAGTTCCTGTGTATCAAAAATTCATTTCTTCATTTCCAATTTTTCATTTCGTGTAAGTTTGCAAGAGTGTTTCTTCCTGTCATTTAGTTTTCTTCCTGCTTTTCTATTTCATTCATTGTTTTTGTTTTTCCTTTCTTTCCTTTTTCTTTTTTGGTTTCATTTTTTCTTTTCTTTCGTCCTTCTTTTCCTTTTTTTTTTTCTTTTTTTCCTATTTTTAAAAATTTCCTGTTTTCTTTTTTGTTTCTTTTCTTTTTTTTTCTTTCTTTCTTTTTTTCTTTTCTTTGTTTCTTTTTTCTTTCTTTTTTCTTTCTTTCTTTCCTTTCTTTTTTCTTTCTTTTTTTCCCTTTTTTTTCTTTTCTTTCTTTTTTCCTTCCTTCCTTTCCCTTTCTTTCTTTCTGTTTTCTTTTTGTCCTTCCTTCCTTTTTTTTCTTTCTTTTTACCTTTCTTTCTTTCCTTTTTTCTTTTTTTTCTCTCCTCCTCTCTTTTTTTTCTCTCTCTCTCTCTTCTTTCTTCCTTCCTTTCCCTTTCCTTTGTTTCCCTTTTCTTTCTTTTTTCTTTCTTTTCTTCCTTTCTTTCTTTCTTTCTTTCTTCCTTTTTCTTTTTTCTTTTTTTTTTTTTTTCCTTTTCCTTCCTTCCTCCTTCCTTCCTTTCTTTCTTTTTCTTCTTTCTTTTCTTGTTCTTTTCCTTCTTTCTTCTTCCTTTCTTTTTTCCTTTCTTTCTTTTTCCTTTTTTCCCTTCCCTTTCCCTTTTCTTTCTTCTTCTTCCTTTCTTTTTTTTCTTCCTTCCTTCCCTTTCCCTTTCTTCCTTCCTTCCTTCCTTCCTTCCTTCCTTTTTTTCTTTCTTCCTTCCTTCCTTTCTTTCTTTCTTTCTTTTTACGTTTCTTTTCTTTCTTTTCTTTTTTCCTTCCTTCTTTTTCTTTTTCTTTTCTTTCTCTCTTTCTTTGTTTCCCATTCTTTCTTTCTCAATCATTTTACTTTACCCTTGCTTAGCTTGTTTATTTTATTGTGTTCTGTGTCCTTCGCTCTTTTTTGGGGGGTTGGTTTGGTTGTGTATATGTAACAAAAAGTGTTAGCAAATATAATTAGAGGGGGCGGGGTTACTGCAACAAATACATTTGGGGAATATAGACAGTCGATAAATTACTGCCACAGGGGGAGGGGAGAGAGAGAGAGAGAGAGAGAGAGAGAAGAGAGAGAGAGAGAGAGAGAGAGAGGAGGAGGAGAGAGAGAGAGAGGGCAGACAGACAGACAGACAGACAGACAGACAGAAAAGACAGAGAGAGACAGAGAGAGAGAGACAGAGACAGAGAGAGAGAGAGAACAAGAACTCGAATGTTTATAAGGGTAACTGGATAAGCCAGAGGCTTCCCTGAATAAAAAGGACAAACAAACAGGATATTTACGTAACATAAAACACAACATTGAAGCTAATAATGAACTTAATGATTAGAAAACCATGTGATCAACGAGAGAGAGAGAGGGGAGGAGGAGAGAGAGGAGAGAGGAGAGAGAGAGAGAGAGAGAGGGGAGAGAGAGAGAAAAGAGAGAGATGATTACACACAAGAATCAGGCAGACAGGCAGAGAGACAGACAGAAACAGACAGACGAATAGGCAGACAGACAAGCAGACAGACAGACAAACACAGGCAAAGACAGAAAGAAGACCGGGATACACAGAGGCATAGAGATGGACGGACAGGTGGTCTAGAGGTAACGCGCCTGTCTAGAAAGCGAAAAGTCCGGGTCGGAAGTGTGCGGTGGTTCGAATCCCGTTTGGACCCGAAACTTTTCCCCCCATCCATTAGACCATGAGTGGTGGTCTGGGCGCTAGTCTTTCGGGTGAGACGATAAACCGAGGTCCCGTGTGTTAGACATAATTATTTAGCGCACGTAAAAGAACCCACGGCAACAAAGATAGTTGTCCCTGGCAAAATTCTGTAGAAAAAAGCCACTCTGATCTAGGGAAACAAATACAGTTGCAGACAGGAAAAAGAAAAAAAAGGTGGCGCTGCTCTTGTGGCGACGCACTCTCCCCGGGGAGAGCAGCCCGAATTTCACGCAGAGAAATCTGCCGTGACTTAATGGGATAAATAATAAATAAATAAATAGATATAAATAGACAGACAAAGACAGAGGAAGGTGCAGAGGACAAAACCGGAGACTGCTATAGAAAAAAAAACATACATCCAGAGTGAGTTAGAAATACGAGTCACTTGGTCCAAACTACGTCCAGCTGAAAAGAAGAAGAAGAAGAAGAGAAGAAGAAGAAGAAGAAGAAGAAGAAGAAGAAGAAGAAGAAGAAGAACAACAACAACAACAACAACCAACAACAACAACAACAACAACAACAACAACACAAGAACAAGAAGAAGAAGAAAGAATAGTAACATACCACTTACCAGAACCCACCAGCCTGAGATAGACATTGTCTGAGCCTTGATGTCCTGAAATCACAATCATCGTCACCGTCATTATCGTCGTCATCGCCATCGCCGCCACCATCATCGTCGTTGTCGTCGTTGTCGTCGTTATCGTCATCATTGTCATCATCATCATCATCATCATCATCATCATCATCATGATCACCGTCGTCGTAGTTGTGGTCGTCTTTGACGTCTTTGTCGTCGTCGTCGTCGTCTTCTTCATCTTCATCATCATCTTCATCATCATCATCTTCATCTTCATCTTCATCATCATCATCATTTCATCCGCTGCTGCTTCCTTTTTTGTTTTTTTTCTTAATCATTATCATCGTCGTCATCGCCGTCATCATCCGTCGCTGTCGTCGTTGTTGCCACCATCATCATTGATTTCGGGGAATCTAGACTCTGAACTCAAAGCCCCTTTAAATCTCAGCGGACCCCCAGTGTCATTGATCATGCAGACCAGCAAGTGCTTTGATCTCCGTGCGTGTACACAGGCACGGGATCTGAAACGTTTGTCAACGTATTCCAGTATTCATGGACTGTAGAGGTTCAGCTCTGGACTGGTCCATCAGAATGACATAGGAACTGATGCCAGGTTTGGTGTAAGCATGGTATCAAATACCTCGCTCTTTTCAGCTGCCAAGGAGCAGTAATTAGAACCCTGGGTTTCGGGCTGGGAAGTCGCGGGTTCGAATCCTATTAGAATAAAAAGGAATTTTTCGGACTCCGGCGGGCTCCTGCCCAGAGTGAGTGTGCTGTGGGTTCATTGGACAGACTGGGACCACACAGTCGAGCTTCATCCTCTTTATGGATGCGTTTTGAGAGTGTTGCTCAAATTACCCGACCAACAACGCAAAGAGTTTGTATCTCTCGGGGCCCAGTAGACACCTGTCTATATCTTGTGCTCGCAATCTGACGACCCGGGTTCGATTCCCGATCAAGGGGATATTTTACCCTGGAAATTAACATCAGTGCAGACCCCACTCTCCCCAAAAGTCCTTCGGATGAGACATAAGCCGAGGCCCCGTGGTGCGAACGAAACGAAAGAACATCTTGCGCACACGTTAAATCCTGTTCCGGCTTTACGTAAGAGTAGCCATTGTGTGCCGGTGGGAACAGATGACAGAATTTAAAAAACCGCATACACACGGGGAACTTGATGTAAAAAAGCACATAAGTGCTTATTCCATTATCCTAGATATAAAAGATATAATAGAATAGAATATTTTTTTCACAGGGAGCGTAGAGTACAGTCCTAGTCAAAGCAGTCTCAAAGCACATTTACTTCCATAGCAAGCAGCATTACATCATCCTCATCACCATTTTAATTTATTTTTAAAATTTATCATTATTTATTTTATTATTTTATTTCTAGGATAATAGAATAAGCACTTATGTGATTTTTTACACCTAGTCCCCGTATGTATGCGGTTTTGTAAATTCTGTCATTGGTCCTCATGCTATAAAAAACACCAACCCAGGAATTAAATTTGTCCCAGATTGAATGGTCCCAGTCACTCTGGTAAAAACGATGGGAAGACAACATCAGAGAGTGGAAGCCTCGAGTGGAACGAATTGCTACAGAAAGCATGAGGACCGCTGGGGAGTGGAGGAAGCTGGTTGCAAAATCTTCATTAGTGTCCCCACGGTCCACGGGACTAAGGGATAGGTGAAGGTGAAGGTGAAGTCACTCTGGTCTTTTCGTGACCTCCGTTTCGGTCTGCCATGCACACATGTGTGCCTGTGGTAGGTTTGTGTTAACAGTCTTCGGGTTTGGAGGTGCACGGGAGCTAGTTGTTGAGGAGACACAGTGATGTCGCCACCCCGGTTTGGCGTCTGGCTCATCTGGCTCCACGACTGAGAGCTTTTACTGTCGTCAGAAGCGGGCTCAGTAGGTGCTGCTCTGCGTATGTTGGCTCAGAATAAGCACCGCCGAGGTGACCCAGCAAACAGTGCAGGGCTTCTCTGTCTGGTGGCCCTCCGGCGGCCTGACATTGACAGGCTGGCTCCCTGTGGACCTCTCACCCCGAAGAGATGACATGATAAATCTGCGTGTGGCTGAGGCAGGCAGATCGAGATCAGTGGAGTAGGAACAACAGGAAAGAAACGTCGTTGAAGATGAGGCATCCAGAATAAAGATGTCGCACTTATTCACAGCAAAAACCACACACACACACACACCACACACACACACACACACACCACACACACACACACACACACACACACACAGAGACCATGAGACTAGAAACCGAAGTCCCGTGTGCAAAACGCACGCAGAACATCTTGCGCACACGTTAAATCCTGTTCCGCTTTTCTGAAGAGTAGGCCATTGTGAGCCGGTGGGAACGAATGACAAAGTTTACAAAACTGCATACACACGGGGTGTAAAAAAAGCACATGGGTACTTATTCCATTATCCTCTAAATAAATGAATAAAATAGATTTTTTATAAATAAATAATAAATAAAACACACACGCACGCACACACGCACACACACACATACATACACACACGCGCGCGCGCGCGCAAACACACACACACAGTGACAAAAACAACCACCAGACGTAGTCGTTGTGACTTTCATGAAACACCTGCACTGAAAATACGATACAAGCGTCTGGAACCGTGATCCTCGAGTGTGAGTGGAGTGTGACGATGTGAGAAAGAGAGAGAGAGAGAGAGAGAGAGGGGGGGGAGGGAGAGTAGAGAGGAGAGAGAGAGAGAGAGAGAGAGAGAGAGAGAGAGAGAGAGAGAGAGAGAGGAGAGAGGAGATGAGGAGAGAGAGAGAGAGAGAGCGAATGTGTGTGTGCGTGCGTGTGTGTGTTATGCTTATTTTTATTTATTTATTTTGTTTTATTCTTTTATATCGAGGATAATGGAACAAGCACTGATGTGCTTATTTTAAAATGCAGTCCCCCGTGTGTATGCGTTTTTGTCAATTCTGTCATCTTGTTCCCACCAGTACACAATGGCCTACTCTTACGAAAAGCGGAATAGGACTTAACGTGTGCGCAAGATGTTCTGCGTGCGTTCGCACACGGGGCTACGGTTTATTGTCTCAACCGAAGGACTTTTGGGGAGAGTGGAGTCGGCATTGATGTTAACTCCAGGGGAAAATATCCCCCTTGAACGGGAATCGAACCCGGGTCGTCAGATTGCGAGCACAATGTTCTAACCACTAGGCTATCCCGTCCCCCCTACCTCCTCCACCCCCTCGTGCACGTATGCATTTGTGTGGTGTATATCTGTGTGTATGTGTCTCTGTCTTGTGTGTCCTGTTCTCTTTTCCATTTCAACATGGCAGTTTGGCCGCACGTGGAACGAAGCCCGTTCTTTCTCCATTATATTTGACTTGGAGAACACATTACATTGTGTACTTGTCACTTACTCACATGCCCCCCCCCCCCCCCCCCCCCTCCCTTCTTTTTTCCCCCTACGGGCAATTTTGCTTTGCTTGTTTGTTCGTTTGTTGTTTTGTTTGTCTTATTGGGAAAAATTCCACATTTAGCGCTATATAAATGTCATGTATTATTATTATTGTTTTCATCATCATCATCATCTCTTCTTCTTCTTCTTTTTTCTTCCTTCTTCTTCTTCTCTTCTTCTTCTTCTTCTTCTTCTTCTTCTTCTTCTTCTTCTTTATCATTTCATCCTCATTACTTATTTATCATCATCATCATCATCGTCGTCATCATCATCATCAATCATCGGTTTCGATTCCCGTTCAAGGGGATATTTTCCCCTGGAGTGAACATCAGTGCAGACTCCACTCTCCCCAAAAGTCCTTCGGATGAGACTATAAACCAAGGCCCCCGTGTGCGAACGCACGCAGAACATCTTGCGCACACGTTAAATCCTGTTCCGCTTTTCGAAAGAGTAGGCCATTATGTGCCGGTGGTTTTTGCAGGCCATTTGGCCCATAGGAACAACAGTTAATCATATACTTTCATGTAAGGTGAACATCCTTACTTCTGATATCTAAACATTTCGTAAGAAATAAACCAACTTTAAACATCAAACTAGGTTTAGTGTTCATACAAAGAAGCTGCACTTTCAGATTCGATGGAAATCTGTAATAATACAGAGGAATACATTTTCTTCGCAATACAGCATATTTTGGGCATACAAGTAAAAAGTGACAAACATCTTCAATTTGTTGGCCATCACACTGAGAGCAGAATGGATCAGTAATCGGTTTGCCATAACGTGAAATTCCATTTAAAGGTAATCTGTTTGACCTCAGTAAACATATAGCTCTACAGTATTCTAAAGATTCTACTTCAATACATAATTTTGCTCTACAAATAATCGGGTGATAATCTAAGTAGTCAGGGTATGCTGATAGAGAGTCATGCCATTTTTGTTGGTACACATCTTGTATTCGTATTTGGAATTCTTTCATGAAGGATGAAGAATGACCACAATTCTGCATTGTCCAAACATAACCAAATCCGTGGGTGCATAAAATCTTTCTAACATGTGTTACCCAATTTATTCTCCCTGCTTCATTCTGTCTACACAACATATTGTAGCATTGTCTGGGGCATATCCAAAATTTTTAGCCAATATTTGATTACTCTGGTAACAGTGTCAACAAAAATGGGATATCTACCACAATCGCCAAGGCAAATATTATTTTTAACATCTCTGCCAACCCCCAGGACCATTTTGCAAATTTTACCTGTATTTTTTCAATATCATGATACTGCTGAAAACCCCAAATTTCAGAACCATAGAGGAGGATTGGTTTCACTTTTGTATCAAAAATACTAAAAACTGTAGATGCTGGAAGATTCTTTAACCTGAAGTACAATCTTTTGATACCAGCAACAGCCTTCAATGGTTTTCCAGAGAGATTTTCGATACATTTTGACCAGTTCAATATTGAGCCAAAAACTACACCCAGATAATTATAACTAGATTCTACTTGTATCTGCTTTTCTAAATAACACCATTTTCAGACTTCTTAATAAATCCACCATTTTTAAAAACGACTACTTTAGTTTTGTCCATATTTACAGAAAGTCCCCATTTCTTACAATAATTTTCCAAACAATTGATCTTTTTCTGCAAGTCTACAACTGAATCTGAAACTAAAGCAATATCATCTGCATACATAAGTAAGAGTATGCCGAGTGGCTCAGAAAATACATCTATGCCTTGAGTATCTGATCCAGTGAGATCTGATTCTAGTTCAGAAATAAAAATCGAAAATAATAGGGGACTCAACATACAACCTTGTCTGACACCAGAAATACAATCAAAATATTCTGTAATGTGACCTTTAAATGGAATTTCACGTTATGGCAAACCGATTACTGATCCATTCTGCTCTCAGTGTGATGGCCAACAAATTGAAGATGTTTGTCACTTTTTACTTGTATGCCCAAAATATGCTGTATTGCGAAGAAAATGTATTCCTCTGTATTATTACAGATTTCCATCGAATCTGAGAGTGCAGCTTCTTTGTATGAACACTAAACCTAGTTTGATGTTTAAAGTTGGTTTATTTCTTACTAAATGTTTAGATATCAGAAGTAAGGATGTTCACCTTACATGAAAGTATATGATTAACTGTTGTTCCTATGGGCCAAATGGCCTGCAAAAACTGAATTAAAATTATTGTTATTGTTACTGTTATTGTTGTTATGTGCCGGTGGGAACAGATAACAAAATTTACACAACCGCATACACACGGGGACTAGATGTAAAAAAAAAAAGCACGTACGTGCTCATTCCATTATCCTCGATATAAAAGAATAAATAAAATAAGATAAAATCATCATCATCATCATCATCATCATCATCATCATCATCACAATCATCATCATCGTCATCATCATCATCACCATCACAATCATCATCATCATCATCATCGTCATCATCATCGTCATCATCATCATCGTCGTCATCGTCATCATCATCATTGGAAAAAAACCCAAAACAACAACTCCTTCGCTCTCAGGCATACTGACGATGGCATTGAGGGAGGTGGGGACGAGGGTGAGGGAGACGATGGTGGGCTCTGCGGGCCTGACGGAGACATCGTAGCCACTGGTGTTGAACAGCACGGACCTCAGCGCTGTCTCGTCCGCAACCGTGAACCCCCTCACTGCCTCTGGACACTTCGCTGCCAGACAGCAAAGAAGAAGAAGAAGGAGACAATCCATCAATCACGTCAGCTCAAGTTTGCGTTTGAAATAATTTTGGCGAAATACAGGGAGAGCGAAAGGCACTTGGTTGCTTGTTAAATTGAGTTGAATGAATGAGTTAGTGAGTGAATGGGTGAGTGAGTGAGTGAGTGACAGTCAAAGTCAGAAAGACAAAGATAGATAAAAAATTAAAAAATCAGACAAATTTTGAGCAAGGTATTTGTGGCGGAAAATACAGTAAAAGGTAATGGGTTGATCTCTTCAGTGCAAAACATTATATACGTACAAAGACTTGATCGTCTGACTGAATGACTGCCTGATCTACTACCTGACTGACTGATTGATTGATTAAGTGAGTGAGTGAGTGAGTTACAAAGCTTTAGTGTAAGATTTCAAGCCCATTCACCAAGGGACAGTGGGGAGGGGACTGAGCATAAACACATAGTCAAAAAAGACGAGAAAAAAAATTCCCAACAACCTCCAGATAATCATCATGACACGGATTCCCCCGTCATGGTTCAACAGCTACAACAAAACACAGTTATTGTGAACTATGATTTTTTACTGTGAATCTTTAGCAGAGCGAGAACAATGAACAACACTCTTTTTTGTTTTAAAGCTACCAGCCATACAGCATTTGGGGTCCTGTGGTTCATTGAGACCTGCGATTTGTTTTGAAAATTTGTCATGTCACACAAATTTTTTTAAAAATAATAATAATAATAATATATGGAAATTATATTAGCGCTGAATCTTGTAAAAAAAAAAACCCACAAAAAATCGAACCACCTGTGACGCAAAAAATTTGACACGAAAATCACGTCAGCACAAGTTTGTGATTAAAATAATTTGGGCGAAATAGGGGAGAGCAAAAGACTTTGGCCGCATGTTAAGTGAGTGAAGAGTGAAGGGTGGGTGAATGGGGGGTGATCGACAATCAAAGCCAAAAAAGACAGATAAAGGAGATAAAAATATACAGCAGAATAGAGGCAGACAAATGTGGGGTGTTTTTTCCTTTAACTCTTTCTCATTAAGTATTTGACGATAGGAAAAGGATCGTGGGGGGGGGGGGGGAGCAAAGAAATGATTGATGAATGAGGTAAGTTGGAGTGCCTACAAAAGGAAAAAAGTCAGGGGGAGAGAGAGAGAGGAGAGGGGAGGGGAGAAAGAGAGAGAGAGGGAGAGAGAGAGAGAAGAGAGAGAAGAGAGGAGAGAGAGAGAGAGTTTTCAGATTCAGATTCAGAAATTTTTTTTGCCAAAAATCATGTAGATTTTTTGACACAACAAAACATCAACAAAAATTATTATCTTTTTTGGCAAAAAGTGTGTACACTAAAAACATTTTGTATTTTACTTCTCTTTTCTCTCTTTTTCAAAACACTATACACATATCGATGTTTTCTGTTGAAAAAATCAACTGTGATTAGCCTTTAAATTTTTATGTACACAGTTTTTTTTTTTCTTTGTCTTTCGTTTTGATTTTTAATAAAAAAATTATTTTGGTTCATCATATAAAATGCATTATAAGTAAAGAAATTCATCTTAATTTTGACAGTGTCACATTTTTCGTCCTCTCGGGGAAATATTTTTGGGTCTCCCTTCTCTATCATTAAATTGTGACAGTTGTGCAAAATTTAAAATAGTTTCATGGTTTTTTTTTTCATGTTTTACTAATTTAGGTTCCAATTGTTTTTTGGGGTAGCAAAATCAAAAAATTTTTGTTTTGCATTTTCTTCTTTTGGTAGATCCAAAATGTTTTTATACAGTCCTCAGTTTTCTTCTAAAGCAAAATCAACCGATGAACTTTAAAGAGTGTTTTGGGGTTCCTTCCAACATTTTTTGAACCCAATTGTTTTACAGAATATTTTTCCTGGTTTTTTCATTTACGTGTGTATTTTTCGATACAAATAATCGTATACTTTTCAAAAAATAAGAGTCGGGTTTTTGATTCTGTCAAATAAATCCAAAAGGGAATTATCTGGCATATGTTTTTTAAGGGTCAGTGGGAAATCCCCCTAATTTCACCCAAAGGGGGTAGACTAATGTTTTTTTTATGAATCCTATCTTTTTGTTTCAAAATTTTCAGGGAAATTCTCATAAAAAAACTGATTGGATAACATCCCTTAAACATTTATAATTTTAAAGCTCTGTCTCCCATTAAAACAAAAAGGAACCAAATTTCGCTCCATAGGTTAAAAAAGGG
The DNA here is from genome assembly GCA_028751875.1 of Rapana venosa. NCBI lineage: Eukaryota > Metazoa > Mollusca > Gastropoda > Neogastropoda > Muricidae > Rapana > Rapana venosa. The sequence goes on along the minus strand of CM054134.1, from coordinate 2,181,006 downwards.
TTTCATGAGTCGAAAAAACGCATTTTTAATTTTGCTTTTAAATTTTGTCCATGAATTCCCTTTTTAAAAAAAGGCGTTATTGTTTGTTGCTTTTTTTACTAAATGTTTCTTGTGTTGCTTGAAATTTCCCGTTCTGGATGAAAACGACACCTAGATATTTATAAGTTTCTACGTTTTCAATTCCCTTTCTTCCACATTTAAAATGAATTGGAATTTGGATGATCTCGTAAAGACTATTACCTTTGTTTTTGTTTTGTTTTCTTTAAACCCCAATTAGAACAGTTTCTTTGCATTTGTTCATTTATTTTTGAAGCCTATTTTTGGTTGTTGATAGCAATGCCGGTCATAAGCAAGGTAAACAAGGAATTCTGTCCTTTTGGGTTTTAAAAATTTGAATTTTTCTCATCGTAATTGAACTATTCATTGACATATAAAAAAAAATAATGTAGAACTTAATTATTTCCCGATTACCCCTTTTCTGACTAGATTCTCTGTGGTTTGCCTCGTTTTTTTTGTAAATATTGTTGCATTGGAAATAAAATTTTTTAATGACATTAAAAGTTTTGCCCTGTTATTCCTATTTCGTTTAATTTTTAAAAAGAGCCCCTCGTGCCACACATTATCAAAACGTTTTTTCTGAAAATCACAAAGCAGAAAAAAGTTTTTTTTAGTTTTTATTTCATGCACTATCTATTAAATTTTTAAGTAGGAAGATAGGGCCCCTTTTTTCTGCTGTTTTTTCTAAAAACCACTTGTTCCTGACAATACTATTTTTTTTTTCTAAATTTTCAAAATTTCAGGGTTTCATTTTTTGACAAAAAAATTTCCAATAGGTTTTGTCAACGTTATTCCTCGTGTTTTCGGGGTTTGTATATCCCGTTTTTTTTTAGTTTGGGGCTTCACTCCACTTTCCTTCAAAAGGGAAAAATTCCCCGTTTCTAATACTAATGAAAAATTCCGCATTATCTCTATAAAATTTTAAAAAACGAGATCATTTTGTTTGTGATTCCCCTCTTTCCAGGCGATTTGTTTTTTTCAGCTTTTTGATTTTTTTTTTGTAATTCCTCTGTTTTAATTTTTTTTCTGCGTGGTTATTAGATACTTTTAATTCATTAAAAACCCGATTTGTACTTGCTTTTTTTTGGTCTGGTTATTTGGGGGTTTTTTACCAATAAGTTTTTTTTAAGTGTTCAGCCATTTACCCGCTACTAATTGTTTTGAGGGTTTTTTAAACCACATCTTCGTTTTCTTTTAATTTTTGAAAGTTTTTCCACAATATACTCGGATCTTTGTCAAAAGGATCACTACTGTGATACAGTGAATTTTTGAAGATTTTCTTTTTTTTTTTTTTAAAGTATTATATTGTTTTTTTTTCAAAAAGTATTTTTCTCGAATTCGGTTTATACGGGGTTTTCTATTTATTGCATTTAGTAGAGACTTTACTTCTTTTTTGTATGTTACTTCCCAATCAAACCATTTTTTTTTGGTTTTAATTTTTCTTACCGGTTTTGACTTTTGGGCTTCAAACTTAATTGTGCACTTTGAGAAAGTATCAGACAGCTGTCTGGAAAATTTTTTCACGTTTTGAGGGAAACAGGTGCTTTGTATTTGTTTTTTTTTGTTTTAAAAAACTGTATTTGTTTTTAGTTTTTATTTGTGTTATGTGTGATTGTATTTCTGTAGTAGAAGTGCCTTTTCAAATTGTCCTTTGGGAATTTTTATCCCATACAAAATGTGTTTGTTGTGGGAACTTTTTTAATAAACTCTCCTGTGTGTCTCCTTTTTTTTAATAGACCTCTGCAAAACTGTTTTGTCTTATTGGTATACTAATCTAAATCTAGTGGACAATGATCAGAGTTTCCATTAATCTCTAACTTTTTTTCTTCCCTCTTTTTATAAATGATTTTGAACAAAAAATAATCCAAAAACTACAACCTTGAGGGAAAGCAGTAAATCTACCCTGTAAATCCCTAATTTTCGGCCCTTTAATATATTAATTGATTGTCGGGACAAAAATTTTTAAAGTCTACCATATTTTTGCAATTTCTATCCTTACACCTTTTTATAGCATTGGGAAATTTTTTTCTTCAGGAACTGATAACTTGGTTCTGGATCTATTCTAAAAAGTCAGTCAGTCCCTGATCCGCATTTTTGTCTCCGCACAGATTATCTACCTCTTTCAGACAAACTTTTTATGTCTTGTTCTAAAATTTCCCATATTTTTTGTGATGAACTTTTCCAAAAAAAGAAAATTCGGGGGGAAAAATATGACACCTAAAAAAAATTCGTTTGATGATCTAATGAATTTTCCGTTTTATTTGCATCCCACACAATAAAGAAATATTTTGCGGTAACAAATTTTTTACTTTTTCGATAATCTTCCTTAATGAAAAAATGAAATACCTCCTGAAGCACGACAGATCTATTTCTTTTGGTCTGCAGTATGCATGAATATACCGGGGAGAGTTCATCTTTCAGATTTTTTATCTAAATTGTTTCTTGTAAAATTTACATCGTAAAATCAAAATGTCTTTTATGTGCATCATTGTTTGTTTACATTAATTCCACAACTTTTCCATAATAATTCTAATATTCCACGATAAATCTCATGTTTTACTCATTTGTTAAATACATTGTGAACAAGAGATCTTTCCAATGTGGAAACAAAAAGAGAGAGAGAGAGGAGAGAGGAAGGGGAGAAGGAGAGAGAGAGAGAGAGAGGAGAGAGAGAGAGAACCGAACTCGAAAATTTTTTATTGAGAGTAAATGGAAAGAGGGAGAGGAGAGAAGAAGAGAGAGAAAGAGAGAGAGAAAAGAGAGAGAGAGAAAGGGGAGGAGAGAGAGAGGAGAGAAGAAGGAGAGGAAGAGAAAAACCCAACTCGAACTCGAACTTTTTTAAGAAGTAATGGAAAGAGAGAGAGGAAGAGAGAGAGAGAGAGAGGGGAGAGAGAGAGAGAGAGAGAGGGGAGAAGAGAGAGAGAGAGAAGGGGGAAGGAGAGAGAAGGGGAGGAGAGATAACTCGAACCGAACTCGAACTTTTTTATTGAATAAAATGGAAAAAAAGGGGGAAAAGAGAGAGAAAGTGGGT
>CM054134.1:2159244-2177418 GCA_028751875.1 Rapana venosa | reverse complement strand
TTCATCCTTTTCTGATTTCAAAAACATCCTGCAACCAACCTCTTTGGGAAAGGAGACAAGAACGGGGCATCTACCTTTAAAACCTTTTTTTTATATGAAAGCATCGTAATAAAACCAAATTCTTCCCCAGATACACAACACACACAACACACACACCACACACACAACACACACACACCAGGAAAAAGGGCAGGAAACAGACAGACGCAGGCACACGACAAACTGTGAGGGCAATGCAATAACCTGAAATCTGCTGCCACTTAGTTATTTTCAGGCTTATATCGATATTGCTCATTGCGAAACGGACCGCTCACACCATAACTATGCTGTCATAATGTAATGTTCTCTCGCTCTCTCTCTCTCTCTCCCCCTCTCTCTCTCTCTCTCATCTTTTCCTCCTCTCCCCTCTCTCTCTCTCTCTCTCTCCCCTCTTCTTCTCGTTAAAATTTCATTAGTTTGCATCTTTCCATTTGCCCCTCAAAGTGTATCGCGCCCTAATCCCGATGTATATTAAACCATTTCAGAGTTCAGAAGTTCTCTCTCTCTCTCTCTCTCTCTCTCTCCCTCCTCTCTCTCTCTCTCTCTCTCTCGTGCTAATTTTTTTGTGCCTAGCAAGCCCGTTTTTTCCAGCCTTCTTTCTACCAGCAAATTTTGAACATGTTCCCTTAGGAACTTCTCAATGAGCCGCATGCCCTGAAGTCCAAACGGTTGTGTCGGCTAGCGGAGGCCATGCGCCAGTGAGACAGACCTCCTGCCGAGCTACAAGCCCAGGAGAAAACCAGGTACTAGGCATCCCACTTAAAAAGGGGAACAGAAAATAGAGAGAGGAAAGGAAAAAGAATATCGTCAGTCCTCTCGTTCTTATCAAAACCCTGCTTGTATTCTTTTTCTTTACTCTTTTCTTTGATATCGAGGATAATGGAATAAGCACTCATGTGCTTTTTTTTTTTACATCCAGTCCCTGTGTGTATGCGGTTTTGTCAATTTTGTCATCTGTTTCCACCGGCACACAAGGGCTTACTCTTCCGAAAAGCGGAACGGGAAATTTAACGTGTGCGCAAGATGTTCTGCATGCGTTCGAACACGGGGCCTCGGTTTTTTAGTCTCATCCGTAGGACAACAGACAGCTGAAACTCTAAGACATGTTGAACAGTCGGGTCTTTTAAAAATTAATCCTTAAAAGCGTAGTCTTGTAGAGACTGTGAACTGTTATTAAACGGCGCGGGGGGAATCGGAGTTGTGTTGTGGACTGTGGTGGTGGTGGTGATGGTGGTGTGGATGGTGATGGTGGTGGTGGTGGTGATGGTGGGTGGATGGTGAGGGTGGGGGTGATGGTGGTGGTGGTGATGGTGGTGTGGATGGTGATGGTGGGGGTGATGGTGGTGGTGGTGAAGTGGTGGGGATGGTGATGGTGGTGGTGAGGTGGGGTGGTGATGGGGTGGTAGTGATGGTGGTGTGGATGGTGATGGTGGTGGTGATGGTGGTGGGTGGATGGTGATGGTGGTTTTTGATGGTGATGGTGGTGGTGATAGTGGTGTGGAGGTGATGGGGTGGTGAGGGTGGTGGTGTGGATGGTAATGTGGTATGGATGGTGATGGGGTTTGTGGATGGTCAGGTGGGGTGTGGATGGTGGGTGGATGGTGATGGGGGTGTGGATGGTGATGGTGGGGGTGATGGTAGGGGTATGGTCCTGGTGGGGGTGTGGATGGTGATGTGGTTTCGCGATAGTGGTGTGGAGGGTGAGGGTGGTGGGGTGGGGTCGTGTAAATGCGTATTTTCGTGTGGGTCTGTACGTGTATGGGGAGAGGGGGGATGGGAAGAGGTGTATTGTTTTTCCCACAATCTGAAAAGGCAAAACGTATTGTGGAATGAGTGCGTAGGGGACAGTTTGGGAAGTGTAAGTATTCATGCAAATGGATATGAGCGGAGAAATCTGCTATTGTGCGCTATGTAATTATTATCCATTAGCATGATTGTTATTATCATCATTGTCGGTAGTAGTTGTAGCAGCGGCCCGCAGCAGCAGCAGTGGGGATGGAGGTGGAAAAGTGGTGGTGGCGTGGTGGTAGTGCTGGTGGTTGAGGCGGTGGTGGTGGTAGTGGGGGTTGTGGTTGTAGTGATGTGGTAGTAGTAATAGTAATAGAAGTAGTGGTAGTAGTAGTAGTATAGTAAATAGTTTAGTAGTAGTAGTAATAGAAGTAGAAGTAGAAGTAGTAGTAAATAGTAGTAGTATAGTAGTAGTGCTGGTGTGATGGGGGTGGTGGTTGTGGTTGTGGTTGAGGTGGTGGAGGGGGTGGTTTTAGTATAGTAGTAGTAAGTAGTATTTGTAGTAGTTAGATAGTATAGTAGCGGCAGCAGTAGCAGCACAGCAGCAGCAGCAGTATTAAATAGCAGCAGTAGTATATCACATCGTCGTCATCATCATTATCATTATCATCATCACCATCATTATTTTAACTGACTTAGAAATAAGCAAGTAATAGGTGTGCAGAAGGAAAATCAAGTGCAGTCACCAAATATTAAGAAATAAAAATTTTCACCCCAGGGATTTTTAACCATATGTGGCTGTGTTATGCATATGTATACTTGCATGCATACAAGCACATTTGCATACTTTGTGAGTGTGCGTGCGTGCGTGTGTGTATGCGTGCGTGTGTGTGTGTATTTGTGTGTGTATACATGCATTCTGTTATTCACGCATTTTGTAAAGCTAGATTAGAACAATATTGCTCCCCGCCTCTCTCTCTTTCTTCTGTCTCTGTCTCTCTGTCTGTCTGTCTGTCTCTCTCTCTACTCTCTCGTCATCTCTCTCTCTTCTCTCTCTCTCTCTCCCCTCTCTCTCTCTCCCTTCCTTTCCCCCCTCCTCATACACAACCCCACACATTTACACACCGCGCGCGAACCGCGCACTCACACACATATGTGCGACCATCATACATTTATCACACCCAAATCTCGCACCATGTAAGAGTACCAAAAGGTTGCAGCAACTAACAACAGGACCTGAAAAGCACGCACCTTTAGGGCAAGAAGAAAGTGGCAGTGCAGTCACCAAAGGGAGGGCTGCAGACCGGTGCTACCCCAAAGCAAGGTGTATCCCCCACTGAACACACTGGCCACTATCCCAGGCTGAAACGACATGACGGCGGAAAAAGCACCCAATATTATATTGAAAAAAAAAGAGAAGAATAAAAAACCAGATCCTCAATAAATCACTCCACTTTGGGTCCCTTCACAAACCCTAATGAACATACGAGCAGTACCACTGTTTTAGGAAAATTTGATACAAATAATGGAGTTGTTATAGATTGTACTATTGTATTTTTTTTTTTCTTCATTGTCTGGCATCACCTACTTCCCCTTCAAAGCTGTACAATCACAGCGATATTTTTTATGTTGGTGTGTCGTACAAACAACCTCCCGCCTCTATAGTCTATCACAGGGAAGAGGAGCGGGGTGGGTGGGGGGGGGGGGGTAAATATAATATCCCCACAGAGCTCGATAGATGCCTGATCACAATGCCCCAGCTGAATAAACCTAGCAGAGTTGGCAAGAACGGCAGTTTTGCCAGCAGTGTAGGTGAACCTTTGCAAATTGGCTAAATCCTGGTGTTAGCAGCCCTTCCCAAGTCCACAAGTAGCATCAGAGTAAACGAGTGAATGACTGACTACAGCATCCCAGTGCAGTTGAGTTCAGATTGGACTTTTTTCCAAGCAATCTCATCAAGCATGAGAGACAAATCCTGGTAAGCGAAACTTTATCACAGGCCCTCTCTACCACACAATCGCTGCAGTCCGGCTCTGATTACAAGATTAATCCAGTTTCTGTGTTTCTCAAAATGTAAACAGCTTGTTTCTGACTGCTAAACCCCACATGGTCTTCCTGGAAGCCGTATCATGATGAACCTCTCGATATTGCAGGGTCGTTGTTTTTTGGGGGGTGCAGCTTTTGTCACTGACTGCCCTCTAAAACCCCAAAACACTTTTCACATTTAGGGGCTGTAAGATATGGGGGTGGCTAGCCGTGACCTCATTTTCAAGTCATACTCCTTGTGTACTATGTATAAAATCCCCATCTTTTTCTTTAATGACCTGCAAATAGCACGCAACACGGCCCCAATGTGGACGGACAGCTATATCAGGCATAGTGTATGTAGGCAGGTCAAGTTGCCGGCAATCATGTCACCCCCCTACAGGATCACCCCCCAACAGCTGCACATGGCGGCTGGCTGTATCAATGGAAGGCAGGTGACGTGATATACAGTGGGCGTGGTACGCTGACCTGGTGTCAGATTCTCTTGACAATGACGATTTCTTTTGTTATGACCTTGACATTGTTAAAGGCCCCATGATCAGACCATTGAAAGCAGGATCTTTAATTATATGAAGCCTTTGCCTTCTCGTCCTATTGTTCTTCGTGGCATTTCAGCGTTCAGAAAGCAGATACTGTGGTTTGCTTTGCAGCTGGATAAATATAGCCGAGTGGCTGATTAATGTTGCTGACAGCCCCTTATTTTGTTTCCAGACAACAAAAAAGTGCTTTAAAAAGAAAAATGGGAGCACAGAAATAAAGGTGCTTTTTTGATTTATCAATGTGAGGCATGAATGCAGCTTGATGTCCGTCCCCTGACAAATAGAAGATCATGTGAGTAGTGCAAGTGCACTCAAACCTTTTTTTTATTTTTAGAAACACAGTAACATGATCCTATCTTATCAGCTATGACTTCAAACCAGCCACACCACGAACATCAACGGAAGAATCACACATGAATGTAAAATCCTGTAGGCATCCGAATTCGAGTAAGAAAACAAACACATCGTTGCTAGTTTTTACCACATGAAAAGCTTCATTCCATTTCCATTTTAACCACAGAGGAGATGTGGTTTCACTGGACACATTTCGCGAGTGACAGAAAGCTGAAGTATCCACCGTTCGAGTTTCGTGTCCACTGGTCCCCGTTCCGTCATCAGCAAATTTTCTTCCATTACACAGCAACGGTTTTAACCCCAGTTTAAAAAATCTCCAAACGTAAAAACAGAGCGTTGACCACACAGAGGTTTCTTCAAGCAAGCATCATCCCAAGAGCGGGGGGTTTTAGCACTGCTGCGCCTGCATCTTCAAAGGGAATAAGATCCGAGTCTTTTACAACTCTGGTTTTCTTGGGCTTTTCCTTCTGCATTGAAGTAAGTAGTATTTACTTTATCAATTGTCTGGGGACTAAAAGATCATGATAACATTGGGTTAATGTCTTTATGTAACATTTAAATAATCAAGTACAATTTTTTGTCCATTTATGGTTGAAAACAAGTGTTAGCAAACAGCTCCTTTTTTTAAGTTTTGTATTTTATGCTTTAACCTCAAAAACTACAAGAAAAAACCCCACTGATCAATATCGCACAAACCGAATCCTCAACATCCTTTCACAGAAAATATCAATAATCCATAGAACATTACCACACTAACAAGAAACGTTTCGCACTACAACAGTCCCTTACCAACACGTTATGAACATATCTCCAGACAAGCCTGGCTCAATTTCTACCCATAATCCTACACATGGCAGAGGAATTGTTTTTCCTATGTGGTCTGAGCTATCCCTCCCTAAACACACTTTAAAGAACAGCCTATTCCCCGTATCACCAAGTGATCAGAACTCTGTGCACTAATAAGAAAGAAGTCGGATCAGCATGAGGCCGTTATGAGCTAAGCTCGGCTGACAGGCTGCAAGTAGTCCGGCCCTCATTTACGACGGACCATAGCAGCTATCCATGGCAGAAGCTGGGGAGTCTGAGGTGAATTCGATACCGGGACATATACTGTCAATTAACGGATAGGTCTGCTATTCACACAAGCATTAACTTTCGACAAAACTGATCGTATAGTGGACAGCGCCTGAAGTATTTAAGCTGTGAGATTCACAATAACATAGGGCTACGAAAATGTGGAGCCAAATATGGAGAAAACAGTTTTTTGTCTACAAAACCACGACTGAAATCATTTATTTTGTGTCTAATCAATGAGAATCATCCGTAATCCTTTATTATTTTTTTTTTGATCAACCAAACTAAATGACCCAAAGTTAGTTTACCAGTGTGTACGAAGAAGAAATCCGACATGTAGAAAACACAATATAGAACAAATTGGAGTAGTCTTTTTTTTCTTGTTCATACGCGACTTATACTAACCCATTAAACATTATTATACCAGTATTTTTCACACTTATCACTCACAGTATTCACAGCCAACACTGCTAGCCGGGAAAAATCAATAACACACATGCCATACTATACACACAACACCATAAAAAGCTTGTCCATTAAAACCACCTCTCCATAGAGCACACACACAATAACGGCCTATCACCAAAACCAAATTCCACCGATCAGGAGAAAAAACCATATTTAAACACACACCCGTCGCTCGCGCGTTAGCACCCCCACATCACCCACAAAAACCACAACTACACACAAACACACACACCAACACACACACACACACACCACACACACACACACACACAAACACAACACAGCCCCCACACAAAACAAATACATAAATTACAAAACCAGCCTACCACCCGGGGACTGGAATTGTCAAATACCGCACATTGAGTGCTTATACCCTTATCCTACGATCACCACCCCATCCCAACGACTAACTGTAAAACTCTACATACACACACAACCCCAATACGCGACAAAACTCCCGCACATAGGATCAAATGCAACTTCTTCACGAACCACAAACAACATACCAACCCGAACACAGCCAAACCACCAATAAAACAATCAACCACCTTGTTAGCTAGTCACAAGACTTCCCGAGCGTCAACACTACCAACCTCCCTCCACCACGGCAAAACACAAATCACTGCCAACTATCTTATCTATCTACCTAGCATCAAGGGAAAACGCTGCCACCACCGCACAGCCCGAACACTGAAAGACAGACAGACAGACAAAACTGCACGAGTAAGCGAGGAGAAATCTTTTCCTCGAAACCCACTGGTCTCTCACTCTGTCCCTCTGATTCTGAGTGACGTCCAGACGCACCAACCACAGCCTCAACACGAGTCATTTCGATGCGCGAGGCCGAGGTAGGAGTGGCCTAACAACTCTTCTCCGGCCAGCCATCGCCTCACACTCGCCTCACCTCCCCATACCTCACCTCCCTCGGCCTGCACACCCTCCTCACCCAATACCAGCCCCACGGCAAGACATCCAGAGCACGCCAGTCCCACAGAGCAATAGTAAGAATGGGAGAGTGAAGAAGGATGGATGGAGGGAGGGCGGCAGCAGGAACAAATCACGGGCGCGCGCAGCCGGCGACTAAGGCTACCGAGCAGGTCAGGCAGGCAGGCAGGCATGAGAGTAAGATGCAAACAGGATGATGGAGGACGTATAGGTTGCGGTGTGAGTGTGTGGTGTGTGGTGGGCGCGCTGAGGTCCACAGATCCATACAAAAGCTGGCGCCCATGGCTATCCCCGTTCTGGTTACAATCTCTGCTGCTTGCAGCTGCTGAAGCAAACAACTTGCATGCTGTTGCAGCTGTTTCAGCTGTGTGGCTGTGGCTGGAACCGAAAAGCAGGTGAGGGGTGTGGGGGCATAGGGGGGAAGTGGACGGTGGGGATGGGGGTGTCTAGGAGGAAGCGAGTCTTTCTTGTAGGTCTTTGGTTTCACAACACCTGCCCATTATTTTTTCTTTTAAGAACTCAAAAATCATTATCATAGCATTGTCAACTATGGACCAGACTAGGGGCTTGAGTTCACAATACTCATTGGTGCCTGTGTTAGTCTCTGTCTTTGTACACACAGATCTATCTATCATCTATCTATCTATCTATCTCTCTACATCTATCTATCTATCAATCTATCTCTCTATTCTATCTATCAATCTCTACTCCTCTCTCTCTCTCTCATCATCTCTCTCATTCTCATCTCTCTCTCTCATCTATATATCTATATATATAACTAATATATATATATTATAAATGACAAATGACATTGACACCTCTTTATTCGCTGCAAAAGAATAAAGCAACCATGTTACTTTTATTTTCTACAATCAGATCCCGACCTTAGGGATATATAAAGACAGAGAGGAGACAAAGAGTGTGTGGTGTGTGTGTGTGTGTGTGTGTGTTGGGGGAATTTAACCTATAGCCACTGTACTGACTTTATTGTCCACCAAATAATATATATATATAAATATATATATATATAAATATATATATATATAGATATATATATATATATATATATATTATACATACATACAGAGAGAAAGAGAGCGGGAGAGCAGAAACGCGCGAGTGCGCACACGTACAAACACATATTTGATATACTACACACTCAGTTTCTAAAAAAGACGGCAACGAAACAAACTTGTTCGAAGAGAGCCCTTCAAAAAGTGTACATGGATATCGGCAGACAGAACGAATTACAGACAGACAGACCAAACAGTGCTGAGTATACAGTTAGCGGCAGCTAGACTGATGGCAATAATTATATCTACACACTGGACAGACAGATCTGGACATATCCAAAGGCTGAGAGACTACTCTACAAGCATACCAGCTTCAAAGAGACACATGTGCGCGTATGTACGCAACAAAAAGAAAAAAACCTAACAAAAGCACAAGAAAAGTGTAACTGCAAAAAAAAAATCCAACAAAAAAACCCAACAACAAAAACAAACAACAAAACCTCATAACGGCACAAGAAAAGTGAAACAGCAAAGCAACAACAACAAAACCAACAACAACAAACAAACAACAAAAAACCCTCATAACCAGCACAAGAAAGATAAAACAGCAAAAAAACAACAACAAAACCAACAACAAAAATTATAACAGCACAGAGAGGCGAATGGCGACAAACAGCAACACACACAAAACCCAAAGAAACAAACAAACAAAAAACAAATGGAAAGAAACTGCAAAGGAAAACCACAGACAAGGCAAGGCAGAAGAAGAAAAGAGAGACAGGCTAGCTGCAGAAAGAAAGTGCCCTAGTTACAGACACATGGCCGGCCATTTCACAAGCTTTCACAATCAATCATCTCCCACAAGTCTGGAGCAGGCACAGGAGAAGAAGAAGAGCAGGGGTGTGTGGTGTGGGTTTCTTTTCTATCCATCAGCTGGCGCCACTTCTTTGTGAAGCATAGGGATGGATGGACTGATGATGATGATGATGATGATGATGCATTTATTTCCCTGCCTGCCTGCCTGCCTGCTTGTCTGCACGCCTGTCTGTCTACCTGCCTGCCTGCCTGCCTGACTGACTGAACGACGAATGGGTCCAGGCAGATATTGCATGACCGTTTATTGTATTATTGCCAGGGCAAAATTGCTCATTATTGTTGCCTGGCTGTCTTGTCTTCCGATGTTGAGGTGCGTGTGTGTGTGTGTGTGTGTGTGTGTGTGTGTGTGTGTGTGCGCGCGCGTGCGTGCGTGCGTGCGTGCGTGTTGTTGTCTTCAATTTAACGTCTGTTCACTCTTAAGTGATATTAGACAAAGGATGTGGAAAATGTAGTAGGATGTAGTGGAGAGGGGAATGTACAGAGAAAAGACTGATTAGGTAACATGTGTGTTTTGTATTTCATGCAATTAAAGGGGTGGGGGAATCTTAAACATGAGTAAACATTTAAATTCAACAATTTTTTAACATGAAACATCTATAAAATAACTACAAACAATACTCTAATGGGCTGTGCAATAGACATTTAACAATGGCAAAGGCTAATTTCGGATTTTAAAAACAGTTTCCACAGACTGCTCACAAAATGTGGTAAAAAAGGTTTTACAATTGAACACTCAAATATGATGTGAGTGTTGGAAATATGTTCCCCACAGAGGTACCTCACATTTTTACAAAATTTCGTTATAAATGCATTTAATTTTATCTAAAAAATAGTGCATTAACTCTTCTTGTGGTTGCAATACTTAAATGTGTTTGAGAAGGAGTCATGTAACATGAAATAAGGCCATTAGTCAGGCAATTCTTTAAGATCGTTCCTTGAATTGATCTGATTCTCTCCATTACTCCACGACGTCTGTTCTAATAAACTGTATCCCTCCTGTAGAGATAATGGGACATGCAGTTCTATTGATTCAAAATGATGTCTTGCCCCCCTTTTTTGCAGCTCTGTCAGCCCACTCATTTGAAAAAACTCCAACGTGCGAAGGTACCCAACAAAAGGAGACAGGAATACTTCTTAAACTTAAAAGGTGTATGACATATTTAATTTCAAAAATGATTCTGGATACTTTCCTGGAATTTGGGATTTGATAGCATACAGTACCGACTTAGAATCTACACAAAGTAAGATAGGAATGATGGGAAATGCAAAATCAAGAATATAGTTAAGAGCCATAAGAATTGCAATAAGTTCAGCTGTAAATATTGAATGATGTTTACCAAATAGTATGATTTCTCTTTTTTTAGAGCTGTATGACGAATGCTGAACCAGCTTCATTATTTTCTAAGACTGACCCATCTGTATACACTTTTAAGTTGTCAGTATACTTATTTTCAATATGTGATTGGATATCTGCAACCATGATATTTTGGTTTTCGTTCTTTTTTTCATTAGTACATTCTATATCAAAATATGCTTTATTTATTTCCCACGAAGGGCATGGCAAAGCTTCTTTCTGCATTTCTAATTCATAATGATTAAGTCCTGACTTTTGAAAAAGGTCTGATACATAAGTACCAATAGGCGTTAAACACGAAATATGTCTAGCCCTTTTAGATAATTTGTTTTTGCTTCGACTGTTATTTCACTAGAAACAAAGTTTTCATTTGTTGTGCTGCGTAAAACATATTTGGCACATGAAAGTTGTCGGTAATTCGGCTAGGGGAAGTTCCCCAATTCGTTATAAGTTCCTATGGTGGAGGTGTGGAATTGGTACACCAAGTGCAAGTTTATATGCTTTACAGTCTACACTTTGGAGTTTTTTCAGTAAATATTGGGTAGCACTAAAAAAGACTTCTTGTCCATAAGACAGCTTGGACCGTATAAGTGACGTAGCTAAGCATTTCAGAGTGACTATATCTTGTCCCCAAGACTGTCTGGTAACCATTTTAAGAAAATTAATACATTTTCTAGCTTTTGTTAAAATGTATCCAATATGAGCATTCCAAGTCAATTTTGATGTAAGTATATGCCTAAAAATTTGACAGTATTTGTGTACTGAATTAGCTCCCCTCCAATCTTAAACTGCGGTAGTGTATCGGATCACTGCCATTGTTAAAAAGCATAATGTGCGTTTTTTCTGTTGAAAATGTCAGACCATTTCAAAAATATATTTATATAAATTATCTAACTCTTTTTGATAGATTTTTCTGGTATAATGAATCATCCTCTTTGTTGTACTGCGCTTCATAGTGACATTCATCCACATACATATATCATCAGCATATTGTACTAGGATGATATTTTTAGACATTTTTGTGGGTAGATCGTATAACAGTATATTAATACAGAAAAGGGGCTATAACAGAACCCTGTGGTAAACCCATATGGAGTGACCTAGAGTGTGAATATGTATTCCCTACTCTCACTTATACTTCTGTTACATAAAAAGCTTTTGATATAATAATAAACATGCCCAGATAATCCAGTAGTCTTCAATTTATGCAGTATTTAGCATGCCAGACTTGATCGTAGGCTTTTCTGACATCAAAAAATGTTGCAAGTAAGTTTTTTTCTTCTTGCAAACTGTTGTTTGACTTGTGTTGTTAGTTTAACTAGATTATCAATTGCAGATCTGCCTTTTTGAAAGCCTGCTTGATTGATTGGAACTACCTTATTTTTCTGACAATAATACACAATCCTTCTTAGAATGATTCGCTCCATTAGCTTACCTGTGTTAGAAGTCAGCGCTATGGGTCTGTAACTAGTTTTGTCATTTTTTGGCTTTCCTTGCTTATGAATGGGAACAATGTGTGGACTGCTTCCAGTTGACTGGCATAACACTTTCAGTCCAACACTTTTGGAAAAGTTTATGTAATAGAAAAATTGAATTTTTCTGGTAAATGTTTAAGCATATCATTGGATATGGCATCTAATCCAACAGAAGTTTTCTTATTAGGAAGAGAATGTAATACATCTTTTACTTCATTGATTGTTATTGGGGCATTGATGTATTCGTGTTATTAGAAGTGGGTCTTCATATTCTTTTTTGTTCTCTTCAGATTTTCTGTACTTACTGCTTTAAGTGAGAGACCTTCAATACGCATGGATTCTGAGAAAAATATCCGCAAAAGCCTCAGCCTTTTCTGCAATGGATGGAAATATCGTTGTTTTTTAGCTTAAATCGGACAAGTTGGTAAAGTCACACCTTTTCTCATTTCATGAAATTTTTCCACACTATTTTTAGATCTGTATGACTTGATATGTCACTGGAACAAAATGACGACCAATATTGTCGTTTTGCCTGAGCTATGACCATGTTGCTATAATTTTTTGCCTGTTTCTGTTTTTCGTGGTTTTCTGATGTCTTGTTTTTTACATACATTTTAAACATTAAATGCTTGTTGGTCACTGCTTTCTTCGCAAGCAGGTGTCCACCAAACATTCCTGAACACTTTTTTGATTTAAGAGATTTTAATGATGGAAGGATAGGTGCGCAGCTTGAATAATGGCATTTGTAAAAGTGGAATAAAATTGGTCAATATTATCAGAATCTAAGTTGTTTGTATTGTAGGCAGCAAGGATACTTTTAAACTTCCCCAATCGGCCTCTTTATATTTAAATTTTGGAATTATGTCTTTTTCAGTGTCACAGAGGATTGGCATTTCATTAAATGTTATTACAATATGTAGGTGATCACTTCCCAATGTATCTTCACTTGTACCCATGTACATTCTGGAGCAAGAGCAGAAGATATCAAAGACAAATCTAATGCTGATGCTCTGTGAGTACAAATGTCAGGTATTCTCGTGATACTACCATCATTTAGTAGGCACAGTGCAAGAGTCTATTATGTTTTCTAAAAAACGATTGCAGGAAATGGATATACTTCCTTTATCCCAAAAAGGCGCGTTGGCATTAAAATCTCCTCCTACCAGCCACTTCTGATTATCTGTAGTGAATGCAGCCACTCTGTATAGAATCATTAGCTCCCTTCGGTAATAAATAAACCGATACGATATTCATGACTAAATCACTTGTAAACTTTAATTACGTGCAGCACATGAATATGAATCTGGAATGTTATTAGGCATTGGTGAACAACATACATTATAATCTACTCCTTCTTGTATTATATTGCGTGTTGATTTTATCAACAGCATCTACATGTTCATGTACAGGTGGATAACAGTAACCCTGAAGTTTTAGGTAGTTTACATTTCTTTACATTCAGGACTGTAACATAAAACTTGATACCTGTTATTTGAAAGATGTTGAATTAAATATGGCAGATTAGTGGGGAAATTGATCTAGCATTCCACTGCATGATCTATAAGCATTTGTTAATTTTTCAGAGGCATTATACAGTTTTTTAAACAAAAATGCTATTGCAACCTATAGATAGAGTAAAATATGAATGAACTGGTATTGAATTAAAAGAGTGCAAGTAAACAAATAATACAAGGTAAACTATTTCAATTAAATCACAACACAAAGAGGAGAACAGATAAATAAAAATAAATAAATAACTAAAACAGAGCAACAAAAACAGTTCCAAATCGGTTGAAACAGCTGCTGTGAGCGGAGATTACAGTGTCTGTTATCTGTACTGCAGCTGGTGCAAAGCATTGACATACAAAATGTCACCATTCCAAGTGATTGTTCAACATACGGACATTATTCTGCCGGGTATGTTGCCTCCACCTGCGGCTGTCCTGCTGGTAGAGGTACTGTCCCTGGCTGTAGGATGGCTGTTGCTGGCGGTCTTCAAAGGCGTAGGGTGGTGGCTGGTACTGGTTCATGCGATGAAACCTAGTTCTGGGTTTCCTCTTCGGTGTTTCCCAAAACAAGGCATGAACGTGCCGCCATGTTCTTGCCAGAATACTTGAACCATGAACGTTAGGATGAAATGAATCTTTTATAATGATGATGAGTGTACATATTTTCATGTGAGACAAAAGACACATTGCTTTGGTTATATAATTGTGAACATGTCATTGCATTGAAAAGTTCTCTTTCATCTGAAGGCTGGGATTTTCACAGGGGCAACTTGCTTATCACAACTTTCGTATCCGGAAAAGTAGCCAAAACTTGTTTTACATTTTTAACCAGGTGTTTGCTAGCTTCTTGGGGATCTGACTTTTTCAGATCATTTACCCCACAATGAACGACTACTGCATGGGGTTTATTAATAGCAGTGGCACTACTCATAATCAGAGGAATGTCACTGATTTGATATGATTTTCTTTTCTCCACTCTGAACCCATAAGACTGTCCTAGACGTTTGCCATTAACCCCGTTTAGAACCGAGTCTTGCAGAAGGAGTACAGAGGGAAGAGCAGAATGTTCTTCTGTACTACATGGTTTGACGTCAGATGTTTTTCGCGTCAGAGTCTGGCGCCCTGTCAGGTCTGGTTCTTCTTTTTTAGGCCTAGTGTTATTTGTTGGACACACTGACACATGAAGCTAAGGAGAGCACCTTGTCCGGCTTGTGATTGGCTGCTGCAATCACGTGTCCGGAATCCGCCATCTTGGTTTTTCGTCCGACAACAGAACACAGCGACACAGATTGAAGTTCAAGTTGTAGAGTACTTCTTGAAGTTCAAATCTTGCCACAGTGTGAAACTGAAACTCTTCTGTGTTCCTAAAACGGCCTTATCTTTCAGTACAAGTGTTTGGGTCTCTCTCTCTCTCTCTCTCTCTCTCTCTCTCTCTCTCTCTCTCTCTCTCTCTCTCTCTTGGTATTGGGTTATTATTATTAAGATGTATCCCTAACGGGCGGGGACTGGATGTAAAAAAGCACATGTGGCTTATTCATTATCCTCGAAATAAAAGATTTGTCATTGTCATTGTCTCTCTCTTCTCACACACACACACACACACACACACACACACACACACACACACACACCACATCATATGAATCCAGCCAACAAGTTCATTTATATATTTCAACAAGTAGGCAGTAGATGGCGGATTCCGGACACGTGATTGCAGCAGCCAATCACAAGCCGGACAAGGTGCTCTCCTTAGCTTCATGTCACACTGACCTCTTTGGGGATACAGGCAGCTGAGGTTGTTTAGGCCTAGGTGGAGTAGGCACCCGTTGCTGTTGAAGGGCTTCTGCATAGGTGGCAGGCGGTGATGGGGAGGCAGGTAGAACGGGTTCTGTCTGGGTTCCTGTCGTGGCCCTGCCAGAGTCTTCCCTTGTGGAGCCAGTCTCTCTGTGATGCCCTTTGCGGCTAGTAGTTGCGTCTGGGTGGCAACGGTCTTTTCAAGACTGGTTATTTTTTCAACCAGTTTGCAGAATGGTTCTTTGTAATTCTGCAATTGCAGAGTGTTCTTTTCACAGCCAGAATGACTGTTGTCGTTGCCACTGGTAACTGTTTGAGACGTAGATCCAGATCCAGATCTATTCTCGGCAGACTCTGAATTTTTGTCGAAATTTGTCCTTGGGGGGCTTTATCGCTGCCGTCTTCGTTATTTTTGCTTGTCGTCACGTTTGCAGGATAGCATGATGTAGATCTAGTCCGTCTTGTTTTTGTCATTTTGTAAGTATTTGCATTTGCACTCAGCGCTGGTTTTAGGCGCTGCTTGTTTTCGCCATGTTGATGACGTCACTCCGTGCGTGCGTGCGTGTGTGTGTGTGTGTGTGTGTGTGTGTGAGAGAGAGAGAGAGAGAGAGAGAGAGAGAGAGAGAGAGAGATGAGAAGAGAGAGAGACTCAATCAAAAAGCTGTTTTGTCAACTATGGTATCTAACAATGTCAATAATTGCAGGAACAAAAAGCCCAACAACTACAAAAAGAATCCCCACAGATCGACCATGAGCTCATCCTCTCCTCTCCATGCTCCTATCCACACCTCCTCTGACTATGCCTAACTAAAAAATATCTAAAGAAAAAAAAAAGAAAGAAAGAAAGAAAGGAACATCTGCCATTATTTACAATAACCAAAAATCCCAACAACAGCACAAGAAAGGCAAAACTGCAACAACAACAACAACAACATGGGGAAAAACCCGGGAAAACCGCAGGGGGGGAAAAACAAAAGAAGAGAAAAACCAAAAGCAGGGCTAGCTGCAAGAGCAAACCCAAATTTCAGAACCCTGGCCGCCTTTTCAAAGCTTTCAAATCAATCTCTCCCCCAAAAGGAGGGGGCAGAAAGAAGAAGAAGGAAAAAAAGAAAAAAAGGGAAAAAGAAAGAAAAAGAGAAGAAGAAAAAGAAAGAAAAGAAGAAAAGAACAAACAAGAAAAAGAACCCAAAAAGAAGAAGGGAAAAAGAAGAAGAAGAAAAAGAAACAAGACAAGAAAAACAAGAAGAAAAAAGAAAAGAACAAGAAGAAGGAAAAAACAAGAAGAACAAAAAACAAAAAAAGAAGAAGAAGAAAAACAACAAAAAAAAGGAAGAAGAAGAAGACAAGAACAAAAAGAAGACAAAAGAAGAAAAAAGAAAAAAAGAAAAAATACAAAAAAAGGGAAAAAAAAGAAAAACCCAAAAACCAAAAACAAGGAAGAAACCCGGGAAAAAAAAGAAGAAAAACAAGAAGAAAAAGAAGAAGAAAAAAGAACAAGAAGAAGAAGAAAGAAAGAACAAGAAGAACAAAAGAACAAGAAGAAACAAAAAACAAGGGGGGGTGGTGTGGGTTTTTTTTTTGGGGGAAGTGTAGGGATGGATGGACTGAAGGGATGATTCATTTTTGTCCCTGACAACCCCAGGCCCCTAAATATAAAGCAAATAATGGGTTTCCAAAAACAGACAGAACAGACAAAGGGGGTTTACCGGGTTTTTTGGGGGGGTTTTTTTTTCCTGGGGAACAATCTCATTATTGTTTTCGTGGGTTTCTTCCCCTTTTCAGGGTTTTAGGTTTTTTTTTTTATTATTTTTTATTCGAGGGGGTTCTGGAATAAGCACTTTATGTGCTGTTTTACATAAGTCCCCTGTTTTTCTGTTTTGTAAAATTTTTTCATTTTGTTCCACCAGCCAAATGGCCTAAATCTTCTGAAAAGAGGAAAGGGGTTTTTTTAAAGTGTGCGCCAAGATTTTTCTGTGGCGTTGGCACTCATGACCTCGATTTATAGTCTCATCCAAAGGACTTTTTTGGGTATGTGCGCGTGTAAGTGGCGTGTGTGTGTGGTGTGTGGGGTGTGTGTGTGTGTGTGTGTGTGTGTGTGTGTGTGTTTTGTGTGTGTGTGTGTGTGTGTGTTTTGTGTGTGTGTGTGTGTGGTGTGTGTGTGTGTTGTTTTGGGGGAGCCCAATCAAAGAGCTGTTTTTTGTCAGCTATGGTATCTAACAATATCACGAATTGCAACAAAAACAACAATACGGAAGAATCCCCAAGATCAACCCTCACCCTCTCCTCTCCATCCTCCCATTGTCTACCCCCCTCTGACTACCCGAAAATAAATAAAAACAAATACCTAAGAAATAAACAAGAAACATCAACCATAATTAACAACAACAACAACAAAACCAACATTACCAGAAAAGCAAAAATTAAAAAACACACAACATCAAAACACCAACACCAACAAACCAACAACGAAATACCCAACCACCAACACAAGAAAGACAAACTGCAACAAACAAAAACAAAGTATAGAAAGACAGAAGAAATAAGAAAAAAAAGAAGGAAAAAAACAGGCAAACCACAGACAAAAGAGACAAGAGAGGAGAGAAGAGAGAGAAAAAAAGAGAGACAGGCTAGCTGCGAAAGAAAGTGCCCCAGTTACAGAAACACGGCCGGCCATTTCACAAGCTTTCACAATCAATCATCTCCCACAAGTCTGGAGCAGGCACAAAGGGGAAAAGAAGGAAGAAGAAGCAGAGAAGAAGAAGAAGCAGAAGAAGCAGAAGAAGAAGGGCGGTGCTGCCTCCTGCCTGCCTGCCTGCTTGCCTGCCCGGCCAACCCAGGGACAGACGTGGAACTAAGGGTTAGGCGACATGACATACCTTCGTTCGTTGTTTTTATTGCCTGGGCAAAATGTCTTTTTTGTTGTGGGCTTGGCTTGGCTTTTCTTGTCTTCTGCCCTTGGGG
>CM054134.1:2155045-2158744 GCA_028751875.1 Rapana venosa | reverse complement strand
GAAAATTTACTGTTACTGTTACTGGTCCCGTAACCCGCCAGGGTCGTAGGGGCGCTGCATGGTGGACGAACGGTGGACCAACTGGCTCCACTTAGCGCGGTCGTGGGCGAGTGCCTGGGTGCCATTGAACACAGCATAAGGTAAAAAACAGACCTGATGGTAGTGAGTGAAGCGGCTCATCACCCTGTAGCCAGGTAGCCAGTGCGTTTATGGGGGTGGGGGGAAGGCTGGTTGAGGGCCGGCCACCAGCAATGCCCATCAAACACCGCCTCCTAGGGTAGTTCCTTTCTTAGTGCTCTGGGTTTTCCACAGTTTTCTTAGGGTTTTGGCCTGTGTGTGTGTGTGTGTGTGGAGGGGGAGGTATGTGAGTGTGTGAGTGTGTGTGTGTGTGTGTGTGTGTGGTAGTGTGTGTGTGTGTGTGAGTGTGTGGTGTGTGTGTGTGTGGTGTGTGTGTGTGTGTGTGTGTGTGTAGGTGTAGTGGGGGGTGCGCGTGTGTGTGTGTGTGTGTGTGTGTGAGGTGGGGGGTATGTTTGAGGTGTGTGTGTGTGTGTGTTGGGGGTTGGGGTGGGGGTGTTGTATGTGTGTGTATGGTGTCAGTGTGGTTTCTGTATGTATGCGCGTGCGAGCGTGCATGCGCGTGCGTGTGCATTCCGTGCGCGTACGTGCGCTTGCGTGTATCTGTTGTATTCCTGTGTGTATGTACACACATGGGTATGTCTGTGTCGCGGCTATCTGAACACAGCATAAGTGAAAAAGGAGAACGGAAGGTAATGAATAAATGGGGTTCATCATCGTGTAGCCAGGTAGTCCGTGGGTTTATGGAAGGGGGTTGGGGGAGAGGCTGGTTGAGGGCAGCCACCCGCAATGCCCATCAAACACTGCCTCTGTCTGGTAGTTTCTTTCTTAGTGCTCTGGTTTTCCACAGTTTTTCTTAGGGTTTTGGTGTGTGTGTGTGTGGAGGTGGGGTATGTTTGTGTGTGTGTGTGTGTGTGTGTGTGTGTGTGTGTGTGTGTGTGTGTGTGTGTGTGTGTGTGTTGTGTGTGTGTGTGGTGTGTGTTGTGTGTGTGTTAGGGGTGGGGTGGTGCGCGCGCATGAGGATGTGAGTGTCTTGTGTGTGTTTTTGTTTTATCATTTTATTTATTTTATTCTTTATTTCGAGGGTAATATTGTGTGTTGGTGTTTTGTTTCTTTTTATTTTTTTACTTTATTTATTTTTATATACAAGGATAATGGAATAAGCACTCATATGCTTTTTTTACATCCAGTCCCGTGTGTAAGCGGTTTTGTAATTTTGTCATCTGTTCCCACCGGCACACAATCACCTACTCTTTCGAAAAGCGGAAAGAATTTAACATGTGCGCAAAATGTTCTGCGTACGTTCGGAAACGGGGCCTCGGATTATAGTCTCATCCTAAGGACTTTTGGGGGGAGTCCACTACATTTGATCTTAGCCAAAAGGCCAAGAAGTGATATTTGGGGGAGTGGAGTCTGCACTGATATTAACTGTAGGGGGTAAAATCCCCTTGAATGTGTGTGTGTGTGTGTGTGTGTGTGTGTGTGGTGTGTGTGTGTTGTGTGTGTGTGTGTGTGTGTGTGTGTGTGGTGTGTGTGTGTGTGTGTGTGTCTGTGTGTCTGTGTCTGTGTGTCCTGTGTCTGTGTCTGCATCAGTCTGTGTGTGTCTCTGTCTGTCTTTCTGTCTATTTCTCTGTCTGTCTGTCTGTCTGTGTGCGCCAATATTACATGAATGCTCGAATTGTAAATGCTTCTATAGGTGCGTTTGCATGTGTACGTGTGTGTGTGTGCATGCACGCGTGTACATTTGTAGGCATATGTGTACACCTGTATGAGCGTGTGCATTCTCTGCATGTGTGCGTGCGTGCGTGCGTGCGTGCGTGCGTGCGTGCGTGCGTGCGTGCGTGCGTGCGTGCGTGCGTGCGTGCGTGCGTGCGTGCGTGCGTGCGTGCGTGTGTGTGTGTTGTGTGTGTTGGTGTGTGTGTGTGCATTTGTTTGTGTTGGTCAAGCTAAACCCACCTGTAAAGGGGGGAAATGAAAGAACTAGCAGTATTGAGGAAACGCTTCAGCACAATATATATCTAGGTAGCAGTGGAAGGAGTGGGGGCGAGGGGGGTGGGGGTGGGGGAGGGGTCGTATAAAGCTTGGAGCTCATGCCCACTATTGCACATAACCATCTGCCCCTGCCGAGAAAGTTATTTTCTAAGTCTTCATTTCTGTCCTATTTTTCAGTGTGTGTGTGTGTGTGTGTGTGTATGTGTGTGTGGTGTGTTTGTGTGTGTGTGTGTGTGGTGTGTGTGTGTGTGTGTGTGTGTTGTGTGTGTGTGTGTGTGTGTTGTTGTGTGTGTGTGTGTGTGTGTTTGTGTATTTGTGTGTGTGTTTATATGTGTGTGATTTCCCTGAAAAGCTCTCATTTATCCCTAAAGTTTTATATAAACACACACACACGTACACGTACACACACAGAGACGCACGCACACACGCACGCACGCACGTATTCACACGCACGCACGCACACACACATACACACACGTACACGTACACACACAGACGCACGCGCGCACGCGTTCACGCACGCACGTTTACACACACGCACTTACACACACACTTACACACCACACACATACATACACACACATACGAACACGCACGCACGCACACGCACACATACACACACACATGAAAAACTTGGGAAATGGAAGGAAATGACTTTGCCGCCAGGGGCAGATTTGTATATGCAATAATGGGCATTCGCTCTCACCCAAACCCCCTTTTCCTCACCTCGTTATGTTGCGATGAAGACAGGCACAGACAGACAGACAGACAGACAGACACACCACACACACACACACACACACACACACACACACACATATATATAATATAATATATATAAATATATATATATAAAGATACAGAGAAAGAGAGCGAGAGAGACAGACAGACAGACAGACAGAGAGAGAACACTGAACACTGAAAGTAATTTATTGTCATTAACAATACAGTCTTTTTGGCAAGGAGCACAGTATAAACACAATTTAAGCAATATGCTTTTTGCAACAAGAAATAATGAAAACTGAAAGAGGAAAAGGCATCTCCAATAACTATATTCAACCGAATGCACTAATTGTTATCATACATTAATATTATCACAAGCTTGCACGCACACACACACACACACACACACACACACACACACACACACACACACACACACACAATACACACATCAGTGTCATGTTACCTACAAATCAGCAACAGTGTAGGACAAATCGAGAGAGAGAGAGAGAGAGAGAGAGAGAGAGAAGGAGAGGAGAGAGAGAGAGAGAGAGAGAGAGAGAGAGAGAGAGAGAGAGAGAGAGAGAGAGAGAGAGAGAGAGAGAGAGAGAGTAGATTATTCTCTGTCACAATTGCCACAGACATTTGGCCTTCTTCTTCTTCTACTTCTTCTTCCTCTTCTACTTCTTCCTCTTCTTCTTCCCTTGTCGTCGACGTCGCCCGTCGAGCTCTCAGATAGTAACTATTGCTGTCTGCCATATGAGCGAAAATGCGTTGCGCTGCCGCTAAGCCCCTGAAAAGACAGTCAGGCAGGCATTAAAACTTTGGGGGGGGGGGGAAAAGGGGGGGGGGGGGGGGGGGGGGGGGAAAGGAGTGTGGAAGATGGAGACAGACCATCCTATCTATCTA
>CM054134.1:2132545-2150045 GCA_028751875.1 Rapana venosa | reverse complement strand
TGATTAGGTAACATGTGTGTTGGTATTTTCATGCAATTAAAGGGGTGGGGGGAATCTTAACAATGAGTAAACATTTAAATTCAACAAATTTTTAACATGAAACATCTATAAAATAACTACAACAAATACTCTAATGGGCTGTGCAATAGACATTTAACAATGGCAAAGGCTAATTTCGGTTTTTAAAAACAGTTTCCACAGACTGCTCACAAAATGTGGGTAAAAAGGTTTTACAATTGAACACTCAATATATGATGTGAGTGTTGGAAATATGTTCCCCACAGAGGCACCTCACATTTTTACAAAATTTTGTTATAATGCATTTAATTTAATCTAAAATATAGTGCATTAACTCTTCTTGTGGTTGCAATACTTAAATGTGTTTGAGAAGGAGTCATGTAACATGAAATAAGGCCATTAGTCAGGCAATTCTTAAAGATCGTTCCTTGAATTGATCTGATTCTCTCCACTTACTCCACGACGTCTGTTCTAATAAACTGTATCCCTCCTGTAGAGATAATGGGACATGCAGTTCTATTGATTCAAAATGATGTCTTGCCCCCCTTTTTGCAGCTCTGTCACCCCACTCATTTGAAAAAACTCCAACGTGCGAAGGTACCCAACAAAAGGAGACAGGAATACTTCTTAAACTTAAAAGGTTTTATGACATATTTAATTTCAAAAATGATTCTGGATACTTTCCTGGAATTTGGGGATTTGATAGCATACAGTACCGACTTAGAATCTACACAAAGTAAGATAGGAATGATGGAAATGCAAAATCAAGAATATAGTTAAGAGCCATAAGAATTGCAATAAGTTCAGCTGTAAATATGAATGATGTTTACCAAGATAGTATGATTTCTCTGTTTTTAGAGCTGGTATGACGAATGCTGAACCAGCTTCATTATTTTCTAAGACTGACCCGTCTGTATATACTTTTAAGTTGTCAGTATAACTTATTTTCAATATGTGATTGGATATCTGCAACCATGATATTTTGGTTTTCGTTCTTTTTTTCATTAGTACATTCTATATCAAAATATGCTTTATTTATTTCCCACGAAGGGCATGGCAAAGCTTCTTTCTGCATTTCTAATTCATAATGATTAAGTCCTGACTTTTGAAAAAGGTCTAATACATAAGTACCAATAGGCGTTAAACACGAAATATGTCTAGCCCTTTTAGGATAATTTGTTTTTGCTTCGACTGTTATTTCACTAGAAACAAAGTTTTCATTTGTTGTGCTGCGTAAAACATATTTGGCACATGAAAGTTGTCGGTATTCAGCTAGGGGAAGTTCCCCCAATTTCGTTATAAGTTCCTATGGTGGAGGTGTGGAATGGTACACCAAGTGCAAGTTTATATGCTTTACAGTCTACACTTTGGAGTTTTTTCAGTAAATAATTGGGAGCACTAAAAAAGACTTCTTGTCCATAGGACAGCTTGGACCGTAATAAGTGACGTAGCTAAGCATTTTCAGAGTGACTATATCTTGTCCCCAAGACTGTCTGGTAACCATTTTAAGAAAATTAATACATTTTCTAGCTTTTGTTAAATGTATCCAATATGAGCATTCCAAGTCAATTTTGATGTAAGTAATATGCCTAAAAATTTGACAGTATTTGTGTACTGAATTAGCTCCCCTCCAATCTTAAACTGCGGTAGTGTATCTGGATCACTGCCATTGTAAAAAGCATAATGTGCGTTTTTCTTGTTGAAAATGTCAGACCATTTTCAAAAATATATTTATATAAATTATCTAATCTTTTTGATAGATTTTTCTGGTATAATGAATCATCCTCTTTGTTGTACTGCGCTTCATAGTGACATTCATCCACATACATATATCATCAGCATATTGTACTAGGATGTATTTTTAGACATTTTTGTGGGTAGATCGTATAACAGTATATTAAACAGAAAAGGGGCTATAACAGAACCCTGTGGTAAACCCATATGGAGTGACCTAGAGTGTGAATATGTATTCCCTACTCTCACTTGTATACTTCTGTTACATAAAAAGCTTTTGATATAATAAAAACATGCCCAATAATCCAGTAGTCTTCAATTTATGCAGTAATTTAGCATGCCAGACTTGATCGTAGGCTTTTCTGACATCAAAAAATGTTGCAAGTAAGTTTTTTCTTCTTGCAAACTGTTGTTTGACTTGTGTTGTTAGTTTAACTAGATTACAATTGGGCAGATCTGCCTTTTTGAAAGCCTGCTTGATTGATTGGAACTACCTTATTTTTCTGACAATAATACACAATCCTTCTTGAATGATTCGCTCCATTAGCTTACCTGTTTTTAGAAGTCAGCGCTATGGGTCTGTAACTAGTTTTGTCATTTTTTGGCTTTCCTTGCTTATGAATGGGAACAATGATGGACTGCTTCCAGTTGACTGGCATAACACTTTCAGTCCAACACTTTTGGAAAAGTTTATGTAATAGAAAAATGAATTTTTTTGGTAAATGTTTAAGCATATCATTGGATATGGCATCTAATCCAACAGAAGTTTTCTTATTAGGAAGAGAATGTAATACATCTTTTACTTCATTGATTGTTATTGGGGCATTGATGTATTCGGTGTTATTAGAAAGTGGGTCTTCATATTCTTTTTTGTTCTCTTCAGATTTTCTGTACTTACTGCTTTTAAGTGAGAGACCTTCAATACGCATGGATTCTGAGAAAATATCTGCAAAAGCCTCAGCCTTTTCTGCATTGGATGGAAATTCGTTGTTTTTTAGCTTAATCGGACAAGTTGGTAAAGTCACACCTTTTCTCATTTCATGAAATTTTTTCCACACTTTTTTTTAGATCTGTATGACTTGATATGTCACTGGAACAAAATGACGACCAATATTGTCGTTTTGCCTGAGCTATGACCATGTTGCTATAATTTTTTGCCTGTTTCTGTTTTTCGTTGGTTTTCTGATGTTCTTGTTTTTTACATACATTTTAAACATTAAATGCTTGTTGGTCACTGCTTCTTCGCAAGCAGGTGTCCACCAAACATTCCCTGAACACTTTTTGATTTAAGTGATTTAATGAATGGGAAATGGATAGGTGCGCAGCTTGAATAATGGCATTTGTAAAAGTGGAATAAAATTGGTCAATATTATCAGAATCTAAGTTGTTTGTATTGTAGGCAGCAAGGATACTTTTAAACTTCTCCCAATCAGCCTCTTTATATTTAAATTTTGGAATTATGTCTTTTTTAGTGTCACAGAGGATTGGCATTTCATTAAATGTTATTACAATAGGTAGGTGATCACTTCCCAATGTATCTTCACTTGTTACCCATGTACATTCTGGAGCAAGAGCAGAAGATATCAAAGACAAATCTAATGCTGATGCTCTGTGAGTACAAATGTCAGGTATTCTCGTGATACTACCATCATTTAGTAGCAAAAGGCAAGAGTCTATTATGTTTTCTAAAAAAAAGATTGCAGGAAATGGATATACTTCCTATATCCCAAAAAGGCGCGTGGGCATTAAAATCTCCTCCTACCAGCCACTTCTGATTATCTTGTAGTGAATGCAGCCACTCTGTATTAGAATCATTAGCTCCCTTCGGTAAATAAACCGATACGATATTCATGACTAAATCATTTGTAAACTTTACACGTGCAGCACATGAATATGAATCTGGAATGTTATTAGGCATTGGTGAACAACATACATTATAATCTACTCCTTCTTGTATATATATTGCTGTGTTGATTTTATCAACAGCATCTACATGTTCATGTACAGGTGGATAACAGTAACCCTGAAGTTTAGGTAGTTTACATTTCTTTACATTCAGGGACTGTAACATAAGAACTTGATACCTGTTATTTGAAAGATGTTGAATTAAATATGGCAGATTAGTGGAAATTGATCTAGCATTCCACTGCATGATCTTAAGCATTTGTGAATTTTTCAGAGGCATTATACAGTTTTAAACAAAAATGCTATTGCAACCTATAGAGTAAAATATGAATGAACTGGTATTGAATTAAAAGAGTGCAAGTAAACAAATAATACAAGGTAAACTATTTCAATTAAATCACAACACAAAGAGGAGAACAGATAAATAAAAATAAATAAATAACTAAAACAGAGCAACAAAAACAGTTCCAAATCGGTTGAAACAGCTGCTGTGAGCGGAGATTACAGTGTCTGTTATCTGTACTGCAGCTGGTGCAAAGCATTGACATACAAAATGTCACCATTCCAAGTGATTGTTCAACATACGGACATTATTCTGCCGGGTATGTTGCCTCCACCTGCGGCTGTCCTGCTGGTAGAGGTACTGTCCCTGGCTGTAGGCTGGCTGTTGCTGGCTGTAGGCTGGCTGTTGCTGGCTGTAGGCTGGCTGTTGCTGGCGGTCGTCAAAGGCGTAGGGTGGTGGCTGGTACTGGTTCATGCGATGAAACCTAGTTCGGGGTTTCCTCTTCGGTGTTTCCCAAAACAAGGCATGAACGTGCCTGCCAATGTTTCTTGCCAGAATACTTGAACCATGAACGTTAGGATGAAATGAATCTTTATAATGATGATAAGTGTACATATTTTCATGTGAGACAAAGACACATTGCTTTGGTTATATAATTGTGAACATGTCATTGCATTGAAAAGTTCTCTTTTCATCTGAAGGCTGGGATTTTTCACAGGGGCAACTTTGCTTATCACAACTTTCGTATCGGGAAAAGTAGCCAAAACTTGTTTTACATTTTTAACCAGGTGTTTGCTAGCTTCTTGGGGATCTGACTTTTTCAGATCATTTACCCCACAATGAACGACTACTGCATGGGGTTTATTAATAGCAGTGGCACTACTCATAATCAGAGGAATGTCACTGATTTGATATGATTTTTTTTTCTCCACTCTGAACCCATAAGACTGTCCTAGACGTTTGCCATTAACCCGTTTAGAACCGAGTCTTGCAGAAGGAGTACAGAGGGAAGATCAGAATGTTCTTCTGCACTACATGGTTTGACGTCAGATGTTTTTCGCGTCAGAGTCTGGCGCCCTGTCAGGTCTGGTTCTTCTTTTTAGGCCTAGTGTTATTTGTTGGACACACTGACCTCTTTGGGGATACAGGCAGCTGAGGTTGTTTAGGCCTAGGTGGAGTAGGCACCCGTTGCTGTTGAAGGGCTTCTGCATAGGTGGCAGGCGGTGATGGGGAGGCAGGTAGAACGGGTTCTGTCTGGGTTCCTTTCGTGGCCCTGCCAGAGTCTTCCCTTGTGGAGCCCAGTCTCTCTGTGATGCCCTTTGCGGCTAGTAGTTGCGTCTGGGTGGCAACGGTCTTTTCAAGACTGGTTATTTTCTCAACCAGTTGCAGAATGGTTCTTTGTAATTCTGCAATTGCAGAGGTGTTCTTTTCACAGCCAGAATGACTGTTGTCGTTGCCACTGGTAACTGTTTGAGACGTAGATCCAGATCCAGATCTATTCTCGGCAGACTCTGAATTTTTGTCGAAATTTGTCCTTGGGGGTGCTTTATCGCTGCCCTCTTCGTTACTTTTGTTTGTCGTCACGTTTGCAGGATAGCATGATGTAGATCTGGTCCGTCTTGTTTTTGTCATTTTGTAAGTATTTGCATTTGCACTCAGCGCTGGTTTTAGGCGCTGCTTGTTTTCGCCATGTTGATGACGTCATCCGTGCATGTGTGTATCTGTCTGTCTGTGTGTGTGTGTATATGCGTGCGTGCGTGCATGTGTGCGCGCGTGTGTGTCTGTCTGTCTGTCTGTCTATCTGTCTGTTAGTCTGTGCCTGTATGTGCACCTGCGTACTTACGTACTTGCGGCACACGAGCATGCACACTTGCACATGATTCAGTGTGTACTCGCGTGCAGTTGTTGCTGTGGTTCAATTGAAAGTCTATTCACACTAGGCGATATTTAACTCAAACAAACAAACAAACAAACAAAGAAGCAAACAAACAAAGAAGCAAACAAACAAAGAAGCAAACAAACAAAGAAGCAAACAAACAAAGAAGCAAACAAACAAAGAAGCAAACAAACAAAGCTCGCGTGCATGCGTGTTGTTGGCTGGGTCATTTCTCAGAGCAAGGGCCCCACGCTTAGGCAGTTCAGCCTGGACTAGACAGACCACTGTGGAGTCTGATGCGGTGTGATGTGGTGTGATGTGGTGTAGTGTGGTGTGGTGTGGTGTGAGGTGGTGTGAGGTCGTGTGATGTGGTGTGAGGTGAGGTGGGTGATGGGGTGGGTGTGATGTGGGTGATGTGAGGGGGTGGTGTGTGGTGTGAGGTGAAGTGTGGTGTTGTGATAGGGTATGGTGTGGGTGGTGGGAAGTGATGTGATTTGGTGTGAGATGAGGCGTGTGGTGTGTGGTGGGTGGTGTGGTGGAGGTGCGGTTTGGAGGGGGTGTGATGTGATGTGGTGTGGTTGGGTGTGTTGTGATGTGGGTGATAGGGTGTGATGAGGGTGGTCCCGTGTGGTGTGTGTGGTGTATTACGATGGGTGTTGTGTGATTGACGTGAGGGGGGGGCGATGAAATTTGGTGTGGTGTGATGTGGGGGTATGGGATGGGGTGCAAGTGGCGTGTTGGATGTGGTGTTGTGTGGTGTGATGTGGTGGGGATGTGATGTGGTAACGCGATGTGATGCAATGCAATTGAATGCAATGCGATATGATGCGATGTGAAGCAAACGTGAAGCGATGTGGTGTGATGTGGTATGATGTGATGTTGTGTTGTGTGATGTGATGGGTTGTTGACATGAATGTGAGCAGTGGAGGAAGAAGCACCCAGCAGCAGGCGTGTCATTACAAAAGACATTCATGTTTGATGAGCTCTCTCTCTTCTCTCTCTCTCTCTCTCTCTCTCTATCTCTCTCTCTCTCTCTCTCTCTCTCTCTCTCTTCTCTTCTCTTGTTCCTGCTACTGCTATTGCATGGCAGGTGTTCGGTTCAATGTCACGCAATGATTGTTTGGTGGGTAAAAGTGGGGTGGGTGGGGGTTTAGATGGGGGTAGGGGGGTGTTGAAGGTGGAGGAGGTGTTTGTGTGGGGTGGGGGGGTGGAGGGGGGAGGGGGTTTTTTGTGTGGTGTTTGTGTGTGTGTTTGTGGTGTGAGTGAGAGAGGAGAGATAGAGAGAAGGGGAGAGAGAAAAGAGAGTGTGTGTGTGTGTGTGTGTTGTGTGTGTGTGTGTGTGTGGGTGTGTCTGTGTGGGTGGTGTGTTGTGTGTGTGTGTGTGTTGAGTTTGTGTGTGTGGTGTGTGAGAGTGATGAGTGTGTGTTTGTGTGTGCGCGCGTGTGTGTTTTGGTTTGTGTATGTGTTTTTGTATGTGGGTGGTCGGTGGGTGTGGGGGGTGGGGGGTGTTGGGATATAATTTGTTATGTCAATCTAAATGTGACGAAAGAAAGCTGCAGTGAAAATAAAATGGAATATGTCATAAAATTGTGTAAATTGGACAACAACAACAAAAATGATGTAACAACCCCGAAGCTTGAGCTCTTTCATGTCATACCACCTTAAGTGGTAGAAATGGATCTTTCGGGAAGGTGGATGCCCAGGGTTTAGAATAGTGCAATCTGACGACCCGGGTTCGAATCCCGTTCAAGGGGATTTTTCCCCTGGAGTTAACATCAGTGCAGACTTCACTCTCCCCGAAATTCCTTCATGTGAGACTATAAATCGAGGCCCCGTGTGCGAACGCACGCAGAACATCTTGCGCACCCGTTAAATCCTGTTCCGCTTTTCGGAACTGTAGGCAATTGTGTGCCGGTGGGAACAGATGACGAAATTTACAAAACCGCATACACACGGGGAGTGGATGTAAATTTTTTAAAAAGCACAAGAGCGCTTATTCCATTATCCTCGATATAAAAAAATAATAATTTTAAAAAATTATTATTATTATAAGAATTAATAGCTACCAGCCGCCATGGCGCAGTGGTTGCGCTTGGGTTACGGACTGGGAAAGGTCGCGGGTTCGATTCCCCTAAGGATTCATAGGGATTTTTCGGACTCCGGCTGGCTCCTACCCAGATGATGTGCTGTGTGCTCAGTGGGAAGACTGGGACCACACAGTCGAGCTTCATCCACTTAACGGATGCGAGTTTGGAGTGTTGCTCAAATACCTGACCAACACTGCAGGTGTCTGTATCTCTCGGGCCCGGTTGAGCCGGGATATATTATGATAGTTAAACGTAGAGTACAACCCTGTCAAGTTTGTCTCAAAGCATATGCACTTCCACAGCAGCATAATTACGTCATCCTCATGTCATTTATCATCTGCATTAAAAAAAAATTGCCTCGATTCGGTGGCCCAGTTGCTCTGGTCTCATGGTGGGCCTCAGATTCAGTTTGCCCATACACTTCTGTGCCTGTGGTGAGTTTGTGTCAAGCCTTTGGGGTTGGAGGGTTTGCCGGGACAGTCGTTGGAGGTACACTGTGGTGGTTGCCACCTGGGGTGGGCAACTCACTCAGTTCTGGCTCCGCGACTGAGCTAATACTTGTCGTTATAGGGGGCTTAGTAGGTGGTGTCCTGCGTATGTTAGCTCAGAACAGGCACCATGAACACCACCAAAGTGACCCAGCAGCAGTGCAGGGCCCCTCTGGCTGGCGGCCCCACGGCGGCCTGATAGTGATGGGCTCCCTGTGGACTTCCGACCCTGAGGATGAGACATAACAAATCTAGGTGTGGTTGTGGCGGGGAGATTGGAATGAGCGGCGTGGGAACAGTAGGACGGGGGTCGTCAGAAGATGAGGCAGCAAAAAAAAAAAAAATTAATAGCTGTAAACTGTGCTGTCACTGTTAGTGTCTACGTCCAGTCTACTTGCCTAGGGCTACAGTTGGTTGTATGAGTATCTGCCCGAAGATGTATTCTGGCTGTGTTGCCATCCCTAGGACTATCCCCTTACAGCTATGCAATCTTATATGTATGTCTTTGTATTCGTAGAATAAAGTGAAACTCATTATCTTAATAAAGCTGCCTTAAATCGGTGGATCGGTGGTCTAGAGATAACGCGCCTGCCTAGAAAACGAAAAGTTCCGCGTCGGAAGTGTGCGGTGGTTCGAATCCCGTTTGGACCCGAAACTTTTCCCCCATCCATTAGATCATGAGTGGTGGTCTGGGTGCTAGTCTTTCGGATGAGACGATAAACCGAGGTCCCGTGTGTTACACAAAATTAGTTAGCGCACGTAAAAGAACCCACGGCAACAAGAGAGTTGTCCCTGGCAGAATTCTGTAGAAAAAAGCCACTCTGATAGGGAAACAAATACACTTGAAGACCAAAAAACAGAAAAAATAGGTGGCGCTGCTCTTGTGGCGATGCGCTCTCCCCGGGGAGAGCAGCCCGAATTTCACGCAGAGAAATCTGTCGTGACTTAAAGTGGTATGAATGAATAAATAAATAATGAGGAAGAGAAGGAACTAAAACTATACTGTGCGTGCGCGCCTTTATGTGGTGTGTGTGCCTGTCTGTGCCTGTGCCTGTGTGTAAGCGTCTGTATATGCATATGCATTCACGCAAGTCCATGCGTATTTTGGTATCAGCGGGTTTAACAGGAACAAGCTTTACATTGTCTACCTACTGCACGTGGAGTTTTCCTTTCAATCTTTTTCTCCTTAGGACTAGCGCAGTTGCTTTTTGCTGTCTACATGGTTTTTTAATTTGATGCTGTCAGCGATAACTGTGTGCCTGAAGGCAGGTGATGGGAATGATAGCGCGGCCTTTGATTGCATCTGCAAATTCGGCTGTAATGAGATTTCCGTTCTTCTCCAATACTCTAGTCTGTATTCTTCAATACTGTAGTTTCATTCTTCATTACTGTTTTACATGGTTTTAGGGTTGAGGGGGGTGTATTTTTTTCCTTGGCTACGGTTTCATTACACCCTGATATTATCCATCTTTGATGAGGGGATTTGTTCGTCCTGTCTTCGTACAACGCGACTTGTCCCTCATGCAAAAGGTAACGATGCATTGATGGTCCCTAAGTCACGTACCCTTCAAGACATCGAGAAGTCGTGGGTTTGATCCCCGTTTGAAGCTGAACTTTACCTCCAATCCACTAAGACCTGGATTGGTGGTCTGGGTGCTAGCCTTTCGGATGAGACGATAAGCTGAGATGCTGTGTGCAACATGTTTAGCCCACGGGAATAAGAGAGTTGTTCCTGGCAAAGTTGTGTAGGGAAATGCTACTCCCATAAGAAAACAGACAACTATACAGTCATGTGGGCAGGAAAGTGTGTCATATATATATATATATATATATATATATATATATATATAATATATATATATATTATTATATATATATATGATGTGTGTGTGTGTGTGTGTGTGTGTGTGTGTGTGTGTGTGATGTGTGTGTGTGTGTGTGTGTGAGTGTGTGTGTGTGCGTGTGCGTGTGTTGTGTGCACTTTGCACACTATAACTTTTGAATTGAAACCCCTACCCCCTCCCCCCTTCTCTTGTAGACGGACATGTTTGGCTAGGTTAAACTTAATGGTTTTGTTGATGTAAAGACGGATTACAGGTTCCTTGTAAGTGAGGAGGGTGTCAGAGCACTGTCTGGGCAACTCTTGTCTATCCTTATGCATCTAGCTAGTTGTCATTGTGGCATGGGTGTTTATGAAGAAAAGAGTCTGCTCCTTCCACGTCACCTTATCTCAAGTGGCCAGCTTGGTGGGGTGGAGAAATGTAAGTTAAAGCATTGCACACTGAGTTGTTGGTACCGAGTCACCAAGAAGTGGGGCAGGGTCTCGTTGGTATTTCCTCTGTTCCTTGTTGAAGGCTGCTCTGAGATGATGTCAACCATCACTAAGTAGGTTTGGGTCATCTGTTGGTCACCTGGAACTAGTTAAGCCCTATTGTAGTCGCCAAACTGTCTGATGGTCGCTTTGTTGTTGGAGTAGGACAGTCTAGCTTAAACACTTTAACTAGGTAAAGATGGTGTAACCTGGACATTCCAGAGCCTTCATGAAGTTCATCCCTCCCCCTCTTCATCCTACCCCCTCCTTCATCCCCCTTTCTTCCTGCTTGTGGTGTAGCTAGACTATTGGAGGATCTTAAAATGATTTGTTTGTCAGCTAATTCCAAGTCCTATTTAGGATTGGTTAGTCTCTGTCTCCAAGTAGGCCTATTGGTCAGTGGGAATCAGAGCCCCGCCACGAAACTGTAATATAACAGGATGTGTGGCATTTTCAAGGTCATTTTCTTGTGTGCTGTCTGGTGACAAAGTCAGTGGTGGCGTTTTATTCTTCAAACAAGGGGGGCCTACCACCTTCTTTCACACACACACACACACACAACACACACACACACACACACATATATAAAAATATTATATAAAATTTATAAATAATTTTATATATTATAAAAATATATAAATATATTATATGGGGGCGAAGAGGAGAGAGAGAGAGAGAAGAAAATAGAAAGTAGTAATAGTAGATAGTAGATGATAGTTTATAAAAATAGTAGATAGATAGATAGACGGCGGACGGCGACGGACGGAGGGCGGACAGATAGATAGAAATAATAGATAGATAGAAGATAGATAGAAGATAAAGTAGATAGATAGTAGATGAAAAAGATAGTAGATTAATACAACACAGCACTTTTCTGCTGTCCCTGTATCAGTATCAAATAAATTCGTTTAGCCCATACACAAAACATTGTACTACCTTTTCCTATTTTTTTAAAACCTGCAGGTATATTGCTATAACTAAAACCCCTACGTGTGCGTAAATCTATGGGCCCTACATCACGCAAAAATCCTTGCGTGCAACTTCCACTGGCAGCTTTCCCCCCCCCCCCACCCTTTTTCCCCCTTTTCCCCCCCCCCCCCCCCCCCACCTCCTACCCCTCCCCCCCCCCCACCCAACCACCCCCCAAACCCCCCCCACCCCGCCCTCCCCCTCCCATCCCACAAACACCAAAGGTGCTACCTTTTCCAGCCTGCGCTTGTTGACCAGATTCTGTCATGGATAGCAAGCAGCTCGCAGGCCAGAGATGCTTGGGGGATAGCCTGGTGTTTCATTACACATAGAAATTCAACTTTGATGACCACCAGTGTCTGTTGTAGCTACCTACGTTGCTGCCCAACCCCCTTTTTCTTGCTGCCCCTTTCCTGTCCTTTTCCAGCTTAGAGGGATGTACACGATTGGACTAGATGCTGGAGAGATGTTCTGTCTGATAATATGGGATTGTTATTTATTTATTTATTTTAATTATTTATTTATTTATACCACTTTAAGTCACTACAGATTTCTCTGCGTGAAATTCGGGCTTCTCTCCCCGGGGAGAGCACGTCGCCACAAGAGCAGCGCCACCCCTTTTTCTTTCTTTTTTTTTGTTTTGGTCTGCAACTGTATTTCTTTTCCTATCAGAGTGGCTTTTTTTCTAAGAATTTTTACCAGGGACAACTGTCTTGTTGCCGTGGGTTCTTTTACGTGCGCTGAATAATTTTGTGTAACACACGGGACCTTGGTTTATCGTCTCATCCGAAAGACTAGCGCCCAGACCACCACTCATGGTCTAATGGATGGGGGAAACGTTTCGGGCCCAAACGGGATTCGAACCACCGCACACTTCCGACCCGGACTTTTCGCTTTCTAGGTAGGCGTGTTACCTCTAGACCACCAACCCACTATTGGGGGTGGAGGGAGTGTGTGTGTGTGTGTGTGTGTGTGTGTGCGTACGTGCGTGCGTGCGTGCGTGCGTGTGTGTGTGTGTGTGTGTGTGTGTGTGTAAGGGGGAGGAGTGCTATATGTTGTTGAGGGGGGAGGGGTGGGGGGTGTTGTGCCCTGTGTCTTCAGTTTAACGTCTATTCACATTTAGTGATTTTAGACGGGTTGTGTGTGTGTGTGTGTGTGTGTGCGTGCGTGCGTGCGTGTGTGTGTGTGGTGTGTGTGTAACAGATAAGTTGAGGAAACTTGACAGACAGTGACATGAAAAAATTAAACAGAAACAGATAAGGAAGGGGGGACAGGAGTGGAAGAGAGATATCATTGTAAATTAGATTTTAAGAATAGTATGTTTGCATTGATGTGTGGCACTTAATGCCTGCAAAACACACACACACACACACACACTGGCTAAGCGCCAGTTTTGGAGTAGTTTCTGTACAAAAGACGTTTTCAACTATACAGATCTAAAAAAGGTGTGGAAAAAATTCAATGATATGAAAAATGGGGTTTGTTTACAGAATTGTCCGATCAAAATACAGGAAAAAGAAGTTCTTTCTGATTCAGAAAAAGCTGAATTTTCGTAAATATGTTTTCTGATTCTATGAGCACTCAAAACCTTTCAGATGAATCTAAAACGTTTAGAGAAATGAGGTACAGAAAGACGAATATTTAGATCCAGAATGCGATAATACACACTTGTGAATGCCCCCATTACGTTGCAAGAAGTAAGAATGTAATCTTCTCTCTTCCTACTAAAAAAAAATCAGTAGGTAGAGATTTCAATATCTAATGAATACTTAAGGGATCTCCCCAATAATTGGTTATTCTATTATTAGATCTCTTCCAACACTGCTGGATTCATGGAGTCATACCTCGATTGTGGAAACATTCCGTTTTGATACCGGTATCAAAGCAAGGAAAGACCATAAGCGATAAGAATAACTATAGACTAATGCATTAACTTCACATACAGGGAAGGTGATGGAAAAATAATCTTAAACAGACTGACATATTTTTTTGATAAAAATAAAATTATACCCGTAAATCGGGGCAGGTTTTCGTAAGGGTAGATCTACAGTTGATCATTTAGTTAAATTAACCACTCAAGTTAAATCCAGTTTGCTCGAAGGAAGAATGTACTTGCCACATTTTTGACGTACATAAAGCATATGATCATGTGTGGGATGAAGATGCTTTATAAAATGAAATCTATTGGCCTTTCTGGCCCAAAATTTACTT
This sequence comes from Rapana venosa, assembly GCA_028751875.1. Taxonomy (NCBI): domain Eukaryota; kingdom Metazoa; phylum Mollusca; class Gastropoda; order Neogastropoda; family Muricidae; genus Rapana; species Rapana venosa. Next base: position 2,136,163 of record CM054134.1, on the reverse strand, counting down.
CTATATTAAAAGCTTTCTGTCAGAAAGAATCATTCAAGCTAAAGTTGGGAATTATTATTCTACCTCAAGGTCACCAGACATGGGTATTTCCCCCAAGGTCAGTAATATCACCTTATCTATTCAACATTTTCTATATGACCTTCCTAGATTTTTTATCAAGCAAAGTTTTTTATTGTACAATATTTCTGACGATAAAATGTATGTGGATGGATGTTACGATGAAAAAGAAAACACCCCAAAAGACAGTTAAAATTTTATCAAAAAGTATATCAAAAGAACTGAAAAACTTAGGGTTATCTTTTTGAGAATGGTCTTTCACTTCCCCTGAAAAAACCAACCTTGCCTTTTTAATAACGGTGTTGACCCACAAGTTCACCTAATTTTCGAATAAATGGAGAAGCTCTAGAATACAAACAAGCAGTGAAATTCTTAGGAGTTTTCCTTACTTAAATTAACGTGGAATCAGCATAAATTTAATATATGGCAACTAAAAACTAAGAAAGTTCTTAACTTCTTAAAAGTTACTAGTAAACAACCATGGGGACAAGATATTACTGTATTAAAGCATCTGTCCTTGTCCCTTGTGCGATCAAGACTGTCTTTTATGGACAAGAAGTATTTTTCAGTGCTCCAAATTATTTGCTTCAGAAAATCCAGAGTCTTGATTGTAAAGCATTTCGACTTGCTTTGGGTTTGTACCAGCTCATGCCTCTTTCTTAGTACATATAAGGAAGTGGGAGTTCTTCCTTTAAATGAATATCGACAGCTTGCTGTGGCAAAATATGTTTTAAAGAAGTACAACAAATGACAGCAAACGTTAAAAATGAAGTCCAGATAAAGTCTGACATTCACTTTCCGAAAAGAGCAAAAACTATCAGCTCGCTTACTACAATTAATACTTACACTTCTCCCCTTTTTAAACATTCAGAATTTAAAAACCAAATAAATTAGCAAAATCAGTACAGTCAGCTCCCTACCCACCTTGGGAACTTTTTAAAGCTCATTTTGACATCAATTATTCTTCTGTAAGAAAAGCTGAAAATTTTTAACATTCTTACATCGCTAGTAAAAGAACATATTCAAACTACTTATCCTGATCATCTCAAAATCTATACTGATGGTCTGTTTTAAATACTAATGAGGCTGGTGCAGCTTTCATTATTCCATCATTAAAAGTAGAACGAGCTGTCTACCTGGGAAAAAATAAATCTATATTTACAGCTGAGCTAACTGCTATATGTTGGCACTTATCTATGTACTTGACTTCCCTAAAGACAATATTCAACATACTTTTGTGTGTTGATTCTAAATCGGTTTTACATGCTTTAAGAAATTCTACTTTTAAAGTAAGAAAAGACCTAATCATTGAAATTCAGGCATCTGGTACACTTTTTTATTTTAAGAGGTAGTACTGTTACTTTCTGTTGGGTTCCCTCACACACTGGTATCTTTTTTAATGAAAAAGTTGACAGTCTTGCAAAATATGGCGCGAGATATAAAAATAGTTCTTGTGAAAAAAAACGCTGCCTTATCTCTGCATGAGGGATACAGCTTGCTACAAAACGCTTGCTGGAAGCACTTCAGAAAGAAAATATATGATTCTGGCTATTGTCTTTATAATGGCTGTACAAGCAATGTGATAGATTTCGAAATGCTTTCATTTCTAACAAAGTCTGGGGGTTGGTATAAATCGTGAAAATATGTTATCCCTTATGTACAGATTTAAACTAAATGCTTTCAGGACAAAGTACGTGAAAGATGTAAACTGTATTTGTGGGGAGAAGATTACCAATAGTCATGTTATTTTTGATTGTGGACATTTAAAAGCATTTTTACCTGCTATACCAGGTTTATCACTGGATCAGATTTTGTCTAAACCCAAACGTTACTGTTGGACATTGTGTTAGATTGATAAAAAGTCCGATAATTCAGTTTTTGTAGTATGTTAAAGTTAGTTTTTAAGTACTTTTTAATTGACACTTTTTGTTATTTTTGCATTCTCTTGTTTATATTACTTTTTCCCGTCTAAAATCACTAAATGTTGAATAGAAAGTTAAACTGAAAGAAACACACACACTCATTCATTTATTCATTCATCCATTCACTCATGTGCAGCCAGTAAGAGTAAAAAATCGGGGGGGGGGGGGGGGGAGAACCAAAAAACAGACAGATAACAGATTCAACGAGACAGAGACGGACAGAGAAAGAAGGAGAAATAAGACATCTGCCCACAGAGAGAGGAGAGGAGAGAGAGAGAGAGAGAGAGAGAGAGAGAGGAGAGAGAGGGGGAGAGAGAGAGAGAGGGAGACAGACAGACAGACAGACAGACAGACAGACAGACAGACAGAAACAGAGGGGAGTTTCTAAAACAGAAGAGATTGGAAAAGGTGAAGACTAAGAGAGAAAGAGAGAGGCGAGCAGAAAAAAAAAACAGGGACAGAGAGAGACGAGACAGGCAGAGAGACAGAGCGAGAGACAGAAAAACAGGCAGAGAAACAGAGACAGAGAGAGAAAAGATGTGAAAAAAAAAGTAATCCAGGGTGTGAGTATTTCTTTCTTACGCTTTCACAATCCGCTTTTCGTAAGAGTAGGCCATTGTGTGCCGGTGGGAACAGATGACAATTTACAAAACCGCATACACACGGGGACTAGATGTAAAATAAAATTTTAAAAAAGCACATAAGTGGCTTATTCCATTATCCTCGATATAAAAGAAAAAATTTTTAAAAATAAAAAAATAAACATTCAGTGGTAAGGGCCAAGCCCTCGAAGCCAGCAGTGTCCAGACCTAAGCAGTGGGTTAGCTGTGGCCAAGATGGAGGGCAGTAAGCCATGGAGGCATCAACACCCAGGGACACAGAGAGGAGAGGACAGTGTGGTCAATTAACGCACGCAATCGGGCTTGTAGACACCCACGGCAGAGGCTCGTGGGAATTCCCACACGTGCGCAAAAATGTACCTATGCATGCAAGTGTGTTTTGATATATGTATATATGTGTGTGTGTTTGTGTGTATGAGTTTGTGTGTGTGTATGTGTGTGTCTGTGTTTGTCTGTGTTTGTGTGTGTATCTGTGTCTTGTGTATGTGTGTGTGATTTGTATGGACTGGCCAAGACTGTCCTACAGGGAACAGTACAAGGAGGAGAGATGATATGAAGAAGAGGCGGACAGAGAAAATGATGGGAAGACAACATCAGAGAGTGAACTGGCCTTGAGTGGATCGACTTTTTACGGGAAACTGAAAACTGTGAGGTGTGAGGAAGCTGGTTCCAAAACAAAGGTGCCCAAACGGTCTGCTAAAACTGTGGGATCAGTAAGGAAGGGTGAGGAGGTGTGTTTGTGTGTGGTGTGTGTGTGTGTGTGTGTGTTGTGTGTGTGTTGTGTGTGTGTGTGTGTGGGGTGTGGTGTGTTTTGTGTGTGTGTGTGTGCACATTTACATTTAACACACAGATATTTTATGCAGGCACGCGCACATGTGTGTGCGGCACACGGATAACACAACATGTACTCTCTCTCTTTCTCTTTCTTTCTCTATCTCTCTCTTTCAGAGAGAGAGAGACTGAAAGAGAGAGAAAAGAGAGGGGAGAGAGAGGAGAAGAGAGAGAGAGAGAGGAGAGAG
>CM054134.1:2117481-2124981 GCA_028751875.1 Rapana venosa | reverse complement strand
AACCCCCAAACCCCTTTTTTGGGGGGGGGAGTGTGTGTGTTGTGGTGTGTGTGTGTGGTACGTGCTGCGTGCGTGCTGGGGTGTGTTTTTGTGGTGTTGGGTGTGTTTAAAGGGGGGGGAGTGGTATAGTTTTTGGGGGGGAGGGGTGGGGGGGGTTGTGCCCGTTCTTCAGTTTAACGTTATTTACATTTAGTGATTTTTGACGGGTGTGTGTGTGTGTGTGGTGTGGTGCGTGCGTGCGTGCGTGTTGTGTGTGTGTGGTTAACAGATAAATTGGGAAAACTTTACAGACAGTGACATGAAAAAATTAAACAGAAACAGATAAGGAAGGGGGGACAGGAGTGGGAAAAGAGTATCATTGTAAATTTTGATTTTAAGAATAGTAGTTTGCATTGATGTGTTTGGATTAAACCCGCAAAACACCACAACCACACACGGCTAGCGCCAGTTTTGGAGTAGTTTCTTACAAAAGACTTTTTAACTATACAGATTAAAAAGGTGTGGAAAAAATTCAAGTATGAAAAATGGGGTTTGTTTAAGAATTGTCCATCAAAAAAACGGAAAAAGAAGTTTTTTCTGATTCAGAAAAAGCTGAAATTTTCGTAAATATTTTTTTGATTCTTGGCACTCAAAAAATTTCAGTGAAACTAAAACGTTTAAGAAATGAGGTACGAAAAACGATATTTAGATCCAGAATGCATAATCAACATGTGAAAGCCCCCATTACGTTGAAGAAGTAGAGAGTAATCTTCTCTCTTCTCTAAAAAAACTCAGTAGGAGGATTTAATATCTAATGAATACTAAAGGGTCTCCCCAATAATTGGGTTTCTTTATTATTAGACTCTTCCAACATGCTGGATTCATGGGTCATACCTCGATTGTGGAAACATTCCGTTTTGAAACCCTATCAAAGCAAGGAAAGACCATAAGCGATAAGAATAACTATAGACTAATACATTAACTTCACATACAGGGAAGGTGATGGAAAAAAATCTTTAAAAAGACTGACATATTTTTGTGATAAAAATAAAATTATACCCGTAAATCAGCAGGTTTTCGTAAGGGTAAACTGTTGTCATTTTGTTAAAATTTAAACCCCTCAAGTTAAATACCAGTTTGCCGAAGGAAGAATGTATTGCCACATTTTTGACGTACATAAGCTATGACATTTGGGAAGAGAGATGCTTTTTAAACTGAAAACTTTGGCCCTTTTTTGGCAAAAAAATTTTCTTCAAAATTTTAAAACTTTCGTCAGAAAGGAAAACTTCAAGCTAAAGTTGGGAATTATTATTCCCTCAAGGGGCACCGCATGGGTATCCCGCAAGGTTCGTAATATCACCTTTTCTATTCAAATTTTACTATTGACCTTCCCCAGATTTTTTCAAGCAAAGTTGTTATTGACTATGGCGATATATGTTGTGGAGGGTGTTACGAGGAAAAGAAAAACCCAAAAAACAGTTTAAATTTTTTCAAAAGGGATATCAAAAAGAACTTGAAAAAATTAGGGTTATCTTTTGGAATGGTCTTTCACTTTCCCCGAAAAAAAACCCAAACCCTTTTCCCCTTTTTTAAAAACGGGTTGACCCCAAATTCTACCTAATTTTCGAATAAATGGAGAAGTTTTAGAATACAAAAAAGCATGAAATTCTTAGGGGATTTTTTTCCCCACTTTTAAATTACGTGGAATCAGCATATTGAATATATGGGAACAAACTAAAAAAGTTCTTTAAATTCTTAAATTACTAGTAAACAACCATGGGACAAGATATTACTGTATTAAAGCTTTGTCCTTGTCCCTTGTGCGATCAGACGTTTATGGGGCAAAAGTATTTTTAGGCTCCAAATTATTTCTTCAGAAAATCCAAGTTTGATTGTAAAGCATTTCGACTTGCTTTAGGGGTTTCCGCTCATGCCCATTATAGGTAATAAAGGAAGTAGGGTTCTTTCCCTTTTAAAAGAATATCGACAGCTTGCTGTGGGAAAATATGTCTTAAGAAGTACAACAAATGACAGCAACGTTTTAAAAAAAGCCAAAAAGTCTGACATTCACTTTCCGAAAAGAGCAAGAAAAATATCAGCTGTTCTACAATTAAAATTAAAAACCCTTTTCCCTTTTTAAACATTCAGAACTTAAACCAAATAAATTAGCAAATCAGTAAAGTCAGCTCCCCCCCACCTTGGAAACTTTTTAAAACTCTTTTGACACATTTTCTTGTAGAAAAGCTGAGAATAAATGTTAACATTCTTACTCGCTAGTAAGACCTATTCACACCACTTTATCCCCTTGCCCTCCCCCCCCCCCCCACCTCTACAACCCTCCACCACCCCCAACCTCCCCAGCCCCACCCGTCTCCGCCCATCCCTCCTATCACCACAAACAAGTGTACGCTTTCCAGCCCGCGCTTGTTGACCGATTTGTCATGGATTAGCAAGCAGCTCGCAGCCAAGATGCTGGGGTAGCCTGGTGTTTCAATACACATAAAATCAACTTTGAGTGACTACCATGTCTGTTTGAGTAGTACGTTGCTGCCCATCCCCTTTTTCTGTTATTTTCTGCCCCTTCCTGTCCTTTTCCAGCTTAGAGATGTACACGATTGAAAACTAGATTTGGAGAGATGTTCTGTCTGATAAGATGGATTGTTATTTATTTATATAAATTTATTTATTTTACCACTAGTAACGAAAGATTCTCTGCGTGAATTCGCTGCTTCCCCTGGGAGAGCCGTGCCACAAGACAGCGCCACCTTTTTCTTTTTTGTTTGGTCTGCACTGTATTTGTTTCCTACAGAGTGGCTTTATTTCTAAGAATTTTTACCAGGCTACTCTCTGTTGCCGTGGATCTTTTTCGTGCGCTTAATAAGTTTGTGTAACACGGACCTCGTTATCGTCTCATCCGAAAGATAGGCAGACCACACTCGTGTTAATGGATGGGGAGAAAGTTTCGGGGCAAAGGGATTCGAACCACCACACTTCGACCCGGACATTATGCTTTCTAGACAGAGGCGTTACCATCTTGCCACCGATCAACTTCGGGTTGAAGGAAAGGGAATGTGTGTGTTGTGTTTGTGTGTGTAGTGTGTGATGTGTGTGTGTGTGATGTGTGTTGTGTGTGATGTGTGTTTGTGTGTAAGTAGTGGTGTGTTGTGTGTGGTTATTTTTTTTATGTTTTATTAAAGTTTCATCTTTTATATCGAGGATATGGAATAACACTTAGTGCTTTTTACATCGTGTCCCGTGTATGCGATTGTGAATTCTGTCATCTGTTCAACCGCACACAATGCCTACTCTTACGAAAGCGGAACAGAATTTAACGTAGTGCGCAGTGTTCTGTGTGTGTGTGTGTGTGTGTGTGTGATGTGTGAAAGTATGTTGTGTCTGTTATCGTGTTGTGTGTGTGTAAGGGGAGGGTCGATATGTGTGTTGAAGGGGGGGGCGGGGGGGTGTTGTGCATCTGGTTGAGTGTGTGACGTTGATGTTGTGTTGTGAGTGATGTGTGTGGTGTGTGTGTGAAATGTGTGTATGTGTGATTTGTGTGTGTGTGTGTGAGTGTGGTATGTGAGTTGTGTGTGTGTGTAGTGTGTGAGTGTGGATGTACGTGTGAGTTTTGTGAGTTGCAACTTTTTGTGTATGTAGTGTGTTGTGAGTGTGTGTGTGTCGTTGTGTTAAAGAAATTGAGAAACTTGAACGTGATTGAAAAATTAAAACTAAACAAAAAGGAAGGGACAGGAGTGGAAGGAGCTGGTAAATTATTTTAGAAATATGTTGACATGATGTGTGGCACTATACTCTCTCACACCTACACACCACACACGAAACACCACACACACACACACACACATACATCACATTCATTCATCCATTCACTCATGTGCACGCCAGTAAGAGTAAAAATCGGGGGAGGGGGGGGGAGGAGGAACCAGAAAAACAGACAGATAGACAGAGATCAATGAGACAGAGACGACAGAGAAAGAAGGAGAAATAAAGACATCTGCCCACAGAGAGAGGAGGAAAGAGAGAGGAGAGAGAGAGAGAGAGAGAGAGAGAGAGAGAGAGAGAGAGAGGGAGAGAGGGAGGACAGACAGACAGACAGACAGACAGAAACAGAGGGAGAGTACTAAAACAGAAGAGATTGGAAAAGGTGAAGACTAAGAGAGAAAGAGAGAGGCGAGCAGAAAAAAAAAACAGGGACAGAGAGAGACAGAGACAGGCAGAGAGACAGAGCGAGAGACAGAAAAACAGGCAGAGAAACAGAGACAGAGAGAGAAAGAGATGTGAAAAGAAAGTAATCCAGGGTGTGAGTATTTCTTTCTTACGCTTTCACAATCCGCTTTTCGTAAGAGTAGGCCATTGTGTGCCGGTGGGAACAGATGACAATTTACAAAACCGCATACACACGAGGACTAGATGTAAAATAAAATTTTAAAAAAGCACATAAGTGCTTATTCCATTATCCTCGATATAAAAGAATAAAATTTTTAAAAATAAAAAAATAAAAAAATAAACATTCAGTGGTCAAGGCCAAGCCCTCGAAGCCAGCAGTGTCCAGACCTAAGCAGTGGGTTAGCTGTGGCCAGAGATGGAGGGCAGTTAGCCATGGAGGCATCATCACCCAGGGACACAGAGAGGAGAGGACAGTGTGGTCAATTAACGCACGCAATCAGGCTTGTAGACACGCACGGCAGAGGCTCGTGGGAATTCCCACACGTGCGCAAAAATGTACCTATGCATGCAAGTGTGTGTGTTTTTTTGTATATGTGTGTGTGTGTGTGTGTGTGTTGGTTTGTGTGTGTGTATGTCTCTGATGTGTTTGTGCTGTGTTGTGTGTGTGTGTGTTGTGTGTGTTTTGTGTATGGTATGTGTGTGTCGGTGGTGTATGTGTGTGTGATTTGTATGGACTGGCCAAGACTATCCTACAGGGAACAGTACAAGGAGGAGAGATGATAATATGAAGAAGAGGCGGACAGAGAAAATGATGGGAAGACAACATCAGAGAGTGAACTGGCCTTGAGTGGATCGACTTTTTACGGGAAACTGAAAACTGTGAGGTGTGGAGGAAGCTGGTTCCAAAACAAAGGTGCCCAAACGGTCTGCTAAACTGTGGGATCAGTAAGGTAGGGTGAGGAGGTGTGTTTGTGTGTGTGTGTGTGTGTGTGTGTTGTGTGTGTGTGTGTGTGTGTGTGTGTTGTGTGTGTGTGTGTGTTGTGTGTGTGTGTGTGTGTGTGTGTGTGTGCACATTACACTTACACACAGATATGTTTATGCAGGCACGCGCACATGTGTGTGCGTGCACACGGATACACACACATGTACTCTCTCTCTTTCTCTTTCTTTCTCTATCTCTCTCTTTCAGAGAGAGAGAGAGAGAAGAGAGAGAGAGTGAGAGAGAGAGAGAGAGAGAGAGAGAGAGAGAGAGAGGAGAGAGAGAGAGAAGAGAGAGAGAGAGAGAGAGAGAGAAGGCTTAGACAAAGATAGAGGCACAAACACAAACGGAGGCTAAGACAGAGACAGAAAAAGACAAAGACACCAAGAAAGGGACAGACACAGACTCAGACAGACAGAGAAAGACAGAAAAAGCGGCAGGGATAGACAGACAGACAGACAGACAGACAGACAGACAGACACAGTCCTGCCGGCAATGGCTTATTTGCCATTTTTCCAGCAGCAGCAGCAGCAGTCACAGCGCGGAAGCCATTGCTCGCTCCTCCACTGGCAGGAGAGTTCTCTCAAGGGACTGCACTCCACACTCGGCTGGGTATCAATTATTCAGGCCCACACCACAGCTGACGACGACAAGGCTGTAGCGAGGGCCATGTCTGAATATGTTGTTTTTTCCTTGTTTGCCTGCTTGTCTGTCTGTCTATCTGTTTCTGTATATAGCTGTCTGTCTATCTTCTGTCTGTCAGTCTGTCTGTTTCTGTATAAAGATGTCTGTCTGCCTGTCTGTCTGTTTGTCTTCTGTCTGGATCGATTTCCGTTCAAGGGGATATTTTCCCCTGGAGTTAACATCAGTGCAGACTCCACTCTCCCCCCAAAAGTCCTTCGGATGAGACTATAAACCGAGGCCCCGTGTGCGAACGCACGCAGAACATCTTGCGCACAAGTTAAAACCCGTTCCGCTTTTCGTAAGAGTAGGCCATTGTGTGCCGGTGGGAACTGGCGACAATATTTACAACATTGCATACACACGGGGACTGGATGTAAAAGAAAAGCACATGAGTGCTTATTTCATTATCCTCGATATAAAAGAATAAAATGAATAAGTAGGCCTAAATAAAAATAGATCGATGGATGGAGAGATGATATACATATCTCTCTATCTCTTTACTAATATGTCTATCTATCTATCTATTAATTATCTATCTATCTGTCTGTCTTTTTGTCTATCTATCTATCTATCTATCTACTTATCTATCTATCTGTCTGTCTGTCTGTCTTTCTGTCTATCTATCTATTTATCTATGTATCTATCTGTCTGTCTTTCTTTCTATATATCTATCTATCTATTTATCTATCTATTTATCTGTCTATCTTTCTGTCTATCTATCTATTTATCCATTTATCTATCTATCTATCTGTCTGTCTGTCTTTATGTCTATCTCTCTATCCATATCATAGCTTCCTTTTCTTGGTCGTCATCAACAGGCTCTTACTCTTCAGCAGTACAAAGCTTTGCAGTTTTCGGTGTAGCTGAGCTCAGTATGTTTTTAACAGACTTATACCAACACTAAAATGTCTAATAAACCTTCTGCTGCTTGAAAATAAAGTGTCTTCTTTCAAAACTGATGGTCTTGGAAATCCAACAGCTGTTGTGTTGAAACTGTCGGAAAGCAGGCCTTCCATTCAGACCCTTGAGATGGAAAAGAACAGCGATGTGTACAGAACAAAGTGTTTATCCCAGGTGAGCAGAGACAGGCAGAGAGCAGGGGCTTGCAGGACAGACTGAGAGAAAGGCAAGTTTCCTGTCCTCTTCTGGACTATCTCTGCCTACACGTTCAACTCTTTGAAATGATGCTGGCCATCAGGGGGGAGGGGGGGAGGGAGGGGGACCAGTTCTTGCTGACTTGCCTTCATTTTCACCATCCATTCTATTCATACCGATTCCATCAAATAACACTTGCCATCATGAAAAAATTGGATATTTCAATAAGTGAAACAGACACGTAGTTATCATTTAATGAAAAGGTCATCCATGAGGCAGTGTCATGTGAAAGTGAAGAGGATAAGGCGGGTGATTAGGAAAAAGCACAAATGTATATATTTCCAACTATGTGGTCAGCAACAGTGACGCAGAATTTGCAAGTGGCACAGAGTTTAAAAGAATTTATTCTACTACAGAAGAAAGATGTAAAATCAGAAAGCACATATAATGATATTATGAAATGTATTATAGAATTTCAGGAAAATTGTAGAAAGAATATAGATGACCTCCAGCACAGATTAAAAACCAATGACATATACTGGTAATACTGATACCCACGGGAATCCTAACCGAGATGTGCC
>CM054134.1:2084981-2107481 GCA_028751875.1 Rapana venosa | reverse complement strand
TATATATATTATATATATATTCTAGCAGCTTTCAATCCCCATTGCCTGGCATTCCTGTATTCCAAAGGGTTGCCCAGCACACATCTGTTTTTCTACAGACTGAAGTCCCATCAAAATGTTTTACCTTTTTTTCTGGCTGTTCTCCCTCTCTCTTTCTTTATGTGTGTAATCTCAGAAAGCCATGAATTTGTTGATCTCCCTGTCAACGTTTTCCTAACTCATGTTTTGTTTCGTTTTGTGTGCTTGTTTGTTTTCAGACCCTGTTCTCACATTCTGTGTGTCTCTCTAAAGCTCTAATGTCTTCAACTTTAGCAAATTCTTAACATTTTCCCCCCTCTGGCTCCATATTCACACGTGCTAGAGCCCCATGTTTCCTGAAAGCAAAATGGAACAAAAAGAAAAACGCCGAATGTATAAAAACTGTAAAACCCAAATAAACACAAATCACTAACAAACAGACAAACAAACAAGCCTGCGCAAGTCTCATTCAGAAAACGTTTTTCCAGTCAAGTGGATTTTTTTCTCTCTCTCAATAAAGCCATCAATCGGGATTCATCCAACTTTCACTTCCTGTCAGACATTCACTGGTATCACGTCCCCTCCCCCTCCTCCCCACTTCCCCACCTTTCCCATCTCTTTCACCCCCACCCACCCCCACCCCCACCCCCACTCCACCCCCCACCATCCCGTGTTATTCCTCACTACGCTTACTCCTATCGTTTTTTTGTTTTTATTTTAATTCCTCCACTTTTTCTTTATTGCATGGAAGTTTTCCTTCATCTAAAGATCTGTGTGATCTAAAGATCTCTGTAAAGCAGCAAGGGAGAGGAGATGGGCGCCGCCCTCAATATGCTGGCCCCTTAGAGAAGTGAGGTCTCTGACGCCTCACCCCCTTACGACTTATAGGTTATGGGTTATTGTTATGTCACTGGGGTTTTTTCAACCAAAATTGACCTTCTGATAGCTGTTGACGCTGTAAACGTATTATCAAGTGAATGTTTGTGAACTTTCTTATCTGTTAGGGACAGATCTTATTTATTTTTTGGGACCATAGTTTCCTGTGATGGGTGACCGTTTGCGCCCCTTGGCTTCAGTACAGTCCTCCAGGTCACCCAGCTGTAAATACCTGCCTCTTTGGGGTTAGGGAAGGTAAAGCAGCGAGATAGAGGAGATGGGCGCCGCCCTCAATATGCTGGCCACTAGAGAAGTGAGGCCTCGCTCCCCTACGACCTTATAGGTTATGGGACTCCCTTTACCTTTACCTTAGTTTCCTGTAGAGGACATTCCGTCAGCACAGTGTTCCGTGCAGCTCTGTTGGGGGGAGGGGGGGGGGTCTGTACATCCTCTTTCTGGGTGGATCCCGCTCTCTCCTCAGTTGTTTTGAAGGGTATATACATCCTTATTCTGGGTGGGTCACTCTCTCCTCAGCTCTGTTCAGGAGGGTCTGCACGGCTTTATTCCGGGTGGATCCTTCTCTCTTCAGCTCTAATGTGGAGGGTCTGCACGGCCTTATTCCGGGTGGAGCCCTCTCTCCTCAGCTCTATTGTGGAGGGTCTGTATAGCCATATTCCGGGTTGATTTCTCTCCTCCAGTCTGTTTCAAGATCTTGTCGCCAAGTGTCCTCCGTTCCTTTTCCTTTCTCCAGGGTGGATTTCATGTTTGGCATTGTTTGGAAATGTTGCAATACGATTTTCTCTAGACGTAGCCTTTCCGGCGACATTTTCTCCTGAGACCTTTTTTTTTTGGGGGGGGTGCTCTTCTTCTCCCTTCGTCTTGGGTCTTTGCTGCCAACATTTCTGGCCACTCCTGATCCAAATCCTGTGAAAACCATAACTGATGAAACTTTACAATCTTGTGATTCTTAGGGCAATTCACTTTCATCTGAAGCACGGATAAACCTTAACAGCAGAGGTTGTGAGCTTTCATTTAGTTTTATGGCTTATATGTGAGGGGTTTTTTCACTTTTAGTTATTCTTCGGAGCTATGAAAGCAGTTCTTGATTTTTCAGCTTTTTGCCTCCATGCCTTGATTCGTCCTAGGTATTTTCTAATAATAGTTTGTTTGTTGTTTGGCTTGTTTGATTTTAACTAAACACATATCATTTGCAGAATTAGTGCACGATGTTTCTATGGTATCAGGCATGATCTTGCGCCTTTTGACACATGTTCCTGCGGAATATAAACAGATTGTACCAATAGTAGTCAAAACATACATCATTTTCATTATAGAAAGTCACTCATATCATAAAACAATCATGATTAAGAAACACTATCATTTTTAAGGTAACAATTACAAGTATAAACCTTTTTAAAAATTATGATAATAATAACTGATGATGATGATGATTATTATTATTATTATTAAAAAATTATAAAGCTTAGTGTGAAAAATCATACATTACGGATATTACACAAATGTTTAATAATCTATAACATTGTTTTGGGGTCAGAAAATGCTAACATCCCTTCCTAACCCATCTCCCATCTCCTACCACCCTGCACACGGCTATCATGGTTGCCACTGGGTGTTGTGATAACGGTTTTTGTTTTCTTTCAGCAGCGCTGTCCAAACATCCATTAAAAGACAGAAATGGGTGGATTTTGAATGTCCAATATGGCTTAATGCTGAGGAGTGACAAACAGAAAAGAGAGTAGACAGAGGGAGTGAAATTAATGCCAACAATAAACTGTATTACTGGGTGTTGTTGGTTTTTTCCTGACCACAACAAATCATTCTCTTCATTGTTTTGCACTTTCACTCAGACATATGCCCATGCCCACATGCACGTAAACAGAACTGTTTCATCAGGTTAGCACACACACACACACACAATAACACACACACACACACACACACACACACACACACACACACACACACACACACACACACATATATATATGTAAGATTCCTCTCAGAAAATATCTCCCGACTTCCTTTGCACACTGTGCAGGTTTCCAACCAGATAACCCCAATATAAACGATGTAAACAAGTAACAATTTACATCAATTTGAACTTATCACTCTGCGCTATTCACTCGATCCAGCTGGAGACTGTATTCCACGCCTCTACATCTGGCAATGGGGGATGACTGATACAAAATCACACTGAAAACCAGTCACGCGTGGAGACTATCTATCTATGGAAATGCAACATCAACATCAGTTCTGACTAGCGTTCTGCGGAACACGGTAGAAGCCTGCAAAGGAGGACTTTCTGTGGAGCGGAGTCCGTGGAAAGCAGCGTCTCTGGGGATGGTGACGACGTGTGGACGGACCACACTGTGCACGGTGAGGGGACACAGGCCAGTGGTAATGACTCCCGAGCTGCTCACCGTTCTCCAGCCTCTCAAAAAATGGGAAGATAATGACAGTTCAACGGGTTGCGGGCATTCGGGCAGAGAGGGTTTAGCCACTATCGTCTGGGGGAATAAAGAGAGGCTGCGTGCGCTCTCTGTTGATGCTAGTTTCAATGCGCACGTGAATGGATTACCCAGAGCTTATGTGAGCCCTCCACTAATGCTGACTTTTTCAACGTGGCCATAAAAGGACCGTCTCTAAGGACTACCTTCCCAACTTTTCCAGGCTGGCTGCGACCACTCACACTTTTTTTTTAAAACGCGCCTCACTAAAAGAGTTCAAGTTTTGTCAACTCTTTTCCAGAGTGTTTTTTCTGTCTGGTGGGAAGTGCTACGACCGTTTAAACATTATTCCTTGTTTTGCATCGTTCTTTTATAGGACTTGGTAAGATTGCAGTAAAAAAAAAAGTCATTTTGTCCTTTGGTTTATTTTAAATCTTTTCGAATACAGCACTTGCAGAGGTATGCTTTTTTAAAGCGTTTTCCCGGCTTTTTTACCTGCGAATTCAAGGTGATTTTCATTTGGGGGGGCAACATTCATGCTTTTAGGCTTAAAGCTATACTTCACGTGTACAATGTTTACTGGTGGAATAGGAGATTTTTAAAACCAGTCCTTTAAACTGGCGGCTGTTCAAACAGCATCTAGTAAATGTGTGCTGAGTGATTGAGGGAGACAGACAGACAGACAAACAGGTAGGCAGGCAGAGACAGAGAGAAAGACAGAAAAACATGGAGCGACAGAGAGAGACAGAGACAAAGAACAGACAGACAGGGAGAGGCAGAGAGACAGAAAGGGCAGAGAGAAAAGCAGAAATGGAGAGAGAGAGAGAGAGAGACAGACAGACAGACAGACACACACACACACACACACACACACACACACACACACACACACACACACACACACACACACACACACACACACACACACACCATACACACACAGACCAGCAGAAAGATAGACATACAGACACAGAAACAGAGGGAGAGAAACAGAGGGATAGAAACAGAGAGACAGACAGAGACAGAAACCAAGAAAGACAGAGAGATAGAGAGAAAGATAACGAGAGAAAGACACAGAGAAAGAGAGAGAGATGGGTCATGCTTTTACATCTCATACACGATAGCTCACAGGTTTTCTGGCATCTACGGAAAGTGCTTTCTGATATATATTTTCTTTTTAGAAAATAATGTCAGATATCCATTAAAAAAATAAATTGCTGACCTTCATGGATAGTATCTAGAAAAAATGCTGTCCAATATCTAGAGAAAGCAGTGTCTGCTATTCATAGAAAATGGTGTCACTAGGGATGCTAGTGGTGTGACATTATTCTAGGCACTAGAACTAGCAAGCTAAAGGCAACAAACTACTCCAGAGAAAAACAACCCACCTAATTGGGTACATGGAAATGCATACACAAAATCCTCTAAATCAGCACAAGCAATAAAGGTGTAAGGATTATGGCTTGTTTAGGATCACCATGTGGTGGTGTACAGATTCTCTTGTTCAGTGGATGAAGAAAGTCATTTGACTGTTTGCTGATCAACTTCAACTGAAGGTCCTTCTCAAAGTCTGTTATGATCACTTGGTCAGAATGACCGTATCAGATACTGTGTGTGTGTGCGTTTGTGTGTTTGTGTGTGTGTGTGTGTGTGTGTGTGTTTGTGTGTGTGTGTGTGTGTGTGTGTGTGTGTGTGTGTGTGTGTGTGTGTGTGTGTGTGTACGTGTGTGTGTGTGTGTGTGTGTTGTGTGTGTGTTTGTGTGTGTGTGTTGTGTGTGTGTGTGTTTGTGTGTGTGTGTGTGTGTGTGTGTGTGTGTGTGTGTGTGTGTGTGTGTGTGTGTGTGTGTGTGTGTGTGTGTGTGTGTGTGTGTGTGTATGTTAGTGTGTGTGTGTGTGCTGTTGTGTCGTGTTGTGATGAGTTGCGTTGTGTGTGTGTGTTTATTTTTGTGTCTACGAGTGCGTCTGTGTGTGTGCGTGTGTGTATATGCGTTCGTGTGTGTGTATGCGTTCGTGTGGGGGGGAGGTCGTTTTTGTGTGCATGTGTGTTTGTATGTGTCTGCGTTCGTGTGTGTGTGTGTGTAGGGGGGGTGGAACGTTCGTGTTTGTGTCTATTTGTGTGTGTTTGTTTTGTATGCGTTCGTGTGTGTGGGTGGGGGGGGGGGGGTCAGGGTTTGTGTGTATGTGTGTTTGTGTGTGTGTGAGTGTGAGTTTGTGTGCGTGTGAGTGTGAGTGTATGTGTGTGCATGTGTGTGTATGTGTGCCTGCATGCCTGCTGCTTGCATGCCTGCGTGGGTGTCTGCTGTGTGTCTGTCCGTCTCTCTCTCTCTCTCTGTGCCTGTTTGTCTGTATGTCTGTCTTTTAATCTGTTTGTCTGTATGTCTATCTATCAGTCTGTCTGCCTGTCTGCCTGCCTGTCTGTCTATCTGTCTTCGTGCGTGCACGTGAGAGTGTGTTAAGCATGTAGGGATATTCTGGGCACGAGACGCTCTGAGTGTCAGACAGACAGACAGTTAAGACAGTTAACCCTGGACACAAAGATATTCCCAACAGACAAGCCAAAAATCATTGTGTTCGCCAGTGCCTGATATTTAACCCCTGATTCCACAATCCATACTTCATGCTTCTCCCCCTAGTTTACCATTCACATGCAGCCCATGCCACAGAGAACTGCTAGCTACGCCACTCACATGATCATTGTCGTTTTCAGTCAGATCTTTGGAGAGAATTAGCAACCTTCCTTTGAAGCCAAAAACTTCATCCTGCTCCTGTTTAGCAAGTCAACCCACACTCCTTGTTTCGCCTTACAGGAAAATGTATAATGGATGTTAGATTAGATTTGGGGTTTCTTTGTGTATGAAAATGGAGATTGGGTAATGTGATTTAATTTTTGAAGGATTTTTTTAAAACTTTGAAATGTAAGTTTTACATCAGGGTAGTATTGTTTACATATATTTATATTATATATGTGTGCATGTGTGTCTATAGATAGATAAATAGATAGAACTCGAACTCAAACTCAAATTTTATTGAGAGTAAATGGATAAGCACAGGCCTTCTTTACACCATGCTCTCACACAAACAGGGAAAAAAACAGGAAACAAACAAGAAAAGAAGAAAAATGTCAAGAAAAAGATAGATAGATAGATAGATAGATAGATAGATAGATAGATAGATAGATAGATAGATAGATAGATAGATAGATAGATAGATAGATAGATAGATAGATAGATAGATAGATAGATAGATAGATAGATAGATAGATAGATAGATAGATAGATAGATAGATAGATAGATAGATAGATAGTGTGTGTGTGTGTCATTGCACTTGATACAACAGAAGATAAAAACCTGGGAAGGAAAAAAATTGTTACGTTTCTTTTTATTGTTGTGTGCGCGGCTTTGGGTACATACATAAATACATACATACATACATACATACATACATACATACATACATACATACATACATACATACATACATACATACATACATACATACATACATACACACATACACTAACACACACGGGCACAAGCTCCTTCATACATACGTAGTTTCGCACGCACGCAATCACGCACATACACACACACATACACATCACACACACACACACACACACACATACATACATACATACATACATACATACATACATACATACATAAATACATACATACATACACACACACATACACACATACATACATACATACATACATACATACATACATACATACATCTACATACATACATACATACATACATACATACATACATACATACATACATACATACATACATACATACATACATACATACATACATACATACATACATACACACACAACAACAATACCACACATGATATGAATCTCTTTCTGGTAATTCCGAATGTCTGCAGGTTCGTGCTTCAGACGGTCTTGCAGCGTTCTGAGTTTTCACACGCTGCATCTCTGAATTCCCAAGCGTTGATAATCCTCACAGATTCGATTTTCTGCTGACTACATCTCCGTTTAAAGCTTTTGTTTGTTTTCCCTTTGTTTCTCTCTCTCTGGTTTTTTCATGTCTATAGTCTGAAATTTTGCTGGGGCTTCGTGCATGTCTCTTTCAACATGCCCATAGCTCTGAGTTCCTTCAGTCCTGTCTTCCGTGATATGCATTGGTCTCTTCAGTTTTTATTTCTTTCTCTTCGCAAAAGGTGGATCGCTGGTCTAGAGGTAACGCTCCTGTCTAGAAAGTGAAACAGTCCGAGTCAGAAGTGTGCGGTTGTTTGATCCTCGTTTGGGCCCGAACCTGTCCATGAGTGGTGTTCTGGGTGCTAGTCTTTCGGATGAGACGATAAACCGAGGTCCCGAGGGTTACTTACTTACTTACTTATTCTTTTATATTGCACATATTTAGCGCACGTAAAAGAACACACGGCAAAAAAGAGAGTTGTCCCTGGTGAAATTCTGTCGAAAAAAGCTACTCTGATAGGAAAGCATATACAGTTGAAGACAGGAAAATATTTGTTAAAAATGAATGGGTGGCACTGCTCTTATAGTGACACGTTCTCCCCAGGGAGAGCAGCCCGAATTTCACGCAGAGAAATATGCCATAACATTAAAGTAGTATACAATACAAATATAAAGTGGTATGATATTGTTGAGGAGGCACCGTGGTCGAGTGGTTTAGGCGGTCAACTCGTGATCCAGAGGTCGCGGGTTCGATCCCCGCTCGGCTCGGTGTTGTGTCCTTGGGAAAAACACTTTACTCCTATTTTCCTCACTCCACCCAGGTGTACAAGTGGGTACCAGCTCTGCTGGGGAAGTATCTGGCGACAGACTAGCGTCCTGTCACAGGGGTGGTGAAAACCCATCAGTTCGCTTAACGCTACAGAAACCGGGATAAGCTCCGGCTCTATGGGCCTTCTGGCTCGAAAGAACTTTATTTTATGATATTGTTGAGGGGTGAGGGGCTCTTACATTAATCAATCTCTTTAATGGACAACTGCTATCAAAAAGAGAAATGTTCACTTACAGCTCAGGCAGGAGAACAAAACTGTTGTTTTCCTTCTAAGTCATTCTGTCAGGTTTTACCACACCACAGCCTAACTCGAGAAGAAAGTTGAGCTCAGACAGCCAGCAAGAGAAAGACTTTAAAATGCCATGTACACCCTGTTATATTGGTTCAGTTGCAGGACTACTAATTCCAACTGACCAATAAATACATTTGGAAACTGAGACTAACAAATCCTAACCACACATCAAATTAGCTGACAAACAAATTTTTTCACAAATTAAAATCAACCAATGTAGTCTTTACATGACAAATCTGCTGATTCAATAGAGGAGAGGGGTTGGAGAGGGGAAAGGGGGAGGGGGTGCAATTCAAGAAATAGGCCCACAAGCCTGTTGAATAAGACCAGCTGTAGCAAGCTCTAAGGTGTTTATCACATCACTGTTCCACTGGACACTCTAGGCTACAACAAGGCCTTAGGCCATAAATAGAGAGGGCTCCACTGTAACTAGCAAAGGGACTGTTAAAGACAAAGGCTGAGCCATAGGCCTACAGTGAGGAAACTTAGCTCACTACACCATCACACTGAATTACCAGGTCTCCCAGCCCACAGAGACATGCTGGACACCTAAGCTAAGAGAAGGCCTGACAACCAGCCGCCATGGCGTAGTGGTTAGCGCCTTGGGTTTCGGACTGGAAGGTCGCGGGTTCGAATCCCATAAGAGTCATAGGGATTTTTCGGACTCCGGCCGGCTCCTACCCAGAGTGAGTGTGCTGTGGGCTCAGTGGGAAGACTGGGACCACACAGTCGAGCTTCATCCACTTAACGGATGCGAGTTTGAGAGTGTTGCTCAAATTACCTGACCAACACTGCAGGAGTCTGTATCTCTCGGGCCCGGTTGACGCCGGGATATATTATGATAGTAAGCGTAGAGTACAGCCCTGTCAAGTAGTCTCAAAGCATATGCACTTCCACAGCAGCATCATTACGTCATCCTCATTGTCATTGATCATCACGCAATTTAAAAAATTGCCTCTGATTCGGTGGTCCCAGTTTCTCTGGTCTCATGGTGGCCTCAAATTCGGTTTGCCCATACACTTCTGTGCCTGTGGTGAGTTTGTGTCAAAGCCTTTGGGGTTGGAGGTTTGCAGGGGACGGTTGTTGGAGGGACGTTGTGGTGGTTGCTACCTCGGGTGGGCAACTCACTCAGTCTGGCTCCGCGACTGAGCTAATACTGTCGTTAGTAGGGGGTTTAGTAGGTGGTGTCCTGCGTATGTTAGCTCAGAACAGGCACCACTGAACACCGCCAAAGTGACCCAGCAGCAGTGCAGGGCCCCTCTGGATGGTGGCCCCACGGCGGCCTGATAGTGGTTGGCTCCCTGTGGACCTCCGACTCTGAGGATGAGACATAACAAACCTGGGTATGGTTGTGGCGGGGAGATTGGAATGAGCGGCGTGGGAACAGCAGGACGGGGGACGTCACAGAAGATGAGGCAGCAAAAAAAAAAAAAAAAAAAAAAAAAAAAGAGAAGGCCTGACACTACACAGACTTCAATTGGTTTCTTTAGAGAAAGTCTCAAGTGGATTAAAAGAATTCCCAAACCACAACCATGGGTACACAAACAGAGGAGAAGTTTCTCCAGATGCCACACTGTAACATAGATTGACAAAGAAACCCTGAACTCTTCCAGAACTACTAACCTCAGCAAGTCATGAAGTCTAACCAGGTTGAACACTTTCTTTCTAGAAGGAGGGGAAGGAAAGAGGGGTTTAGTTCAAACGTTATAGTGCGCAAAGTGCACACTATAACAATATAATAATATAATAATATAAAATCCTCATGTTAGCCAGGGGATCCTGTGTCTAGGGGGACAAAATTATGAAACGAGCAAATTATAAACTTGGAAGAAGCAAAATATTTCCATCGTGAAAAAAATAAACAAAACCAAAAAAACCTCACACAAAGAACTGGATAAACAAGCAGACCTGAGTTTGTCTCATGCAGCAAGTATTATTATTATTTATCCAGTTATTCTTCACGTCTCTCAACAAATCGATCACTGAGGCTCAAGCGAACTTTCACTGGCTATCTGATCATTCACTGACATCACGTTCCTCTCAGCCCTGTCGGCCCTCCCATCTCCACCCCCTCCCAAACTCCCCACATTCATCCCCCCTCCCCCATCATCTTCACATTTACACCCCCCCCCCCTCCCCACTCAACCTCCTTTTCTCGACATGGCCATTCCAGTTGCTTCTTTCTTTTCGCAAGTCTTCCTGGTTAGTTTTCCTACTTCTAGAAATGGGCTTTGTGAAATGTTGTCAGGAAAACAGTGATAGTGTATAATTTTTGTTCTGGCTCAACAGTATGTTGATGATGGCTATGGGTATAAAAGCGCGATACCACTCGAATGTTTCTTATGGCAGAGTGAAACAATTAGAATGTACCTAACACACAGCGAATGCTCTTGTTGCGACACACACTCTCTCCAAGGGCAAGCAGACCCAATTTCACGCAAGTCTGCCGTGACTTAAAAGTGTTGTAAATAGATAAAAATAAAAATAAAAAAATACATAAATAAACGAACAAATAAACAAATTTCTGACTCACTGCGAGCTTCTTGTTTATTCGCCCTGCCCTCAGCAGTGCCTGTCAGAGTGCAGAACATGAACAAGCAGGTTTTCCTTCCGTTGTCTTGATGCTCTGTACAGCCTTCTTAAAGCTCTGTCCTCTTCTCTTCTTTTTAGTCTCATGATCAGGTCACCAGGGTTTCTTTGGTCCTTATGTCCTTTTTCCCCCCCTATCTATGCGATGTGCGTTCAAAACGAGTACTCATATTCATCTCATCTTTCTCATCTGCTCCCGTAACCCCCTCGGGGTTGTAGGGGCACTGCAATGACGAACGATGCACCAGTTGGCTCCATTTGCGGCGGTTGCCGCAAGTGCCTGGGCACTCATATTACTATGATATTTTGTCATTGTTTTCACGGTGAAATGGATGTGTCCTAACCAGCCATTGTCCAAAGAGCTTGCCAGGAAGAGAGTGACCCAACAACTGCCTTACATATTGCTTACATTTACTATTCAATAGGATTGTTCTGTAGAAGGCAAACCTTGCTCTTAGTGATGTTTGTGTTATGGTTTGTCTCTAAGATCAAGGTTGTTTTAAGGAACCTGGTTTTGGTTTTATCTCATATTATGGATGGTTGATGTGGGTTTTCCCACAACGCGGTGCCCGTCCTGGGTTGACCCTTATGGTTGACCAAGGTGTTAATGCAGGCAATGACAGAAGAGTTGGTTTTATACCCTGTTTTAATCTGTATATAGTCGCACAGTTTTAATCTGAGATTTAAAATTGCATTAAGTTACAGCCTTATATGGCCTTTGTGGTCGGCGGGGCTATAAACGACAGGATTGGATTGGATTGTCTTAGTCCCACTTTCACTCCACCCTTCCCCTGTCTCATTTGCACATAGCTGCCCTTAGAGCCTCTGGGTCCGTAATGGCGAGTTTTCTTTGGCTCTGTCCAAACATTGTTTTAAATCTCAAAGACAAAAGAACTCCATTCAAAATACTACAGATGCTCCATTGCTCTGGAGGGACAAACAGACTGACAGATGAAAACAGACAGCAAGAAAAGGAGGATAACAACAGCAACGTTAAATCATGATACATTTTTCCCACCATCAAAATAATCATCAATAGCATTTTATTGTTCTACGCCCACACACATACCCACATACTCGCCCACACACGCATAAACATCAAGCTTTCACATTAGAGTTGCACGCATGCAAATGCAGGACTGCTGTAAGGAAACTATATACCCACTTTTCCCCCACACAGACTGCATCTTTCCAAACAGATGACCCCCATCATGATAGTAATCCATTCGTTGTGTTACGTCAATTTGAATGTTTCACTAAGCGGGATTCACCCTCATTCAGTAAAAGATCACATTCCACACCTCTAGACTTGCCATCATTTAATAGCTGATTTAAAACTTCACAGACAGAAATGGAGTCGCTATGCCCTTAGAAAGTAAATTCCAGCACCAATACTCACTAGCGGTCGGCACAACAGTAGAATCCTGCAGCCAACCTCTCCTCTACAGTGAAGAGGAATATCACCGAGTGTGGACAGACTTTAAATGGAACAACCGCCTCCTCCTCCACAGTCTGCGGAAAGCGGTGTCCCCGGGGAGGAAGAGCATTGTATCAACGTTCTGTGCAGGGTGGCCGCACACAAGGCAGAGGTAATGACTCCCGGTTCTGATCAAAGCTTTGCTAACAGTTCCACAGGCTCTAAAACGGGGAAGTAATGACAATTCAGCCAGGCCCTGGCATTCAAGCAAGAAGTTTTGAAGCTCCTAGGCCTGAGGAATCAAGAGAGATATTCTCTGTGTGTGTGTGTGTGTGTGTGTGTGTGTGTGTGTGCTCTGTGCTAATGACGGTCTCAATGTGCACATGAAAGGATTGTCAAGAGTTTATATGCTCTCTTCACTGTGCTCAACATGAACATGAAAGGACCGTCTTGGGAGACTACCTCTCCGCCTCCTTTTTTTTTTTTTTTGTTATGTTGATTGCAAAATGTCAGCCTCTTTTTTTAAAACCCATTTTATTCCAATGATCCCTTTTTCTGTTCTTCCTTTCTCAAAGTATTGTTGCTATTTTGTTCAGAAGAGCAATAGATGTTTGATCGTTGTTCATGTTTGAATAATATTTTCATAGCAATAGGCGGGTCTGCTGCCTAAACAATAAAGAGTTAGTTTATCTCTTTTTTTGAAAGTTCCTCGTTGTTACAATTTTACCTTTTAAAGATGTCTAGTGTGCATTTTTAAGGGTAGAAGGCCTAAGCTGTGAGTTTTAAGTGGCTATTTTTAATCACTTTTTTTTCTTTTTGCCTATGTCTTTTAGGCTTAAAACTATACTTTTCTTTGCAGTCTTGATTGAAGGTATGAGGCTTAATAAATACCATATGACCACCTCTCTCTCTCTCTCTCTCTCTCTCTCTCTCTCTCTCTCTCTCTCTCTCTCTCTCTCTCTCTCTCTCTCTCATGAGTGCTTATTCTGTTATCCTCGAAATAAAAGAATTTTTGTTAATCCTCTCTCTCATGAGTGCTTATTCCATTATCCTTGAAATAAAAGAATAGATAAATAAACCAAATTCCTCTCTCTCTCTCTCTCTCTCTCTCTCTCTCTCTCTCTCTCTCTCTCTCTCTCTCTCTCTCTCTCTCCCTCTCTCTCACACACACACACACACGCACGCACGCACGCACGCACGATCCATTGATAAAATGCAAACAGTACAAAATAATCGGTGGTCTAAAAATCATTTGGTGCTGCCTGTGCTGAAGATGAATGTTACGCTGTAAATCATTCCAAGATGTGGTAACCATGCCATGATGGCCATTGCGTTGTATGTGTTGTTTCTTTCTTTATTGCTTTCTTTTTCTGTCCCTGACCCTCTGTCCCCATGTGAAAGGGCTTATAGCCAACTGCATTAAATAATGACGTAGTTTCCATGTCCAGATTTTTGCGTCACAGTTTGTTTTTGTTTTTGTACATGACGTAAATTTTAAAAAGCGCATGCATCAGTGACTCCCGTGACAGTCTTCTAAATGTCTTATAAAGCTTTAACAGCAATAAATGTTTTGATTATTCATTGTCTTCTCTGCTAGAAAAAAAATACTGTTATCATCGCTTTCAATATCTGTGTTTATTGCTGCTGTTAAACCACAATATGGAATCCATGTCACGATGGCAATTTGGTCTGTTGTGAATTGTTTTTCCTTCTTAAGTTAATATGTTTTCTGCCCAATCCTCCTCCGACGGTCCCCGTGTGAATGTGCTTTAAAGCTTAGCACAATAAACTATTCTCTCTCTCTCTCTCTCTCTCTCTCTCTCTCTCTCTCTCTCTCTCTCTCTCTCTCAAACACACACACACGCGCGCACACACACATGCATGCACACGCACACACACATGCATACACACGCACACACACACATACACTTACATACACACACACATACATACACACACGCACACACACACACACACACACACACACACAGCGACAGAGAGAGACACACATATAGAGAAAGAGAAAAAAATTACATGTCTCTACTCTTCACACGCAGTCATCTACATGAAACCAGCCTCTCCACAAAAGAGAAGGCAAATCAAGCTCCAGCTCTGTATATACACAGGAAGAAAAAAAACATCTCTTCCTTGTCCATCAGTCTCAGGTATCTTCTTCTTCACTTCACTTCACTTCACTATCCCGTAATCCCGTGGGGGCACCACTGAAGATTTTGCAACCAGCTTCCTCCACTCCCCTCGGTCCTCTGCTTTCTGTACGCAGCAAATCGTTCTACTCAAGGCCAGTCCACTCTCTGATGTAGATCTTCCCATCGTTTTCTCTGTCTGCCTTTTCTTCGTCACCCTCCCTCCTTGTACTGTTCCCTGTAGGACAGACTTGGCTAGTTCAGATGTTCATCTGGACTGGCCCAGGTATCAAATGACGTGGATTTCTGCAGCGAAATGTGTACGGCTTTGCCTTTGGAGAACGTTATAAGCCTTTGGCTTCTTGTTGCTGCTCACAATGCTTACGTGTTCAATAACCTTTACATTTCTTTAAACCAATTTCTGGCCACGTATAAAAGGCGATGCAGCATGTCTCAAGTTTCCGGACCTTACCTTTCCAACCTAGTAGCATCACCCACAACGTTTCTTAGTTTGTCATCAATGATCCTCTACCCTTGGAAGTTTCAGGAGAGACCAAATTAATCTCAAACACAATCAATCTAGGAACGAAGATGTTCGGTGATACAAACCAAACCATTGGTCTTCTTGTCAGCTTATTTATCTTCACTTCCAAGGGAACATTTCAGGCTTTTACACACATTGTCAGGCGCTTAACGGCAGCAGCGCGACGCATTTTCGCTCGGATGACAGACAACAATAGTTGTTGTCTGAGCGTTCGAAAAAGAAGGATTTCACACTCAACACCACATAGAAACCTGTTTCTCTGTAATACCAGGAAGTAGCCGTCTATGTTTCCGTATCAAGCAGTATATGTGATGTCCTTGGTGTCCCTGACCTCATGGCGAGTTCTTTCTGTGATACCTGTGAACACACTTTGGTTCGATGGGAAATGGTGTCTAGTTGTTATTTCTCTTCTGTCCAGAGAAACCAACATCTGCAGTGAGCATTCACCATGGTTTTCTGGTATCCCTGAAAAACAGCGCCTTTGATTCTCATGTCTATAGTATTTTTAGACTGTAACGAGTGTTGATCGTAGAAACTGGTGTCTTTTGAAATGAAAATGATATCTCTTAATTTCCTTGTGTGTGTTATCCTTGAAATATGGTGTATGACATATACGGAAATTATTGTCATATTTTTTTTAATGTGTTGTCTGATGTCCACATAAAGTTTCCATGTCCAGTGTTTAGTATCCTACATAAAAGGTATCGTTTGATCTCTATAAAAAAAAAAATGAATTCCTGTCATCTGAGTCTGTTGTCAATGGAAAATGCTCCCTGATGTCCATAAAGGCTCTTTCTTTCTGGTAATTATGCAAAAAATATCTGGTATATACATATATCAGAAACAAAGAGAAGGGTAGAAAAGAGGGAATTCCTAGCACAGAATTTCCAGAAGGTGGGGATGCTATTTATACTGACAGCAACCCCCAAACCCCACCCCCCACTCCCCGCATTCCCACTGGGGGATCGTTCTAAATCCTTAAATCTATGAAGCAGTTTAGGTTAATCTGTAAAACAAGGCTTCAATCACAAAATGAAGAATTAAGAAGGCTAATCCTGCCCCAAAACACAGAAAGCAGGAATACCTTATAAAGAAAACAAAGCCAATCCCTATATACGCCGATGCCTGATATTTAACACTGATTTTAACACACACACACACACACACACACACACACACACCTTTCAATACTTTCCAACATTATTTTCAACTTTTAACGCCCGCCAATGCTAACAGGGGAATTGCTCTACACATCTTCATCATTGATTTGCTTTTCGCCTAGCCTCTGATCTGTTCAGAGAATTAGCAGTCCTCTCCTTTTAAAGGCAAAAAAGCGAGTGTTGCTTGAGGTTTGGCCTGTCAACGTAACGAGGGTCTTACGTCAAAGCTAAGCGAGAGACATAAAGGACGCCGGATTAAAGTGCTCGCTCGTCTTGCGTTCGTCTTGAATAAGAAAAATACAGGAGAGAGAGAGAGAGGGAGAGAGAGAGAGAGAGAGAGAGAGAGAGAGAGAGAGAGAGAGAGAGAGAGAGAGAGAGAGAGAGAGAGAGAGAGAGAGAGCTGTTTCCCTGTTACCTCATTTTCGCGCTTTCTTTTTTATGTTTAAAAGTGTGGGGGGTGGGGGAGGCGGGGAGGAGGGTAGGAAGGGGGGTGGGATGTGTGTGTGTGTGTGGGGGGGGGGTGTTGGGTGTGTGGGGGGGGGGGGGGAGTGTGCGTGTGTGTGTGTGTGTGTGTGTGTGTGTGTGTGTGTGTGTGTGTGTGTGTGTGTGTGTGTGTGTGTGTGTGTGTGTGTGTGTGTGTGTGTGTACGCACATGCTTGCTTCTTTAAGTGTGTGCTTACATGTTATGACGGAGGTGATCAGACAGACATACAGACAGACAGACAGACAGACAAACAGATGGATGGATGGATGGATGGATGGATGGATGGATGGATGGATGGGCAGACGGACGGACCGATGGACAGACGAAGGACAAACAGACAGACAAACAGCTAGCTAGCTATAGCTAGCTAGACAGACAGAGAGACAGAGAGACATTCAGGCAGACAGATAGGCAGACAGACAGACAGACAGACAGATAGATAGATAGATAGATAGATAGATAGATAGATAGATAGATAGACAGACAGACAGATAGATAGATAGATAGATAGATAGATAGATAGATAGATAGATAGATAGATAGATAGATAGATAGATAGATAGATAGATAGATAGATAGATAGATAGATAGATAGACGGGCGGACGAACGGACGAACAGATAGACAGACAGGCAGGCAGACAAACAGACATATAAGTTTTTATTCCCTGTCTTAATAAATGCTATTATCCACCGCATTTAACAAAAGACGTTGGTTTAAATAAAAAGAGGAACTAACAAAGAAGAAAAGAAAAGCCAGAAAAACAGAAACAAAAACATTTCACGGCGCTAAAAATCGGAGTTAGGAATCGATTTTTGTATTCAGGGGCTAATGTCCCATTACTCCCTGGTTGCAACAAAAACGTCAACAAAAAAAACACCAACTGGATGTCCTCAATACAAAGGACCAATAATGATAATGGAAGGTGCATGCATACGTGTGCATGAAAATTAATCATGTTAGCATATTTGTGTCTGCGTCTTTCTTTTTTCTTTTCTCTTCATTGCCTGTTTGTCTCCCCCCCCCCCTCCCTCCTCTCTCTCTCTCTCTCTCTCTCTCTCTCTCTCTCTCTCTCTCCTCTCTCTCTCTCTCTCTCTTTCTCTATCTCTCTCTCTCTCTCTAGATGTTAGACTTCCATTATAGTGCCTATAGCACCTGTAGATGTTAGACTCTTCCATGACAGTGTTTGTAACACCTCTGGATAGTGGCCTCTTCCATAATGGTGCCTGTAACATCTCTGGATTTTTTTTCCCTTTTCCATGATAGTGCCTATAGTATCCCTGGATTTTATCATCTTCCATGTACTTACTCCACTCCCCCCAAAAGTCCTTCGGATGAGACTATAAACTATTAACGTACAAGTAGAAACGATGACAAAATTTTAAAAAAAGAAACCGCATGCACACTGGTGTCATGTTTAAACATCATCCCCGAAGTCAGAATGCGGCTACCTGAACGGTGGACAAAAAAGGACACAAAATGTCACCATTGGTGAACCTCGGAGCTCTAGCCAAGGAACAAACAAAAATCCAAATACTGTTTGATTGTTTCTTTCCTTGTTCGTTTCTGTTTCTTTTGCGTCTTTGTGTTTTCTGTAGTAAATGTATCTAGATTTTGTACCTCGACATGTGTTTAGATAAAGCACTGTATAAACATTTGTAGGCATTACCTTAAATGACATCACATTATGCCAACCTAAACACACAACAACAATAACAACAACAACAACAACAACAACAAACAAACAACCCTCAAACGACATGGAACACGATCATTCGTGTGAAAAGTGGTCTTTATTTATTTTTTTTTATTTTTTTATTTCTACCACTTTTAAGTCACGAGATTTCTCTGCGTGAAATTCGGGCTGCTCTCCCCGGGGAGAGCGCGTCGCCACAAGAGCAGCGCCACCCTTTTCTTTCTTGTCTGCAACTGTATTTGTTTCCCTATCTGAGTGGCTTTTTCTACAGAATTTTACCAGGGACAACTTTGTTGCCGTGGGTTCTCATACGTGCGCGCGCTGAATAGTTTTGTGTAACACACGGGACCTCGGTTTATCGTCTCATCCAAAAGACTAGCGCCCAGACCACCACTCATGGTCTAATGGATGAGGGGAAAAGTTTTAGGCCCAAACGGGATTCGAACCACCGCACACTTCCGACCCGGACTTTTCGCTTTCTAGACAGGCGCGTTACCTCTAGACCACCGTTCCACCAGAGGGGGGAAAAACGTATAGCCGTTAAGGGGATGGACCGAGGAGAGGACTGGGAACATAACGAACACGAAAATGAGTACCTAGAGGGGACCTAGTCCAACACAGACAGGCTGCAGACGACTTGTTAGTCTTACTATCTTACAGTGGTGCATCTGTGGTCTGGAGGTAATAAGCCTGCCTAGAAAGCGAGAAGTCCGGGTCGGAAGTGTGCGGCGGTTTGATCCCCGTTCGGGCCAAAACCTTGTCCCCCCCATCCAGTACACTATGAGTGGTGGTCTAGGTGCCAGTCTTTTAGATGCCACGATAAACCGAGGTTCCGTGTATTAAACAAAATTATTTAGCGCACGTAATAAAACAAAATTTTAACCCCAACAACACGGCAACAAGAGAGTTGTCTCTGGCAAAATTCTGTAGAAAAAGTCACTCTGATAGGCAAACGAATACAGTTGCTGACAGGAAAAGAACAAAATAATGGGTGGCGCAGTTCTTGTAAGGGACGCGCTCTACACGGGGAGAACAGCCCGAATTTCACGCAGAGAAATCTGCCGAGACTTAAAGTGGTATATAATTTGTTTTAATAATAATAATAATAATAATAAAAATAGGCACCATACTCCCTCTGGCTCTTCGACCGACCTATCATTGTAGTCTGCCCTGGTATTGTATTAATTATGGTATCCTGCGACTGTTGGCTCAGAACGGACACCACTTAACATCTCTGAAGTGACCCAACATCATGCAGTGCCGGGAATTCTCTAGTCAGTGACCTTATGTAGGCCAAGCGTTTGGTGATTTCTTGTGTTTTGCTGGCTTGGGGTTACAGCAGAGCAAGCCTGAATGATGTTGTCGGTGGTGAACTTGGGATGAAAGACATAGGAGCAGCAGCTCTGGACTTTAACGGAAGGTAAAGACGCAGCATCAACAGCAGCAGCAACACCAGCAACAGCAGCAGCAACAACAACAGCAGAGGCAGCAACAACAGCAGCAGCAATAACAGTAACAGCAGCAGCAACAACAGCAACAGCAGCAGCAACAACAGCAACAGCAGCAGCAACAACAACAGCAGCAGCAACAACAGCAGCAGCAACAGCAGCAGCAGTAACAGCAGCAGCAACAGCAGCAGCAGCAGGAACAACAGCAATAGCAGCAGCAACAACAGCAACTACATCAGCAGCAACAGCAGCAACAGTAGCAGCAGCAACGGCAATAACAACAAGAACAGACAACAACAATGACAAACGTGTTTGCCCGCGTGTGTACTAGAGATCAAAACACGTCTAAAGTCAACACAGGAGGCTACAACAACAAAACAACAAAACAACAAGACAACAAGACAACACTGGCTGCTCAAAAGTTCCTTTCGCTGCTGCCGTCAGTCGATAGAAGCGCGCACTTTTTTTTTATTATCTTATTACACTGTTATTTCAGTTGACAGAAAATGTTGCATGCGTAGACGCACGCACACGCACGAACGCATGCATATACACACGCACGTAAGTACACGCACACATATGTATACACACGCACGCACGTACGCGTACGTGCGCGCGCACACACACACACATACAAATGCATGCACACAACACACACACACCCACAAAACAGTCATCCAGTCTCTGTGTGTATGCGGTTTTTGTAAATATTGTCATCTGTGGCCACCGGCACACAATGGCCTTCTCTTTCGAAAAGCGGAACAGGATTTAACGTGCGCGCAAGATGTTCTGCGTGCGTTCGCACACGGGGCCTCTGTTTACAGTCTCATCCGAAGGACTTTTGGCGAGAGTGGAGTCTGCACTGATGTAAACTCCAGAAGAAAAATGCCCTTGAATCAGTGAATCAGGTCTCTAGAAGCAGTTAATCGCTAATGAAGCAGAGAGCATTTTTATAATTTGGGGAAGAGGAGCTGCTGCTACCTCTGCTGCTGCTGCTGCTGCTGCTGCTGCTGCTGCTGCTGCTGCTGCTGGTAAAAGCATCTGAAGCAGAACGGGCATCAACAGCAGACATACTGATGCATCGATTCCCTGCGGACCAGAGAAGGAACAAAAAACGCTAAAAATTGGGCAGGAAGCAAAGAAAGAAAGAAATGGACAGTGAGCAGACGACACTAGGTAGGGTCTAAGATAACAAGGCGGGCAACGCGTGTGAAGAAAGGGACTGGTTATTTCTTGAGACATTCCTGTCATGAAATGAAATAGGATGTGGGGTTTGTTTGACCTCTTCTTGTGTATGAATGGTTCTATGTAAGCGAGGCCCAACAGGTCTTTAGCATTTAAAAGGAATATTACTGAAGATTGTGTACAGGCCAACTAACCAGTGGTATTTTAAAGCGTCCAAGCTACTTTTTTGGGGGGAGGGTTATCATTTCTTAATATGTATCCGTAAAAGTACGCTCAAAAAATCTAAATGATTCCAAAACTTCAATGAGAAAAATTTGGAGTGAAATGTAAATGTAGAAAGATATCAATGTTTAAAAAGGTAGGTACTTTTTTTCAGGAAAGCTACTTACTATACGAATTGTTGCTATAACTTAAAGACTATTCCAGATATAGAAAAACAACAACCTGCAATTGATGGGCACTTTACTTTCTGTTTACTCAAGCTTGCATTTAAAATGGGTTTAAAATTATAAAGCCAAGAAACAAAGAAACAAATAGGTCAAGACACAAAACTCAATGTCTTTTTGAAAATAATCTTCAAAGAATGTTTCCTTTAAAGTAATCTCAAAATTGCTAATATGGGGGGGGGGGGGGGTTGTTGTTTTGGTTAGAAGCAGATGCCACGACATCAACTGCAGCATTTGGATGACAGTGCAGGGAGTGTTACAACACTGATGCAAAGAATACTGAAGTGTAAGGAATGTTTCCTTACTGCAGCATGAAATGTTGCCACACTGATGCAAAGAATACTGGAGTGTAAGGAATGTTGCCTTACTGCAGTATGAAATGTTGCCATACTGCTACAATAAGAATACTGGGGATGCAAAGAATGTCGCCTTACTGCAGCATGAAATGTTGCCACACTGCTGCAATAAGAATACTGGAATGTAAGGAATGTTGCCTTACTGCAGCATGAAATGTTGCCACACTGCTGCAAAGAATACTGGAGTGTAAGGAATGTTGCCTTACTGCAGCATGAAATGTTGCCACACTGCTACAACAAGAAGACTGGGGTTACAAGGAATGTTGTCTTACTGCAGCATGGAATATTGCCACACTACTGCAAAGAATACTTGGGGTGCATGGAATATTGCCACATTTCTGCAAAGAATACTTGGGGTGCATGGAATGTTGCCGGCATGGAATGTTGCCATATTGATGTCATAAAAAAGACTGGGGTGCAAGCGATGCTGCAGCAGGGAATATTGCCAGGCTGCTGCAAGGAATATCGTCACACTGCAGGGAATATTGAAACTTTGCAGAGAAAGTTGCCACTTTGTTGACACGCCGTAGGGGATGTTACTATACTGCGAGGAATGTCGCCACACTGCAGGGAATGTCCCCATACTACAGGGA
>CM054134.1:2074981-2079981 GCA_028751875.1 Rapana venosa | reverse complement strand
GAGTTGGTTCAAGCTGGAGGGGAAGCCATGATCAGCGCTCTACTAAGAATCTGCAACAAGATCTGGCAGACAGGAAAATGGCCAACACCATGGACACAGTCACTCATCATCACCCTCCCCAAGAAAGGAAATCTACAACAATGCCATAATTACCGCACAATCAGCCTCATATGCCACCCAAGCAAGGTCATGCTGCAGATAATATTGAATAGACTGAAGCCACAAGCAGAGACCATCATTGCTGAGGAACAAGCAGGTTTCAGAGCAGGGCGCAGCACAACAGGACAGATATTCAACCTGAGAATACTATGTGAGCGGTACCTTCAACATCAACAAGACCTTTACCACGTATTTATCGATTTTAAGAAGGCATTTGACAGGGTGTGGCGTGCAGCTTTGTGGGCAACCATGAATTTGTACAGCATCAATGCAAACCTGATCAGAGTCATCAAACAGCTGTACAGCGAGGCCACCAGTGCAGTGTACTACAACAACAACATTGGAGAATGGTTTCGAACAACAGTTGGAGTAAGGCAGGGCTGTCTACTCTCACCCACTCTTTTCAACATCTTCCTTGAGAGAATCATGGCTGATGCACTGGAACATCATGAAGGATCAGTCAGCATTGGTGGCAGAACGATCACAAACCTCCGCTTCGCAGATGACATTGATGGAATGGCAGGATCAGAAAAAGAGCTTGCCAGCCTAACAGAACACTTGAATAAGGCCTCCAAAACATACGGCATGGAAATCAGTGCAGAGAAGACCAAACTGATGACTAATAACACCAACGGCATTAGCACTGATATCAGGGTTAATGACCAGAAGCTGGAAACAGTTCAAAGCTTCAAGTACCTGGGAGCCATTGTATCAGACCAGGGATCCAAGCCAGAAGTAGTATGCAGGACTGCACAGACAATAACAGCTTTGTCAAAACTAAACACCATCTGGAGAGATAAAAATATCTCACTTATCTCCAAGATCAGACTAATGCGCTCCCTTGTCATATCCATATTTCTGTATGCCTGTGAATCATGGACCCTGACTGCAGATTTGGAGAGAAGAGAACAGGCGGTGGAGATGAGATGCTTTCGGAGACTCCTTGGCATCTCCTACATAGACCACATAAGCAACGAAAGCGTGCATAACAGAATCCAGCAAACCATTGGACCCTATGAGAACCTTCTAACGATCGTGAAAAAACGTAAGCTTAAATGGTATGGGCATGTCACAAGATCCAAAGGACTTGCAAAGACAGTTTAACAAGGCACTGTCCAGGGAGGAAGAAGAAGAGGCAGACCAAGGAAGAGCTGGGAGGATAACATCAGCGAATGGACAGGTCTAGAACTCAACAAAACCCCGAGAAAGGCAGAACAGAGAGAGGAATGGAGGGAACTGGTTGTTGAGTCTTTGAGGGTGCCCCCACGGTCGTCAGACTACGGGACAGATAGATAGATAGATAGATAGATAGATAGATAGATAGATAGATAGATAGATAGATAGATAGATAGATAGATAGATAGATAGATAGATAGATAGATAGATAGATAGATAGATAGATAGATAGATAGATAGATAGATAGATAGATAGATAGATAGATAGATAGATAGTTACTCCTGCTGTTATGGCTGGCTCCGTTTATTGCTTTTGCTGCTGCTAATGCTCCTGTTTAGTGCTGCTTTTGCAATTTCTCTTTTTGTTATGCTGTTGTTTCGGCTGCTGCTACTACTACTTCTGCTACTGCTGCTACTGTTGATGCTGCTACTACTACTACTACTACTACTACTGCTGCTGCTGCTGCTGCTGCTGCTGCTGCTGCTGCTGCTGCTGCTGCTGCTGCTGATGATGATGATGATGATGATGATGATGCTACTACTATTACTACTACTACTACTACTACTACTACAACTATTACTACTGCTGCTGTTGATGCTGCTGCTGCTACTACTACTACTACTACTACTACTGCTGCTGCTGCTGCTGCTGCTGCTGCTGCTGCTGCTGCTGCTGCTGCTACTGCTGCTGCTACTGCTGCTACTGCTGCTGTCAATGCTGTTGCTGCAGCGGCTGTTTGTTAGAATAAAGACTATAAGAACAAATCTAATCGACCAGTCACTCCAACAATGTTAGGAGAATCGTTCAGCTTGTCAACCATCATGATATCAATCGACCGGTCGACCAATCTACATACTGTCAACCAAATCAACAGGCAAGGAACAACAGCTAGCCATGAAGCAGGGTGCCTGAAATCTAGCCTCTCCAAACTGCCCGTTTCTGCGTCAACACTGACCACACACACTGGTCACATCACCACCCATCAGGGGCCACAGGGGCCACAGTAACTGACCAGCAAATTAACCCCTAGGGATCCACACTGTCATTAAGGGGCAGGAAAGTTGGACGGGGGTGGGGGGGGGGGTGCTGATAAAGGAGGAGAATGGTAGAGGAAATGATAGATTCGAGAAAATAGGAAGGGGAGATAGTGGAATATAAGAAAGGGTGTGTTATTGAAAACAAGAGTAGATAAGGAATGGGACTGAACGAATTTAGCTTTAAAAAAAAAAACACTTTACAAACACGATGGCTTGCCATACAGAGGGAATGTGGGTGGGGTGGGGTGAGGGGGGAGATGGGAGAGAGGTAAGGTGAACTATCTTTCATGGTGACTACACTCTCTCTCTCTCTCTCTCTCTCTCTCTCTCTCTCTCTCTCTCTCTCTCTCTCTCTCGCTCTCTCTCTTTCACACACACACACACACACACACACACACACACACACACACACACACACACACACACACACATTGGGATCAGTCGAGGTATAATCTCTTCTCTGACTTCTTCCAGCATATCAGGTTGGGAAAAAGGGGGGGGGGGGCAATGCTATTTGACATTACATTTTTAAAAAAGAAGGTTCACTAAATTACAATATGAAAATATTATTAACAAGAACAAAAATAGACTAGCACATTTGGAAATCTACCATAACAAATTGGTTTTGTCGTATCTGTAATCCAATTTAGAAGATCTCTTTTGACTTAATATTATGTTTTGTAATGAGATCAAATCTATATTAAATAGGGAAAAAATATTCTGCAAGTATACGCAAATGTGTAGCACACATGCACACTCGTATACACACACTACACACTACACACACACATACACTACACACTACACACACACTACACACACTACACACATACACTACACACACAGCACGCGCACACACATACATGCACACACGCATACACACACACATGTGCATGCGCGTGCATGTGTGCACACATGCAAACACTCAGGTCAAACAAAACAGATAATCACTGTAACTGACACTAAGCGACAATCGAGTTTTCAAGCAATAACTCAGAGAAGCCTTGATGAAACACGACATCATGAAGTCTCACACTCTCTCTGGCGAATTTGACTTTTTTTTTAATCTGTATTTTTTTAACCTGCAATTTTTTTTTTGATGCTCATAGAAGTGCCAGAAATATAAACCTGGTATTGTCACACGCACGCAGACACGCATGCATGCATACAAATGAACGCATGCACGCATGTACACACACACACACACACACACACACACAACACAACAAACACACACAACACACAACACACTATGCCATAACAAAGGATAACAAACAGTAACCTATATGTATTGCAGTCATGACGAGCGTCAACCATATTTCACTCGTGTTGTAGTGTGTGTGTGTGTGTGTGCGTGCGTGCACGCGCATTGTATTTGTGTATGGGTGTGTGTATGTGTGTATTGCTGTGTGTGTGCACGCGGATGCATGTGTGCGCGCGTGCGTGTGCGTGTGTGTGCGTGTGTATGCGTGTGTGTGCGTTGTCATGGGGAAAACCCTAACCTCACTTACCAAATGAGACCTCTTCTGCGTTGTTTTCTAATGGTCAGCACTTACCCTCTCTATTATTTTATTTGGGGGTTGTTTCTAAGTGAAATTGGGGTCGTCAGTTCTTCCACAATAAGACCAATCTCTACTAAATAGTGGGGGTTTTAACTAGTGGGGTTTTTTCTTTCGAATTCTACTGTTTGCTTATGAAAGAAGAGTTTTCTGCAGATTTTGGTCAGGTACAATGCTCTTATTGTCTTCAGTTCTTTTAAGTGCACAAAAATACATGCTGCACATTGAACCTCAATGCAGTTATCATCCCATCAATTAGACTACCCCGTACTCTACAACTTAAGATCTAGTAGAATGATGGATCCGTGGTCTGGATGGATCCGTGGTCTACATGGATAGATCCGTGGTCTGGATGGATCCGTGGTCTACATGGATCTGTGGTCTACATGGATCCGTGGTCTACATGGATCCGTGTTCTACATGGATCCGTGGTCTACATGGATCCGTGGTCTACATGGATCCGTGGTCTACATGGATCCGTGGTCTACATGGATCCGTGGTCTGGATGGATCCGTGGTCTGGATGGATCCGTGGTCTACATGGATCCGTGGTCTACATGGATCCTTGGTCTTCATGGATCCATGGTCTTCATGGATCCGTGGTCTTCATGGATCCGTGGTCTTCATGGATCCGTAGTCTACATGGATCCGTGGTCCTCATGGATCCGTGGTCTTCATGGATCCGTGGTCTACATGGATCCGTGGTCTTCATGGATCCGTGGTCTACATGGATCCGTGGTCTACATGGATCCGTGGTCTACATGGATCCGTGGTCTTCATGGATCCGTGGTCTAGCAATCGTGACTTATAAAGTGGTATACAAATACAAATGGAGGTTGTTGTTTGTTTTTTAAATCGTGGTTGATTCAAAAGTTGTGATTCGACCCGCGGATCTTCTGTTCCTAGCGCGGGTATTGACCACTAGGCCAGCAGAGGCTGAATGGAGAACATCTGCAAGTAATGGCACTTTCCTCAGACCCTGCAACTATAACTCCTCCGTTTCCCGGCGGAAGACGAAGGCTGTTGCCATGCCGCCGTTCCTTTCCCCTGGGACACTGCTGTTCAAGGT
>CM054134.1:2067481-2069981 GCA_028751875.1 Rapana venosa | reverse complement strand
ACTCTCGACCTTCTGCTGTCAAGATTTCTGTAGTGTTACATTCTTCTATATACACTTGAAAATATGAAAATTTGGGAATATATACTCGAATATTGTGGTAAACCAGAGGCTGCTGGTGTTTACTAGAGTCACAGGCCTGGGGAAAGACATGGCTCCCTCTGCAGTACAGCTGGCGGCAGATGTTACGTGTTCATGCAGTGTCTGTAAGCATCAACTAAAGTTGCTTAGAGAAACTGCCTCTCCTGTCTTCCATGTCCCGACCTGACCTCTTCCTTCAGTTCTGCGGCAGTTACTGAAGCACTGCATTGACTATTTATTCCCTACACTGTATCTTGGGCAAGTTGTGCTTAGCTAAGTCCATCCCTATCAGGTTACAGATTGTATTCTGGATATATCCGTGTCACCAATGTCACCAGCCATTGCTAGCTTCTATGTGGTCTTTAACTTTCGTGTACAAGATATCATGTGTGCGTTCACACTCGGGATCCTGCTTTACATTGTCATTCGGAGGTATTGCAGAGGACTGGAGTCGGAACCAGTGTAAACTCCGAAAGTAAATTCTATCAAACGGACAGCCCAGAGACGTCTCAAACCCACGCCCCCACATTTGTCCAGTGCGGTGCTCTGACCACTGACCTATTCGCCCCTTGTCAGAAGAGTAAGGGACTGAAATAATAATAATAATAATAATAATAATAATAATAATAATAATAATAATAATAATAATAATAATAATAATAATAATAATAATAATAATGTATGGAATTTATATAGCGCTGAATCTTGTAAAGCAACAAATCAAAGCGCTCAGATTTTTTTTTTTGGATATATCGAGGATAATAGAATAAGCACTCATGTGCTGCTTTTTTTTACATCCAGTCCCCCGTGTGTATGCGGTTTTGTAAATTTTGTCATCTGTTCCCACCGGCACACAATGGCCTACTCTTTCGAAAAGCGGAACAGGATTTAACGTGTGCGCAAAGACGTTCTGCATGCGTTCGCACACGGGGCCTCGATTTATCGTCTCATCCCCTGAGCTTCCAACAGTGAAGAAGATCAAGCTTCCCCACACATTCAGCGCAGGGAAGCCACGGAATGCGGTTTCCTTGGGGACAATGAGCAGCAGCAGGGCAGCACCATTCGCTGCACGTGGCTCTGTTGATGGTCATCACACCCATGGCTGACCATTCCCTGCCGCAGGTTTTCCGGTCAGGCAAATGGGGGACATAATTATAGTTGTGAAGCAGATGACCACTGCTGTATGTCTGACTCCCATCCTGTGCAAAGAGATGACTTTCCGTGCGCTGACTCTGTCTTTCCCCTGTTTTATCTTTGTATTTGACTTATTCTTTGGCTTTGGTGGGAAGGGGGAGGGCATTGTAGTGAAATGTTCGTGCGTTGTGCCTTTTGCAAGCTGTACCTGGGGGAATCTGTCTGTCTGTCTGTCTGTCTGTCTGTCTGTCTGTCTGTCTGTCTGTCTGTCTCAGCTGGCAGATTGCAAGCTTGCTATCAGCCATAGTTGGCTTGCTTGTCTAGAAAGATGAAAGGAGGGGGACGGGAAGGGATAGCCTAGTGGTTTGAACATTGCGCTCGCAATCTGACGACCCGGGTTCGATTCCCGTTCAAGGGGATATTTTCCACTGGAGTTGACATCAGTGCAGACTCCACCCACTCTCCCCAAAAAGTCCTTCGGATGAGACTATAAACCGAGGCCCCGTGTACGAACGCACGCAGAACATCTTGCGCACACGTTAAATCCTTTTTCCGCTTTTCGTAAGAGTAGGCCATTGTGTGCTGGCGGGAACAAATGACAGAATTTCTAAAACCGCATACACACGGGGACTGGATGTAAAAAATGCTCATGAATGCTTATTCCATTATCCTTGATATAAAAGAATGAAATATAATTTTACAAAATAAATAAATAAATAAAAAGGTTTGGGGGTATGTGAAAGCCGCTGTCACTGTCACTGTCTCCATGTGGGAGACCATTTTCCCCAAGAGTTGTCTAGTGCATAGGGTTACTGTGCAGGTGGTGGAGGCTCTTGCTAAATGAGGTGTTCATCAATGTTCAGGTGATAATGTCCCGCAGACAGTGACACCACTTTGTGCCACACTGAACCTGAAAACTGTCACCGTTTGATATTCTGCTGGCTTCTCTTTTTCGGCATATTTGATATTGCACAGAACTGATGGCTTTAACAATCCAATTACTGGTTTTCAGTGTGCGCGTGTGTGTGTGTGTTTTGTGTGTGTGTGTGTGTGTGTGTGTGTGTGTGTGTGTGTGTGTGTGTGTGTGTGTGTGTGTGTGTGTGTGTGTGTGTGTGTGTGTGTGTGTGTGTGTGTGTGTGTGTGTGTGTGCGTGTGTGAGAGAGAGAGAGAGAGAAAGAGTGTGTGTTGGAAATGCAACTATGCTTTCACACGAGGTCTATGGGATTTGGGAGAGGGGAGGGGTGGTTCTGTCTCTCTGTCTCTGCTTGTCTCACTGTCTGTCTATCTG
>CM054134.1:2057481-2062481 GCA_028751875.1 Rapana venosa | reverse complement strand
GCACTTGCTCTCTGTCTCTGTATCTGTCTGTCTGTCTGTCTGTCCGTCTCTCTCTCTCTCTCTCTCTCTCTCTCTCTCTCTCTCTCTCTCTCTCTCTCTCTCTCTTCTCTCTCTAGCTGTTGGTTTGTATATAATTTGTGTGCACTTGCTCTCTGTCTCTGTCTCTATCTATCTATCTGCTTATCTGTTACCTTTGGAAATAAAGATTATAAATCGATCAATCAACCGATTAACCAATCAGTTGATCTCTCTCTCTCTCTCTCTCTCTCTCTCTCTCTCTCTCTCTCTCTCTCTCTTTCTCTCTCTGTCTCTCTCTCTCTCAGCTCAGGCACAGAGAAAAGTTGAACGTTTAGGTTGGCCATTTCATCTGCCTTGAAAAACTCCTTTCATTTCTCTTTAAAAGTGTGGTAAATAATTTGTAAGGAAGTGAAAATGTTTTCAAATGATTTCTCTTTGAACAAACATATTTTTAAGAATTACAAAAAGAACAAATAATCTGGACACGAAGAGAAAAGGCACTTTTACATAATTTTATGACGTTATATAATAATAGACGTGACCATACCACCTCACATAATATTATTTTGCTTTCATACAGTTTCATTGTTCTACATTATCAATTTTCATTTTCATTGAATGTTGTTGGTTTTCTGTTAAAGTTTTTTGCTTTGCTTTGTTTTTGTTTGAGGAGGGTCTCTTTTTTTAAGGGAGGGGGGGGGGGTAGAATGCTTTGCTATTCACTTTTGGTGTCACTATTTGACTGTTCACCCAGCTGTAAATAGGTACCTGCCTCTTTAAGGTCAGCGAAGGTAAAACAGCGAGGGAGAGGAGATGGGCGCCGCCCTCAACATGCTGGCCCCTACAGAAGCTGAGGTCTCTGACGCCTCGCTCCCCTACGACCACATAGGTTATGGGACACCTTTACCTTTACCCTTTATTATTTTACTATTCTGCATTTTCATACACTTTTCCATGCCATACTTTTCCCCCTCTGCGGTATTCCAGTCCTGCTGTTCCCATGCCGCTCATTTCATTCCCCCCGCCCCAGTCTTGCCTACGATCGTCACATGTTGCATCCTCAGAGTCAGAAGTCCATAGGAAGCTTATCAATTTTAGGCCGCCACGGGGCAGCCAACCAGAGGAGCCCCGCACTGCTGCTGGGTCACTTTGCTGGTGTTCAGTGGTCCATGCTTTTTTTTCTCTTTTTTTGTTTTTTCGAGGTTAATGGAATAAGCACTCATGGGCTTTTATTACACGCCAGTCCCCGTATCGTACAGTTTTGTAAATGTTATCATCCTTCACCGGCCCGCCTACCCGAAAAGCGAACGGGCTAACGAGGGCAAGATGTGCGTGTGGGCACGGGGTCAGTGGTCCAGTGACTTTTAGGGATGGAATGGCAATAAGTTAACTACAGAGGAACAATAATACTCCATGCGAGAGATTCGACTCGTTACAAACCCACGCACACATCACCTAACCACCAACAAACGCTATCTTTCTGGCTTACAATGTACAGTTCATCACTTCTTGCCCCGCTGCACAGTAATCTTACTTCTAGTCTCTAAAAGGGTTGGGAGTGTGCAT
Organism: Rapana venosa; assembly: GCA_028751875.1. Taxonomy (NCBI): domain Eukaryota; kingdom Metazoa; phylum Mollusca; class Gastropoda; order Neogastropoda; family Muricidae; genus Rapana; species Rapana venosa. The sequence goes on along the minus strand of CM054134.1, from coordinate 2,060,897 downwards.
AAGGGATGGTGCAAAAGTTAAGCATACGTAAAAACCTCTAAAACCCATGCAGCAAGATAGCGCTAGCAATCACCAACACACCACACCCACACCACTGAGCTACAATACACTCTCTCCTCTCCGTCATAATCTTCTGTTCTACTCTCGAGTCGAGTTCTCTATTCTCATCTTACGTGAACACACAAACACACTAAGCATACGAGCAACCACACCTAGCACCACACAGCACCACAACACACACATCATTCATTCTCTCTCATCTCTCTTACCACACACACAACACACACACACAAACACACACCACGCACCACACGCACGCCACACACACACACAACCACACACACAACACAACACACACACACACACACACCACCACCACTACCACACCACCCCACACAACACACACATACGCACACAACGCAACACACACAAACACACACACAAACACACACACAACACACTAACACTCAGACTAACAACACACAACACACACAAAACACCATCACACCACTCTTGAGTCCGCGTCAGGATCTTACAACAACAACACACACACACACCACCACCACACACACACACAACAACACAACACCACCACACACACCACCACCACCACACCACACCACACAAAACACACACAACCACACACTCTTTCTCTCACTCACACACACACACACACACTAACACACACACACACACACACACACACACACACTAACACACACACTAACACACACACACACACACACACACACACACACACACACACATATACACCGCTGTTCTACCCCGAAACACAGCCAGCTTGCCACACACACACACACGCTGTAGGAACACATTCTAACTTGTTTTTCTTACTGCTGCCAAGAGTCCAGTCACGACCAAACAGACCCCTTCACGCCCCTGCCTCTGATGCCATCATGAATGATTTACCTGTTCCTCCCAGAGAACTGGCACCTCGCTACATGGGCAGCCAAAGTATCTGGACTGAGGTGGAAAATAATGCTCATGGCGTTCCATTCCTCTGGGAATCCAGCCGCCGCGAAAGCAGAAAAAAGCCTTCACACTTTCTGCCTGTCTGCACTGTCCTGTGATGGGCCATTTCTGTTCTTCTCTCGATGTGTGTCTGCTAGACAGTTTTTCATGGAGAGACTTGTGTGGGGGGGGGGGGGGGGGTCATTTTTTTTATGATGAAGAGCAGAGTCTCTGAAGTAGTGTTCTGTAAAAAAAAAATAATAAAAAATATATATATATAATATATATATAATATATATATATATATATATATATATATCTGAATACAGTTTTGCATAGTATTATAACTGTTATTATTACTGTTTCATTCTTTTATTTCAAGGAGAATAGAATAAGCACTCGTGCGCTCGTTTACGTCTAGCATTACTTTTAGAATCATCTGTAACGCTTAAAAGTATCATCTATAACGCTTAAAAGTAGGCCTATCCTCTGTAACGCTTAAAAGTAGGCCTATCCTCTGTAATGCTTAAAAGTATCCTAAACAATGATATACTTCTCTGCAGAGTTTCTGCATGTCTGCTTCATAGCCCAGTCCGTATCTTCCTGTGATTGATCACCCTGTTTCATAGCTAATCATTCATGAAAAATGTTCTGTAAACCTCTCTAAATGCCCTTTGTTTTTTTACCCCATGCTTTGTGCAAATATCTGGCGTACTATGGGCTCGCGTTCCCAAAGTATAAACTTTTCGGCTTGTTATAGTACCTATTATTAGGACAACGGGCATTTAGAGAGGTTTAGAGAACATTTCATGTATGATAAGCTTTAATTTTCGGAGAGTTTTTTTGTACTTGTTATCCTTGACTGGTTCTAGATTTCGAAACATGTTCTTGATTATTCCTAATAGTCCTTTCAAAACGCCAGGCCCTAAGTTTCCAGTGCACAGCAATGTCTCTGAGAACGGTTTCCTTTAGAGTCCAATGTCTCGGGAAATAGTTTTCCTATGTCTCTGGGAACAGTTTCCAATGTAGAGCAATGCCTCTGAGAACAGTTTCCCTTAAAGAGCAATGCCTCTGAGAATAGTTTCCCTTAAAGAGCAATGCCTCTGAGAACAGCTTCCAATACAAAGCAATGCCTCTGAGAACAGTTTCCCTTAAAGAGCAATGCCTCTGCGAACAGTTTCCAATACAAAGCAATGCCCCTGAGAACAGTTTCCCTTAAAGAGCAATGTCTCTGAGAACAGTTTCCCTTAAAGAGCAATGTCTCTGAGAACAGTTTCCCTTAAAGAGCAATGTCTCTGTGAACAGTTTCCCTTAAAGAGCAATGTCTATGAGAACAGTTTCCCTTGAAGAGCAATGTCTTTGAGAACAGTTTCCCTTAAAGAGCAATGTCTCTGAGAACATGTTTCCCTTAAAGACAATGTCTCTGAGAACATTTCCTTAAAGAACAATGTCTCCGAGAACAGTTTCCCTTAAGGAGCAATGTCTCTGAGAACAGTTTCCCTTAAAGAGCAATGTCTCTGAGAACAGTTTCCCTTAAAGAGCAATGTCTCTGAGAACAGTTTCCCTTAAAGAGCAATGTCTCTGAGAACAGTTTCCCTTAAGGAGCAATGTCTCTGAGAACAGTTTCCCTTAAGGAGCAATGTCTCTGAGAACAGTTTCCTTAAAGATCAATGTCTCTGAGAACAGTTTCCCTTAAAGAGCAATGTCTCTGAGAACAGTTTCCCTTGAAGAGCAATGTCTCTGAGAACAGTTTCCCTTAAAGAGCAATGTCTCTGAGAACAGTTTCCCTTGAAGAGCAATGCCTCTGAGAACAGTTTTCCTTAAGGAGCAATGTCTCTGAGAACAGTTTCCCTTAAGGAGCAATGTCTCTGAGAACAGTTTCCCTTAAGGAGCAATGTCTCTGAGAACAGTTTCCCTTAAAGAGCAATGTCTCTGAGAACAGTTTCCCTTAGAGAGCAATGTTTCTGAGAACAGTTTCTAATGCACAGCAGTGTCACTGAAAACAGTTTTCCATGCAGAGCAATCTCTCTGAGAACAGTTTCCTATGGAAAGCGGTGTTTATAAGCACAGTTTTCTGTCCCAAGAAAAGAGTCTGCAGAGAGTCTTAAAAGATACGGGGTTTTTTTTTCATGAAGAGCAGTGTCTGTGATGACAGTTTCCAAAGGGGAAGGTTCTCTGAGGATAGTAATCTATGGAAAGTAGAGTCCGTGAGGACAGATGCCCATGGGAAGCACTGTCTAATAATAATAATAATAATAATAATAATAATAATAATGATAATAATAAACCATGTTTTTAATTCTTTTATATCGAGGATAATGGAATAAGCACGTATGTGCTTTTTTTACATCCAGTCCCCGTGTGTATGCGGTTTTGTAAATTGTCATCTGTTCACACCGGCACACAATAGCCTACTCTTACGAAAAGCGGAACAGGAGTCTGCA
>CM054134.1:2039981-2047481 GCA_028751875.1 Rapana venosa | reverse complement strand
ACACACACACACACACACAGAACGCAAGCAGAACATCTTGCGCACACGTTAAAACCCGTTCCGCTTTTCGGAAGGGTAGGACATTGTGTGTCGGTGGGAACGGATGACGAAATTTACAAATCTGCATTTACACGGGGACTGGATGAAAAAAAGCACATAAGTGCTTATACCATTTAATTATCCTCGAAATAAAAGAATAAACTAAACTAAACACAAACTCAAAAAACAGACCTAGCGCAGAAGTGTTGACGAAGAAACGAAGGCAGCCGGAATGACATGGGCCGAGCTGAAGAGGATCTCCCAAAACCGAGTTCGTTGGAGGGGTGTTGTTGCAGCCCTATGTTCCCCAAGGAACCAAGAGGCATAAGTAAAACACAAACACCCACACACACACACATGCGCACAAGAAGCATATGCGTGCAAACACGTACATCAGAGACATGTCTGTATGACACCGTTGCACTCAAACACTAAGGATGTGCTGAAACGGAAAACAGCATTCAGGGTGTTCCATTGCTCTGGGATTCCAATGACCAAACAGAAAAGCAGGTTCACACTTTCTGTACTGCGCCATTTCTCTGTGTATGTGAAGGCTCTCCGGCATGGAGAGATACTTTTTCTGAGGGCAAGATCTTAGTAGTAGTAGTTCTTCAGTTTAACGTCCTTCCACTAAACAGTGATATCAGACGGGAAAGTGTGTGTGTGTGTGTGTGTGTGTGTGTGTGAGTGTGTGTAAGGGGATGCATATAGCTAATCATTGACAATTAACAAATATTGATAATATAAAGCGTAAAAAAGAACTTTGAAAAGATAGAAATAACAGCTCGAACACTAACTTTGCAATTTCTACAACTAAATAAAATACAATGTACTATAGGTATCTGATAATAGGACAATGAGTTAATGACAATACAATATCTTTCATTAAAGGGGTGTCTTTAAGTATTTGCTCTAAGCAACGGACTGGGAAGACGGTAAAAAGGTTTTTAGATCTGGACATTGTAAGAGAACGTGAGCGTTGGTAATATTTTCGCCACAGATACAAGTTGCGGATTTTGAAAATTTAGATCTAAAAGCATTGAGTTTAAACCTGTAGATAAGTGATACAACGTTTCTATATTCTTGTGAATTATGGCATTTGATATCATCATAAGATAATAAATGAGTTATATCATCATTCCAGGAAAAAAAAATTTCTTGTAGTTTCTTTTTAAAGTGTTTCCAGCATGCATTTTGCAATATGCTAAAGCCCTCATAGGCAGATAAAGGAACATCTATGCTGTAAGAACCACTGTCATGCTTTGCTCCGCATTTTGCCAATCTGTCAACTTTTTCGTTAAAGTGGATACCACAATGAGAAGGAATCCAGCAGAAAGTTATATTAGTACCCCGTAACATCAGAAAATGAATCAGATGACATATCTCAGTTATGAGCTCTTGTCTCACTTTTGAGCTGAAATTTTTTAATGCAAGTAACACTGACTTGGAATCAACACAGAAAAGTATCTGAAAAATGTCTTTCGGAAAATCTAGAAGATAATACAAAGCCATCGAAATAGCAGACAGTTCAGCTGTAAATATAGATCGATTTTTTCCAATAGAAAATGATCTCTCTATCTTCAGAGATGGGATGACAAATGCTGCACCCGCCTCATTGTCGCTCAAAAGTGAACCGTCAGTGTAGATTTTTAGATGTTCTGGATATGTAGTTTGCATATATTCTTTTACTGATGCACTAAGAATATTTTCATTTCCTTTTTTGGTTAGAGAAGAATAATTGACATCAAAATTAGCTCTCTGAAGCTCCCATGGGGGACAAGGGGAGACATTAATCTTTGATTTAGTTAATTTTGTAGGACATAGTTCTGCCTTATCAAACAATTCAGAAGTATAGGTTCTAATAGTGGTAAGAGAACGAATAGAACGTGCTCTTTTAGGAAAGTTGACATCAGATCTAGTACATATCTCGGTGTCCACATTGGTTTCTTGCTTTGAACATCGTAAGAGGTATTTAGCCAAAGCCAGTTGTCGATAGTTGTCTAATGGCAAAATACCTATCTCTTTATAAGTACCCATTGATGATGCATGAAAAGGTACCCCTAGAGCTAATCGAAAAGCCTTACAGTCTAATCTTCTCATTTTTTGCAATAAATATTTAGGAGCACTGAAAAACGCTTCCTGACCATAAATGAGTCTATCCATCTATCTATCTATCTGTCCCGTAGTCTGACGACCGTGGGGGCACCCTCAAAGACTCAGCAACCAGTTCCCTCCATTCCTCTCTCTGTTCTGCCTTTCTCAGGGTTTTGTTGAGTTCTAGGCCAGTCCATTCACTGATGTTATCCTCCCAGCTCTTCCTTGGTCTGCCTCTTCTTCTTCCTCCTTGGACAGTGCCTTGCAAAACTGTCTTTGTAATTCCTTGGGATCTTGTGACATGCCCATACCACTTAAGTTTACGCTTTTTCACGATCGTTAGAAGGTTCTCATAGGGTCCAATGGTTTGCTGGATTCTGTTATGCACGCTTTCGTTGCTTATGTGGTCTTTGTAGGAGATGCCAAGGAGTCTCCGAAAGCATCTCATCTCCACTGCCTGTACTCTTCTCTCCAAATCTGCAGTCAGGGTCCATGATTCACAGGCATACAGAAATATGGATATGACAAGGGAGCGCATTAGTCTGATCTTGGAGATAAGTGAGATATTCTTGTCTCTCCAGATGGTGTTTAGTTTTGACAAAGCTGTTATTGTCTGTGCAGTCCTGCATACTACTTCTGGCTTGGATCCCTGGTCTGATACAATGGCTCCCAGGTACTTGAAGCTTTGAACTGTTTCCAGCTTCTGGTCATTAACCCTGATATCAGTGCTAATGCCGTTGGTGTTATTAGTCATCAGTTTGGTCTTCTCTGCACTGATTTCCATGCCGTATGTTCTGGAGGCCTTATCCAAGTGTTCTGTTAGGCTGGCAAGCTCTTTTTCTGATCCTGCTATTCCATCAATGTCATCTGCGAAGCGGAGGTTTGTGATCGTTCTGCCACCAATGCTGACTGATCCTTCATGATGTTCCAGTGCATCAGCCATGATTCTCTCAAGGAAGATGTTGAAAAGAGTGGGTGAGAGTAGACAGCCCTGCCTTACTCCAACTGTTGTTCGAAACCATTCTCCAATGTTGTTGTTGTAGTACACTGCACTGGTGGCCTCACTGTACAGCTGTTTGATGACTCTGATCAGGTTTGCATTGATGCTGTACAAATTCATGGTTGCCCACAAAGCTGCATGCCACACCCTGTCAAATGCCTTCTTAAAATCGATAAATACGTGGTAAAGGTCTTGTTGATGTTGAAGGTACCGCTCACATAGTATTCTAGTCTAGAATGAGTCTAGAACGTACTAAAGATAACGCCAGATGTTTTAACACAACTACATCATGAGCCCACACTTGTTTACTAATAACTTTCAGGAAGTTTAGACTTCTCCTAGCTTTAGTATTTAAATATTCAATATGATAATTCCAAGTTAATTTAGACGTGAAATATACCCCTAAAAACTTCACTATGGTTTTATAGTTTAAAATATTACCATCTATATGGAAAACAGGTAGATCTGGTGAGTTAGCACCATTACTGAAAAGTACGAGATTTGTCTTTTCAGGAGATAGTGACAGACCATTTTCAAATATATAGTCATTAAGTTTGTTCAGCTCAATCTGATACACGTTTTTCATATAATTTAGATGTCTCTTTGGAGTTCTCTTTTTCATTGAGACATTCATCCACATACAAATGTCATCAGCATACTGGACATGGGTTGCATTACTTGAGAGACACTTAGGAAGATCATAAAGAAGAATATTGAAAAGATGTGGAGCAATGACTGATCCCTGTGGAATGCCCATTGTTGGAAATCGTAAAGTAGAATAGGAATTTCCAACTTTGGCCTGTATGCGTCTTTCTGAGAGAAAGGCTTTAACATAATAATAGATATTGCCAGATAAGCCAATAGACTTTAACTTAAACAATAATCGTTCATGCCAGACCTGATCATATGCTTTCTTTATATAAAAAAAATGTGGCAAGTACATTTTTCCTACGAGCAAACTGATGTTTAATTTGTGTACTGAGCTTAATCAGATGATCTGCTGTGGACCTGCCTTTTCGAAAACCTGCTTGACTAAGAGGAATTATTTGGTTTTTATCACAATAATGTATTAATCGGTTTAGAATGATTTTTTCCATAAGCTTTCCTGTATGTGAGGTTAACGCGATAGGTCTGTAGCTGTTTTTATCACTTTTAAGTTTACCCTGCTTTGGCACTGGCACTAAGATGGAGTGTTTCCAAATGCGTGGAATTACTCCCTGAGCCCAGCTGGTTTGGAACAATTGGGCAAGATCTTAACATATATTGGCCGTCGCTCTTTATTTCTGGTCCATCGATCTGGGATGACCTCCCTCTCTCTCTCTCCGCCAAAAGCCTTCTTATGACACTTTTAAATCCAGTCTCATGACATTTATTTCAAACCTAAGCTTTGATTTGTCTCTGCAAGATATAGCGCTATATCAATTCCATTTATTATCATTATTATTATTATTATATGATGATGACCAGTGTCTCTGAATATAGCTTTCCGTATGGAACATGATGCCTGAAAACAGTTCCCCACAGTATCTCTGAGGAAAGTGTCCAATGAGAAGCTGTGTTTCTGCGTGAATTTGTGTGTGTGTGTGTGTGTGTGCGTGTGCGTGTGTGTGTGTGTGTGTGTGCGCGCGTGGTTTGGTGATTTTAAAGAATTCGTATTCATAGAAAAAGATTTCTATGGAAACAGAATCGCCTGGACAATTCACCTGTATAATGTCTGTAGATTGTCTTCCATGAACAGTGATGCATCACAGGATAGTAGACCATGACCTGCCGATGAGGGACAAACTCTTCGGACCCCTGGAGGGGCTTCAGCGCAAGGCGGCATTTGTCAGGGCCTCAGGAGTTGCTGTAAGAAAAATTTCATAGAAAAGAATGTCTCCGATGACAATTGTGCTTCGACAGCAGTGTTTATGAGGACAGTGTTCTATGAAGGACAGAGCCTGTGTGGGGTTTTTTGCGAAGAATAGTGTCTAAGAGGAGTTTCTATAGGAGTAGTGTCTCTGATGACAGAATATTGTGTGAAGAACAAAGTCTAAAATAAAAACAGCTCCTTTTAGAGTGTGGTGTAAGAACGGTTTCCCCTGCTGAGAGGTGTGTATGTAAGGACAGTGAGTTATGGAGCAGGCAGCATTCTGTGCACGATGTCCACATGGATGCACAAGTGAAGGGTAACTGACGCCCGGTCGTGACAGACTGCTGGGCTTCTAGTCCAGCGAATGGGAAAGTAGTTTGCAAGCCAAAGATTTAGTGGTGTTCAGAACATGGATCTGCCACCGAGACACCCGTTCAATGGGGATTTTCTCCTTGGAAGTAACATCAGTGACGACTCCACTGCCCTGAAAGTCCTTCGGATGAGACTATAAACCGAGGTCCCGTGTGCGAACGCTGACAGAAATCAATCCTTACGCCCCTTGTCGTTTCAAATCTTCAGGAATGAACAGGACAAGTACTGCACCTATTTCTGTTTTCTCTACAATTCCGAACTATACACAGCTGAGTTTGATATTGATTAATCTAATATCCAAAAATAAGAGAGCTCCGCTGCAGCTGCTATGGCTAGATATGATAATAAAACCTATAGGGATTATCTTAAAGTTTTTACTGATTGTTCTATGGTCGAAAGTGGGCAGGTTGGTTCTGTTTTTGAAATGCCACCATTAAAACCAAAAAATGTAATATATAGGTAAGAATATTTTCTATCTTTACTGCAGAACTCATAGCTGTATCAATGGTCTCAAACTCTGTATTAAACCTACCAAACACTATGTTTAATGTGCTGTTTTGTATTGATTTTAAATCTGTGTTGCCAGCATTAAAAACGTTTAGCACCAATGTAAGAGGATAGCTCATCATTAAATAATTATAGTCTCTACATACAGGTTTTTCCTTTACCACGTACAACCATTACCTTTAGCTCGATTCCATCATACTGCAGACTTGGTGTGAGTGAGAGGGACAACGCTGCTCTATTGGAAATGGACACTGAAGCTACAACACCCTTAAATCTTCCACTTAGTCTTCAGGAAAGTTGCCATTTGCGGGAGTAAGCTTTGCTGGAAAGCGTGTCTACAACTCCAGAAAGTTTTCTCCACGCAGTCAATCATTGAGCCGTGACGGAATATCCGGCCTCAAGACTCATTTATTTCAAACCTAAGATTCTCCCTCTTGTTCCATCTCATTCTTGTCCCTGCCCTCAACGGCCAAAACCCTACCACCCTGCCGAAGTGTATAACCTTTATGTGTGTGTCTGTGGTGCGTGTGTGGGTGTGTGTGAATACATTTGAATTTGTAAAAACTATTAATTGTAACTGGCTGTATGTGAATGAGTTGGATGAACGAAAGCGCTATGATTTGGGTTTTTTTCAAGATATGGCGCTATATAAATTCTATTTTATTATTATTATCATTATTATCATTATTATCATTATTATATTCCATTGCTATAACAGACTGCTGTGAAGCCTGGTATATAGATTTAGTTTAACCGTATTCAGAACTACATTTTGTAAACCTATAAGGATGTGGTTGTGGTTTATCACCTATGCATGTTATTCTTACACAGTGAATGACTTCAACCCTATTTGCCTAGCACAATTATAGGTACATTTCCAATAAGGTGGTTTGAACAAATATTGGCTGATAATGTGCTCGTCGTGTTGGTGATGGTTGAAAGTTTAGTCAACAGCCCTGTTGGCACATTTTTAGTCATTTTCTTGTTTCAGTTTCAAATTGTTCAAGTGTTTCCCCCTAATAAACAGATCCATATGGGTCTTTGAGTTTAAGACGAACAAGGGAGAGGTATCGTTAGAGATTCAAGATTCAACATTTTATTTCAAGAAAAACCCTAAGGGGTACATGAAATTTAACAAAACCACAACTTGCGGATGTAGGCATGTGAAAAATACTCACAACACAAATTCGTTCCAAAATGAAGAGCACAAATTATGGACATGAAAAGTGAAAGAGCATTTACATACAATACAGGAAAGGTATGATAAATCAATGTTTGGATACATGTATCAACAATCAATTGCTCTCTCTCTCTCTCTCTCTCTCTCTCTCTCTCTCTCTCTCTCTCTCTCTCTCTCTCTCTCTCTCTCTCTCTCCTCTCTCTAAGCATATCACGTGCAACGCAAAGGCATCTATAAGCACACACACACACACACACACACATACACATACACACCACACGTGCGCGTACGAACATCTAGGACAACGAAGAAAAGTTCCTTCACTATACAGAATATTCTTCATTCATTTCTCAAGATGTTTAAGTACAGGCAGGAGCAGGACAGCCTAGTGGTTAGAGCGTTGAGCTCGTGATCTGACGGCCCGGAATCGAGCCACCACTGAGGCACCTCTTCAAG
>CM054134.1:2002481-2024981 GCA_028751875.1 Rapana venosa | reverse complement strand
TCCTGTCAGCATGCCTATTTGTTTCCCGATGCAAATGGCTTTTTCTCTGACAGAACTTTGCCAGGTACAACTCTGTTGCTGCCCTGAGTTCTTCTACTTGCACTGAATGAGTGTTGCACATGGGAACTCGGTTTATCGAATCTTCCGAAAGACTAGCACCCAGACTACCCACCACTCGAGGTCTAGTGGATTGGGAAAAGTTTTGGATGACTTGGTTGTTTAGCTCGTGTATGCCAGAGAAAATATCAAGAGCACATAGAGAAGAAAAAAAACAAAGCCAGCCTTATTGATGCAATCAATGTCAAACAGGATTGCAACTCAATAGAAAAAGAAGCCACGCACATGTTGGTTTTACTGAAGGAGACTACACTGTTGAGACACTTCAGAACAGAAATGGACAGAGAACCGTAGTCATTGTTAGAAAGGGTCTGAGTGAGATTCAAGTAAGACAACAGGCTACAGCTGCACAATGTCTGAAAGGCAGCTTTGGTTTGTTGATTCAACTGTCATGCTCTTTGGTATTTCGTTTGAAAGACAGTGGTGTTCTACAAAAGGACCTTTTGGGTTGAAATCAAATCACATTCAAGAATGATATTCATGGTAGTAATAGGTGACCTACATATACATATGCCAAAAGGCACGAGATAGTGAATTTACCTCCCCTACTCTCTCTCTCTCTCTCTCTCTCTCTCTCTCTCTCTCTCTCTGGCTTATCTAATTACACTCAATAAAATATTTTAGCTCAAGTTTGACTTCGAGTCCTCTCTCTCTCTCTCTCTCTCTCTCTCTCTCTCTCTCTCTCTCTCTCTCTCTCTCTCTCTCACACACACACACACACACACACACACACACACACACACACACACGTGCATGCACGCACGGAGAGACAGAGAGAGAGAGAGAAAACAACACACACACACACACACACACACAAACCCACACACATACATACACACACACACACACACACACACACACACACACACACACAACTGACTTGCACACAAGACGGAAAGGATAGTGAAATCATAAAAAATATATGAACAGAGTTTTTCAAAAAATAATAATAATCTTGATATTAAAAAAAATCTTCAGCAAGAGAGGCAATCCTCTCTTCTTTCAAAGCGCTTCCTGCCTGTCCTTCAAATACCCTAACGACTGTCTCAAGTCTCAGAAAATGGCTTATAATGCATCCCTTTTCCAGCTGTAGAGAAAAACTACACACTTTCTTCTTTCTTTCTTTTTTCCCTTGAGGGTAAAATACTGTAATCATATTTAACAGCCTGTAAGTGTCTGTAACATTTTGGTTCTGGATTTACCATACTGTCTCTGTCATTACGGCGACCAAGTTGAGGTGAAAAGTCTTGATCAATAGGACATGAGTCCAAAAATGCAAGTGATTGTTACTTTCGTCACATTCACCAATGTGTAGCAGAGAGACAGACAGACAGACAGACAGACAGAGGACGGGGTGGGAGTTCTGGTGTAAATGATTGGTTTTCAGTTTTGTGGGGTTGGATTTTTTTTTATTGGATGGGGGGGGGGGGGGGGGACAAAATTTATCGTAACTATGTATATGTATTCCTGCTCTGTTGAAAAATAAAGTTCCTGTGAGAAGGGAAGGAGTGAATGCAGCATACTGCCTGAAATACTATTATGGTGTGTAGCTGTCAACTACTGAGAGCTAGGTGTGTTTTGTCAGTTGCTTGTATTGAGTATACTTTTTGATACTGAACATCGTTTTGTTTGCTATTGACTACTCTCTCTCTCTCTCTCTCTCTCTCTCTCTCTCTCTCTCTCTCTCTCTCTCTGAGTGAGTGAGTCAGTCAGTCAGTCAGTCAAAGTCAAAGCCAAAGTCAAACTTATATTTTCAGATGGTTCATTGAATAAGCAAGGTGTTTGTGTGTGTGTGTGTGTGTGTGTGTGTGTGTGTGTGTGTGTGTGTATGTGTGTGAGTACCAGACAGACAGACAAACAGACATAAAGACATACAGAAAGAAAGACAGAATTAGGGGGATATTGCTTCCTTCTAACAATTGTTTTATTTGTTAAATTTTAATGTTTCCATACACTACAAACCAAACCAGATAGGTGGTTATCAGTTTTTGATCAAAACAAAATAAGACTTTTCCTTCCAATTTCCTCACAAGTCAAACCACACACTGAAATAAACATGGTTCCAAGTTTCAGGTCATGTCTCACGCTTTGCCTTTCCTTTCTTTCTGGCCACTCTGCAGCACAGGAGTGATCACACCAGGGAGAGTCACGTCCCTGCCTCAGATGCTGGCTGACATCAATCAGGCATCACTGCTCCGCTACATGCCACACCTCAAAGCCGGCAAGCCATAGCTAGACGTGCAGAAACATTACCTGAGAGGAAAAAAAACCCCAACTTTAATGTGGAGTAGCATGAAATCCCTAAGGGGTCTTCAGAGATCAGAAGAAGGAAACCTTCTCACGTCCTGCAGAGTGCCATGGCTGGTGTCCTGACCAGCGGTGTTTGTCTGTCTGTCTGTCTGTCTGTGTGGGGTGCAGTGATGATCGGTGAGGCAACATTCTGTGCACGTTGAGCGGAAGGATACAACAGTGGGTGGTAATGACGCCCCTTGGTAACAATCACAGCCTTGCTGCCTGTGGGTCATCTTCGGAGGAATGGAAAGTAAAATTTATGAAACGGAACTGACCGTTGCCATTCAAGATAAGGGGAATTGAATGGACATTAAATGAGTTATAAGTCTGACATATTTTCCCTCAAAGAAATATTCTTTTCTTTACCAAAGGGTGATAAAAGTTTAAAAGTAAAATACATGCGCTGATTTATTTCTTGAAAGTTATTGTGCTGCTTCAGGCGCTGATATGAAACTATGTTAATGACATAAGGCATCCAGTTCCATGACTATATCAAACACTGATATATCTGTGATTGTAGCAAAAGTTTGATGTAGACTATTTACAGACTGGGAAAGAAATCATAGACTGTAGAAGACATAAGATAATATCGAAACATCTCTTTATTTCCTTTTTTAAGAAGAAAACATAAATAAAAATAATTTTAAGAAATAAAAAGTAAATTTATTGGAGGGTAGCAATAAGTTTTGAATAGTTTGACCTTTTCGGACTGTTATTACCAACTATATTAAATTTCGTTTTATATAGTTTGGTTTAAATAAGGTTTATTCCTTAATAAGCATGAAACAAGCATACCATGATGAAAATAATCAGCATAGCAGCCACAAGCAAGTAACTTATATAGTTTGAATACAATAAAATATATTTCACAACAGGGCAGCAATTAAACAAAGAAATGGAGCATAATTATAATTTGGAAGAATCTCACATACTTCATGATGAACTTCTTGTCATAGCTGCTGTCATGGTTGTCGTCATCATTGTCATCAACATCTTCCCACTGAATTTTCCTCCAATGCTACAGGTTTACAATCCAAACTCAGCTTTCTGAAATCAAAAGTCTACACAGTATAGCAGGCATAGACCCTGCAAAATCAACTAAGTGCTTCCCTTCAGCTTTTTGACAATAGAAACCATATCCTGTAGTCCACATCAGTGATGGTCTGTACAACATCAATCATGTATCCTGATTTCAACTCCACCCCTGTTTCCACGATTCTCTTTGTTTGGTTGAACTACTCTATGCTTTTACCAATGATACACTGTCCTTCCACCGTGTGGTCCACTCAAGCCCATGAGAAGGTAGGAGCATTTGATTACTCACGTCAACACAATGTAGGGTGACAAGATACTCCCTTAGGCTTCCAGAAGTGAGAAAAACGTTTTCACATAGTCCATTATCTGTGGTGTCAACAGAAAGAGTAGTCCCTGTGGAATTCGTAGGTATTGGCTATTTCACATTTATGGCCTGGACACAGCAGCGCTAGTCCTGATGATGTCTGCTTGTGACAGTGAAGTTTTCGACACACAGAGAGGGGCTGGGTTAGGGATTTCACCAAATTGATCGACCATTGGTCTTTGGCAGAGGGGGATGCATTAGCATAGTTTGTACTAGCACTTCAGTAATGCTGGTCATGATTTATTGACTCATTCATCTTTTTTCAGATCTTTGTGTATGTTCCACTTCCCTTGCTTATCCCTGCTGTTTTAGATTGCCAGCATATTTCCATTCTGTTTTCTAACTCGAAACATGTTCAGTATTTCCATGTTCTAGTCTTTTCTACAGAGAACAACTATAAAAGTCTATAAATTCTTGTCTTGGAGTCTGAAATAAAACAACAGTTTCTCTCCAGTGAGCAATTTCCTTTCAAATACTTTTTTTTCCTAGATAAGTCTCCTGGCCCATCCACAAAATACATTTGAAGTCAGATTATCAACAAATGTATAAATAGTTTTCTAATGAGTTCAGCAGTCGCGCAACGTTGGAAAGTTGGAAAAGTACACAACTAGCCCTGGGCGTTCAAAAATCAATCAGAAATTTAACATCCCTACATGGAATTTCTGGTACTAAAAGAAAACAGCGGGTTTAGCATAGTGGGGAGGTAAGGGGGTATAGCAGCATTGTGTGGACAGTGTCTAGACACCAACGTCAATGGCAATGACTCTTGCCTGTGGCAAAAGTGCTAACAAACGTACACTGTCCGGAGGGGAAAAAACACTCAGCTGAATCGGTAATGATTTGCTGACATTCAGAAACAAGAGGCAGCACCAGGGAGTGTGAAGGAGGGAGATGTTTGTGCCGCCATTGATTGGTGCTGGCCTCACAGTGCCTCTACATACATGCATTGTCTCCCCTGGCTGTTTACCCTTTCCCTGCGCTGATGGCCAACATTTGACTTGCTCTTTGACCTCTCTCATTACCATAACCAAGCATCCTGTGATCTATTATACTATGTTTTTTCCAGGTCTGCTGGGATCAGCCGCCCTTCCTGATGATTTTTTTTTTGCATCAGATACTATTATGGGAATTATTCCTCTGTGAATACTTAGCATCTACTGTTGTCTGTCATATAAGCGAAAATGCGTTCGTTGCCGTTAAGCACCTGACAAGTCAGGCCCAGCGCATCTAAACTCGGTGTTGGAGAGAATTGTTATCTTTTAAGAATTTCTGGGGGAAAAGCAAGGGAATGGAAAAAGAAGGCAGAAAATAGACAAGGAGGAGATGACAGGAAGAAAACGAACAAGGCAGACACAAAGAGAGGGATAGAAAAGGAGTTCCTAGCAGAGAATTTCCAGAAGGTGGGGATGCTGCTTATACTGACAGGCCCCCAGCATTATTTCTCCAGGGAGGGGGAGATTTGGGAATTAGAAACAATTCTTCTGGGAGGCTGTTTAAGAGACACAAAAACTAGTTCTATTTTGTTTGGATGCTGAAAGGATTCATTAATAGGGGTGGGGTGGGGGGTGGAGGGGGACTTGTGTTAGGGGTCTTTTTAGCCTAGTCCATTTTGGTAAGCCACTGCGCACTCGCTATTAGAGATTTTCACTACTTGTATGGCTGCATGGCTGAGGAAGACATCCGCATGGTGGTCTATTCCTACAGCGCATATTATATAAAAGAGTTCTTAATATTTCCAACTCATAGTCCCTGCTCACATTGGTTTTGATACATGCATAACTACAGGAGAACACACCCACACACCTCACATACACACACACATACACACGCATACGCACACACTTACACACGCATACGCACACACTTATTAGTTTCCAGTCCATCCCTATACAGAAACCTTTACAGAAATAGCCTGGCTCATACTGTCATCTATAATACAAGATACAACACCTTTTCAACAGAAACGTTTGGATTATGTCATGTTGACAAAGAATGTCAGGAAATTAACATATATGGAAGACAGGGAAACACTTCACATGTTTCACACAAACAGTGTCCACACAAAACAAATAGTGCATTGCATTCTGAGCATGATGCCCAGACACCAGAGTCCATTGTAATGACGTCCGTTCGTGCCCAGTATTAAGATGCCGGTTATTTGACTTCCAGCGACAACACAATGCAAAGTCAACGAATTTTTTTTATACAACTTTAAGTCACGAGATTTCTCTGCGTGAAATTCGGGGAGAGCGCGTCGCCACAAGAGCAGCGCCACCCTTTTTTTCTTTTTCTTTTGGTCGGCAACTGTATTTGTTTCCCTATCAGAGTGGCTTTTTTCTAAGAATTTTGCCAGGGACAACTCTCTTGTTGCCGTGGGTTCTTTTACATGCGCTGAAAATTTTGTGTAACACACGGGACCTTGGTTTATCGTCTCACCCGAAAGACTTAGCCCCAGACCACTACTCATGGTCTAGTGGATGGGGGAAAAATTTCGGGCCCAAACGGGATACGAACCACGCACACACCTGACCCGGACTTTTCGCATTCTAGACAGGCACGTTACCTCTAGACCACCATCCACCATGCTTGGCAGTGAGGACGGGAGAGACAAATTTGGGATAGAAAATCATGACCTGTATGGCAACTAGAATGATTAGGTAATTTTCATAACTCGTGTGAAGGACCATCTCAACAGGCTACCTAACGCTGCCCTGTGCGAGTGTCTGCCATTTTCATTATTGGTCTGTTTCTTGCATCCCTCCATTATAGGGAGCATTTCTTTTTGGTGAGCTGTTCTCTGTCCACGGAGATGTGCTGCCACGATGTAATTGTTGATTTTTTTTTTGCCTTGTATCAGATTCTTTCTTTGAGATTTACAGCTGAATTTTGTGGAGGCTGTGTGAAGATTAAAGACATTACTTATCTGTTTTTAAAAAATCCATACGTTTCTATCAAAAGCTTGTGCATGAGTATTTTGTGGGGGGAAAATTAACAGTTTCCTGCTTCAAATTGTTATCAAAACTGTGGAAAATACAGTGATTGTAACAAGATTTATTTAACAACAGCTTTATTGTTAGGGACAAAGGATCACATGACATTCTCTTCCTCGTAAACCCTTCAGTACAAACACACTTTGTCTATTGGTTTCTACCAACATGCAAAGGGATGGAAAGAAACAGAGACAATTAAAATATATATATATATATATATATATATATATATATTATATATATATATATATATATATATATATATAGATATATATATATATATATAGATATATAGATATATATATATATATGTATATGGAAAAAGACCAACACTTTTCCCCAGTCAGTTACCCCACTTACCTCATATTGATTTTTGTTTTTCACTTGTTGGCTGCTTTAAGCTGTCTTTCCTTTCTTTCCTTTGACAATGGATACCAAACATAAGCACGCCTGCACGTGCCAGGGCGTTCTCACCACACAACTTATGTACACACACACACACACACTAAGACCACTATCAATAAATATGTCATGTTTGAGGAATGAAAACCATTGTGTTTTATACCTTTATTTTGCATTGTTCTGTTTTCCTTTTTATCTGTTCGCTTCTGTTAACCAGTTTCATTGCTTTTGTGAAGCCCAGTTACAGGGTGTGGGCTTCAATTCTAATTTTCTGCATACATTGCAACGACCACACTCTTAATGGTTCAGATCAAAACGTATCAGCAAGAATGCATCTCGTGTTCTGTCACCAAACCAAATGATGCCTGGCTGAGAAAATCCCACTCACCTCTCTTGTTTTCATCACTGATGCTGGGTATCACACCTCCCCATGATTTTGCTTTGGGGTTTGGGGGTTGTTGCTTTTTTCGTTTTTGTTTCCTTGTTACAGTTCCGAGGTTCAGCAAGGGTGAGATTTTGCTATGCGACCGCTTTTTGTCCACCACGAAGGTAGCCACATTCCGACTTCAGGGATTTGAAATTGCTTGAAAAGAGGTGCTTTTCCAGCACCACACATGCACAAATATGTGTCAGCTTTTCAACTTTTGCCATGTAATAGGTATGATGGTTATGGGAGTGTTGTATCTCCATACACTTCTGAGTGAAAGAGCAGGATCTGTACATAAAGCTGAAACATCGGGATCAATGGTTATGGTTTCCAGTCATGACCAAACCATCACTCAGTCTGTTTGAAACTGGGAAGAAAAGTCACCACCACCACCACCACTACCCCTCACCCCCCCCCCCCCACCCCCTCCCTCAAGAAAAGCCCTGATGCTAGATCAACAAGTATTATCAGGTCAGGAATAGAGAAGCAGAGACAAAAAGGGTCTGATCATGTTTGTCAAGACCAGACCTGTGTGAGCATGACAATAATATCTGCTTCTGTTGCTCCGTGAGAGGACCGTCTCCAGAGACTACCTCAACACGTTCCTGCATCATGTCGGCCATTCTGACCCCCCTCCCCCTTCCTATACATTATGCTCTATGCTCCCTTTCAGCGCGTTTTTCTGTCTGTGGGGAATTTCCCAACAATCTAATTGTTGATTCTCACTATGCGTCGGATGCTTTTAGCAGAATTAGCAGTAATGCTTTTGGGACACTATCTGAAAGATGAGCACCTGATTTCCCTCCTGTTTGTGTGAGTCTGTGTGTCAGTTTTACAATGCCCAGATCAATGTTGTGAGGAAGCATGATAATAATAACAGTAATACAAATTGCTGATTCTTCTTAAGAGAGGTGAGATATTGACCACAAACATATTCCTTATCCTCTACATTGCTCTGATAATACAGCAGGGATGTCTTGGTTATATGTCTTATGGCTTCTTCAGAAAGATTTTTTTCAAGAATGGAGAGCATGATCCTGCCAACTTCATTGATGTTTGAGACCAATCAACATGGCAACTTTAAAGAACACAATCTATGCATGTGTTGGTTTTTGCTGAAAGAGAAATCCGTGTAAGGACACATTACAAAAGTCACAAAAAGAAAAGCAGAAACGTTTTAGAAATGATGATGAATAACATTGAAACAAATAGTAAAATACAAAAGGCTCATGTGTGTCTTTTGAATTGTTTTGGAGTTTGAAGATGTACTTGAAGGACTGCAGTATTCTGGAAAATGTCTAGTTGACACCTTTTTTTTTTAATGAGCATTGTCATTGTCTGTAGATGACCTCTAGATTGACGTGCTGAATATCACACACACACACACACACACACACACACACACACATACACACACATATGTGAACACTTGTCAAACTAAACAAAAGAATAATGAAGTCATTTTCAAATAAGTAAAGGATTTTTCCACAAACAAGGCAATCATCTCATACATTCAAAACACTTCCTGCCTGTCAGATATTCAAATAAAGTGGTGTTAACTTACTTACAGTGACTCTTTCTTTCAGTAACAGGGAAGAAAGATGACAAACTTGAAAATGTTGTTTGTTACACCAGATTCATGGCCTCTATGCCACGCAGTTACAAAGTAGGGCATCAGTTTTAATTTCCTGCACAAGATAGCTCAAAAACCCGATCATAATGGTTCAGTTCAAAATGTGTCAGCAAGAATGCGTTTCGTTTTCTGTCACCAAAGCCAATGCTGCCTGGCTGAGAATATCACACTCCTGTCTCCTGTTGTCATCAATGATGCAGAGTATAACACCTCCGGATGGAAAATGCTTGAACAGAGGTGCCATTCCAGCTATAGCATGACCACAAATACATCTCTTCTTTCATGGAAGAGAGAAGGAAAGCCTTCTCTCCTTCAGCGCATAGCAGGCATGGTGGTTATGGGAATATTGTGTCTCAAAGGACTACTAAGTGACAGAGAACATTCTATACATAAAAGCTGAAACAGGAGGGTTAGTGGTTATGACTTCAACTCATGACCGATCATCATGCAGGTTGTTTGGTTTTGAAACTAGGAATAAGATTCACACACACACACACACACACACACCACATACACATGCGTACTTCTACCCAACACCCTGACGCAAGATCAATAAGCATTAACTAGCCAGTAAATAGAGGAGCAGAGACAGAGCGTCCCATGATGTTTGGCAAGACAAGACCTGTGTGAGCATGACAATAACCTCGGCATCAAATATTACGTGAGAGGACCATCTCCAGAGACTGCCTCAACACTTTCCTGCATAACGTCAGCCATTCTAACCCCTACCCCAACCCCTACCCCCACCCCACCCCCTTCTTATACACTATGCTCTATGCTCCCTTTCAGCGCGTTTTTCTGTCTGTGGGGAATTTCCCAACAATCTAATTGTTGACTCTCACTTTGCATCAGACGCTTTTAGCAGAATTAGCAGTAATGCTTTTGGGACACTGTCTAAAAGATGAGCGCCTGATTCCCCTCCTGCTTGTGGGAGTTAATGTGTCAGCGTTACAGCAGTGTAATGCAAGAAGCATGGGGATGACAACAATTCTATAAGCTGCTGCTTCTTGTTCAGAGAGATGAGATTTTCTCTAAAAATTCTTTAGCACAAACTTTGTAGAAAAATACAGCAGAGAAAACGTAGTAGTATGTAGATGTATTATTAATTCTTGAAAAAGGTTTGGGTTTTTTTTGCAGAAATCTCATCAACCTCATTGATGTTCTTGATGTCAGTCAGCAGTCCGACTTTTTGCAAAAACACGATTCACATAATTATCATGTGTTGGATTTGCTGGGAGAGAACTGTTTGTTTAGGACACATTAACATGTCAGACTAGCCATGGCAACATCTTCCATGACAAAACTCACCACCATATGGAAAAGTAAAGAGATCAGTTTCCCAATCAAACTAAAGCTCTACAAAGCCCTAATTCAGACTATCCTGCTGTACGGAAGTGAAACCTGGACATTGACTGCTGAAACAGCAAAGCGAATCCAGTCATTCGAAACAAAATGCCATAGAAAACTGCTGGGCATATCCTGGAGATAACGAAAGACCAATGAATTTGTCAAGAGCCAAATAACACGGCTGGCAGGTCCACAGGAACCCCTTCTCACCATCGTCAAGAAGAAAAAGCTGACATGGTTCGGCCACGTCACCCGCCACAACACTCTGCCAAAAACAGTACTGCAGGGAACACTCGAAGGTGGCAGAAAGAGGGGAAGACAGAACAAGTCATGGATGGACAACATCAGGGAATGGACCAGGACGACTGACTCGGCACTACTGCGCAGAGCCGAGGACCGAGATGGATGGAGGAGGCTTACCACGGCATCGTCTTTCGTGTCTCCTCCACGACCGCCAAGGTCATGGGACTGATGATGATGATGAGCATGTTGATAAAGGAAACCAGAATCTGTCATAGAAAGAGAGTGATCAACACTTAGCTAGATAACACTGGCACAAATATGATGATACAGAGAGCTTTTATTGCTGATGCATCTGTTGTACCGTTCAAAGGTCTGCTTGTGGGACAACTGCATTCTGAAAGAGGACTTTTTGGTTGTCATCAAGTGGACATAGTTTTTACTATACTTTTACCATTCCAAATAGATTACCTTCCGAGAAGTTTTCTCTTGAAACGGGATCTCTCTCTCTCTCTCTCTCTCTCTCTCTCTCTCTCTCTCTCTCTCTCTCTCTCTCTCTCTCTCTCTCTCACTCTCTCTCTATCTCTCTCACACACACACACACACAACACACACACACACACACACAAAAACACACACACACACACACACACACAGATATTCGTGGGGTAGAAAGAGGTATTGAAATCATTACAAAAAAATAAGTCATGATGAGATTTTTCTCCAGAAATAAGGCAACTATCTATGCTTTCAAAACACTTCCTTCCCATCAGATATTCGGCTTTAGTCAGTCTTAACTTGTTTAAAGTAACTAACATTTTCGCTGACCAAGAAGGAAAGTACAAACTTCTTGAAAGTAAGAACACTGAAATCATATTTAATTGCCTGTAGGTCTCTGGCACACTTTCACCATATTTTCTCTTTAACATCCTGCAAGAATCGGAGAAATTTCTTAAAACCAGTAACACCAATTTTATCAGATGCAAGTTATTTCCATCATTTTTTTTTCATTCTGGGTGGATCGTGATTTATTTATTGATTTTATTTACTTATCTATTTCTTTATGTAATCATTTAATTGTTATTTCATAAGTATTTGTTTTGTGTGTGTGTGTGTGTGTGTGTGTGTGTGTGTGTGTGTGTGTGTGTGTGTGTGTGTGTGTGTGTGTGTGTGTGTGTGTGTGTGTGTGTGTGTGTGTGTGTGTGTGTGATACTTAGTACTGTTTTGAGAGTGGCCTCTTTTGTGTGGAGTGAGTTTTTGAGTTTGAGAATTGCCTGCAGTTTAGGGGAGGGATTCCTTTTGAAGATGGGGCTTTTTTTATGTTTGAGTTTGTGTGTGTATCTTTGGGGTTTCATTATGCTTAGTTGTTATTGTTGTTGGGTCTGGTTGTTTTGCTGTTGCTGTTTGAGGGGCGATTTTTTTCTCTTTTTTTTCTTTGTGTGTGAGTGTGGGGGGGGGGGGGTATTCTTCAATCTGCTTGCTTAGTTTCATATTGCCCCAATGAGGGCTAAAATTGGATGTAAAAAAAGCATATGAATGCTTACTTATCATCCTCGAGATTTAAAAAAAAAAGAATTTTGCCTTGCCTTGCCTTGCTTTGCTTTACCTTGCCTTTGCCCTTGTTTTCCTTTGCCTTGGCTTGCCTTTTGCCTTGCCTTGTCTTTGCCTTGTCTTGCCTTTTGCCTTGCCTTGTCTTTGCCTTGTCTTGCTTTACACTTGCTTTGCCGTGTTTTTGTGTTTTTTCTGGCCTTGCCTTGCTTTTGCTCTTGCCTTGCTTTGCCTTGCCTTGCCTTGCCTTGTCTTTGCCTTGTCTTGCTTTACACTTCCTTTGACGTGTTTTTTTGCCTTGCCTTGCCTTTGCTCTTGCCTTGCCTTGCCTTGCTTTGCCTTGCCTACACCTTGCCTTGTCTTTGCCTTTGCTCTTTGCTTTTCTTTTGCCTTTGCCTTACTTTGCCTTTGCCTTTGTTTTGCCTTGCTTATGCCTTTGCTTTACCTTTACCTTTGCCTTGCCTTGCCTTTCCTTACTTTGCTAAGCCTTGTCTTCCCTTTGTTTTGAACGTATTGGTGGGTTTCCATTTAGAGGTTGGAAGAAAAAAAAAGAAAACCGACATTAACATGACTTATCTGCACCGCTGAACTGTACCTTGAAACATTTATTTAAATTTATTTATTTATTCTTTTACATCGAGGATAATGGAATAAGCACTCATGTGCTTTTTTACATCCAGTCCCCGTGTGTATGCGGTTTTGTAAATTCTGTTATCCGTTCCCACCGGCACACAATGGCCTACTCTTACGAAAAGCGGACAGGATTTAACGAGTGCGCAAGATGTTCTGCGTGCGTTCGCACACGGGGCCTCAGTTTATAGTCTCCTCCGAAAGACTTTTGGGGAGAGTGGAGTCTGCACTGATGTTAACTCTAGGGGGAAAATATCCCCCTTGAACGGGAATCGGACCCGGGTCTTCATATTGCGAGCGCAATGTTCTACCCACTAACGAAACGTAAGGCTGCGGACACCGCTGCTCCCGCTGATGTGACTCAGTGTGCTGGCCTGGCTTTGTCAGTCAGCTACAGAGCAGACAGTTGAAGTCATTTCAGCAACCTTCATTTCTGAATCCATTCACCAACCCCACTGTCATCATGTCTGCATGCTCGCCCTACTTTTCTTTTCTCCTTTTTTAAATTTTTTTTTTATTCCAGTCCACTGCCTGTCTTATGAGGATTGGGGACTGGGTGGTGGGGTGGAGTGGGGGTGGAGGGGGGGGTGCGAAGATGGGAGGGAGGGCTTGCCGGGGCTGTGTGGCAGTGCTGAGCCTTCTTTTCTCTTCTTTCCTCCTCCTTTTTTCCGTCCCTCCTCCTCCTTATATCGCTTTCTTCTTCTCCTCGCTTCTTCTTTTTCTTGTTCTCCTCCTCCTCCTTCTTCTTCTCCTCCTCCTCCTCTCTTCTTTTTCTCTCCTCTCTCCTCCTTCTTCTTTCTTTTTCCTCTCTTCCTCCACCTTCCTCTTCTTCTTTCTTTCCTCCTCCTCCTCCTTCTTCTTTTTCTCCTCCTCCTTCTCCTCCTCCTCCTCCTCTTCTTCTTCTTCTCTTCTACTTCTTCTTCTTCTTCTTCTCCTCCTCCTCCCCTTCCTCTTCTTCTTCTTGTCCTCCTCCTCCTTCTTCCTTTCTACCTTCTTCTTGTTCTTCTTCGTCACCTCCTCCTCCTTCTTCTTCTTCTCCTCCTCCTCCTTCTTTTTCTTCTTCTCCTCTTCCTCCTCCTTCCTCTTCTTCTTCTTCTTCTCCTCCTTCTTCTTTTTTCCTTCTTCTCCTCTTTCCTCCACCTTCCTCTTCTTCTTCTTCTTCTCCTCCTTCTCTTTTTTCTTCTCTCTTCTTCTCCTCCTCTTCACCTTCCTCTTCTTCTCTCTCTCCTCTCCTCCTCTTCTTCTCCTCCTCCACTCCTTCTTCTTCTCTCTTTTCTCCTCCTCCTCCTCCACCTTCTTCTCCTCCTCCTTCTCCTCCTTCTTGGAGTCAATTTAGCTGTTCTCCCCACCTTCTCCCAACACCACAATGATTGATTGCAGCCCTCTTCATAAAGTTACGACGGACGCTGCATTAGACGCCACTCCCCCGAAAGTCCTCAGCATGTGACTATAAACAGAGGTCCCGTGTGCGAACGCACGCAGAACATCTTGCCCACACGTTAAAAACCCCGTTCTGCTGTTCGGAAGAGTAGGCCATAACGCACTGGTAGGAGAAGAAGTCAAAATGTTAAACAAAACAAAAAAGCACACACAAAAAAAACCTCATGCACACTGATGTTGTGTTTAGACAATCATTATTCCCGAAAGTCGGAATGCGGCTACCTTATGGTAGTCAAAAACGGTCGCATGCACAAAACAAACCAGTTGTCAAATCTCATAGCTCTAGCCGAAAAACAAAAATAGACTGTGTGAAAAGCAAATGGCGAAAATCACAAACAGCTGGGGGAGGGTGTTTTTCGTAGGGGGTGTGTGTGTGTGTGTGTTGTGTGTGTGTGTGTGTGTGTGTGTGTTTTATTTATTTATATATTTATTTATTTAGTTATCTATTCTTTCATATCGAGGATAATGGAATAAGCACTCATGTGCTTTTTTTCATCCAGTCCCCGTGTGTATGCGGTTTTGTAAATTTTGTCATCCGTTTCCATTGGCACACAATGGCCTACTCTTCCGAAAAGCGGAAAAGGATTTAACGTGTGCGCAAGATGTTCTGCATGCGTTCGAACACGGGACTCCGGTTTATAGTCTCATCCGAAGGACTTTTAGGGAGAGTGGAGTCTGCACTGATGTTAACTCCAGGGGAAAATATTCCCCTTGAACGGGAATCGAACCCGGGTCGTCAGATTGCGAGCGCAATGTTCTAACCACCAGGCTATCCCGTCCCCATCAGATATATGTGTGTGTTCGTGCGTGTGCATGTGTGTGTGTGTGTGTGTGTGCGCGCGCGCGCGCGCGTGCCTGCCTGCGGGCCTGCTGCGGGCCTGCCTGCGGGCCTGCCTGCGTGTGCATGTGTGTGTGTTGAATTGTTGAGGGGGGGGGGGGGGGGGGGGGGGGGGGGGGGGGGGGGAGCTTTGATGTTTTAAGTAACCCCTGTTACACCGCGATCTGATCGGTAGTTCTTGTCCTCTGTTTAACATGTTGACAGTCAGCTTTACTCCATGTAAAAGGTCAAATAGCCTGGCCAACTTGTGCAGAGAGCATGCACTTCTTCTAGTATGTCTTTTCTTTCCCGTTCATAGAAAACACACACACGAAAAAGACACCAGAAAAAAACGGGGAAGGGAGGGGGAGAGGAGGGGAAGAAGGGAATAGAAAGGAGATGAGGATGAGGTGAGGTGAGATGAGGTAGAGAGGTTGGGGAGGGGGGGAGGGGAGGGGAGACGTTACTGTTGTTGAATCTTAAGAGCTTTGGCACAGTTTCCGACTGCCACGAAAGCTCTGACATTGATTTTTGTGGTGGTCTCACTAAAGGTCAGAGTACCTAAACAGACTTCTTGTCCGTGTGAATTCTTTGCTTTTGCTTCAGGGAGGTGGGGGGGGAGGGGGGGGGGGGTGGCTGTTGTTTTTGTTTTCTTGTTTTGTTTGGTTTGGGTTGTTTTGTTTGTTTGTTTGGGTGTTGGTTTTTTTTGTTTTGTTTTGTTGTTGTTGTTGTGTTTTTTTGTTTTGTTGTGGGGGGGGGGGGGGTTTGGGGGGGGTGGAAGGGGGGGGGTGTTGAGGGATGTGGAAGGAAGATGGGCATGGAAGTGGGTGCAGATTGGTGAATGGTAGGGGGTGTGAGAAAAGAAAAACAGGCAGGAGAATAATGGAAGAAAGTGAAGACATTCAGACAGACAGACAGGAAAAGAAAGAAAGAAAAAAAGAAAGACAGACAGACAGACAGACAGGCAGGCAGACAAAGAAAAGAAAAGACAGACATCGGGAGAGAAAGAAAAGAGACATAAAATAAAATAAAAAAGGACTTTTTTTCGTTCCTCGGCTAGAGCTTCGAAGTTCATAAATGGTAACATTTTGCCTATGCGACCGTTTTTACCCACCATTCAGGTAGCTGCATTCCATTTTCGGGACACGACACCTGTGGCCATGCGTTTCGTTTCTTTTAACTTTGTCATCCCCTCTTACCGACACAAATAGCCTACTCTACCTTCAGGCGGAACGGGTTACAATACTTGTGCAAGATATTCTGCAAGCTTTCGCACACGGGGCCTCGGTTTATAGTCTCATCCAAAAGGCCTTTATTGAGAGGTGGAGTCAGTACTGATGTTAACTCCAGGGAAAAATCTCCTAAAATGGGCATCCCTGCGGTGGTTTGATCCCGGGCCATCAGATCACAAGCACAAGGTTGTGACCGCTAGGTTACCCCCGCCCACCTGAGAAGAAAAGAAGAAAGACAGAATCCGGGAAAATAAAGAAGGAAAGAAAGAAAATAAGAAAGGAGCCAGGGAGACAAAACAGACAGAAAGAAAGAAGGAAAACGACAGAACAGACAGACAGGAAGACTACATACAGACAGACACACAGACAGACACAGAAAGAAAGACAGACAGACAGCAGACAGAAAGACGACAGGACAGGAAGGAAGAAAGAAGAAAGACGAAGACAGACCGACAGACAGACGACAACGACACAGAAGAAAGAAAGAAAGACAGATAGAAAGAAGCACGACAGAAAAAGAAAAGAAGCCAGAAAGACAAAAGAAAGACAGAAAGAAGGAAAGAAAGACAAAAAGAAAGCGAAAGAAGGGGGGAAAAAGAAAGATACCAGAAAGGCACAAAAAGACAGAGAGACAGACAGATAGCAGACGAAGAAAGAAAGACAAAAGAAAGACAGAAAGAAGGGGGAAAAAAGAAAGATACCAGAAAGACACAAAAAAGACAGAAAGAGAGACGAGACAGAAAGACAGACAGACAGACAGAGAGACAAAAAAGACAGAATGGCGGAAATAACTGATAGTCATAATTGTCGTCAGCAATTATTGGCGTTCCTTAGCTTAACATTCAGAAGTCAGCCAGTGCCTGCTCTCTTCACTCATCTCAATAAATCATCAGTATTTATCTATTTATTTGTATCTATTTATTTATTTAATCTTTTATTCCTTTATTTCCATGATAATAGAATAAGCACTCGTGTTCTTTTTCTTTTTTTTTACATGCAGTCCACGTGTGTACGCAGTTTGGTAAATTTTGTCATCCGTTCCCTCCCGCATACAATGGCCTACGCTTACGAATAGCGGAACAGGTTTTAAGTAAGCGCAAGAAACTGAGAGACAGACAGACAGACACAGAGAGAGAGAGAGAGAGAAAAGAGAGAGAGAGAGGAGAGAAGAGAGAGAGAGGGGAGAGAGAGAGAGAGCATGTGATAGAGAAACAATGTAGAGAGATCATTTGAGAGAGAGAGAGCATGTGATAGAGAAACAATGTGAGAGAGACCATGTGTGTGTGTGTGTGTGTGTGTGTGTGTGTGTGAGAGAGAGAGAAAAGAGAGAAAAGAAGAGAGAGGGAGAGAGAGAGGGAGAGAGAGAGAGAGGGGAGCATGTGATAGGAGAAACAATGTGAGAGAGACAATGTGGAGAGAGAGAGAGAGGGGGAGAGAAGAGAGAGGGGAGAAGAGAGGAGAGAGAGAGAGAGAGAAGAGAGAGAGAGCAGTGAAGAAGAAAACCAAAGTGAGAGAGACAATGTGTGGGGAGAGAGGGGAGAGAGAGAGAGGAGAGGGGAGAGAGAGGGAGAGAGGAAGAGGGGAGAGAGAGAGAGAGAGAGAGAGAGCATGTGATAAAG
Organism: Rapana venosa; assembly: GCA_028751875.1. Taxonomy (NCBI): domain Eukaryota; kingdom Metazoa; phylum Mollusca; class Gastropoda; order Neogastropoda; family Muricidae; genus Rapana; species Rapana venosa. Next base: position 2,006,848 of record CM054134.1, on the reverse strand, counting down.
GGGAAACAATGTGAGAGAGACAATGTGTTTAGAGAAAAGAAGAGAGAGAGAAGAGAGAGAGAGAGTAGGGAAGACCATGTGTGGGGTGTGTTTTGAAGAGAGAGAGAGAGAGGAGAGGAAAAGAGAGAGAGGAAGAGGAGAAGAGAAGAAGAGGAAGAAGAGGGGAGATGAGAGAGAAGAGAAGTGAGAGAGAGAGAGAGGGGGGATTTTCGAGGAAAAAGGGGTATTCCGACAAGGCAGGGGGAATGACAGAAGCAAGAAAGAACAATGTAAAGCTAGAACAATGCTCAATAGAAGTAAGGACTATTGTCCGTTCATCAAGTGGGCATCAAGGTTTAGCTTCCTGTTACACACGCATACACGCACGCGCGCGCTCATGTACGCACACACACACACACACGCACGCACGCACACACTAATCCACCAGGAAGTAAAACTTTCAGATTGAAATTACCTTCTAGTATACATTGAGGATGTGAGAGAGAAATCATTTGCTTCAAGCATTTGGGTATTGCCTGTTTTCTAGTAAAATGTTTGTTTTTCAAGTTTTAAGTTAGGTAATAGGAAATCTGACGTTTGCAAAAAATATTTACCAAAAACATAATAATAGCACTCATAGCTTACAGCAAGGATAAAGAAGATACTCAATGCAAGAGCTTACCAGAATTTTTTTTTTAATATGATGCTATATCTTTTTTTTAATCTCAAATAACACCGGTTGATGGTTGTTTTTTTAATTTTTTATTTTGTTCGTATTCGTTTTTTGTGTTATATTTTGATTATCTTATTCTTCTCTTTTTCCTTTTTTTTTTAAAAAATCCCACTGCCTTTATATACAGCAAAGCATCTGATATGTCAAAGAGATATCTGCTTTCGTAAACAGCATCACTGACGTCTTTCTGAAAATGTGTGTCCCTTTGATCTACAAACTCATGGATGACAAAAACTGAAAATCTGGGAACATGTCTGACGTAATACTGTAAGCACAGTAATTTCAGCAAAACTAACGACTTGCAACATGGGTTTTAATCTACACAGTTAAGATATGACATAACAAACAAAACAAAACAAAACCAACACGGCAACAACCCCCCCCCCCCCCCTCCTCTCTCTCTCTCTGGTAGTTATGACGGATGACAAAATTTACAAAACTGCACACACAAGAACTGGATGGGGGAAAAAAGCACATGAGTGCTTATTCCATTATCCTCGAAATAAAATAACTCAAAGAATAAATAAATAAATAAATAAATTAATAAAATAAATAAATATAACACGCGCGCGCACACACACACGGGAAAGAGTCAAGAAACAAATCGTGTACATAGGCTAGAACGTAGGTCTACATGTGGCGCACGCACATGTGTGTGTGTGCGTGCGTGCGTGCGTGTGTGCGTGCGTATATGTGTGTGTGTGTGTGTGTGTGTGTGTGTGTGTGTGTGTGTGTGTGTGTGTGTGTGTGGCGTGTTTCGTGTGTGTGTGTAGCTGTCTATGACAGTGTGCATGCGAGTGGTGAGCTGTAACTGGCTTGGAGAATGGGCAGTTAGCGTTAACATCTGTTGTAGGCTATCCGGCTGTTTCTGCTAGCTAATGCTTTTGCGTAGTTCCGAGTCTGAACAGTATATTGAAGCAATACAAAGACGAAGCAGGAGTCATCGGCATTGTGTGGAGATCTGTTTCAAGGAAGTGACAGCCAATACCGGAACCGGAAGAGGTCAGGGGAGAAAATCCGAACTAATACACTTTGCCACGGATAGTTTTCAGTAAAAACAGCTGTGTCAGGGACTGCCTTCAGTTTAAGTGCGTAATAAAAACAAAAACAAAAAAACAGCAGCAGCTGCAGCAACAATAACAATTAAAAAAAACAACAACAACATACACACACACTCAAAATGACAGCACAGGCAACTCGATTTGGATGATTTGATAAGACATGGGGAGGAAGACAGACAAACAGATAAGAGTATGAATATTACTGTTATGTGGTGTAACTCAAAATTTGCGCGTGCTCTTTTTATACGATGCCGTTGGATACATGCATGCGCGCGCGCGCGCGTGTGTGTGTGTGTGTGTGTGGAGAGAGAGAGAGAGAGAGAGAGAGAGAGAGAGAGAGAGAGAGAGAGAGAGAGAGAGAGAGAGAGAGAGAGAGAGAGTTTGATGGGTAAGAGATTTATGTATGCAACAACAAAAAACAAACAAAAAAACACAAATATCAATAACAACAATAACGCTACAAAACGCGTGATCGGCTGGTAGGAGTTAAAACATCATGAAGCCCAAAACTTATGAAAGCATCAATCTCATTATCAGAATAGTTCTCTTAAAAAATGAAAAAGAAAAAGGAACAGTTCTTAATGAAAACCTTGATATGATTAAAAACAACAACAACAACAACAACAAAACTTCCCTCTCCAAACACACACACACACACACACACACAACACACACACACACACACACACAACAGACAAACAAGAGAGAGAGAGAGAGAGAGAGAGAGAGAGAGAGAGAGAGAGAGAGAGAGAGAGAGAGACGACGACAGACAGACAGACAGACAGACAGACAGACAAACAGAGAGGAGAGAGAGAGAGGAGAGAGAGAGAGAGAGAGAGAGAGAGAGAGAGAGAGAGAGAGAGAGAGAGAGAGGAAGGGAGGGAGGGGAGCAAATAAAACGAATTATGTACTATCTGTATCAGTGCCATACAAGTACATCACCGATCCATCTCGTTTTAACTCATGTCCAGCATTCACTGTAGGACTAACTTACACACCATGCTTGGCACCAAACTCCACTATCAAGATCAGCTGTCACCACGCCATGCCAGACACACGCACCTCTTCTACCATCAAAATTCCAGGCATGATTCCTGCAACAATCTGCATAATGGCCAATCACAAAATACTGATCCGGTGGGCTACTATTGCTGGTAAGTGTGTTCATGTGAATATTGACGTGAATTGCAGATTCTGTGATATGTGTCTTTTTTTTATATTTTAAATTAACCTTTGATAGCGTTTAGTTAGGAAGTTTAATTGGAAGTTCTGTTTTCCTGTCTTGATTGTGTTTGTAATGTGATAAAATACTGAGGAAACTGATTCTTATTAAGCTTTTACAAGGAAAGTGAAACACTGGAATTGTCATACATGTAGGTCTAACGTTAACCTAGTTAAAAGGTGTCCCATAACCTATAAGGTCGTAGAGACCTCACTTCTCTAGAGGCCAGCATATTGAGGGCGGCGCCCATCTCCTCTCCCTCGCTGCTTTACCTTCCCTGACCCTAAAGAGGCAAGTACCTATTTATAGCTGGGAGGAACTGGGGCACTGTAATGAAGCCAAGGCGGCAAACTGGTAACCACGCTCGATGCTGCTTAACCTTGGCTGGGGGGAAGCGAGTGCTCTGACCACTGAGCTATCCCGTCCCCTACAAAAGAGAAGAAAAACATGTTTACACCCCCAAACAGTCTCTTGGAAGAGCTGCCCTATAAGATCAGAATTCAAATATTATGAATCATCACAACTATTCTGTCCTGTTTTGTGAGAAAGTCGGTCTATTGTTTGCTAAAGATAGGCTATGTTTTGTTCTTAACCACTACAGTACACACGGTAAAACAAGTTTCTAGTTTACATGGGATTGGTCTCTGTCACTAGTCTAATATTCAGAAGAAGAAAAAACCAACCCAACAAGGCTTCTTGAGTAGATCTAGCAATCTCGTTCCTTGAACTGAGAAATCAGTGTGAATGGCACGTGGGATAAGTTATTCAATGAAATTAATGTTGATGCATGCTGCAGTCTGTGGCCTGGAAATATTTCAGTCAGTATCTGGGTTGTGTACTGTTTGCTTGAGCGAGAGCGAGAGAGAGAGAGAGAAATGGTGGTGGGAAATGGTGCAAGAGGCGTGCAGATCTGGATCTAATTCTGTTTCAAACCACGAAATAATTTGGGGCTTTTTTGTTTGCTTGTTTTTTTTAATCTGGATTATCTTTAACTGATCAATGCACCAGTAACATTAACATTACATTATTTGGATTGCAAGTCTATGATATAAAACATTTCATTTTGGTAGCAAGCAATCAATATAGATCTGCTCAGAGATAGATCTATGTACGGAATGACCTGAAACATTCTCTCATGTATCTGCCTATACTGCACACAAACAGTAATTTTTAAAAAATGCCACTAGTCAGAAAAAAAATATATTGACCTGTTTAAGACAAATTTTGTAAGAACCAAGCTTGAATGTTATGTGTTGAAAAAGAGAAAGAAGAAACTGGAATGCCCAAGGCCTATTGAACACAAACTGCGTGCGCGCGTGTGTACATGTGTGTGCGTGTGAAGGACACAGGCTTGGTGTGACTGTGAGAACAG
>CM054134.1:1994981-1997481 GCA_028751875.1 Rapana venosa | reverse complement strand
GGGGGGGGGGCTATATTGGATTTGTTTCTCTCTCTCTCTCTTCTCTCTCTCTCTTCTCTCTCTCTCTCTCTCTCTCTCTCTCTCTCTCTCTCTCTCTCTCTCTCTCTCTCTTCGGGACGGGATAGCCTAGTGGTTAGAACATTGCGCTCGCAATCTGACGACCTGGGTTCGATTCCCGTTCAAGGGGATTTTTCCCCTGAAGTTAACATCATTGCAGACTCCACTTTCCACAAAAAGTCCTTCGGATGAGACTATGAACCGAGGCCCCGTGTGCGAACGCACGCAGGACATCTTGCGCACACATTAAATCCTGTTCCGCTTTTCGTAAGAGTAGTCCATTGTGTGCCGGTGGGAACAGATGACAGAATTTACAAAACCGCATTCACACAGGGACTGGATGTAAAAAAGCATATGAGTGCTTATTCCATTATCCTCGATATAAAAGAATGAAAATTTTTTAAAGTTTTTAATCTGTGTGTGTGAAAGTCAAAAGTCAAATGTTAAACTTTTATTTCAAAAGTGTAGTCTGCACTGAATAAGCAACACGTTCGTAGGGGTTTTGTTCCATCAAGCCATCTATCTAAGAACAACAACGTCAACAACCACAACAACATTGACAACACTCTGTGTGTGTGTGTGTGTGTGTGTGTGTGTGTGTGTGTGTGTGTGTGTGTGTGTGTGTGTGTGTGTGTGTGTGGTCTAGAGGTAACGCGCCTGTCTAGAAAGCGAAAAGTCCGGGTCGGAAGTGTGCGGTGGTTCGTACCCCGTTTGGGCCCGAAATTTTTCCCCCATCCATTAGACATGAGTGGTGGTCTGGGCGCTAGTCTTTCGGATGAGACGATAAACCGAGGTCCCGTGTGTTACACATAATTATTTAGCGCACGTAAAAGAACCCACGGCAACAAGAGAGTTGTCCCTGGCAAAATTATGTAGAAAAAAGCCACTCTGATAGGAAACAAATACAATTGCAGACAGGAAAAAGAAAAAAATTGCCCGAATTTCACGGAGAGAAATCTGCCGTGACTTAAAGTGGTATGAAATGAAAAATGAAATGAAAGTGTGTGTGTGTGTGTGTGTGTGTGTGTGTGTGTGTGTGTGTGTGTGTGTGTGTGTGTGTGTGTGGTGTTGGAGAGAGAGAGAGAGAGAGAGAGAGAGAGAGAGAGAGAGAGAGAGAGAGAGAGAGAGAGAGAGAGAGGTTTCGCTTGTTTGTTTTGTGTGTGGTTTGGGTTTGTTTTGTTGGGTTTTGTTTTGTTGTTTTTGGAGGGTATGGTCGGGTGGGAGGGGGCTTATTTATTCATTTATTCATGTATTTATTTTAGTTGTGTACAACTATGAGATGATAACAGTCTTTCTGCCTCTTTGAAAAATAATGAAAGAAGAAAGCAAAAGAAAAAAATTCCCACCTAAAACTGTTTAGAGAAAACAAAGACGTGTTTTCTAGACTATTGTTTGCATTGTAATGTTTAGTTTTCTGTCGTAACATGTTGCTCTGCATTTTTCCCTATGTAGTGTATTTTGTACCACGTAGCACTGCGATCGAAATAAATTCGTCTGCGCTAAATTTGAGAAGAGCGCAATTATAGCCTTGATGAGATGCCTCTACTTCTCTGGAGTAGACTACTGTTAGGTTTTAACAAATGTGTTCATTTCTTGTTAAGAGTGTGGGGGTTGTTGGGGTTTTTTCCCCCCTTTAAATGGAGAATTGACAAAGATGACGTGTTAACTCGAAAGATGAATTCACGCATGGTATACATAGGATAGGATCTTGTTTTTTTCTGTTTTCTGAAGGAAAACATTTTCACAAACCTTTCCCCCCAATTTGTCGCTCCCAAGTAGACCACAATGATGGGAAGAGTGGAGGGGAGGGGAGGGCAGAGCCGAGGGGAGTAGGGGGTGGGAGGGGGAGCAGTCTGCGAGAGGGAATTTGAACCTGAAACAATGGTTTGCCCAGGCAAGTACACACTACACTTGGGGCAGGCAGCCTGTGTGTGTGTGTGCGTGCGTGCGTGCATGCGTGCGGTGCATGTGTGTGTATATGTGTGTGCGTGCGTGCGCGCAAGCGTTGCCTCTCTCTCTCTCTCTCTCTCTCTCTCTCTCTCTCTCTCTCTCTCTCTCTCTCTCTCTCTCTCTCTCTCTCTCTCTGTGGATGAAGTCCATCATTGCATGCCCATGATGTGACAGGGAGGTAGTGGGTGTGAACATTGATGGCTCTCTGAGGAGTGTCAGCACTGACTGTGGAATGGAAGAGAGACAGACAGACAGACAGACAGACAGACAGACAGGAGAGATGATGGAAGCTGTGGGTAGAGGGCTGCCTGATGATGAGCCGGAGTGCCAGTGTCAAAGTCATGGGGCCTCGGAAAATAAAACAGCACCACGCATGCATATCATATGCAAGTACTGCACACGTGTGTGTGTGTGTGTGTGTGTGTGTATTCATTATTCCACAGCAAATGTGAATGCTAATACATGCGCTCGCACGCGCGCACACAGGCATGCA
>CM054134.1:1984981-1989981 GCA_028751875.1 Rapana venosa | reverse complement strand
ATAAGGATTCATGTGCTTTTTTTTCATCCAGTCCCCGTGTGTATGCAGTTTTGGAAATTTTGTCATCCGTTCCCACCGGCACACAATGGCCTACTCTTCCGAAAAGCGGAACGGGTTTTAACGTGTGCGCAAGATGTTCTGCGTGCGTTGGCACGCGGGGCCTCGGTTTATAGTCTCCTCCGAAGGACTTTTGAGGAGAGTGGAGTCGGCACTGATGTTAACTCCAGAAGAACGAGATTCGAACTCGGGTCAGCAGATGACGAACGAAAACATCACTCTAACCAGCAGGCCCGTTCCCAGAGAGAGAGAGAGAGGGGGGGGGGGGGGGGGGAGGGGGGAGAGAAGAGAGAGAGAGAGAGAGAGTAAAACCAGAGAGTAAACTTAGTCAGGTACGGATACAGTATCAATGTATTCATTCATTCATTCATTCATTCAATAACACCAAGGCAAGAGAGAAAGCGGTTACATACTGTGAAACGCAACCTTCACTTTGACAGGAGAAACCACGTTTCCATTTCAGCTGCCAATAATTATAGTATGGTATAGTATAGTACAGTATAGTATAGCATAATATAGTGTAGTATAGTATAGTGTAGTGTAGTATAGTCCCCAGTGCAGTGCAGTGCAGTGTAGTGTAGTGTAGTATAGTATAGTGCAGTGTAGTGTAGTATAGTACAGTACAGTGTAGTGTAGTATAGTACAGTACAGTACAGTGTAGTCTAGTCTAGTGTAGTGTGTAGTGTAGTGTAGTGTAGTATTGTATAATGTAGTATTGCATAGTGTAGTATAGTACAGTATAGTATAGTAAAGTATAGTATAGCATAGTATAGTATAGTGTAGTATAGTATAGCATAATATAGTATAGTGTAGTGTAGTATAGTGTAGTATAGTATAGTATAATATAGTATAGTAAAGTATAGTATAGCATAGTATAGTGTAGTGTAGTATAGTATAGTATAGTAAGAGTTGCCACAGCCCAACCTGGCGAGGCAGCAGTAGTACTAGGCCTAGTGGTATTGGCCTACCAAGTCTGTCTATACCTGTAGGTAGGTGGAAGATGGATGGGAGTCACACATCGTTGGGAGAAAGGGGGGGCAGATGGTAGGGGGGGGGGGGGGGGGGGGGGGGACAGGAGGGGGGAAAGAGGGGGGAGAGAGAGGGGTGGGGTGGGGAGGGGGGGGGTGGGGAGGGAGGAGGTGTGGCTGATATCCTACACACATAACAGAGAGTAGCCTATAGTCAGAGAGTATAATAGATGAGGATGAGATGGGAGTCAGACACAGAGAGAGGTAAGGTGGGTGGGGGGGGGGGGGGGGGGGGGGGGGGTTGGAGATGTGAGGGAGAGAGAAGGGGGAGGTTTTAAGAAGGGAGGTGGGGTTGTGGTATTTCTAGTTTCGACGCATGAGCCTCTTGGGCACACACGTTAAATCTGTTGGGCTTTCGGAAAAAGTTTGCCCAATTGTGTGCCGGTGGAAACAGATGCAAATTTAAAAAAACCGCCATACACACGGGGACTGTTTTGTAAAAAAGCACTTGAGTGCTTTTTCCCATTACCTCGATATAAAAGAAGAAATTTAAAAAAAATAAAAATTATACAAAACGGGATTGAACAGGGGAGAGAGATAGTATTATAGGTGAGGTTGGGACTAACAGAGGAGAGAGAGAGAGGGGGGGAGACAACACACAACACCCCAACAACACACACCACACACCACACACCCACACACGATGAGATCTAATATCCTACCACATAACGGGAGACAAGAGTTATGTAATAGGTGAGGATGGGAATCCACAGAGAGAGGTGGAAAATGGGAGGGAAGAGGGAGGGGAGGGGGGGATATGGGGAGGGAGGGAGTGGGGGGAGGAGGTGTGCTAATATCCTACCTTTAAAACGGGATTGAACACAGAGAGTATAAATTTAGGGTGGGGGGGGAGTCACAGAGAGTGAGAGACGGGGTGGGGGGGGGGGGGGGGGGGGGGGGTTGGGGGGGAGAGAGAGAGTGTGGGGAGGGCGGAGGGGGAGAAGGGGGGAGGGAGGGGTGTAGCTAATCATTAAAATCACTACACAAAGGATGTGTGGATGAACGGGGGGGGGGGGGGGGGGGTGTGACCATTGATTTCGTCTTTTTTTATTATTATCCAACACCTGCGTTTTGTCGCACGCTTCTTTTTTGTTGGGGTTTTTGTGTTCTTCAGCCCACAGGTACCACACACAAACTAGGGAGCCAAGTGGCAGCTTCGAGTGGCCAATACTATTTGCTGGTACATGTACCAGTATAATATCGGAGAAAAAAAAAATTAATGGGTAGGGGGGGGGGGGAGGGGGGGGGGGAGTGTCGCAACAGCTGCAAGAACACAACACAAGCAGGTGGCGTTGAAGTTGAATGATGTGAAGTGGGGAAGAAAGATGGGGTGAGAGAAGCAAGTGTGTGTGTGTGTGTGTGTGGGTGTAAAGGGATTGATAGATAGATAGATAGATAGATAGATTGATTTTAAAAAAATATTTTATTCTTTTATATCGAGGATAATGGAATAAGCACGTATGTGCTTTTTTTTACATCCAGTCCCCGTGTGTATGCGGGTTTGTAAATTCTGTCATCTCTTCCCACCGGCACACAATGGCCTACTCTTACGAAAAGCGGAACAGGATTTACGTGTGCGCAAGATGTTCTGCGTGCGTACTCACACGGGGCCTCGGGTTATAGTCTCATCCGAAGGACATTTTGGGGAGAGTGGAGTCTGCACTGATGTTAACTCCAGGGGAAAAAAATTCCCTTGAACGGGAATCGAACCCGGGTCGTCAGATTGCGAGCGCAATGTTCTAACCACCATGCTTTTTCCCGTCCCCCCAGAGAGAGAGAGGAGAGAGTAAAAGAGAGAGAGGGGGGGAAAAAGGAGAGAGATGGTGTGTGTTTTTTATTTTATTTCGGGGAAATTGGAAAAAAGGGGGAACTAATGTACTTTCTTTACATCCTTCCCCTGCGTGTGTGGGTGTGTATGTGTGTGGGGTTTTTGTGTGCGCGCGCCGTGCGGGGGGCGGGCGGGGGGGAAATGTGTGTGTGCGGGCGTGCGCGCGGGGCGCGCTTTCCCTTGTGTGTTTTTTGGGGTGACTTTTAAATTTTAAAGTCATGTCAAATTTCAAGTCAAAAGCATTTTCATCATCTCATTTTTATCGCAGTTAAAACCCTTGACAGGGACAAAATTTGGGTAGCAGTCATAAAATAGATTTTTTTTTAATGAAAAAACGTTATAAATTAATATTGATTTTTTTTTATAAAATAACCCAAAGGGAAACTTCAAATCACCACACCCACACACACCAAAACCACACACACCCCAACACACACCACAAAAACAACTTTAAACAAACGCGCGCGCCGCGGGGTTGGGTAAGAACCCAAAAAAGCTTCAAAAGAAATAACAGGGTAAAGTTAGTCGTGTTGGGATTATTTAGGTCTCTTCAAAATTTTGTGAAAATTAGATGGGTCGTTTTGGTGTGTGTGTGTGTGTGTGTGTGTGTGTGTGTGTGTGTGGGTGTGTGTGTAAAGTGTGATGGGGATCCCTTTTTGGGCTCTTTCCTTTTTTTTGGTTGTTTTTTTAATGCAAACATTGTGCATAACAGCTTTAAAAGTTGGGCTTTTGTTAACTTTCATTTTTTCCCTTTGGCATTTATCATCCCACCACCCCCCATCATATCTCTTTCCTCTTCTTCTTTTTTTCTTGTTCTTGTTCTTGTTTTTGTTCTTTTCTTCTTCTTCTTCTTCTCCTCTCTCTCTCTCTCTCTCTCCCCTTCCTCTCTCTTTTCCCTCTCTCTTCTCTTTTCTCTTCTCTCTTCTCTCCTCTCTTCCCCTCTTTCGTTGAAAAAAAAAAAGTTTTGTATTTTCTTTTTACCCTCAAAAAATTAAAATTTCGTTGTCGTTTTCTTTCTTTTCGTTTTTTGTCTTTTTGTTGTTTTATATTTAAACTCTTTGTTATTGTTGTTAGTTGGCTTTGGGGTAGGGGGGGGGGGGGGGGGGGGGGTTGGGTTATTTTTTCTTCAATTTCCCTTTCCCACCTTCTCGCTCCTTTTTTTTTTTCTCCCTTCCCTTCAAGTTTTTTCATTGACACCCCTTTTCCATTTCCCCTCTCTCCTCTCTCTCTTCCCCCCCAAAAATTTTTCCCTACCTCCCACCCCCACCCTTTTCCCCTTTCCCCCCGCGCTCCCCCCCCCCCCCCCCTCCTCCGCCCCCATCTCCAACTTTTCTCTCCAAATTCCCCTCTCTCCCTTCTGTGGTCCTTTTTTTCCCCGCATCCCCTTTCCTTTTCTACCCCCCCCCCCCCCCCCCCCCATTCCCCCTTTCCCCCTCCTCCTCTATCTCCCCCTCCTACTACTAAAACCCATACCCGGGAATTTCCCTGTTTTGGGGGGCTTTTCCCGTCACCCTCCCAAGGGTTTACCCTGGGTTTTTGCCCGGGGCCGAGAAACACACCCCCCACACAACATAGCACAGAAAACGGGAAGGGGGGGGGGGGGGGGGGGGGGACATTGAGTTTTAAAAAAAGGGCAGAGAGGAGGGGCCCCAGAAAAGGTTGAATAGGCTAGCCAAACCAAAAAAACCCTCCTTACTCTCTGGGGCCTTTTTCTAACAGTTGGGGTTAGGCCTAGGCCCCCAAATGGAAATGGGATTTTTAGTGTAGCCTAGTGTTTTGTTTAACCCTTTTAATGTCCCGGGTAGGCCCCAGCCTGAAATTGTGGCTTGCTGGCCTCTCTCCTCCCGTCCTCCTGTCGTTGGTTTGCTTGGATGCTAGGGGCCACCCCAGGGGTAAAGGGGGGGTGCACAAATGGGGCTGGACTGTCACGAGTCGGAGGGTTGGCTTGGCTAGTCAAGTTTTTCAAACACTTTTTGTGACTGCCACCCGTTCCCGTATGCCCCCGGTAAGTCTTGTTCATTTCCTTTTTCCTTTCTTTTATTAAAACATAATAGGGCGGGGGGCTGAATTTGGGGATTTTTGAAAGA
>CM054134.1:1954981-1979981 GCA_028751875.1 Rapana venosa | reverse complement strand
TTTTTTCTCCTGTTGTTGTTGTTGTCGTTGTGGTTGTCTGTGGTGTTGTCGTCGTTGTGGTTGTTGTCGTTGTGGTTGTCTTTGTTGTTGTTGTTACAGCTGGTCCAATGCTGAACATTGTAGACAAAAAGTCCAGTGAAAGTCAAAAGTCAGCAATTCTTTGATTCTAAAATGTTGTTTTTTTAAACAGCATCATACGTACAAGAGATGTGTGGAAGTTTAGCAACGGTGGTTTAGAGGTAACTAACACACCTGCATAGAAAGCGAAAAGTTCGGGTTTGATTCCTGGAGAAATTCTGCAGAAAAAGCTACTCATAGGAAAACAAAATATATATATTTATACACATGCAGACAAGTAGCAGCCTACTTGTGTACGATTCTGTGTGTTTCAAAAGGCTGGTCAACACAAATTGCATATATATATATATATATATATATATATATATATATATATATATATATATATATATATATATATATATATATATATATATATGCAATTTGAATTTGTGTTGACCAGCCATTTGAAACACACAGAATCGTACACAAATTGCATATATATATAAATAATATATTATATATATATATATATATATATATATATATATATAATATTGCAATTTGTGTTGACCAGCCTTTTGAAACACACAGAATCGTACACAAGTAGGTTTTATAAACTGATGGCATCAGGAGAATGAAGGATCCTTGGTTTTGTCTCATGAAGTCCTTCGGATGAGACTATAAACCGAGGCCCCGTGTGCGAACGCATGCAGAACATCTTGCGCACACGTTAAATCCTGTTCCGCTGTTCGAAAGAGTAGGCCATTGTGTGCCGGTGGGAACAGATGACAATTTTTTTTTTAAAAGCGCTTTGATTTGTAGCTTTACAAGATTCAGCGCTATATAAATTCCATACATTATTATTATTATTATGAAGGGAAGCCGATTCAATATGGAATAAATTGCACAATTTAATGTTCGTTCGTCAAGAGCTGAATTTGGTTTTACTTTTAGCAATGCAATGATGCAGAGCTTGGCCTGGTTAGGTATAGGCGACATCATGTGGACGGTGCAGTTACTGTCAGCTACAATAGCAGCCTGCAATCAGGGCTGATGGTTGCCGGCAGTCTGCGGCAGTTGTCATTTTGATCAAACGTTGTCAAGCATAAGGGGAAATGGTTAAGTTTGTCAGCTTGTCTTTTTTTTTTTTTTAGTTTGCTGTCTCCTCTTTTGCTGCATAACAGTGGCCTGCAAAATGTTGGCCTGCTGACTATAGTATTATCAAAGGTTTGCGGTTTGGTGGTGTCTCTCGTGGGATTTTAACTAAGACTATTATAATATTACCTCTGTGTGTGTGGTGCGTGGTGTGTGTGCGTGCGTGTGTGTGTGTGGGGGGGGGGGGGGGGGGTCTTACAAAGTTGGGGGGGGTTGTTGAAGGGTATTTGGTAAAGTTTTTTTTGTTTGTTTACGGTGTCTGTGTTCTGTGTCTGTAAGTTTGTGCGCGCGCACACGTGCGTGGTTTTTATTTTGTTTAATTGGAAACTTGATTTTCTTTTTTAAAGAGAGAGCCGTACAGAGAGAGAAAACCAGAACATAAACCTCGGCATGAACATGCCTTTGTGGCGAGAGACAGACAGACAGACCTCAGGGAGGGCTGAGGAAGGAGGTGGTGCCGGTGGGGCTTAGCTGATCAGAGATCCATTGATTTTACTGTGTTGTGTCTCACTCTTACGAAAAGGTGGCGAACTGCAATGACCTGCCCCAGCAGTGAAGGGCTGGGGGCAGAGAGAGCAGGCAATGTTACTGATGGTGACAGGCTTCAAAGACTGACCCCCGGGATAGGCTGGTCTGGCGGCTGTCACTGTCACTGTCACTGTCACTATCGCTGCATCAGTGCTGCCTGCCTGCCTTCAGCCCTGCCCTGAGGTAGCCTGTGTTGTTTGGTCAGCGAGAGCTAGAGCTCTCTGAGTGATGGACTGGTTTGCCTGTGTCTAGGCTGCTATAAGCTGGGAAGCTTAGCGGACGCAGTGACCGTCTTATCTCTCTGGCTGTTTTTCTGTCGGTGTAACGCTTGTCGCAGCCTTCAGCCCCTATAGCTGGAATCTCCACTGGGACGTGTAATCGCAGCCTACAGCTGTGTGATTTGGACGTCTGTAATGCGGCTGTTCTCATTGCCTGTCTGTCAGCCTGTCTGTCTTCCCGCTTTTCACTCTCAGTCCGTCGTCGGTACGCAAAGAATTTGAGGTTTTCGCTATAAATGTATACGGGCAAGAGTATACAACCCATACGTCTATTGTCAAAGGTGGATGTGAATTGAGATAGATCTACAGCAATCTGTTAGGATTTTCTCCCTATCCTTGTGTTGCTGAACCAAAAACCTAGGTAAAAAATAAGAATCGTTCAGTCAGGTGTTCATTCTGTCTAGAGCTGTCAAGGTTTGAAGTAGAGGTTCTTTCGTCGTCTCCCCTTGTTGGCAAATGTGTGCACGTTCGCACGTCTTGTTGCTGTTTGAACAGCCCTTAACTCAGCGGGCAGCAGCGTTTACTTAACGTGGAGACCTGGATTTTTTGTTGTAGGCTCTCGGCTTCGTGTGGAGACAAACGTTTAAAACGGTCGTTCTCGGTTATAAAGCTATAGTTGATGCAGTGCTACCTCTAAAGATCGTGTTTTCACGCTTTAACTAGGCGTAGCTGAAGAAGTTTAGCTGTGTACAATTAAGATCCCACTTGATTCTAAAACATGTTTTGTAATGTCCTGCGCCAGAATTGGGCCCAAAGTGAAACAGAATGGGGTGGAGCATGTCTGTTTACATGTCACGTTGTGGAAAATAGCGTCACTACGAATATGACATTCAGGGAAACACAAACTTTTGAAATTGTTTTAAATAAGATGACACTTTTACACTGCATCACCAGAATGACAACGTCTTGAGATGCACCAAAAAATGTAAAAGTGACCAAGAAAAGAATCAGTAAACATGAGAGGGCGACTCCAACCTTTAACACGGGACCCAGTCACCCTGTTAGTCACCCTGTTTTGAAACTGTGGCACCTGGGAAGGGGGACATTATTGGGTAAGCCGGAAAGGCGAGAAGGTTGATGGGTAAGGCAGTTACCGTTCGTGATTCAAGAAGCGTCATTGATCATGTGACGTGAAAGGCCGCTTGACAGGCAGGTGGATGTCACCCGGAAATTGAGTACATCACCTCGTTTACTTTTCAAATCATACCACAGCGTAGTTTTTGCGCTGGTTTGATTTTTTTCAAAGCTATTTTCAGGCCGTTTCAAAAAGGCGTTTTAATCACAGTTGTCTGTCTTCTTTTCCCATCTTCTGTAATGATTCTTAATGTGAGAGATTTGTCATCTTTGCTTAGTTTCTTTTCTTGAGAGAGACAGAGAGAACAATGCGGAAATTATTTCCTGTTGTCTAAAATCTTTTCACTCTTCCGAAGCATAGCTGTAAGTGGAAGTACACAAAGTTTTGATCTACTAACTATAGCGTCAGACGATCAGCATTTAAATCAGCGTAGTAAATGTCAAAGAAAAGACACACAAGTAATGCAAATATTAGATTTTTACGCTCAACTCTTTATTCCCTGCGTTTTCTGCGTCTCCGTGCGTGCGTGCGTGTGTGTGCGTGCGTGCGTGTGTGTGTGTCTTGTCTGTCTGTGTCTGTTCGTGCAGTGATTTGGTAGTTACATAATCTTAGTGTTATCGTTGAAATATAAAAGATTAGCATGCAGGTGGAATTGGGATTAAAAATATATATAATATATATATATATATATATTTTATATAATATATATATATATTTATATATATATATAGCGTTATGCTCAGATCCGAACCACGGATCTCTCGCGTCCAAGGTGAAGTGTCTTGCATCATGACCACAGAGAGACCACATTGGACCTGCTGTGCTCAGCCAGGGATATTTTTAAAAAAAAGGTTGGAACTGTACTGAATGATAACAACGTTACACTGACACAGCACAACAAAACTAATATCATGTTCACTAACAGCAAGTTGAGATGGGGCGGGCAGGTAATAGAAAACTCGTAAAGTGCTGTTTGCACTTCCGCAGTCTGTGGCAGAGATTGAATGATGCCAGAACACACAAGTGTGTCAAAAGTGTGTGTGTGTGTTGTGTGTGTGTGTGTGTGTGTGTGTGTGTGTGTGTGTGTGTGTGTGGTGTGTGTGCGTGTGTGTGTGTGTGTGTGTGTTGTGTGCGAGAGAGAAAGGGAGAGAGAGAGAGAGTGTGTGTGTGTGTGTATGTGTGTGCCTTGCGCTTTCGACATATTGCCAGCGATAGCAGGGTTTTTTGGTTGTTGTTTTTTAATCATTATTGTTTTAACAGGGGGAAAAACCCCACAAGAATGATAAATGTATCAACGGTCAGCACAGGACTCTAGAAATGGCAACATTCTTCTTTTTCTTCGTCGAACGCTCAAACAGCGACTGCTGTAGTCTGTCATATGAGCGAATATTGTGTTGCACTGCTTTCAGTTAGTGGCGATGGAGAGAATTGTTATCGTTGAAGTGTTTCTGAAACAAAACAAAAAGGCAGAAGAATGGACCAAAAAGACGGACAATAGAGAAGAATGAGGTGACAGAAAGAAAAGGAACAAGGCAGAAAAAAAGAGGAGGGATAGAAAAGAAGGAATTCAAAACACCGATTTTTTTCAAAGTGGGAATGTTATTTATATTAACGGGCCCCGGCATCCCCACAGGGGGAAAATAGCCAAATGAGACACATGGCAGTATAGTGTAGGTTCAGGTGCTAGAGTTCGTTATAAGCACGGAGAGCAAATAAGAGAAGGATGAATACAGGAACAAGCTGGATGACAGTCAAAACAGCAACAGCAACCAAAAGAAAAGAAAACAAGAAAGCAGTCAGCTGATATCACGTTAATGAAGTGAATCGATCAGTGAGGGGGGAAAAATGTACACGTATGTATGTCATTAATGATTGCCTATAAATTGCATCAGTGGGATGAGAGAGAGAGAGAGAGAGAGAGAGAGAGAGAGAGAGAGAGAGAGAGAGAGAGAGAGAGAGAGAGAGAGAGAATTACATCAGTATACAATGGCTTTGTTTTCTTCATTCAGCCCTCAGTATTAAATAAATGGTATCAAAAGAAGATTATGTTGATCATGGTGTGAAGAAAAAAAATACATGTATGTAATAAATAACATTACACGCATAGTCGTGAAGAAAAATGTGTGCAAAATAAAATTACACACACACACGCACGCACGCACACAACACGCTCACATGCAAACACAGTCACACATACACACTCAAACACACAGTCACTCTCTCTCTCTCTCTCTCTCTCTCTCTCTCTCTCTCTCTCTCTCTCTCTCTCTCTCTCTCTCTCTCTCTCTCACACACACACACACACACACACACACACACACACACACACACACACACACACACACACACACGTGTTAATATTATATTCGATAGATAGGTATGTATCGGGAGTGTGTATGAATAAAGCAGAGGAAATGGGAGGGGAGTGAAGGGGAGTGTAATCTGCCACTAGCCTAGTGCTTTGATCAGGGAATGGGATTGTCATTCTGCACTTCAGTGTCTGAAAGAAAGAAGTTTCAGTGCACGAGGAACGTACTGTCTGAAAGAATTTTAAAAATTCTACTCAAAATTATTGTTGGCTCTCTCTCTATTTCTCTCTCTCTCTCTCTCTCTCTCTCTCTCTCTCTCTCTCCTCTCTCTCTCTCATCTCTCTCTCTCTCTCTCTCTTTCTCCCTCTCTCTCTGTCTGTCTGTCTCCTCTCTCTCTCCTCTCTCTCTCTCTCTCTCTCCCCCTCTCTCTCTCCTCTCTCCTCTCTCTCCATCTCTCTCTCTCTCTCTCTCTCTCTCTCTCCTCTCTGTCCTTCTCTCTCTCTCCTCTCCTCTCTCTCTCTCTCTCTCTCTCTCTCTCTCTCTCTCTCTCTCTCTCTCTCTCTCCTCTCTCTGTCCCTCTCTCTCTCTCTTCTCTGTCCTCTCTCTCTCTCTCTCTCTCTCTCTCTCTCTCTCTCTTCTCTCTCTCTCTCTCCTCTCTCTCTCTCTCCTCCCTCCCTCCCTCCTCTCTCTTTCTCCCTCCCTCCCTCTCCTCCCTCTCTCTCTTCTCCCTCCATCTCTCTCTCTCTCCTCTCTCCTCCCTCCCCCTCTCCTCCTCTCTCTCCCCTCCCTCTCTGTCCCCCTCTCTCCGTCCCCCCTCCTCTCTCTCTCTCTCTCCTCCCCCCCCCCCCTCCTCTCTCTCTCTCTCTCTCTCTCTCTCTCTCTCTCTCCTCTGATTCGTGTACAAGATTTCCGCGAAAAGCATCAATATATTTTATTTGATTTAGACACAAAGACGAAAATCATCTGGGTTTCAAAAATACGTACTATATTAGTATATATTGTATGCGCGACGAATTTTGTCTGTTGGGGATGTAGGTGTGGGTATACATGTTTCAAAGGGTCGCAGAAGAAAATATGTTAATAGTAATAACACACATGTTTTGCCAGCAAGAAATAGACTGCAGATGGGAAAACTGGGAAGGCCAAACGCAAACGCAAATGTATTTTACGAGGGTAATAGAGATTTAAGTTACAAAAACTTTTTTGTTTCATCCAGCTCTCAAGTAAGTGATAGATTCGATAAGTTATACATCATAAATTACAGCTCTACCCATGTTTTAAAGAAGTATAGATCTTTCTTCAACTTTGATTAGGCGTTTTGAGAGTCGTTGAAGTTATATTTCGATTTGGAATTTCAGGAGTGAGGATATATATATATAATCGCTTTAAACTTAACGTGAAGCTGACTTGTTTTACCCATTGTGCAAAGAACAAGCTGAAGACAAGGAGGTTCATTTTGCTTGGAAGTGTTATATATACCCTCTCTGATGTTCGTGTAAAGTTTATCCTGAATACAATTCTACTCGCAACCAACCCTTTTTCAACTATGTTTATTGATGATGTCATCTTAAAAAATAAAATACAAAAATAAAGCTTTAGTAACTGTATATCATGACTTGTTAATTACTGTTGGTTTTGTTGTTGATTTTTTGTGTGGGGGGGGGGGGTTGTTTGTTTTTTGGTTTGGTTTTCTTATAGTTTTTGTTTGTTTTGAGGGGGGTTTTGTGTTGTTTTTGTTGTTTGGGGTGGGGTTTTTTTGTTGTTGTTTTTTTTTGGGGGGTGTTTTTTTCGGGGGGGAGGGGGGTACTGTTCATTAAGGAGCTGTGACCATGGGTGGATGAAATTATTTACATGATGTCTGAGGTCTGTTTCGTGTCTTGAGGTATAACCAACCAACCAAACAAACAAAAAAAACAAAGAAAGAGGCAGAAAAACAGAGACTGGGAGGTGAGGTTGATAGTTCTAAGTGCAGTACTGTGGAGTCGTTATTGGCTGATGAATGTGACCACGATGCCCCTTGACTGTCAGTTGACGGAAATGTCACTGAGCAGTGGGGAAATGATGGAGACCTGCAAGCTACTCGTGAAGGAAACCAGAAGTTGGAAAAAATGTGGTGTGTGGGAGGGAGGGGGGGGGGGGGGGGGACTGTGGGTTTGGGTGTGTATGTGTGTGTGTTAGGGTGGGGAAAGTTTCATAAAACAGACCTTGTTATTATGCATAACTGAGTGTTTTGATAGAAATGTGTGTGTGTGTGTGTGTGTGTGTGTGTGCTAGGGCGGGGAATGTTTCATGAAACAGACCATGTAATTATACCCATGTTTGTGCGTGTTTTGAGAAAAGGGAAGTTTGACAGGGTGCGCCCGTGCGCGCGCGCGCGCGTGTGTGTGGAGAGAAGAGAGAGAGAGAGAGAGAGAGAGAGAGAGAGAGAGAGAGAGAGAGAGACTTTGTGTTTGTCGGGGCGAAGGGAGTTTCACAAAACAAAAATGTATACACACTATATATATATTATTGTGTGTGAGTCTGTCTGTCTGACTGCCTTCTGTCTGTTACTGTGTCAGTGTGTGTGTGCCTTCGTGTCCGTGTCTCTGTGTGTTTTGGAAGAAAGGAGGGAGTTTTACAGCACAAACTTATTAGATCCTGAAGACCACGGGGCATAAGACAGGATTAGGGGGCCTTTCCCCGAGTTTCTGCCTGTTCATTATTGTCAGACCATGTTGCCACAGAGAGACAAAGACAGAGAGAGAGAAGAAGAAGAAGAAGAAGAAGAAGAAGGACGAGGAGGAGGAACTCTGCAGACGAGGAAGAAATCAAGAAAAACAATCTGTTATACTTTATCCGTGATAATCTTCCTCAGTTTTAAAAGAACTAGATGAGGGTTTTTTGTTGTTGTTGGGTTTGTTATTGTTGTTGTTTTGGTTTTTTGCTGTCTATAGACGAGGAAGAAATCAAGAAAAACAATCTGTTAATACTTTATCCGTGATAATCTTCCTCAGTTTTAAAAGAACTAGATGAGGAGTTTTTGTTGTGTTTGGGTTTTTTGTTGGTTTTTTTTTTTTTTTTTTTTTTGCTGTTGTTTTTTTTTAACACTATAAGTTTGGATGACACTTTCCGCCAAAAATAATCCTACCCAAACTTTTAATCGGGGGGGTGTTCTGCCAAAGCAGTAGGTAGCATCCTATCATAGAGTACATGGTTTGGTTTGGTTTGGTTTGGGTTTTTGGTTTGTGTACAGGAAGATAGTTTGTACGCAGTCCTGGCTAGGCCTACAGTGTAGAAAATGGCCTTCTTCTTGGTCAGCCCGTGGTTGGGTGAATGGGGTTGAAGCGGTCAGACTATCAGGGCCTCATTGAAGCAGGCTAGGCTGGGCTAACTAGCCAGACACGGCATGCAGCCAGCCCCAGCCCCTCGGAAGAAAATCGATGGCGGTGGCGTGCCGCCTCTCATGAATGATGTAGCCACGGGATTTCCCTGACAACCACACGCACACTTGTAATGTTGCCAAGAGTCTAGCGTATCGCAGCGTGAAGGCAGTTTTCAGTCAAAACATGAAACTGTCTTCGTACCGAAAAAGCTCCAATGAGCTTTTTTTTTCGAGGGTTTTTGGTTTGTTTGTTTGGTTTTTTTGTTTGTTTGTTTTTTTTTTGGAAGGGGGGGGGGGGGGGGGGGGGGGGGGGCTTAGAATGTGACACTTCTTGAAAGAGGTGTTGAGAATTTTGTACAAGAGAGAAATACGTTATTGATACAGTGAGAGGGAGAGAGTGTGGGGGTGGGAGGGTGTTCTGGTTTGGGGTTTATTTTTGTTGTCGTTGTTGCTGTTATATATGTGGGGTTTGTTTTTTTAAATGCGTTCTCATAAATGTATACAAGAACGAAGTGTCACTGTGGTGAGATGATAAGAATGGTATAATTGTTGTTGCTGAACATTGTTGTTGTTCATGTTGTTGTTGCTCTTGTACTGTTTTTTGAAGTTGTACTTCTTAGGAAAGAAGATTGCCTTTGGAATAATTATAGTGCAGAAAGCCTTGGAGATTTTTTGTTTCTTTTTATCCCGTCTCCCTTTCCCACTGTGCGTGCTGCCTGTGCAAGCTTAGTGACTTAGTCTTTTTCTTCTTAGAAGGTAGACTTTTTTCATGATTGCACTATATTGTATCTTTCAGGTCTGTTATTAGATTGTGACACTGACAATGAAAAGAGTCAAATGATTTCTTACATCATTGTAACGGTGGTGTGTGTGTGTGTGTGTGTGTGTGTGTGTGTGTGTGTGTGTGTGTGTGTGGTGTGTGTGTGTGTGTGTGGTGTGTGATATTAAAACAAGAGTACTTTTCTCGTGGTGTTCATATATAACCAAGAAGATTTATGGGCTTGACTATGTCCAGTAGGAATACAGTCTTGAGTTGTGTGTGTGTGTGTGTGTGTGTGTGTGTGTGTGTGTGTGTGTGTGTGTGTGTGTGTGTATGTGTGTGTGTGTGTGTGTGTCCGTCTGTCTCCGTACGTCCGTCTGTCTGTCTGTCTGTCCGTTCGTCCGTCCGTCTATCTGTTTGTCTGTCTATGTCTGTGTGTGTCTATGTGTGTGTGCGCGCGCGTGTGTATGTCAAGTTGTGCATCACTGTGTTTGAGAAGGGAGGGGAGAGAGAGAGAGAGGGGGGGGGGGGAGGACCAGAGGGAGAGAGATAATTTAATCATAAACGGACACAGCGAGTACACAGAGAGGCATGAACTTGAAGAGAGGAAGTGGGTGTGGTGTCGTTAAGTGGTGTTCTTCTCGCTATCTGGTATGGCTCAAGATGTTCACCATATGCGAGGTCCCAGTTCTGAGTGTATCACTCTGATATTGGAAAGACTGGGTGTTGGGTTTTTTTTCAAGTTTCCAAGTTAATTTACGATTTTCCCACAGAACACAGCACTTTTGCCGTAGAGCACACCACTTCTCTTTTTGCATAATTAGTATACTGTGTGTGATATATGTATATGTATAATATATATATATATATATATATATCATCATGTTGTTCCATTATGACATGGGCACTCTGCAATTTCAGCATTATATATACGGTCTGAACTGAATGTGTAATTATACTTTCTACAACATATAACTTTAGTGGTTGTGTTATGTGTTACAGTAGTTAGCACAATTCTCTCTCTCTCTCTCTCTCTCTCTCTCTCTCTCTCTCTCTCTCTCTCTCTCCTCCCTCCCTCCTCCTCCCTTCTTCCCTCTCCCCCCATCCTCCATCCCCCTCCATCCCTCCATCCCTCCCTCCCCTCCTTCCCTCCTGCCTTCCTTCCTTCCTTCCTCAGCTTCCTCATCTCAAGTGGTAAGCTAAGGCCACTTGTTGAGCATCTGCCATCAAGCAGGACCCTACACTAACTAACTAGTACAGTAGGCCTAGTATAGTACTGATGAGCAGAGAGCATTCGTGATTGTAACCAGTGCTTAGTTGTACAGGGAACACGCAAACAGCCAGTCAGTACACGAACAATAATTAATATAGAATATACTATAGTAGGTCGGTGTGGTGTGGTGTTATGAGCTGCCTGTGTCAGTCCTGATGATGGCCAGTTAGTGGGGGTTTCCGCTGAACCTTGCCAGGAACTAGAGGCTCAAGTGGGAAGTTCCCATAATAAGTATGAGCCTTAACAACTAACTGGATTGTACTTGTAGTCAGGCTAGGAGAGCCTAGGCTGGTCAGGGGCTGAAAGAAGGCAGGAAGAGAGAGAGAGAGAGAAAGCAGTGTCAGATTTGGTGGATGGTGGAGTTGTAGACTGTCTGGTGTGGCCTGATAACGAGTTCCCAAAGAGACAAGAAGATCAACTGGATCAAGGCAAACGGTTGTTGTTGTTGTTTTGGTTGTGTTGGTTTTTTGTTTTTTATAGAAAATTGATTGTAAACAAGGATATTCCAGATGGTGAGTGAAAGGAACTAGGGTTTGTTCCCCTCCCTCTCTCTCTCTCCTCATCTCTCTCCATCTCCATCTCTCTCTCTCTCTCTCTCTCTCTCTCCTCTCTACTCTCTCTCTCTCTCTCTCTCTCTCTCTCTCTCTCTTCGATTTAAAGTCTATAGATCCACACTTGGTGATAGTGTGGGTGGGTGAGTGAGTGAGACAGAGACAGAACGTTACAGAGACAGAATGAAAGGATAGCTTTTTTTCTCAAGCGACCAGAGATCTACACAACTGCGTTTTGAAAATTGATATCATCATGATTATCATGATTATCATTATACTTGTTAGTAGTATCATCTTCATCACCATCGTCGTCGTCGTCGTCGTCGTTGTTTATCATCATCATCCTCATCATCACCACCATCATCATCGTTGTTTGGTTGTTGTTGCTGTTCAGTGGTTGAAACATTGAATTAGAGTGTTGCACGCCCTATACACACTTTCGTTCAGTTATTTTTTTGGCGAAAGAGAAGTTGACATTTGAAAATGTCAGAACTTCCGCACTGTTTAACGATCATGTACAGTGTCAAACAGCGCGTCATGAACACGGAAATAATGGAATTTAATACAGACTGCCACTTGTTGACAACATATTTGGGATTTTTTTACCCCCAGTCTTTGCCTTCGTGATAATTTGCAGAGCGTAGTTTCGGTATGAATAGTTATATCTCCATTTTGGGGGGTTCTTTTACAAATTCTCTTCAAAAATGCTCGCTCTCTCTGTCTCTCTCTCTCTGTCTCTCTCTCTCTCCTCCTCTCTCTCCCTCCTCTCTCTTCTCTCTCTCCCTCTTCCTCTCTCTCCCTCTCTCCCTCTCCCTCTCTCCCTCACTTTCTCTCCCTCTCCCCCTCTCTCCCTCTCCCTCTCCTCTCCTCCCCTCTCTCCACTCATCTCCGTCTCTCTCTCTCTCTGTTATATCATTGCCTTTGTGCCTGCTGTAACCTTTTCTTTCTGCCACCTCTCCTTGTGGCCCTATTCCATTAATCGAACTTGTTTTTTTGTTGGTGGTGCTTGTTTGTTTTTAAGAAATCCCCCCCCCCCCCCCCCCCCCCCCCCGCCCGCCTTTTATTTCTTTTGCCAAGCGCAAGTGCTACATGGATTATATATATATATATATATATATTTTTTTTTTTTTTTTAAATATATAAGTGTACTGTTTCATTCTAATTTTTTTTGCACTTGGTTGTGAGTTTGTAAACTTTGGATTGGACACAGGGTGTCCTTTGTGCGATGTTTCTTGCTTAAATGGCTGTTATGTATTATCTAGTTTTGTTCATTTTGTATTGTAGTATTGTTTGTGTGTGTGGTTGTGTGTGTGAGGGTCAGATAGAGAGAGACAGAGACAGAGAAACAAAGAGAGAACCATGTGTGAGTCTGTGTTTGCATGCAAGTTACTTTATCTTTTATCTTTATCTTTTATTCTTTTTTATCGAGGATAATGGAATAAGCTCAGTATATATAGTAGCTTACTCCCAGGTCTCCAGCCATACGAATTCACGCCACCATCCTTACTTTTTTCCTGAAAGCATGTTATATATTATTACTCCAGCCGAGGATACTCTGTTGATGTTATGTTCACTGTCTAAAGTGTCTTTGCTGCCACCCACATTATATACATTAAGCCAGCCTGCCAGCAAGCTCACCCTCTTTCCTTCCCTGCAACGCAAGCCCTAAAAATTATTCTCTCAAGGCTCGTTACCTGCACATTTCCTGGCGCCCACAACACCGGGTTATTCTGCTCCAGCAGGATTCTTCGTCCATAGTGGGAACAGGTGACAAAATTTACAAAACCGCATACACACGGAGACTGGATGTAAAAAAGCACATGAGTGCTTATTCCATTATCCTCGATATAAAATAATAAATAAAAATAAATAAATAGCAGCGTTTACTTTATATCAATGGTCAGTTGGCTTCCATGGGAACAAACCAAAGTATGTTTGCACGCGCCTTCTAACAAGTTGGCACTGGCGGGTAATTTATACACCAGTTGTTGTGTGAAGAGTCGTAAATAAGACGCGAGATGATGATAAGCGGCTACCATTTTTTGTGAAGACGCAGTAAAGTACAGCAGGAATATTTGTTTTCGAATCTATTGGGGTAAAAAAATAAAAATAATAAAAAGGAAAGAAAGAAAGAAATTTAAAAAAAAGAAAGAAGAAAAAAAGAGGAAAGTTGTTGTTGCTTCGATTTTACGTCTTTTTCACTCAAAGTGGAGTTTCAGATGAATCATGCAGTCAGCCATGTCTGTTTCATCAGAACCTCGCCTCACAAGGACTTTTGGAGACTTTGGCCCCTTGCTATGGGCGTTGCTCCAGTGTCTTTCCGGGGCCTATGCTAGAGGGAGCCCCTAGACCACCCACCCCTCTTACCTCACCGTTTTTGCTGAGCTCTATAGAGTCTGAACTGTTTTTGTTGCGTGAGACAGTGATGCTGCTCACAGTTAATTTACATTTACGTGGCATAAGTTCGTAATTTAATTATTATGTGACGGGATATGGAATTTGTGTTTGTTTTGTGTTCTTTTGTTCGTGGTTAATTTGTGTTGTTGTTGTTGGGTTGGGGGGTTTTTGGGAGGGGAGGGGGGAGTTGTTTGTCGTTTGGGGTTGTTGTTGGTTTTTTTTAAATGTTTGTTTATTAATTTTTTCTTTCTTTTTCTGTATGTATATAAAATTTTGATACAATACAGTATGATTATAATATAATAAAAAATATGATTACAATATAATATAATGTATATTTATAGTTTGGGGGGTTTTTTACATGCAATCCCCGCGTGCATGTGGTTTTGTGAATTGTCATCCGTTCCCACCGGCACAACTTAAACTTGCCTACTCTTCCAAAAGGCGGAACATGCTCTGACATTTACGCAAAACATTCTGCGCGCGTTCGCACACGGGACCTTGGTTTATAGCCTCATCCCCAGAGCCGAGTGGTTAAGACTGTTTGACTTCAACCCCCTGGATCCATGAAGCCGTGGGTTCGAATCTCAGCGGTGGCGTCTGGTGAATCAAGGATGGAGATTTTCACGATCTCCCAGGTCAACGTCAAGTGCAGACCTGCCAGTACCTTTATTTCCTTCATGTGTATGTACACACCACACACACACACACACACAACACACACGCACACACACATGTAGAAGATCGAATCTGCACGTTAATTATAATCCCGTCATTTGTGTTAAGAGTTCGGTGGGTAACGGAAACACGCACGTACCCAGCATGCAACCTGTACAATGAAATGGGCTGCCTCAGAAGTCGGGAGCGTGTCGTGTCGGCTGGGGCCAGCGGGCAGTGCAGGCAGACCTCTCGTAAAGTTACACTACAAGCACGAAAGAGGAGAAGACCGGACACTACGCTGCGCATCCCACCCACCCTGAGTAAAGTGAAAACAGAGAAGAGAGAGAGAAGATGAGCCCAAGGTCTATATAACTTGCTTTAAGTGAGCCGTTAAGTGTTCCAACTTCTACTTGTTTCCAACTCTCCACCTGAGGGTAAAGTGTGGATTATTTTACGAGTCAAGTCACATTTTGTGCAGACCCGTCAGTGCCTTTATCCAGCTGAATTTTATATATATATATATATATATATATATATATATATATTTATATACACACCTCAAAGATCAGACCTGCTTATAAATTTTGTTTAAAAGCCCTCGTAAGACATAGTAACACTCTCGAGTTCTTTTTAAAAAATAAAAATAAAAAAACGTCACACTTCTGTGATAGTGATTCACCAGCACAGTGTTGCAGTGTAGCTGAGAAATTTGCGAGTATGATGCGATGCCCCCCCCCCCCCCCCCCCCCCCCCCCCCCCCCCCCCCCCCCCACCCCACCCCTCCGCCACTGAGGATGCCGGGGGCCTGTCAGTATAATCAGCATCCTCTCCCCTTCTAGAATCTCTGTGCTAGGAAATCCACTCTTTTCTATCCCTCTCTTTCTTTCTGACGTGTTCCTTTTTTCTTCCTTGCACCACTTGTCTATTTTCTCTCTTGTGGGTCCACTATTTCTCCTGCCTTGTTTTTTCTTCCCCCCCCTCCCCTCTCTCCCCGAAAGACTCAAAAATTCTCTTCCACGCCAAAGTCGGATGCGATAGGCCTGGACTTTATCAGGTACTTAACGGCAGCAGCGCGACGCATTTTCACTCACATGACAGACAATTAATTATGGTTGCTGTCTGTTAGGGTGTATCCACTTTTAGACAGAAAGTCTCTTTGTGAACTGCAGTGCCATACATCAGTTGCTTCGGTTTTCAAGGTGAGATAGACAGCGGCTTGATGCTCAGCTCAGCGCTGTGCGGAGAACATAGCTAGCTGCAATCTCACAGAATGGAAACAATGACAACCGGACCTTCAATTGTTGCTGAATACTCCCAAGAAAGGTAGTTGATAGTATCACAAAAAAAGGGGGTGGTGCTGCTCTTGTGGCGACGCGCTCTCCCCGGGGGAGAGCAGCCCGAATTTCACGTGGAGAAATCTCGTGACTTAAAGTGGTATAAAATTAAAATAAAATAAAATAAAATAAAAATGAAATAAAAGAGTGTTCGATGAAGAAGAAGAAGACGCGGTGCAGCGTGTACGGATTAGCCCCCACACACAAGACGTTCTCACGGGAAACATTGGGAGCTGAACTGATGCGCACTCCCCACGTCCACAGCTAGTTAGCAGTGTGTTTTATGAGTAGCCTGCAGCCAATGGACACTCGAGCCACTCTGTGCACTCCTTCCTTTTTTTTCCTCCTCCCCTCCCCTCACCCCCTGTCTTAACTTTCTGGTTTCTTTCTTCCCTGAGGAAGAACATGCTGGACCAGTGTCAGTATAGAGGAGTGGATGGATGGATGGATGGATGGATGGGTGGATACACAGTGTGATGCTGCATGTGCGCAAGCAGACGCGCGAATGCTGTGAATGCATGCACACACACACACACACACACACACACACACACACACACACACACACACGAGAGAGAGAGAGAGAGAGAGAGAGAGAGAGGAGAGAGAGAGAGAGAGAGAGAGAGAGAGAGAGAGAGAGAGCGCTTGAGCTTAGCAAGACTTCGAATGATCTTGTTAGGCAAAGTTCCCATAGTGAATAATACGATACCCCCATCCTTCCTCACCTTTTCCTTTCCCCACCCCTCCAACCTGTCCCGGGTGCCCTCTGGGTGCTACTTCTTGCCTGTCTTATGTAGCCGCTCCCTCACAGACACGGAGACAGACACACTGACAGACATTGAGAGTGAGACAGACTGACAGACATTGCACTGAGACAGACTAGTAGACATTGTACTGAGACAAACAGACATTGTACTGAGATTGACTGACTGACAGCACTGAGACAGACTGATAGACACAGAGAGTGTGAGACAGACTGACAGACATTGTACTGAGATTGACTGACTGACTGACAGACATTATACTGAGACAGACTAACAGATACTGAGACAGACTGACACATACTCAGACGGACTGAAAGACACTCGGACAGACTGACAGACACGGAGACAGACTGACAGACACGGAGACAGACTGACAGACACGGAGACAGACTAACAGACACTGAGACAGACTGACACATACTCAGACGGTACTGAAAGACACTCAGACAGACTGACAAGACACTCAAGACCGACAGACAGACAGACAGAATGACAGACACTGTACTGAGACAGACTGACAGACAGACAACACACACACACACACACACACACACACACACACACACACACACACACACACACACACACACAAAGTGAGAAGGGGCCCCCTTTCATTTTGTCGTCGTTGCTGTTTAATGAGATTGTCACCCTGCTGTGGACAAAGGCCGCTGCTGCCCCCCCCCCCCCCCCCCCCCCGCCATAGCCTGTCCCCCTTCCACCCCATTATCCAGCCAGCTTCAGAGCCAGCACACCCCAGTTGATTTTGTGTGTGTGTGTGTGGGGGGGGGGGGGGGGGTGCTCCTCAAGTCATATATTTTGGTCTTCGGTTCTACACAGTTGGTGCGTCAGCAGTCATAACCAGCTTTTTTTTCTTTTTCTTTTCTTTTTTTTTTTCTTTTTTTTGCTTTGTTGGGGCGTTTGTTTCTTTTGTTGTTGTTTTTTGTTTAGGTTTGGTTTGGGTTGTTTTTGTGTGTGTGTGTTGGTTTTTTGTTGGGTTTTTTTTTTTTTTGGGGGGGGGGGGGGGGATGGAGACTGCGAAAGACCTTCCCTTAATTCAAAAGTCACGCGAAATTGCATAATTATAAGTTAGTCGTGTTATAACTAAAAGTAGAACTACTTTATAGGGGGCAACGATATAACGTTTTCCAGCCGTCTCAAAACGCTAACTACAGGGGGAGGAGGGTTCCTGCTTGTTCGTTTTGAATGCATAATTAATAGTACCACAGGTTCATGTATAGAACTACACTTTTATACAAAAGCTGCCTGTGCCAAATATTACCAACAACGACACTGCACGTAAAATCTTAAATCTACGTAAACATCTCTCTCTCTCTCTCTTCTCTCTTCTCTCTCTCTCTCTCTCTCTCTCTCTCTCTCTCTCTCTCTCTCTCTCTCTCTCTCTCTCTCTCTCTCTCTCTCTCTCTCTCTCTCTCTCTCTCTCTCTCTCTCTCTCTCTCTCTCTCTCTCTCTCTCTCTCCCCCCTCTCTCCCTCTCTCTCTCTCCCTCTCTCTCTCTCTCTCTCCCTCTCTCCCCTTGCACTACACTATACTACACTACACTAATCTACACTACACCACACTACACTACACCACACTACACTACACTACATTCCGCTGTACTGCACTACACTACACCACACACGACTGCACTGCACCGCACCACACCACACCACTCCACACTACACTACACTACATCACACTACACCACACTGCACTACACTACACTGCGCTGCACCACACTTCACTGCACTACACTACCAACTCTACACTTCACTTCACTACACTGCGCTAGTCCTCTACCAGGAGTGATCGTGGGAACACTGCACACTGACGACAACACCTGCTCTCCCATTATTTTTATATTTGTGGTGGTCGTGTGCCAGTGCCTGGACCTTGCCAAAGCTGTTTTTGTTTTGATGGGCTTTTTTTTGTTTTGTTTTTTGGTGGGTGTTTTTTTAAATAGTTTTTTGGTTTGGGTTTTTTGTTGTTGTTTTTGTGTGTGGGTTTTTGTTTTGTTTTGTTGGGTTGTTGTTTTTTTGGGGGGGAGTTGGGTGTGTGTGTGTGTGTCTTGTGGTTTCTTTCTTCTTTTCTTTTTATAGGCCTATTCAGTTGTCCGACCATCATTCTGTTTCTCTGTCTGCCTTGTCTTCTGCTTCCGCGGCCTTGTGCCATAGAATAGATGGTTCAGAGACTCTATGGTCTTTGAAAGGTTATATAATGTTCACCTTGCATGAATTGAAGTGTATGATTCAGGCGATACAATGAGTAAAAGAAAATCGCATATATCATATTGTGATGGCGGTGGCAGTAGTAGTAGTAGTAGTAGTAGTACTAGTAGTAGTAGTAGTAGTAGCAGTAGCAGCAGCAGCAGTAGTAGTAGAAATAATAGTAGTAGTAGCGGACAAAATCAGATGTACTATACACTAACATGATAGATCGATTGATCATTTGGTTTATTGATTGATTGACTGATCTGTACTATAATAGGAATCGCATGTTTCTAAACACGCGGTGCTGGGGGGAGGGGTTGTTGTTGCTTTTTTTTTTGTTTTGTTTTTTTTGGGGGGGAGGCTATTGGTTTTTTGTTGTGGTTTGAGAGGGGGGTATTGAGGGGGGGGGGGGGGTGACATTGTCCATCCATTTCTGTTGTTTACTCCACAAACACACGCTTTCTATTAAGAAACTTAACAAGTACAGTTATCAGAGAAATACTTCCATACATGATTCGATAGAGAACGTGTGGATATTACATAACTATTTTTCCTCTTAAATGAAGCGACAGAAATTTCTTAACAGCATTTAATAACGGGTATTTAATTAACATAGTAATAAATGGGCATCTTTAACAGTTTCAGTAAATGAGTTTTTCATTAGTTGTACTAAATGAGTATACTAAAAGTTGTAGTAAATTAGTATTTTTGATAATTGTCGTAAACAGGTAATTTAAACAGATGTAATAGTTTGTATTGCAACAGTTTTTATAGGTGGCTGTTTTAACAGTTTTAGTAAGTGGCTGGGGTTTGTTTTGGGGTTTTTTCAGCTATTTAGTGAATAGATATTTGAACAGGGTGTTTTTTTATATACAGATATTTGTTACCAAGTGTATAGTTTAACAATTTTAGTAGTCAGTGGCTGTTTTAACAGTTTTAGTAAAGTATAGGTAGTTTAACAGTTTAAGTAAATGAGTAATTAACCAGTTTGACTGGCAAGCATAAAGTGATATAAATCAAAGAAAACAAAAGGAAACATGGCTTGAAGAATAAAAAATAACCATCTCTTAGGAGAAAGAAAAGGACAAAAGACATACTTTTTTCTCGTGTAAGGATGTTTTTTAATATATAATAAACTCTCATTGTATAATCTGTCTTACCAGGAAGAGAACTTAAGTGAAGGTTATATCATGAGAGGAAGCCTGTATCTTATGGAACAAAAAAGTTTATTCTTGTTTTGTAATATATAAAAAAGAAATATGTTGTCAAATAACGAAACTGTATTGCCAAAGCACGTAATGCTAAGCAGGAAACAAGAAGACTAAGACTTGGATGTACAGACAGTTATGTTTGTACTGCTCTCTCTCTCTCTCGCTCTCTCTCTCTCTCTCTCTCTCTCTCTCTCTCTCTCTCTCTCTCTCTCTCTCTCTCTCTCTCTCTTCTTCGCTCGCTCGCTCGCTCTCTCCCTCTCTCCCTCTCTCTCTCTCTCGCTCGCTCTCTCCCTCTCTCGCTCTCTCTCGTCTTCTTTTTCTTTCACCCTCACTTCACCCTCTGCCATTCTCTTCTTTTATTTTTCTTCTTCTCCTCCTCCTCCTCCTCCTCCTCTCTATCTGAGTATCTCATCCGACCGCCTACGAACTGATCCTAACCCAATTTCTCTTTTTATATCTCGTGCTCTTCTTAGGGTTTGTTTGAATTTGCTGACATGATCACACATCTCGATTCCTCTCGATTTTTTTTTCTTTTTTTGGGGGGATTGTTGTTTTTTTGGGGGGTATGTTTTTTGTTTCTATGTGCCCAAATAAATAATTTTACTTTGAAGAGTGACAATAGGAGGCAAAGACGGAAAAAAATGTTTTTTGGGTGGGGTTTTTGTTGTTGTTGTTGTTGTTTGGGGTTGTTGTTTGGTTGTTGTTGTTTTTTTGGGGGGGATTTTTTGGTGTATGTGTGGGTTCTTTGTGGGATGTTTTTTTGTTGGTTAGTTTTGTCTTAAATGACCACACACAGATGTGTTAAATGTATTAATTACAAAGCAAAATCATGTTTTACTTGAAAAAAATATCAATTTTCATCATGAAAGGAATAAATAACAAACCAGTTAGTATTTGTCAATTCCCTAATGTGCTCGGGATCTGACGGCCCGGGATCGCATTAGGGAATTTTACCGTGGAATTGACATAAACACTGATTCCATTCCCCCAAAAGTCTTTTGGGTGAGACTATTTAAAAAAAACGAGTTTTCGTGTGCGAACGCACGCAGAACATCTTGCGCACACGTTAAAACCCCATTTTGGAAGAGTAAGCCATTCTGGACCTGTAGGAGCGGATGACAGGTTTATTTTTAACGCAAGTGTCGTATTTAGGCACCATCCTCAAAGTCGGAATGCGGCTACCTATAATAGTATGTAAAAGCGTTCGCATATATGTAAAATCTGAACATTGGTGAGCCACGGAGCTGTGTGGCCTAGGAACCTCCAAAAATGTCACTTTTGCTTCAGCATTGCTGCAGAAAAAAAAAGGGTGAAAGGGTGGCGCAGCGCTAAGTGGCGACGCGTTCTCCCGCTCTCCCCGGGGAGAGCAGCCCGAATTTCACGGAGAGAAATCTGCCATGACTTAAAATGGTATGAAATAAAATCTGAGCGCTTTGATTTGTTGCTTTACAAGATTCAGCGCTATATAAATTCCATACATTATTATTATTATTATTATTATTATTATTATTCCTCTTCTTCGGTCTCTTCACTGGCTGCCTGTCTCACAAAGACTGAAGTATAAGATCAATACCCTCTGTTTCAAATGTCTCCACAAATCTGCACCCTCTTATCTCTGCAACTGTCTTCACCTGTACACTCCATCCCGTTCCCTTCGTTCAGCTGCAGATACGTTGTGCTTTTGAACACGCAGATTCAAACAAACCACTGTTGGCCGTCGCTCTTTCTCGGTTTCTGGTCCATCCACCTGGAATGACCTCCCTCTTTCACTTCGCGAAAGCCTTCATTTGATACTTTCAAATCCAGCCTCAAAACACACTTATTTCCTACCTGAGACTTTCCCCTCATATCTAACCCAAATTTTCAACAGCATCCTTCACCTCCAAAGTGTGTTAGCGAGTGTGTGTGTGTGTGTGTGTGTGTGTGTGTGTGTGTGTGTGTGTGTGTGTGTGTGCGTGCGCGCGCGCGCGCGTGCGTGCGTGCGTGTGCGAGTGTGTGCGTACGTGCGTGCGCGCGCATGGATTTGAAATCTGTTGTTCATTATGTTTAAGGAGGGTGGCATGCGTGTAAATGATTTGAATGCAAACGCTTCGATTTGTTTGCTTTTACAAGATTGAGCGCTATATAAATTCCATTTAATAACAATAATAATAATAATAATAATAATGTATGGAATTTATATAGCGCTGAATCTTGTAAAGCAACAAATCAAAGCGCCTTTTTTTTAATTTATGCGTGTGTATGCGGGTTTTTTAAATTTTGTCATCTGTTCCCACCGGCACACGATGGCCTACTCTTTCGAAAAGCGGAACAGGATTTAACGTGTGAGCAAGATGTTCTGCATGCGTTCGCACACGGGGCCTCGGTTTATAGTCTCATCCGAAGGATTTATTATTATTATTCTGTTATTAGAATGTTAACAGTTAGAAACAAGGGGCGAGTTGTGCCATCAGGTTCATGAACATTTTTAGGAGTAAGGTATGCTTAGGAGAATGGGAGCAGTAGCATCGGTGTCCAGTTCTAAAGTGTTTTTAGTGTGGTGTGTGTCATCTTTTTAAAAGGTGCATTTTTTCAAAGAAAGGGATGGTGGACTGAAGTGTTGGTAAGTGGGGGTTAATGTTTGGTTTGGGTGGGTTGTTTTGCTTGTCTTTTTTTCTTTTAAAAAAAAAAGTGTGGTGGGGGTGAGGAAAAAGAAACATATTTTTCAAGAGCTGACAAAACTCCATTCACCCTGTGTCTGTTTGTTTTTTTCGCCCACCCTGTGTCTTTTTTTTTTTTTTTTTTGGTTGCCCACCCTGTGTCTTTTTTTTTTGGTTGCCCACCCTGTCTTTTTTTTTTTTTGGTTGCCCACCCTGTGTCTTTTTTTTTTTGGTTGCCCACCCTGTCTTTTTTTTTTTTGGTTGCCCACCCTGTCTTTTTTTTTTTTGGTTGCCCACCCTGTCTTTTTTTTTTTTGGTTGCCCACCCTGTGTCTTTTTTTTTTTGGTTGCCCACCCTGTCTTTTTTTTTTTTTTGGTTGCCCATCCTGTGTCTTTTTTTTTTTTGGTTGCCCACCCTGTCTTTTTTTTTTTTTGGTTGCCCACCCTGTGTCTTTTTTTTTTTTTGGTTGCCCACCCTGTCTTTTTTTTTTTTTGGTTGCCCATCCGTGTCTTTTTTTTTTTGGTTGCCCACCCTGTCTTTTTTTTTTTTTGGTTGCCCACCCTGTCTTTTTTTTTTTTGGTTGCCCACCCTGTTCTTTTTTTTTTTGGTTGCCCACCGTGTCTTTTTTTTGGGGGGTTGCCCACCCTGTGTTTTTTTTTTGGGGTTGCCCACCCTGTCTTTTTTTTTTTTTGGTTGCCCATCCTGTCTTTTTTTTTTTTTTTGGTTGCCCACTCTGTGTCCTTTTATTTTTTGCCCACCCTGTCTTTTGTTTATGCCCACCCTGTGTCCTTTTATTTTTCGCCCACCCTGTGTCTTTTTTTTTTTTGCCCACCCTGTGTCTTTTTTTTTTGCCCACCCTGTGTCCTTTTATTTTTCGCCCACCCTATTTTTTTACTGCTCACCCTGTGTCCTTGCATTTTTCGTCCACCCTGTCTTTTTTTTTTCGCCCACTCTGTGTCTTTTTTTTTTTTTTGCCCACCCTGTCTTTTTTTTGCCCACCCTGTGTCTTTTTTTGCCCACCCTGTGTCATTTTTTCCCGCCCACCCTGTGTCTTTTTCTTTTTCGCCCATCCTGTGTCTTTTTTTTATGCCCACCCTGTCTTTTTTCCGCCCACCCTGTGTCTTTTTTTATGCCCACCCTGTGTCTTTTTTTGTGCTTACCCTGTGTCTTTTTTTCCGCCCACCCTGTGTCTTTTTTTATGCCCACCCTGTGTCTTTTTTTTTGCCCACCTTATGTCTTTTTTTCGCCCACTCTGTGTCTTTTTTTTTTCGCCCACCCTGTGTCCTTTTATTTTTCGCCCACCCTGTGTCTTTTTTTTATGCTCACCCTGTGTCTTTCTTTTCGCCCACCCTGTGTCTTTTTTTTTGCCCACCCTGTGTCTTTTTTTTTCACCTACCCTATGTCTTTTTTTCCGCCCACCCTGTGTCTTTTTTTTTTCGCCCACCCAATGTCTTTTTTTTTCGCCCACCCTGTGTCTTTTTTGTTTTGTTTTTTCGCCCATCCTGTGTTTCGCTCTCAGCTAAGGAGCAGTTGTCCTCAGAATGGATGGTGGAGGCTTAGATATCCCGACAGAATCGTGGTAGGCCGGCCACACAATTCAAGCCGCTGTTTACAGGTGAAGTGTCGGTCAGAGGCACTTAGTGCTGCTTCTGCTGCTACTGCTTCCTCTGCTGCTACTGCTTCTTCTGCTTCTGCTGCTGTTTCTGCTGCTTTGTGTCTCATCAGCTCACGACAACACCAAGTACACTTGAGAGTGTGAGGGAGAGGGGGAGTGACAGTGGTAAAGGAGGGAGTGGTTGTACAGTGGTGGGAGAGTGATGGTGAGAGAGTGACACTGACAGGGAGTATAGCCTGGGTTGGGTGGGTCAGTCGGTGGGTCCTCCTGCGTGCCACCTTGAGCCATATAATAGGAAGGCGATGGACAGTGGCTAGCTAGCGCAGGACTACCTGCCATGGGCCGCCAGCGCCACCAAGCTCGATTACAACCGGACAATGTTGCCATTCCTACCTGATTCCTTTCTGCTCCACTGAGCGTGGTCGGTGTGTTTGGCCTTTCATTTTCCTTTTCTGTCTTTTTTCTTCCTTTTTTTAAAAAAAAAAACCGAGGTGTTTTGTTTCTGTCTGTAGTGTATCTGTTTCTACCTAGTACCTCCTCTGTCTCTGTCTGTCTGTCTGTCTGTCTTCTTCTCTCTCTCTCTCTCTCTCTCTCTCTCTCTCTCTCTCTCTCCTCTCTCTCTCTCTCTCTCTCTCTCTCTCTCTCTCTCTCTCTCTGGTGTGTGTGTGTGTGTGTGTTTAACACGTCTGTGTGTGACAGCCACCGCCATCTATTTTCAGACAGTTTTCAAAATGATAAATTGACATGAAACAAGATCATCAAGAAAACACAGACAGTGACGATTCCACATGACAAGAAAGGAGATGACCAGCTATGTAATG
>CM054134.1:1879981-1949981 GCA_028751875.1 Rapana venosa | reverse complement strand
ATTGCTTATTCAATGTACCATCTGGAAATAAAAAGTTTGACTTGACTTTACTTGACGACACACACACACACACACACACACACACACAAACTCTGTGAGCAATTCAACTGAGATGTTCGGCCAAGTTATACACAGCGTGTGCATAATACAGTTTTGTTTTCTTTTTGGGTTTTGTTGTTGTTATGATTTTCAATCAGTTTCTGAAGGCACGGAATTGCACAGGCCCGACTAAGTTATTCCCAAGTGAGTGGTGAACTGTGGTCACGAGTACCGCGATTTTACACGGGCGGAAGTTTATAACAACTGAAACGAAAATGAGTGGAGATGCATTGCTTTTACCAAAGCCGCGACCGCCTTTCATGCTAACTCTAAAAGTGAATTTGAAAGAAATTGCTCTGGCTGAGAATCATCATAGAACATCGTGGTGATAAATTTAATTTCCCCCTATTTTAATCGACCAGACATTCCTTACTTCACTGATCAGACAGTGAAAACTGAAATGCACTAAGCACTTGAGAGAAAAATGCAAATTACAGTAATCGTATTGAATGGCAAGCCTGGTGTCGGCCTTTCATTCCATCAAACTGATGATCAGAAACTGGAATGTGATCTCTTGACTTGTAGTGTAAAAAACTAAGCTGAAGAGAAGAAGAAAAAACCCACTGTGGGTTGATGTCATTAATCATTAGCGTTTTAGTTCAGCCTACAATATTGTAGGCCCTGTCCACAAGTTATATCATTGAAAGTTCACAGTAGGCTTAACTTCTTTTTCATCAGCACTTTAGGCTACTGGTTTGAAAACCAGTTGTGTTCATCTGGATGGCGTTATATGTCTATTGCTGTTATCAGTGTTACATACTGTGTTATTTGATCTAATCCTCCGTGATAGTTTTATTCGCATTGAAGAATAGTATATGCAGTTGTGCTTTTGCGTCATACATCCTAGTATTCAAGGCATTTCAATAATCCATATCCGCCCGATTAGAAGGTGACTGTCAGTAAATAATAATAAGAAAAAGAACTGAAGCTTGTGAAAGAACTTGACTGGTTTAAGTGATCTGGCATCTGTTATCAAATGCGTACACATGTTTTACAATGACAGTGCATGATTATTTTAAAACACTGACAATGGAACTTTCGCCATCCTTTTGTGTATAGATCGCGGTTTCATGTACAAGTGACGCAAGAAGTAAATGAAAACATTTAACTGATGGCATGTAGTATTATAGATGTAATCTGTAGCACTAGGTGCTTCTGAACTCCTGGGTCGAGACTGTCAGAAAAAATACAGCGAAATGCAGTGGCACCTTTCAGTAGGCTAGGCCAACGCCAAGTTATTCTCTGAGAGGAAATCTACCAACCAGAAACCTGCAAGTTTGCCTCCTGGGTGCTTGCTAGCCTAGCCTAGCCTAGAACAGACCAACCAGATTCCACCCTGAAACGGTTCTTTTCGTCTTTCCATCTTTTCGTCTTCCTTCAGACAACAGTTGTAGGCTACGGAGCAAAAGAAGGGTGTCTATAGTTTATTGTGTTTTGATTAGCCTTGCAGCCCAGATCCTGAAACTTTTGTGAAGTTTGTCAACAAAGTTTATGCTTGCTGAATACTCTTTAAGAACTTTCACAAAATGATGTGGTCGGCGACCCCAATTGCAGCAGCAAAACCACTGGTAAATTGTGTACAGGCGTTGTGTGAGTGTGCTGTGTTACATGTTGTGTTTCAGCCTCTCCCTCCTAGGCCTAGCCTATCAGGGTTATTACAGTCAGGGTCAGGAACAGCACTGTACTGCGCTGTGTGCATAGGCCTGGCTTGGCAAAGCTAGACCAGCATCAGTCGTTTTGTTGTAAATTACTGAGAGGTCAGGGAGTGAACTTTAGGAGCTTCGTAATACTCGAACAGGCAGCAGTCTGTTCATCTGACAGACGAGTCATCTGCCAAGGGTGGAATTGGCTTTCCCAATATATGCAACATGTGGCCAGAGCACATCAGGGACCACACTAATTTGTATCCATTGTGACTGACTCATAATTTGTGCCAAGTCAAGTGGGGCTGGTAGTACTCCAGAGAGCCCCATGAGAGAACAGGCATCAGTTTAGAGAACAGGGTTCGGCTTAACCATTTGTGGAGTGGCCAGCCACCAGTGAAAGTGACTGTGTTACTGTTGGATAGATGTTGAAGCGTAATAGTTTTTTGTGCAGTCTGCATTTTCAGTGTTGGGTGTAACTGTAAGAGAACTAAGTACTTGTTCCATGTGGATGCCAGTGAGAGTACCGCCACCAGGTCCCTACATAAGAATGGTTGGTATTTTAACAGATTGAAGTCTTGAGCTTTGGCTAAGCCATGTACTGAGCAGAAATTGTACACAGGAGTTATGTGCACAAAAAGGCAGTACCGGTGGTAATATGGAAAGGTTTTTTTAAATGAATTTTTGGTGGATAAATTGACCTGCTTTTTTTCATTACATGATAACATAACAGAATGTTGTTGCCATTTAGTTATAATTATTATGTACAAGTTTTGCATATGAAAAGAAGAAAATGCTAGTCCTTTGACCTCTCTCTCTCTCTCTCTCTCTCTCTCTCTCTCTCTCTCTCTCTCCTCTCTCTCTCTCTCTCTCTCTCTCTCTCTCTCTCTCTCTCTCATCTCTCTCTCTCATCCCCTCTCTCTCTCTCTCTCTCAACCTGTCTCCTATCCTCTTGCAAGTCAGTCACTGTATAGACCATCTCCAACAGGGGGAGAATAAATGGTTTAAAGTATACCCAGTTGTTGAAATTGACCTTTTGTGTAGTGAGAACACTGGATGAGCTGACAGGTTCCATAAGTTGAAAAAAGAAAAAGGGAAAAAAGGTCTATGAAACTGTACTGTTGTTTTGTCATATATACTATGTGGTGACATCTGTACTCTTCATAAACTGTCATAATCTATCAGTGATGTGTTTGATAAAATTATATGCTTTCTCTCTCTCTCTCTCTCTCTCTCTCTCTCTCTCTCTCTCTCTCTCTCTCTCTCTCTCTCTCTCTCTCTCTCTCTCTCTCTCTCTCTCTCTCTCTCTCTCTGCTCCCCCCCCCCCCCCCCCTCCCTCCTATGTGTGTATGTTTCTGCCTCCCTCTGTCTCTGTTTGATAAAATTATACTTATATCCTCCCTCTCCCTCTCCTCTCTCTCTCTCTCTCCCTCTCCTCTCTCTCTCTCTCTCTCTCTCTCTCTCTCTCTCTCTCTCTCTCTCTCTCTCTCTCTCTCTCTCTCTCTCTGACTCTCTCTCCCCCTCCCTCCATCCCTCTTTCTCTCTGGTCTCTGCCTGCCTTGCCCCCCCCCCCCCCCTCTCTCTCTCTCTCTCTCTCTCTCTCTCTCCTTCCCTCTCTCTCTCTTTGTCTCTGTCTGTCCGTCTCTCCCCCCCCCTCTCTCTCCCCCCCCTCTCTTTCACACACTCTCTTCCTTCCCTCCCTCCCTCTATCCTTAGGCTCTCTTTCCCTACCTGCCTCCCCCTTTTACTGCTCTTTCACTCCCTTGCCCCTCTTTTCTCCACTACTCATTATTTCTTCTTTTAAGGTCCATTTTATTTCTTTAGTGAAATAGTCTTCAGCAGTATTGATGTCTACTTACAAAGTGTTCTCATGTCCATACTTTGTGACATTTTGGCAAAGAGCTCATTGGATGTTTGGCCAGGGAGTAAGTTGTTTTCTTCTTTGTCAGTAATCCTAACTGTATGCTATTACTGCTTCCCCATTTGATCAATTCTATCGCTGAAAGACAATATTTGTGTTGGGGGGGGGGGGGAATTTCCCCATGGCTGCACAAGAAGTTCTGGTTTTCTGGTCATCAGATTAACTCAGCTACAGTATGAATGACATCTTGTTCACAATCACAGTTTCGGTTATTTGCTATTGCATAGATCCACCATGTGACCAGTTTTGAATCATAAGGTCTTGCTGGAGACTTGCAGGGAGTTTGACTGTAGAATAAATGGATCATATGGAAAGTGTGTGTGTGTGTTTGTGTGATAGTAGTACTCGCTCAGTTTCATAAACAATACTGAGGAAAAACGGCACCTGTTATACTTTAGTCATATAGCTTGTGACAGCTTGGTGAGGCTCTCAATAGGCCATTAGAACCAGATAGTGTGTTTAAAACAGTGGGGCCTTACTAATTTCACTGGCACACAAGTGTGTGTGTGGTGTGTGTGTGTGCATGCAAAAGGTCAGTGAATTAAACTCATATTTAGCTGGAAAGTAAAAGTTGAAGTTGTTATAACTACTACATTATTATAAGCTTGTTGTGGGTTGGGGTGTTTTTTTCAGATTTGTCAATTGATGCAAAGCTCAGCATAATTTGAGTAATATTTGGACAAGTCTAAAAGATTTTAAATGGGCCCATGCCACATGAACCAAGCTGTTGCATCAGCTATGGATTTTCTTTTCATTGTTGTAATTGTAGTGACATGAAAAATAGCTGGATTGCAGTCATTATGAAAACACTCTGATAAAGTCATAGTGCCTGATAACAGCATTTACTCAAGTTACTGGTAATTAAATTGGACATAGAGGAAATGTGTACTTCAGCAAAATGTTAACGTGTGCTTGTCTGCCAGTTGTTGGCTTGCACTGATTTTCATGAGTCATCCTGGCTTTGTTATGTACAGCCAGTCTCTTGGGTTTTTTAACAGTTCTGCACATGTTCATCAGTA
The DNA here is from genome assembly GCA_028751875.1 of Rapana venosa. NCBI lineage: Eukaryota > Metazoa > Mollusca > Gastropoda > Neogastropoda > Muricidae > Rapana > Rapana venosa. Next base: position 1,945,299 of record CM054134.1, on the reverse strand, counting down.
TGCTGGCAGTGTCAAACTACCCCTGTTATGAAAATCTGAAGAGTCTGGCATAATGATGTACTTTTACTTAAAAACACTTTTGTCAAATGTGTGTCACTGTTGAAGCCAAAGTCAGTTGATTTCATTTATAATATAATCCGTTAACCATGTTGTCTTTTTTCCCCCTGTTATTACATGAAGACATAGGCTTATGTTATTCAGCTCATGCTTCCTGTCTAAATTCGTTTGCTTTGGCCTTGAACGTCCAGACACAAGGATATTGTGTTGATAATGACAGATCCTCTCTCCCCTCAACTAACCACGGTCATGTCAGCAGAGATGATCAAATGTTTGTTGTTTGGGTTTTTTTCAAAGTTATTTGCCGTGTGTGTGTGTGTGCAAGCTCCTTTTGTTATACCTATAGACAAACTTGCCTCATAATAGAACAAACGACACAGCCACGGGTAGGCCTCTCTCTCTCTCTCTCTCTCTCTCTCTCTCTCTCTTGTGTTTTGAAGAGGAGAGGTAGGGGAGGCAGTGAATTGATTTATTTTGATAAGCGCCAGTCTTCAATGGTAAATAACAGCTTCAAGCTCCCACCCCCTCCCCAACAGCGAACATTTGTACCCACAGCCATTCTTCCCATTTCTTTCTCTCCCGGCATTCGCCTTTTAGGCTACCATCATCCATCCGTTCTCTCTCTCTCTCTCTCTCTCTCTCTGAAATACAGGGAACAGTGAACACTGATCTGCTGAGCATTGGTGGCACTGACATCCAACGTGGTGCCAGCCAGTCTCTAAGAACTACATGTATTCACTTTCCCTTGCTGTGCTCCAAGAGTCTGGAAGACGTTGGCCTTGTCAGTCCGTCGGGTCTGCGCGCGGCTGACCTAAGTCCGCCACGCAAAGTGTCGAAAGCAGTTAGTTGCCATGGAAACATGGGGGGAATTTTACACTGCGCCCGTGTCTTATAGATCTATTTCAGCCAGCAGTATGGAAGTAGGGGGGGGGGGGGGGGGGGGGGGGAGGTTGCTGGCACTGATCTCGTACGTTAGGCGTATTTGATCATTGGCATCATCCATCCTCTGTCGACAACGGCCAAACATGGGGGAAGTTGCTGGGAGGCGTTGGTTCTTTGCTTGTGGCAGGGAAACAAAGAGGGTGAAGACAGAAAAGGAGGACGGGCGGGTGGGGTGGACACAAAGGAAAAAGGGGAGAGGGATGAGTCTCAGACAGTGACCTCATTTTCTGGCTTGGCTTAATGTATTCACAGACTGACTGGCTCTGCAGCATCTGCGGCAATGGCGTGTAGTAATCAGCACTGGCAGCATGGTGCGTGTACCTTGTGTAATGCTCTGCACAGCGGAAACCATGGTCACATTCTTGACACAGCACGAACACACTAGGCTTTATGAACTATAGCCCCGGGTATTTTGTAGCTTTTATATGTCTGCCGTAAATTTAACCGACAGTTTTGTATTTAGTTGTAGACTCTCTCTCTCTCTCTCTCTCTCTCTCTCTCTCTCCTCTCTCTCTCCTCTCTCTCTCTCTCTCTCTCTCTCCTCTCTCTCTCTCTCTCTCTCTCTCTCTCTCTCTCTCTCTGTCTCTGTCTGCCTGTCTGTCTGTCTGTCTGTGTGTGTGTGTTTCTCGATGTCTGTTTATGTTGCTTGGTGGGCACGAGTATTCTTGTGTTTGTGTTTCGTTTGATTGTGTTGGTTCTGATTAGGGTGGGGAGATTTGCTTGTGATGAGAGGCTTTTGCCTCTTTGTTTCAAACTACATTCAGTGAGCGCGTGCGTGCGTGTGTGTTATTATTATTAATTATTATTTATTTTAATTATTTATTCTTTTATATCGAGGATAATGGAATAAGCACTCATGTGCTTTTTTACATCCAGTCCCCGTGTGTATGCGGTTTTGTCAATTTTGTCATCTGTTTCCACCGGCACACAATGGCCTACTCTTCCGAAAAGTGGAACAGGATTTAACGTGTGCGCAAGATGTTCTGCATGCGTTTGAACACGGGCCTCGGTTTATAGTCTCGTGTGTGTGTGTGTGTTGTGTGTGGTGTGTTGTGTTGAGTTAAATTTTCTTATGAGAAAAGTTTATGCTTTCATCAATGACGTATTCAATATTTTGTGCTTGAATGCTTTCAGAAAGGTATAAAAAGGTTTTCTTCCCGATCTTCCCTGCCACCCTTACCCTTCCCCACCCCCCAAATCAGTATTCTATATCGCTGGAAAATTTGTCGTTAAGTGGTTAAATCCTATCACTTCTGTGAAAGCTTGATTTATGGAGAAGGTCCTTACAAAGGTCTTTTTTAACTTTAGTTATCCTAAATCCTTTTCATTCAGTACAATGATTAGATGATTAAATACACGTTAATTCGTTGTGATTTTATTTTCCCCAAAGTAGCTACAGCGTATGGCTTTTTGAAAAAATATCTTTGTAAAGAGATTCCTTCTGCATAAATGGTGCTTTCACAAAAGTGATACGGTTTTGGAGTTGGTTTGTTTTTCAATCGACACACTACGATGGGGTTGCTTCATCACACATTGGACGGAGAATCCGTTATCAATTGAAAAGAGATTCTTTTCTGATCTCTTTCTAATCATATCCGATGACAATCGTTTAGCTGTATTTTTTCTTTCTTTCCTTTTTCTTTTTTTTCCCCCCATGAAGTAACCGTCAGCCAAAGCCGTAGTCTAGTAGACGGTAGTGTGTGTACACGGGGTACACCAGCTAGCCAGCCGCCTTGCTTGGCCATCTGGCAACCCCTCCAAGTCAAGATCCAGACAGGAGAAAGGAAGCGCTGGAGAGACACTTAGCCGGCTGTTGTATGCAATGTTTCAGAGCCAGTATTGATCGGCAGAGGACGCGTTCTTGGGGCCTGTCGGGTTTTGGAGTGCTTCATGAGGGACTGGCTTGAATTAGCGGTGCGGGTGCCAGTAGTGACCGCCTCTGGTCGTGGTTGTGCTGCCACTGCCCAGACACAGCCTTGTATCTTGTCGTGTAAACAAAGGTCTAGGAGCAGGGTGTTTACTCTTAGTACCTCGCTAGTGGACAAGGCAGTCGCCGTAGTAAGATAACGTCATCGACCCACTGTCAGTTCATCACATGTGTTGTTTTACTACTGCCGCGATTTATGACCAGACCGCTCCTTCCATACGCATGCTGCCGCTGCGGGGGAAACAAGATTGGTTTCAATGTGTCTTATCAGCCAACAGCATCTAAGTATTTCAAACACAATGGTGGAATTGTGACTTGTTTCATGCCTATTTGATGGGAAACTTCACAGCTAGGATCTGATTTAGTTGTAACTGGTTCCCACTTTTGGAGGAAACGGGCAGCCAAAAATCACAATGATAAAAACGGTGTTCGCTGCACCCCTTGCTTTGCCCCAGATCGGCCTTCAGAAAGTACTGCTGGCCAAGGTTGGAGCTCGCTTTTCTTTGTGTCAGACATTGATTGAAGGCATTGATGGCCTTGTTTTGGTCTGTAATTAGCTGATTGCCTTTTAGAAGAGCTGTGTGTGTGTGTGTGTGTTGTGTGTGTGTGTGTGTGTGTGTGTGTGAGTGAGAGGGAGAGAGAGATCTGCCATACTCAGAGTCAAATGTCTATAGTTTATACTATTGGCATAGAGTTGGTTCTACTTACGCAGTTACAATAATTATTAAGTACTTTAAAAGAGCATGGTAATGTTACAGCATTTAAAGCATAATACCATCACAAGATAATCATAATGGATTTTCTGTTTTTCTGCCCCCATTCTCTCTCTCTCTCTCTCTTCTCTCTCTCTCTCTCTCCTTCCCCCTCCCTCCCTTCCCCTTTTCCTCCTTGTCTTTCTCACTCCTGTCTCCCTCATCTCCCTCCCTTTCCTTGAGTGACTCATTTTTTTATCTTCTGTTCTATAGATTGCCCTCTGCCTTGCATTTCAGTCTGCCCCTTATCCCCCCCCCCCCCCCTGTCTCTGTCTGTCTCTCTCTCTCTTTCTCCTTAGCATGTTATATTTGAAAATGCTTCCTCTCCTCCACTTCCTTGATCATTTTTGGACTGATTTTTTTTTTTTTTTACCACTGTAGAATAGAGGCCCTTTTTCATTGCAGAATGTTGCACTTTCAGCAGTTTGTGTCATGAAAGAGTTTTCTTGCAGTATAATTAGAGCAGAAGAGTTACACTTACACCCATCCCTCCATCCCATTCCCTCCACTTGCAGTGAAATAGCATTTTTGTTTTGGTTTACTGTTTAGTTAGTCATCTCCCTCATTAGTCGTAGATGATCAGAGTTTAAGTTAGTGTCTATCAGAATCATTTGACAGATGCTACAGCAGAGTGGGTTTTTTTGTTTTGTTGGGGGGGGGGGGGTTGGTTTGTTTTGTTTTGGGGTGGTTTTTTTTGAGGGGTGTTGTTGTCCTCAGCTTGAGCTCCAAGGTTCATCAATGGTGAGATTTTGTGTATGCTGCCGGTCCCCCCACCCCCACCCAACCATTTAGGTAGCTGCATTCCGACCTCGGGGATGGTGTCACAACACCACACCTGTGTATATGCAGGTTTGTGGGTGGGTTTTTTTTTGTCACCTGTTCCTACAATGGCCTACTCTTCCAAAAGGCAGAACAGGTTTTTGACATGTGCACAAGATGTTCTACATGCATTCGCACATGTGGCCTTGGTTTTTATTTTAGTCTCATCTGAAGGACTTTGACATTCAGCTCAGTTTTTTCATCAAACCGGAAAGGGCGAGGCTGGGAATCAAACCCAGAACCTCGTGGTTAACTTTTTGGCAGGTGAACGTCTTGTAACCATCCAGGCATCCTGCCACCTTCTTCTTGGCTGAGTGGTTAAAACTGACTTCAATCGCATAGATACATGAGTTTGTGGGGTTGAATGTTGACGGCATCTGGTGAATGTTTTTACTGTCTTTCAGGTCAACTTCCATGTGCAGACCTCCGACCTGCCAGTACCTAAACTCCCTTTGTTGTTTGTTTTTTTGTTTTTTATGTTTGGGTTTTTTGATTGGTTGGGATTTTTTTTTTTGTCTGTTGGGGGGGGGGGTGTATGTCAATAAGGCTGACTCTTTCAGAAAGCTTAGTTTCCAATAAGCATAATGTGAAAATACCCTCTGTTTTAACCTCAGACATAAGAGATCAACAAACAACTGCAGTGTTGTAATTTGAGCAACACTGTGAATCACACCCATAATGTTGATGCTTGACTTCCCACTAAGTCTATAGCAAACACTCTGGGTATGATCCAGCTGGAGTCCAAGGAATCCCTTAGTATGACTCTTATACGATTCAAACCTGCAACCTTCCAATCTGTAACCCAAGGCGCTAACCACTGTCATTGTCTCAGTATCTATTGTCCATTTTGCCTAGCCTAGATGTTAGCATTAGCGAGGTTTGAGCCTTTGCTTACTGAAATATTGCTTACAAGTATTTTAAATTCTTGACAGAAGTCATCATCTTCTTTAATTTAACGTCTTTTCACATTAAGTGATATTAGACAGAAGTCATCAGCATCAGCTATCCATACAATGCCTGCTACTGTCACATGTCAAAAAGTTATTGCGATCTCAGAAATATTTATGTTATACACAAGCATTATTTCATTTCTGTCAGTTTTTCAACTAGGTTAGGTTGTAACCTTTGACTGCTGCACCACAGCATTCATGTTTCATAACATAATATGACTGTGAGCTGAAAAGTAAGGATTTCAGAAGGCAGTTATGATACTCCAAAGATGTACCTCTACAGACAATTATTGCCTTGGTTTTGAAAAATCACCAATGAAAAGAAAAAAGGAAAACAACTGCAAATCATGGTAATCACAAACAATATATTTGTTTCCAGCACGTGGTGCAAAACCAGATGACTCCTACCTACACCTACCCCCAGGCAGGTCTGGAGGAGTATCATCACCAGGTGGTGGGCCCCGTATCGGCAGGTTCCGGTGTTGGGGTGGTGGTCTCCAATGTATCTTCCGAACCCAGCCCTTCAGCTATCTATACCACGCCTGCTGCTGTCACTGTCACTGCCAATGGGGCTGTGGAGCAGCAGACGGTAAGGACCCACCCTTTCAATGTACGTTCAACTTTCTTCACTGCATGTAATCTAGGTGTGCTGCTTCTTTGTGGCTTTGGGCTGGCTTCCAGTTTTGTCTTGTGCAGGTTTCCTTTTTCTTCTTTCTTTTCTTTTTTTTTCCTGTGCTAGCTGTAGCTTATAGTATTGATGAAAAGAGAATGCCAGAATGTTTCAGATTTATTTATTTTTGGTTTTCAGCTTTTGGTTCACAGAACAACAAAAGTTGTTCAGCATTATTATTGTTTTGATATGGCATAGCTGTGTTAGTAACTTTTGTTTGTTTCATATTTATGTTATTGTGTGGAGTGCAGGAAAGCAGAAAATGTTATCAGCCAACTGTTAGTTTGTTTTAAATGCTTAATACAAATAAACAAAAAGAGGACATGGGAATGACATGTAATAAGGCCATTTACCAACAGTAAGCGCATGTTTAAGAAATTGTTTTTAATGAGAATTGTTTAGTTATTCTACAAGGAAAGCAAAATAAGATTTACAGACAATTATCTCTATCAGGCTGAAAGGCACAGAGTTTGGGCAAACTTGATTTTTTTTCAAACTATTAAGGAATTGAGAAAATTTTACATAGAATTCCATTATCTAAATTAGTTCATAAAACAAATCATAAGATTTTAAAATACGCAGGGGATTTTTTTTCTTCTTTTAATTCCCAATTGTTAGAAAAATTCTTTATTTGATTATTAGCAAAGCTAAAAGCATTTTTGAATATTTGAATGTGTGGTTGGTCCAGTCTGGGAGGTTGGAAGAGAAGTACACTGACCGGTAAGTTATCTGACGTGACAATAGTAACAAATTGTCGACACGCTGCTGGGTGATTATATACTAGTATGAATCACTTGATTCATTCACATTTGTTGTGTTTATGTGGACTGGCTACAGATTAAAAGTCAAAGCATTGAACAATCAGATCAGAGGAGTATAAAATGTAACTTGGGGCCTAGTGCCTTTCTGACAATAAGTCTTCTTCTATGCTGTTTGGATTTGTTGTCTTCAATCGAGGAAATCATTATAGCTTCCTTTTCAGTTTGGCCATTTCACAATTAAGTATATCAGTTTTGGTGATCGTTTAGAATTTATGTAGAACAGTCCTTGCCATTTTGTTTGGAAAGAACAAATTTAAGCAAATAGATCAGAACTTTCAAAGGCATGCTATAAACTGTGATGGGGCAACCACTCAAAGTTCTGTAGTTACTTTAGTTAATGGCTTCCCAACAAACAACACCACACTTTCAAGGTGTGGAGTTTGTCCACAAACTGAACCAACAAGCTCAGTGTACCAATAGGTATACTTGGGTATTGGATTTTCTGTAGGTGTCAGTCAATTTTTCAGAAATGTCTTTCACAAACAGAACTGATAGGGGAAGAATCTTCCTTTTAATTTTCCTTTATACTTGGATACATGTATAAGTAGATGTTTAGGAAGATGAAGATTTTCAAATCCTGTATTTTGCCATTGGGGACGGGATAGCTCAGTGGTCAGAGTACTCGCTTTCCCCCAGCCAAGTTAAGCAGCATCAAGCATGTTTGCCATTTGGATGGGTGACTGTGTGCCTTGGCTTCAGTACAGTTCCCCCAGTTCATCCAGCTGTAAATGGGTACCTGCCCTATTTAGGGTCAGGGAAGGTAAAGCAGCAAGGGAGAGGAGATGGATGCCGCCCTCAATATGCTGGCCCCTAGAGAAGTGAGGTCCCTTGACACCTTGCTCCCCTATGACCTTATAGGTTATGGGACACCTTTATTTTGCCATTCTTAGGGAGTGCTGCTTTGTATTCAGGTCCAGTCTTTCGGTCTTGATTTAAGTGCCGCTGACATAGTGTATATCACTTTTTTATCAGCATAGAATATGTGATAATAGCTGACCCATTGTTTTCTGATGGTGGTTTGAGTCAGCATATTGGTTTTGATCTGTTTGGGTTTTCTATGATAATTATACCACAGTGTCAATTTTAAAGAGAATAATGAAGTGCTCTTATCAGTTTCTGCTTTGATGAAATACATACACTCTCCTACCTAAAGTTATAAAGAAATGATGACTTTTATTAGATTAAAGAGAAGGGAGGGTGCCAGGATGGTTAAGATGTTTGCCATCCAACAAGTAAACAGTGAGGTTCTTGGTTCGATTCCCAGCCTCGCCCTTTCTTCCCATTTGGATAAAAAATATCGAACTGAATGTCGAAAGTCCTTTGGATAAGAGTTTTATGACTATAAACTGAGACCCCATGTGTAAACTCATGCAGAACATCATGTGCACATGTAATAAACTTCTTCTGCCTTTCAGAAGACTAGGCCATTGTGTGCCGGTAGGAACAGATAACAGGGGAAAAAACAAAGAAAACAACATGCACACAGTTGTGGTTAGACACCATCCCCAAAGTTGGAATGCAGTTACTTAAATGATGGTGGGGGGGGGGGGGGGGGGGGGTATTATACACATAAATCTCACCATTGGTGAACCTAAGACCTCTTTTTTTGGGGAAAAAAAAGAATTGAAAAGAATGCATGAAAACTCCATGACAGTTCTGACAGGGAGTGGCACTCTGTGAAAGCTAGTATTTTACTTGTTAAGCCTTTGTTGAAGATTGGCAGCAGAGTTGACTTTGAATAAAACCATGTAGAACAGGGGAGGGAAATAAGAAAATTATTTCTTTATGGTGAGAACCATTGTATTCTCTTTTAAATCAGAAATTTTCATTTCTGTCTGAAAAAAGAAAGCATACTCAGCTACAAAGATTTGGGGTCCTATTAGGAGCAGACTTGTCTTCAAGGAAAACAATGCAGAATGAAACAAAAAAGAAAAGAAAATTGATCATTTATGGTGAGAACTATTTTGTTATCTCTTTTGACTAAATCAGAAATTTTCATTTCTGACAGAAAACATATCCAACTGCAAAGATGTGGAGTCCGTAAGGAATGCTCACAGTCAAAACCAAGATTTTTACAGTACCACCATGAGTGCCAGTCTATGATATATAAACTGAGTTAAAAATTAACTGCAGTGGATCACATCCACAAACATATATATTGTGCTTCAAGTATGAGACCTGCATAGCTGCAGTTCCTTTCTGATTTTTGTTTCTGGGCTCTAATCTGTTTGACCAAGGGCTTAAAAACACTTCTTTAGTGACAAATTTGCAGGTTTATCCTTGTCTTCAATTCTTGTGTTGAAGTCATCACTCATAGTTATAGTGGCCTCAGCTGTGTAATACTTAAGAAAGAGTCAAAATATGTAACAGATCAGAATCAAACCATTCATTTCCAGCATATGAAGCTTAACTGGCAAGACAGATTGCAAGTATACCTCTGAGTGGGGGGGGGGGGGGGGGGGGGGGGTTGTTCAGCATACCGGGAATTGCTTTTTTTTTTTTTTTTTTAAAGAACAATAAAACCCTCATTTTAAGTATCTAAACAACTGGAGTGTAGGTATGATCATTCAGTTTAAGGATGTTTGTGTTATACTGCAATTTATAGATAGGATTGAAGGCTTGATGAGGGTTTTTGTTGTCTTTTTACCTGTTCTGGGGCAAGAGCCCCAAGGCTTACCAATGGTGAAATTTTGTGTATGCAACCACTTTTACCTGACATTTAATGAGCTACATTCTGACTTTGGGGATGGTGTCTAAACACGACTCTTCGGTGCATGTGGTGGTTGGGGGGGGTTGTCATTTGTTCCTACTGGCATGAGATGGCCTACTCTTTTGAAAGGTAGAATGGGTTTTAACATGGGTGCAAGGTGTTCTGCATGTGTTTGCACACTGGGCTTCAGTTTATAGTCTCATCTGACTTTTGAGGGAGTGAACTTTGAAGTCAGTGCTCTGGGGAGAAATCCCCTAAAATGGGCGCTTCCATGGTGGCTTGATCCCAGGCCATCAACTCATGAGCACAAGGCTCTAACCACTAGGCTATTCCACCCCCGATGTGTCATATGAGGGCTTTAATTTTTCACTTAAAAAAACAAAACTCCTGAAGTAACAAGCTTCTGCTGGGTCTCTGTTGATGTTGTGTAATATGCTCTCCTTATTCTTTGATTTCAAACTGTGCATGTTCTTCACTTCTTGCTATTTCTTGTTTCAGTTTGTTTAAGTATAGAAGTGCTGTAAACATATGTTTGTTTCTTTGTAGATTTGTCATTTTTTCAAAGATTTTGTTGTCTTTTTCTTTTGGTAATAAATACTAATATGCACGTGGATAGTCATGTACGCGCGCATACATATAAACACACACGTGCACACACACACACACACAGTGACACACACACATATATTATGCATGCACATACACACATGTATATCTTTTTTTTTATAATCACATTTCATTGTTTACTTGTACTCACACTGGTACACACATACATGTCTACAAATACAATCAATCAAGCACTCACACACACATAGAAATAATCACAAATAGATATGTGTGTGCAGACACACATTCACACACACAGTGACACACATGCATGCATGCACACACACACACACACACACCTTTGTTTCTTCCCAACCCCCAACATCCTCCACTTTTTTCTGTATTTTGAAATGTAGCCAGTGAGACAGACTCAAAGAGGTATGCTGTTGCCTTTCTCCTCCAACATTTTGCCTTCCTTTTTCCATAATCCTCTCATTAATTACTATCCTTTTTTGTACATTATACCCTTTTAAAATTTTTTGTGTGTGGCATATTAGCTTCATAGAGCATCTCTCTCTCTCTCTCTCTCTCTCTCTCTCTCTCTCTCTCTCTCTCTCTCTCTCTCTCTCTGAGAGGTCTCAATCTCTTTCTCTCTCTAGGTCTCTTTCTAAATCTATCTCTCTCTCTCTCTCTCTCTCTCTCTCTCTCTCTCTCTCTCTTCTCTCTCTCTCTCTCTCTCTCTCTCTCTCCACAAAAATTTTTGTTCAATAAAACAGATTTTAGGAATCAGACCCAATTTTTGCCATACAGTCCAGAGGCACCTTCCTGCTCTTTCCTTTTTTCAACTGTCATGGGTTCTTTTGTCATGCAAAAGTCTGTATGCACACAGGTCCTCCTGGTTTAGAGTCACCTCTGAAAGACTTGACATTCAGTTTGATTTTCCCATCAAACTGGGAAGAAAGGGAATTGAACCCAGAATGTCACAGTTAAGTTTACTTGTTAGTCTTTAAATAAACTTTAAAAGAAATGCATCATCATGTTTCCATGTGTTATTTTGACAAATCATCTTGCTATATTGCAGGTATTTTTGGAGCAGGTATGCCAAGCATGAACATATTTGTGCACTTATTCTGTACCACTTGTGTTGGGTTTGGGTTTTGTTGTTGTTGTGTTGGTGGTGTTGGCGATTACCGATTAATAATGTTGCAGTTTGAGGTGACCACCTTCTGGTAGATTTAGTTTAGTGCCTTGAATAAAACACAAATTAAGTCTCAAGCCAAACATGTTTTAACACTTTTTCCTTAAATCTAACAGCTGGTCAATGGTTTGACTGCTTGTGTTCTCTTGACTGCTAATTTTTGTAACTGATATTGTCTTGTGGCTATTTAGTGTTGTATGTTTTAGTTGGCTTGATTTTCTTTAGTGTTTGCTTTTTACTCTTTTTGAGGGGTTTGTGTTTTAGTTGGGTTTGTGGGTTTTTTGGTTGTTGTTGTTGGGGGGGGGGGGTTGTTTGGTTAGGGTTTTTTTGGGGGGAGGTTATGTGTTTTGTGTAAGTTATGCTAAATAAAAAAAAAGAGTTTAATTAAACTAACTAGAGCCTTTTGTTTGCCTTTGGTTTACATTTCTGAGGACATGGTTGGGATATAAATGTTAAGCCATATGCCTTGTGGTGATACCTTTATTTTCCTGCTGATATTTCTGCAGATCACAACAACATCCATTTTGGCATGCCGCTGTACCTTGGCACTAATCGCATTACTTCCAACATAGCTTCAACATCTGTGTGATGCCAGTGTCATCAGTACTAGATTAACACACTGATGGAACAACTTTGATCTTAGTCCGTGTCAAAACATGTATGATTTGTTGTAATAAGAGTTTTAATTCAAAATAATGAGTTTTTAAAAGTTGCAAAATTTGTTTCCAGCTGGGAATGAATGTAATGATAATTATATCAATAATCAGCACTGGTTCACAATACTAGATTTTGATAGCTCTGTATTCAATTAATATACTATTCTGATCCTAAAGCAGTTGAACTGTTCTGATCAGAAAGAAAGATGGCAAAAACATGCTATTATGGAGAGTTTAATTATAAGATCATGCACTTAATTAATATTCCATAATGTCTTTCAAAATGCTGCTTCTTTTTTTTAAATTTGTGACTGCTGTCTACAGTCTGGAAAACCGAACTTGAACTGTTGACAGATGAAAAATTTAGCTTTGATAGTCGTTTGAATCATAGGATGCTTAAAATGATAGCAAAACAGTAAATGCTTCAAAGCATTTTCATCAAGCATTTGCATGCTTTCCCGTAATGCACAACCTCTTTTGACAGCTATTGAATTTGCTTTATCAGATCTGAAGAATTTTACTATTATTTAATGATACTTTACGACGCTGTGACCTCATCTTTATTATATTCATTAATTCATAATAGGTGTACTGTACATCTTAACATCAACAGTCAAGAAATGGAAGGCTGAGTCATGAGATGTCTGTTATGTACCATTTGATTTTATTGATCGCTGGCCAGTATTCGGGAGTGGAGAGCAACCCTTTAGCCTCGCCTTTGGGGAATTCCATTACTGGGAGGGGGGAATCGATTGAGTTCCCAAGTCTGCCAGCAACAGTCCCTGCTCCTTGCAGGGGCAGCACTAAGACAGAATATTTTGTCAGATGCCTGTACTAAATTCTCTTCAGTTGAATAAATATTGTTGACTAGACAAAGTTGACTTCAAATCCTGCAATGTAGTTAAAGATGGCATTTAAAGTGGATTGTCGAGATGTCCAGGATATTATTAGGCACAAGCAATTGTTAGCAGACTCCCTAAAGATCCTTTTTTGTGATGTTCCACTGAATAACATTTTTAACTTCCTGAGAGAATCAGGCATTTTCCGTATATGATTATGAGTGAAGATGTCATAGTTTGTCACTAAGAACAGGGTGGGGTTTGGCTTTTTTAAGGAATTGATTTTAGTTTCATTTTATGTAATTTATGTGGTTCTCCCACAACATGGTGACCACCCTGGGTTGACCCTTATGGTTAGCAAGAATGCTGATACAAGGAGCAACAGTAGTCAGTAGAGTTGGTTTTAAACCCAGTTTTAATCTGAGATTTAGACATGCTTCAAACAACAGCCCTGATGTGGCCTCTGCAGTTGGCCAGGCTATGAACTTAGGATCATGCCAGACCAGATTATTTTTAGGGCATGCTCCCTGCTGCTCCATGGTTCATAGGGTGTGATCATAGAAACCAGGCTGAGTAGCAAGAGCAGAGACAAAACTAGTTTCCCATTATTATGTCTGAGATATATATATATATATAGAGAGAGAGAGAGAGAGAGAGAGAGAGATAGGGGAGGGAAGCAGAGAGAGAGAGAGATGGATGCACAAGTATGCTATTAATACATATATGTGTGTGTGACTAACACATGTAAATTACAGTAAAACCTGTACAGAAATGTGTATTACAGTGTACATCCACAGATAATGTATCACACTCATGATCATTGTAATCAACACAACTGTAGCTGATCTGTGCTTGCAAGCATACCTGCGTGTGTGTGTGTGAGAGAGAGAGAGAGAGAGATTTCAATATATTGTGTTTGTTTACTATAGTAATAAGTGATAATATATGGTGTGTGTACACACCCGTGCATGTGTATGCGTGAGTGCTAAGATTAGAGTAGAGCTGCCACTCTATGCATTAGAGCAGAGCTGCCACTCTATGCTATATCCTAAGCATATGATAGTTACTTAGCACTTGTAAACATTAGGGGATGATAGTGCAGCTAAAAATTCAGCTAGAAGTTCACTTCAAGTATACATGTAGAGCTCTTCAGACTTTCAATACATGGCAATGTCTTTTTTTAACATTAAATGCCATGGGTATTTTCTGATTTGTCATTAAATATCATTGGTATTTTTTCACCTCTTTTATGACATACAGAAAGGTTCATTTGTAAATTCATGTTGCCATAGCTAGGTAACAATATACCCGTAATACATGGAACCTGGTTATTCCTTCTAAATGAGTAGGTAGAAAAAATATCCCCAAGGTACAGCCAAAACTTTGTAGGTGATATACAAAATACAATGAAGGTTAAGCATTCTTGATATAATATATTAAATCAGATTTACTTTAGTTTAATTAATGTATAGAACTTTTTAAAATTCTACACATCAAAACATTTACAGGATACAGATCTGCTTTTCAGAATTGTGAGAAGCCTTGTAATTTTAGCCTTTCATTCATAGAGAAAAGTGAACCAGCCATACAGAAAATGGTGAAACATTCTAAGCTTTCTTTTGAAGATGCTATTGCTTCCTGTTTTGTGTGAACAAAATTTATACTTATCATATAGAATTGAATTACTTTTTTCTGTGTGTCATCTTATTTACTTTTTATATTTTTATTTTTTTTTCATGACATATTATTTCAAATGATTTTCATGGAATTATGGATAACAAAGTATTAAATATGCATGCTGAATTGGTTATCATGAAAAAAAAAATAGTGGAGTTGCGTTTCCTTTGTGATTGAGGTGGCTTTTTAATGTTTCAAAGTGCCTTCATTATGATAAAATGATGATTGATTGTATGATTATGATAAAATGTAAAAACCTTCTCTTTTTTTTAAGTGCATTGAAAGTCCTTTTGTTTTTGAAAAATATATTCAGAAATTTGCCAGAAACATAGAATGATTGATTGTTTGCCAGCAGTTCTGTTGTTCTATTTCTAAGATTTTTTTGTAGATGTTATATAATTTTCATTAACACTTATTTAGTAATCATAAGATATATTTGGTTTGGGAGATTTGTTGGGGGTTTTCGTTCCTCCCCTGGAGCCCTGAGATTTACCAGTGGTGAGATTTTGCGTGTGCAACTATTTTTCCCCAACACTAGCTTCTAATCAAGCTAGCCACATTCTGATTTTGGGGATCATGTATTTAAACATGACACCAGCGTGCATACATTTTTTTAACTGTTGTCATCTGTTCCTTCCAGCACACTATGGCCTACTCTTTGAAAGGGGAAGGTGGAATGTGTTTTATACTTTTAATGTGTGTAGAAGGTGTTCTGTGTGCATTCGCACACAGGATCTAAGTTTTTAGTTCCATATAAAGGACTTTGGGGAGAGTGGAGTCAGTACTGTTTTAACTCCAGGGGAAACATCCCCATGAACAGGTGCCTCGGTGGTGGCTCAAACCCAGGCCATCAGATCACAAGCTCAATGCTCTTACCACTAGGCTATCCTGCCCGCCAAATACAGTATGATTTTAATACTAAGTCAAATGGTGTTCATAGAGAGAAGTTTTCAGACTTCAGCCTGGAGAAATAATTTATTGGAGAGAAGTTTTTATACTACTATGAAAAAAAAATGTACCACACATTCACATCTAAGGTTATGTATACAGAAATTTGTACTTTCTTCAGGTTACGTACACTACCAGTGTAAATATTATCAGAACAATTTCAAGCAGACTTGTAGGCATTTTTACCACCAGTGTCAGCTTTGTGATGAAGTCTTTGTAGCTTGCTAGAATTGTGGCAAAAATAAAATTAGAACAGTATAGTGTTTAGTGTGTTGAGGATTTTTACCTTTTTTTTTCAATAACTCTACCCCCAAATTATAATGGATAAGACTTTTTTAACTGAAGAGAGGTCCCTTTCTTTTGTTCAGTTGTTGCCTCTTTGCATTTGTTTTATAGTACTGCTGTCAGGAAAACACAGCACCAAGTATCTTGATCCTCCTCCACCTAGGATGAAACAGTTAGCACACTGTTGCTTGCTGTTGTGCTAACACTAAATTCTCTTGTGGAGGATCTAAATTTTGGGGTTTTTTAAAATAACGTTTTTATTGTGCACGATGTTTTGATTTCGTTAGATATAAAAATAATCAGTGGAGGGGTACTTGACTGAAACCATAACATATTTTTTCCTGATAATTCAGAGAGATTGTCTTTATATTTCACCTCAAATGTTGCCATTTTTTTCTTTCACAGCAGACAGACTTACCATCAGTGGAAGGAGAGGTACAGTCAAGCCCGACACAGCCCGCCGCTGCTGTGTCTCCAGGAACAGGACCCAAACGGTTACATGTGTCCAACATCCCTTTCAGGTTCAGGGAAGCCGATCTTCGGCAACTTCTTGGGGTAAGCGGAGCTGATTCACAGCGATGAACAATGTAGATGAAGCATTGACTAGTCTTGCCTCCAAGGAATTGATTCAAGCTGAAAAGTGGATTGAAAAAATGAAGGCTTTCAGTAAAATAGTTTTTCCCAGCTTTTATTATTGTTTTAAACAAACTTACTGATTATCTGATTCATAACTTAAGATGGGAAGACATATCAGATGAGACTTGTCATAATAAGAAAAGTGACCAGTGCTGTTCCATTTTAGTAGAAGTACCTCGTCTTTTTCTTTTCAGTTTCGCACCAATATTAAAATTTTTGTGTGGTAGTTACAAACCTACTTTTTATTCTTTTTTTAAACATAATTGCATATTTTCAGCATTGAAGTATTGAATTTTTTTTTAATGTTGACTTATACTGAAACCCTGTTCATTTTCTCAGAAAGAATAAGGGAAGTGGAAATATTGAATAAGATAAGTTGTCAAGATTTTAGCAACTTTTATCTAATCCTTGAAAATAATTAATTTGTATTTAGAAACAACAGGCATTGGATGTTACATTTGTTTTAAATGTGTTGTACTAATAGTGGGCTTACTTTTAAAATCAGTTCAAGAAGAAGTAAATTCTCTGTTTTTGTGTCACATTTTCTTGAAAAAGGGCCAGGAGTTTGTTTTTAAGAAGGGAGGTGGGTCTATAGGATTGGATTTGAGAAAAAGAAACAAAAAGTGATCATAATCTGAACTTGTATTTCAGCAATTTGGAGGCATTCTTGATGTGGAAATAATTTTCAATGAGAGGGGATCAAAGGTAAGTATTTGTCCGTGACTTATTTATTTGTAAACATGAAAACCTTAGACATACATGTACACAGAAATATATCACACCATATACACATACTCATATACATGCACAGACACATACCCACATGAGTGCATGTACTGCCATCCTTACATGTGATAAAACAAATCACAAAGAACATGTAATACACAGGCGCTCTCTCTCTCTCTCTCTCTCTCCTCTCTCTCTCTCTCTCTCTCTCTCTCTCTCTCTCTCTCTCACTCCTCACTCACTCACTCACTCACTCACTACACACACACACACACACACACACACACACACACACACACACACACACACACACATACATAACATACGCACACACACACGCACACACACTGTGCACATTTATAATTGGTATGCATATGTTGCAAGCAATACATTCTGTGACTCTGTCTGTCCCCCCCCCCCCCCCCTCTCTCTCTCTCTCTCTCTCTCTCTCTCTCTCTCTCCTCTCCTCTCCCTCTCTGTGTCAGTGTGTCTCTCTCTGTTGATTTTGTTTTGTTTGATCAAGGTTTCATATTGATTTAATTGGGTTTTTGGTCTTCCTAATAACAAAACTCAGCTTGCATACTTGATGCTATGTAAAAATGAAAAATAAAAAAAAAGGAATATTTTCTAGTGTTAGTATTCTGTGCAGTTGTACAGGATACAGTATGTCTCTATTGTGTCCTACCCCCCTTCCCGGCTTTTTTTCCCCAAGAAAACAGTGGATATGAAAAGTGCATATTTGCATTGCAGTGAAAGTGTCATTTTGTTGTAATTGGACATGCCAATTAACACGCCTGCTGACCTTGCAGAAATGGAGACTTGTGACCCTCCACCACAAAATGAGTTGCATTGCACCTGACCCACATGTATGCTTAGGAGCCATTTTACGTGGGTGAGGGCAGGCAGTCCATTCTTAAATTTCAATTGGTTATAAAACTATAAACTTTCTTCTCCCTTGCAATGAAGCATTAAAGCGTAATTTTGTTTCCTTTTGCTTTAAAACCACATTTAAAACACCCAACTCTTCAGCCTGACTACCTATCACGATGTAAAATGTGTCGGTTTCGCATTTCATCACTTCTTAGTGTCTCGCATTTCAATTTCTTGTAACTTTCCGTAGAATTATTTGATTTTCAACCTTTTTCTTTTTATTGGATAGCTTTTTAACTGCAGATTAATACATGTTCACAAGTTAAAATCTTACCTCTAGTGCAGTGTGACTCATTGTGTGGTGGAGGGTCATATTTACAGTGTGAATAGGTAAACTTCTGTAATTCATGGCAGGTTTAAAAATGTATAGAATATTATGGCCAGTTACGCTTTTTCAGAAATTTTATACTCACAACACATGTTTGGAAATGGAAATTTTTGATTAATCAGAAACCTTGGTCAAGCAAGTTTGTTTTAATGTTTGTTTTTGATAAAAAGTGTGATACCCTGTGTCAGAATTAGTGAAATGGTTAATCTTATAAACAGCCCTAGAATTCTATTTCCATTATGTTAAGTCTCTTTTAAGCTGAGCTGTCTATGGTGCTTTTTCAAGCATCTCTCAATTTTGGCAGTGAAATAACCAACTTTGTTCAGTTCGGAAACAATATTGGGTGGAATGAAGGAGCTTGGACATTGTTACCATTGCTTTGCAATGGTGCAAATTTTCTCTGTAAACTGTCCAAGACTTGTTTGATAATACTATAGAAAACTAAATTCATAGGGTTGACAATCCTTTTTCTTTTTTTCCAAGATGATTAGATGGACTATGTTTTAATAGTCGTGATTGTTATAAATGCATTTATTGTAATTTTCATTTTGATAAAAATGATATAAATATGTGAAAAGGAAAAAACACTGAGTGTAGACATCAACTCAAGAATACATTTACTGCCAGAAACTTGCAACACCTGATATTTAGCCATCATGTTATAAATCATGTGATAACTGCTATATTCTAGGGGAAAACTCTGAATTCTAATTTCTTTTTCTTTTTTTTTGCGTTCATCAAATTCTGATCTTACATCATATATATTTTAAGCTTTGTTAATTTGAAAGGAAAAACGAAAACAAAAATATACCTTACAATTGTTCATATTGTAGGGGGGAAAAGCAGAAGCACTGGCAGTTTATTGTATCAGTAAGATGAAATAATTTCACTTCATTCCACCACAAGTTCATTGACGGGCTGATAGAAATATTTGTCCTTCGTTTCTTAATTTTGGCTGTATGTATATGCAGGTGTTTCATTGAAGATTTTGTGATAGAAATGTTTTTCAGTGTTTACACACAATGTGCACATGCAAGTACGGACACACAAACATGTGCAGGCATTCTCTCTCTCTCTTCTCTCTCTCTCTCTCTCTCTCTCTCTCTCTCTCTCTCTCTCTCTCTCTCCTCTCCACACACACACCACACACACACACCACACACACACACACGCACGCATGCATGCATGCATGCATGCATGCACACATCAGAGCACACAAAACATATGCAAACACCTACAAGTTCATACAAATGAATCCATGCATGCACGCCAGTATGTTGTCCACACACACACACACACACACACACACACACACATACATACATACACACACACTACATGCTCTTACACAATGTAACCATGCATATGCACTCACCCATGTCTTTCCTTTGTAAATCTCCATCACTAGTATTTGTTAGAATTTTGCAGATATTACTATTGCCTTTTGAATAGTAAGTTTTCTTGCTGTAGCTGTATATATATTCTGTATATGAATCATTGTCATGTCTTTTTGTCAGTATTCCTCTTTGTAATGGAATGGCAGACAAAGTTGTTTGTGGTCCCTTCCTGGCCCTAAGTGGTGATGTAGCTATTTGCTCAACATGTGTCTTCAGTATGTGTTTGGAGTGGACCGCTCAACTACATGGAATGTGCCTTGGCATTGATTGTCTGTTGTTTGACTTTGTAGACCATGTTTTTCTTCATTGCATCAATATAGCACCATGTCACTCTGCTGTTTGTGCCTCCTGAACAGGTTTTGTGCATCGTCAGATGATCCATGATGACCAAGTGTGTCATGTCCGCATGCCATCAGAGTACTGTTTTTGTGTCTGCCTAGTGTTGACGCCCCTGTGGGAATCATCATGAGGGTCCCAGCTTTATTATGGTGTCTTTGCATTCCGCTGTTCGGGCTAATCCAGGTCTTTGCTCTTCCCACCCTGCAAAAGAGGATGGCTTGTTGCATTTCACAAACTTAATCTGCTACCTCTTTTATCACTTATACCACTTCCACTACTGAAGCGTACCAAGTCCTATCCCAACTGTAGGGAAGGATAGATAGCAATGTAATCAAGTTGTTGTCAGGGTGCAGTTACACTTAACTTTATCCTGAAAAGTTAAAATGCTTCATCCCCCCAAAAAGCAAGAGAAAATTCAAGAGAACTATTCCATTAAATTGTTTATCAAGAATGAGACCGAACTCTTTGAATGGGAGGGGGTGGGGGGATATATCTATCTGTATATATCCCACAATTATGCAGAGATTGTGAATCAATATAAGCCCTTCAAAATATCAAGAGGACGATTATAGAAGTTTTTTTCATTACTTCATTCAATCTGGGGTTTATTGTCAAACATGAGGCTTTTATCATTCTCTACTTCTTCAAAGGATTTTTCTTTTCAGTCTCCACCCAGTCCATTGTGTAACTCCACTTACCATCATTACTTGGGTTTTAATAGTAGGGATTAAAGTGTTTGGCTGTCTTTATTTTTCTGCGCCTTAAAAATAATTGTTTTTAATGAACAAAAGTTGTTTGTAATAAATGATAGATATGTCGTAGGTCAGCTGTATGCAGCTCTGAAAAGTTTACCATGATGATAACATGAGTCCACTTCAGAAATAATTTTATGGGTTTTTCATAGTCTGTTCAAACGAGCATTGGATCTTTTCTTCTTTTTTCAATCTGGCTCTCTCTCTCTCTCTCTCTCTCTCTCTCTCTCTCTCCTCTCTCTCTCTCTCTCTCTCTCTCTCTCTCTCTCTCCTCTGTGGGTGGACCAGCAGTTAACTCCAGTCAGAATGTGGCATACTGCTACTCCTGTCTAAATGGATCAGCAATCACTCCGTTTTAAAAGGGCCTGGTCAGAGAGAAAACCAACATTCAAACAGATTATGACTATTGTTAAATAACCTCACATTTAATTATTGCATGATTGTGAGCCTTATGAATTATGAAACAACAAAAAAACCAAAGACATTCCATATGATTTATGTTGATTTGCACGATTTAATGCATGCTCCTTATTTTCCTTGTGCATGCAGGGATTCGGTTTCGTAACTTTCGCAAGTAGTGCGGATGCTGACCGAGCACGAGAGAAATTGAACGGCACGGTGGTTGAGGGACGAAAAATTGAGGTGCCTGCATGATTATTTATTATGTGTGGTAGCATTACCAATCAGAGTGCAAAGTACAGTATGAACTGTGATCTGTGCAGTATGAAGAAATGCCTGCTCATTGTTTGTGCTCAGTGTTTGAATGTGTTCCTTTTTCTTTGTGAAGTTTGAGAGATTTTTTTCCTATACAATCATCAGTCTAATTTGAATATATCCTTTTTTTTTTCTTAATGCTGTCCAGGAAAGGTAGAGTAAACAAAAAGTAACTCATCCTTTTAGAACCCAGTGTTTGCGGTCTTGCAGTTTGTTGGAAGTTCTTATTAAATGCACGCAGTGAGTTATCTGGTACTTTTGCCTCATGTGCATTGTATATACATGTTTTGGGCATTTCTTGATGCTGTCCTTTTCAGTTGTTTTGATATTGTTAGCAGTATGCTAGTATTTGTACAAGTTCCTTTGAAAGTTAATGTGAACTTTGCTGAATTTGAATACTGATAGCAACAAGGAAAGCGGAAAAGATGGAGAACCTAAGAATGAATCTTATTTGAGAGGAGCTAGATAGGTGGGTGAAATTCAAGTTTTCTTTCTTTCAAAAACTAAATCCCCTTTTGTGCAGTCTCTAGGATATGCATGTAAATCTCTGACATAGCATTAGTGAAAGTATCAACAGTAAATATAATTATATTATTCGAGTTGTGACAAAGTCTTACAATAACTATTTCTTGTCAGAGCCTAATGTATAAGTCACTTTAAGTAGCAGTTGGAACTGATTTTGATCAAGAACTCCACAGCTAAACAGGTACAAACAAACATTGGTCAGAAGAATTTATGTGGTTTCAGTTCTGAGCACCTTGTTTTCTTGTGTATTAAGAGATTGTAAAAAAATAAAAAATAAAATTATTTGTGAGAAATATTAATCCAGTTGACAGTGACTACATTGTTTGTATCTCAGGATTGATAGTCCCAGCCTTGCTAAAATGTTGTGAGTTGTTCATGTAGAGTTGAGAATAGTTGATACAACTTATGTGGTTTCTCATGAATCAGGGGAAAAAGTAATTGATACTGTCTTACCAGACCTTAGATGTTGCTTTTTTTTTTTTTAAATCAAAGTAACAATTTTTTTGTTTAAAGTAACATTAATGCATGTTTTGCCCTCTAAAAATGGACACCATAAAAAACTGTTCTCGTAATAGAAAATTGTATGTGGACCATATTCAAAACCTGAAGAAACAGAAGGAGCTGGTGGTATGCACTTACGTTTTTATATGTGTTATTAATATAGTTGAACCTCTATCAGTCTGACTGTTCAGTTAATCTTCTCAAAATTGGAAAGTTTTCTGGCCTGTCAAACTGAAGTGTTTTCAGTATATCTCATTATCTGCTATACATTGCAACTAACTTGCAGAAAATTAGTAGTAACATCTATAACATCCAAAATGGTCAGATAGTGACAGGTATGTAATAGGTAATAACAAGGTTTATGAGATAGATCAGAAGTTCTCAGATATGTGTACAATAAGTAGTAAAAACTTTTCTGAAACTGATCAGAAGTTCAGTAAACAGTAACAACTTTTCTGAAACTGATCAGAAGTTCAGTAAGTAGTAACAACTTTTTCTAAAACTGATCAGAAGTTCCCAGATAGGTACAGGTATGGAAAGTCTGTACTCTGAATTCAGCATGAACATCAGTTATGAGGGCAACAATGACAACAATACTGTTTGTTTCTGGCTTTGTCCAGTTCAAAGAAAGAAAGAGAAGGACAATGAATGTTGGCCCAATCATATCCTCAGTCTACCATGTGATTGCCTAAAACTGAGTTGTACATGCGCTCTAAACAGATGTTTAAAAAAAAATAATAATAATAAAAAGGAGGGGAGGGGGGTTAAAGTTCGCCAGAAGAAAAAAAACGGGGGGGGGGGGTCAGCAGGGAAAAAAAAGAAAAAACTGAGCTAGGGGCATGAAACACAGATGTTCACACAAATTAAAACATTTTGTGAAGTGACATCCAATATATTTAAAAGGACCCATTCTTCCTCCTTTCTCTCATATTAAGTCTTTCTGTTTTGTGTGTGTGTGCCCACACGCACACATTCAAACCTGCAAAGTCCCCTCTTAAAAATCCCTGTTTGCTACAATCCATGTATTTTTTCTACGTTTTTTGTAAGATTAATGAACTGGTTCCCCTGTACTATGGCATAGCATGCCATGAAAATCAGAAGGTTGTTTAATTTCAACAACAACAAAAAAGTTCCTTGTGAATCAAATTTGATTTGATAAAATTGAACCATGAAAAACGTCTATCTGTGTGTTCACTGAATGAAAATAATCATTCATTTCCCTCCACCCTTAATTTGCATCACTTAATGCCATCTATTGTGGCATTGTTCCTCATAAAAGAGGGGGGGGAGGGGTGTTAATGTTTTCTAACCTTTTGTGAATAATTTTATGGCTCTGTAAGAGTGTTTATTGCTTTCCTGAACTGGCAGTTTTGAAGAAAAGTTAAAAGAAGAAAAATAAAACCTCTTTCAAGGTGTCCATTTTTAACTCTTTTGGAGTGTCCATTGTCAGTCATGAGAGGGAAAAGCTGGCATTAATGTTATTCTACATTATGTAAAATCAAAGCGCACCATCCATCCATGTTCTGACCAGTCTATCTCAAGTCAAGTCAAGTCAGTCAAAATGATCTTTCTTGAGGGTAAAAGATTAAGTTTATACAACTTTTTTTCATCCTGCCCTCAAAACAAACAAAAATCAAGAAAATTGATATATAAAAGCATTCCAAATACAATGTTCACACTTGTTGAAGACAAAAATCTATAAAGTTTGGGTTTTTTAATATAAATCCAGTTGAATGAGTTATATTTCTTGAGTACTACCCAAACCACATGTCACTGAATATTCAAAACAAGATTTTGGTTCTTGTTGAACAAAACGATGGACAGCTTTGGTTTTGCAGTTAGTTATATGTGTTTTATAAAGTGGACCAGAGGCTCTGAGTTGAATTGAACTTTGAATAAATGTTTTTATGCAAGTTACCATTTTATATAATTGTAACATACTCTTTACAACTTATTCAGTATGATAAGTGTTATGGCACAATATGTTTTAAAGTATTACAGAAAAGGGAAGAAGAAAAAAAATGAAAATAACACTAAGAAAAGTTTTTGACTAAGTTACTTGATTTTTATCCAGCCAAGATTTCTTTCATTTAAGATATTTTTCATCTTAATTTCCAGCACTTGACTTGGACTTTTGGTGAAATACATAATGTGTGGCTTTGTTTCATTGTTACATACTAGAATTACAGTTTACTTAGTTAATATCAGCATGTTTTCTTTCTCCACTCATAAAAATCTTACTTTTTGATGAAAATTGGAAAGAATCGGTGCTTGAAGTCTGTTGCATTGTGTGTGAAAATTATGAAGATGCATTATCAGTAATTTTGAGAAGGAATTTTAGATCGAGCCTCGTTTTGTTTTTTAACCCCCAGCCCACACCCTCCCCTCTTTGCTACCTCTTTTACTCCCTCAAAAAGCTAGCCATTTGGAATTTTGATATTGTGAAGTGGGGAAAAGTCAAAACAAGCTGATTGATACTGGTCCACTTTGCTGTGTGTGCGTTGTGTCTTTGATTGGAATTGAGTTTGTTGGGGATGTGTATAAAAATGACATGACAACTGAAATGTCAACTGGTGATTCTAGGTTAACAATGCCACTGCTCGTGTTATGACCAAAAAAGTGACTACACCCACTATTCCCAATGGTAAGCAATAATATGCTAAAGGTGGATATTCCATCCACAGATAGAGTCATGACATACAGCTCTTTCTCATTGACTTTCACTTTTGAGTGTGGAAAATACCAAACTTGATGATATCCATTGGTGTAAAAAGTAGTATAAGTTTGTGCACTGCTCACCTTGGTATATTGCATGCATGTTAGAGCATATGTGCTGGGAAATTTTTGTTCAGCAGGAGGTCAGTTGAGTGTTTCTATTTTTAACTTGAATGCTTGCTCATGTGCATTTATTCAAGATTGCATGCTGTATTTCATGAACCTGTCTGCAGACGTTTATAAATAACATTTTCACAGTTAAAACACCAGCCAGCATTATTTCTAAAGATACGGATTACAATATTAATTAAAGCAGTAATACTTCTGGCGAAGACTGTACACATTTCTCCTTTTTTTTTTAAAGTGTGTGGGTGCCTTGATTTGTTGGCTATTGAGAGAAGTCCTGCATGTATAGGTGTACATGTGTTTGTGTGGATGGTATGTGTTTGAGACTTTCTCAGACTTGCTGACGATGATTTTATCGTCATACTAACTATACATTGTTTGTCTTGTTACTTTTTTTAACAAATTGTTCATGTAAACTTCTAATTGTTTGTGTTTATGTTCTAACAGTTCAGGTAAATGACACATTTTTGTTTTATTTTTTAAGTTAAAACCATAAAAGACAAAATGAAGTTAAAAAAATAATAATAAAAATCCAACCAACACCAACAAAAAAGGCTGACAAAGTCTTGATGTTTAGCATTGTTTATTGAACTATATTTTCCCATATGACAGGTATTGATGGTAGTGCTCTGAGGTTTGAAATTCTTTTTATTTGGATGAACAAACCCATTTTTGGCATGCTTTATCAAAGATTGTGTGATGGAATGGATGTTTTGTGAATGTGAAAGTTTCAAATCCCCATTGTCAATCTTAGCTGAATGCAGTTACCATATTTTCTTCATAACTCTATGTGTGTGTATGTGTGTGTCTTTCTTCCAGCCTATTTGAATCAGACTTTAAGATATTTGGCCCCCAAAAAAAGAGAGGGGAGGGGGGCATGGCCTTGTTCAAATGTACTGACATCTTCCCCCTTTTTTATTCTTCTGCCACTGCCAGCAGTAGATCTGCAGCTTGCATCCAGCATCCATTTTCTTTCAAATTGACTTACCTAGCCCTTGATACTCTCCTAAAATATTATAAGTGGTGGTGGTGGGGTGCAGTTTTCTGCTTATGTGTGTATTTAAAAACCTTGGCTGCTTGTCAGATTATGAAGTACCAAGTGCACCACTTGACTTACTGTGTGAATCACAGAATGAGCTTGCTGTATTTGGAATTAACCTGGCTGGAAAATAGGCAAAGCACAGAGCTATAAACTTTGAAACCATCCTTGTCTATTGTGGAATGTGCCCAACTCTCCATGTAGCAATGATTGACCATTTCTTGTCAGTTTTGTACTTTGCACAAATGATGAATGAGAGAGAGAGAGAGAGTGTGTGTGTCTGAATGCAAATGACTTGTGTGTTCACAGCAAGATTTGTGACAGTTGTTACTGATTGTGCTTTGTGCACAGCTGCTGCACTGCGAGGGGTGGCACTGACACGTGGAAGAGCAGCAGCAGCAGCCGTGGCTGCAAGAGGAGCCTATGTGTCGGCGGCAGCAGCAGCAGCTGCCATGAGGCACCCCACTGCACTGACTGCTGCACCAGCTGCTGCTATTCCCTACACACCGTGAGCATGTTGTTCATTGAGGCTTCCTGTAACATCAGAAAGTATCTTTTACTGGGCCTGTAATGAACTTTGATCAAACAAAACAAAGCAAACAAAATAAAACCAGAAATGAAGAAAAGGCTCATATGAGGATTCGTTCTGCTCTTCAAGTTGATATATGGAGGAACAGACAGGAATTTTTTTTTAAATTGTGACTGAGGTCACCCCTGATATTCATTTCAAAGTTAATCAGAAAAAGATAACGTATTGTTCTGCTTTGAAAGAGTGCATTTGAAAAAAAGTGTGATTTAACAAGAGCTTTTTCTTTTGACCCTGTTGCTAACATTGCTTAACAAGAGCTTCAAAAGAACTAAGTGCTATTACATTTACTGAAGTATGAAGTGTACCTCAGTGAAGAAAACAAACATGATTCAAAGGCTGCACACACATGTGCTGAGGTTTTGTCTGTTTCAATGCTTGAATCAAGCTGGCCGAAAAGACCAGAAGATGGGTATAGAAACTTGTGAAAGTGCTTTTAGACTAAGCAAGAGATCGTCTCTCCTGACTAGCAAGATACCTTGATGCATATGCCAGATTAATTGGAAATCAGCTCTGCTGAAATCGAGGAATATGAATAGCTGTATAGAATGTCATCTGAAACCTGAATATATGACAGAGTTGGTCATTTTTGCTAGTGTCTGTACATGTCAAAGATCTTAATAAGGGCAAACTATAAACAATGATCTTTTAATTTAAAAAAACCAACTACATCTTTTTTTAATCTTATAAAAATGTTCATTTAGAAGTAACAAACATAGTGGTGTACAATACCACTCAGCCTAGGTATTAGTAAGGAAAGTATTTATGAGTGAAAATGATCACAACAGTTGCTGTAAAGTAGCATACTGTGGTTTAGAATTGAAATAAAAACCAGCATTTGTATATCTCGCCATTCATGTCAAACTTTTAAAATATATGTATGATTGGTTGGTGTGTGTGTTTTTGTAAAGTGATACATTTTTGTCCATGTTGGAGCCAAAATTCAGATGTACACAACACCACAAATGATCCACATTATCTCTTTGCACAGATGATGTTATCAAAGTATAACTGAAGTGTTCTTTTCTTCTGTTGGTGCCTGTAGGGGGGTGTATCAGGATCCACTGTTAGCAACCTACACAACTGATGGGGGAGTGAGATACCAGGTAGAGTTACATTTTCATCTTTGTGTGACTGCAGTGCAGAGTTTGTCAGAAGCGAGCAAGTGCATGTTTTGTTGGGTGGTGGTTTTGCCCAGGCATCAGGATGATATCGGAAACCCTTTTTTTTTAAATCTTTTTTTTTTAGAGGATTTATGGTCACATACCGTTTTGAGCACCTGCAGTTTCAGTGTAAGCAGTTTTTAGGAGTGTTGTGGAAAATCTCTCTCTCTCTCTCTCTCTCTCTCTCTCTCTCTCTCTCTCTCTCTCTCTCTCTCTCTCTCTCTCTCTCTCACACACACACACACACACACACACACGGGTATGTGTATACATTGAATTTTTTTTTTTAATGCAGCAATACCACACATAACTCTTCATAGGATACTTGAATCATAAACTTATCTGTTTTTGAAGTACACTTGATATGCCTGTTTTAAAAATAATAAAATGCCTGTTAACAGTAGGTGGGAAAAATTCACAAGAACCTTATAAACACAGCTCTTATAAGCAAAGCCATTATTAACTAAGCCAATGTGATGATAAAGGGACACTACTCGTCCAATTATTTTATTAGTAGTGCTCCAGAAATTCTGCATTTTGCAGCATTTCTGCATCTGATTACATTATATAGTCTCTGCTTGCACACATTTGTGGTTTTTATCAAATGATGTTGTTGTTGCAAACTTGTTTAATTTTTCAAAATGAGTAATACAATAAACATTAATATAAAAAACAAAAAATTTGAACATGTGTAGTGCACTCAGTTGGCACAAGCAATCTATGCAAGACAAAAAAGGAAAAGAGACATATATATGATACTAACAAATATGTGATGCAGACATGAATAAACTACATCATAATATATAATATATGTGTATGTATGTGTATATATATATATATATATATATATATATATATATATACACATACATACATACATACATACATACATACGCCTACAAAGAACAAAAATATTTGCTGGACAGAGACAGCAAGCAGGAGGCGTTTTCATCAACAGCTTTGACTAAAGCTAAGTATTTCAAGAAGAGCAGGACTAGAGTAAATGGTCTGAATAGATTGAAAACATTTGTGTGACTGCAGTGCAGAGTTTGCCAAAAGCGAGCAAGTGCATGTTTTGTTGGGTGGTGGTTTTGCCCAGGCATCAGGATGATATCGGAAACCCTTTTTTTTAAATCTTTTTTTTTTTTAGAGGATTTATGGTCACATACTGTTTTGAGCACCTGCAGTTTCAGTGTAAGCAGTTTTTAGGAGTGTTGTGGAAAATCTCTCTCTCTCTCTCTCTCTCTCTCTCTCTCTCTCTCTCTCTCTCTCTCTCTCTCTCACACACACACACACACACACACACACACACACACACACATACACACACACAATGAAGAAGAGCAGGACTAGAGTAAATGGTCTGAACAGATTGAAAAAATGTTTGCTCAAAATGTATATATTTTAATCATTAGTCTAACATAACTTACTTTCTTGTGGTATGGTTTGATAGCAGTGCATTTTGGTGCAAGTTAGTCGTGGCTTTGTGGACAATAAGGTGCTACAGATTGAGGTATTTGCTTTTGGAAAGGAAAAAAATGGAGTTGAAATAAAGTCCATAATGCAAAGCATCTAACCCTTTACCATTAGCATATCTTACAGAGAAACTCTCTGTAGTGTTCAAAAATGTGCACAGTTTTTTAAGAAAATAAGGTACCTCAAGTACACAAAGTGCTGTACAGTTACTATTGTTCGCAGAGCATTCATGTTTGGCCAAAATATTCATATGATGTCATACTTTGTTCTGCACCCCAAGATGTGTGTCCAACCTTCATGTGTCGTGCTGCAGTCCCCTCTTTGTCACCAAACACAGGTAACATTGCAGTGACATCGTGCTGTTAGTCTACAACTACCCTCTAACATATGCAATATATGTATGTGATTGAAAAAATAATAAGTGTGGTCCTGCCTGAATGTGTCCTCCATCGCATCCACCGTCATGGTAATCCAATCGAACATTCACACTTGACACAAAATTACTGTCACCGAGTCTACATTTTCTGAGTGGAAAGTATTCAAACATATTGAAAACAGCGTTGACTAATGCGCATATATATATACATTATTTACAAATATATGCTCATGCCTACTATTTACAAAAACACTAGTGTGTCCTTCACCAATAGCCAGTTACATGGCTGTCACAATGCAGGTGTCACAGCCCAGTGTTGCATCCAGGTGTGTTGGTATGTTTCTCAGGTGAAAATACTGATTAATTTTGAGAAATATGGTTTCCATCATAATAGTACTGATCCATGACTCAGAAAATGTCAAATCATTAGACCAGTAGAGATGAAGCGAGAGATGATGTCTATATCTATATCTATATCTATTATCCATATGCAAACGCTTGATCCCCATCATGATCAAAACTGGCAGGTAAGCCCTAATTTCCTCAGGTGTTGTTTCTGTCCATAATGGATCTATGACTAAGCCTTTCACTGCGATCTTTTGCCTGGCATAATTGTTCGTTTCATCCGCTGCAGTTTGAAAAAAATGTTGGGGCACAAACAAAACAAAGTAATATAAGGGCTTGGCATTCAGTGGGAGAGTTTGTGCCGGCCCAGTCGGCAGCATGAAGTCTTGCACTGTGCCAGGCATTTGTGCGCCTCGCCACGTCTGCAATGAAGCTAACGGAATGTTACCCTCAGCATCACTTTCCGACTCACTACCTTCTCCTATTTCATCTCCTTCTTCTACATCTACTTCAACATCGGGTTCAACATTTTATTCTCTTTCGAACTGTTCCACTTGAGCCAAAATAGCTTCAATTTCCACATCAGTATATTCCTCCCAAATCGTATCCTCAATCTTTGCTGCCATTTTTAGCTACAAGAAAGGGTGGGAAAGACAAAGCCAGTCACTGGCCAATTTTTTGTAAATGGGAGGCTGTATAGCACTGAATTTGGTGCCCATTCCTTCCTTAGTTTATGCTGACCTCAGTGGTATGTTCATTCATAGTGTGCGTGTACTAGGTAGAGCTTAGTGCATGAGGGAAATTCCCCACTAGGCTGAAATGACGTCAGGCGGGCTGCGGCGGGTATAAATAGATGCGGCAAGCAGGCTACAGTGGGTAAAAATGGGTAGGGTTAAAGTCACAGGTCAAAATAATAAAGGTGCTACAGGAGACTCCAAAGAAGACATGACTTGAGCAGCATTGTTAAGACAGTTGAATCAGTGTGGAGATGAATGGCAGATCTCTAATACACATCACTTCACATGACTTTTGTTTCTTGCTTCTTCTTCTTCTTCCTCTGTAGACTGAAATGTCAGGCTGGTCTCGACTTTTTTCTAATTGCTACAGGCATTTTCTGTGACAAACATCTTGAAAAAATAAAGTCATGTGAATGTAAACTTTGTTATAATTTAACTCACTTGGTCTGACAAGTTTGTTTGGTTTTTTTCTCTCTCCTTTGCTTTTCACCACATCTGCCCATTTGGAAAGGTCGGTTTAAAAAATTATTCTTTAAAGCTATTGCTAGCTAATGAAGTTTTAAGAACAAGGTTTTTTTAAAGACATTGAGTTAACTGATAATAAAATATAAAATGTCTTTCTTCCATATTTTAGCTCATGGATGTGCACAGAAATTGTTGATTTTTTTTTTAATTACAAGATGCAGTGGGGGACATGTCACAGGCTCACCTTACAAATACACTCAGACCAGCGAAATGTTTTCTGATGGGAGCATATGACATCATAGTGTCCAGCCATCAGCGCCTGTGTCAAAATGTCCACTGAACCGCCCCTAACCACCCGTCATACAGTGACTATAGTACAGCGCTTCATATAAGCGCTTTAGCCTTACTTTGCAGTTGGGAATAAAGCCTTAGATACGGGCATTCCTTCCTCTTTCTTTTGCGCCATTTTTCTTCCCGCTCAGGATGCTTTGTGAATTTGTGGTGAATTTTTTTTACGATCGTGCTTCGCTGTCAACCCAAAGAAAAACGAAACATGTCAGATTCGGACAGAGAAAGTGTAGCTAGCTAAAATGTGGATGAAATGTTTAGGTATGAGCCTATTAATGACAGAAATGTATCGGACATCGATGTCAAGAAGAGTGGGGTGTTGATTGTGACTATGAAGTAGAAGAAGAGACCGGTGACAGCGATAGTGATAGTGACTCGATAGGAGATGCGGTGACAAAGTGTATAATCGTGTATAAAAGAAAGTAGGTCAACTTCCAGAATTTGTACAAAGTGTTATATATGTGTGTGTGTGAATTGTGACAAGTGCTATAGAATTTTTGTGCTTATGGATGGATTATCTGATCACCTGAAATACTTCATGATTTATGTTGTTTTGTGTTATATTTTCTGTCTTTTTTTCTGAACCTACCTACTTCGGGGATTTTTTCAGGTGTAGGTATAGATATATTGATAGAATGACAAATGTTTTCGCAAAAAACCCATAGTAACTCATGCAAAACAAAGAACATACACTAAAACCTATTTTCTGTAAATATCAAGTCATTCTGACTGATGGAAATTTGTTTTATTATTGTTTATAATTGTGTGAAATTTTTGTGACTGAAAAATGTCATGAAAATTTTGCATAATTTTCATACTACTTATTGGTCACTAGTAACTCACAACACCCAGCAATTTTTTTCAGCACCATAGAAAGGGGCCTCAGCTGCAAAACTGTTGGTAAAATACTAATGATGGGTGTTGATATCCCTGTCTATCACCTATTTTACTAACGCAGGTGTGTTTTTCAGGTAAATAAAGGTTTATAAACATCCAAATAAATAAAGATCACCTATGCTCAAAATAAGTGCAAAAACTTAATTCCTAACTATTCATAGATTTTTGGTAAAAATTTGAAGTTATTCTGTCACATAGTTTATTTGTTGTAATTTTTTAAAGACAATACCCCAATTCGGTGGCCATGATGAGTCTAAAAGTCAGTTATACTTGGAAATAGTGATGACGTTTGCAGCAGTTACGGAAAGGTTTTAAACCATTGACGCTGGGGGCAACAGCAAAGTGAGAGGCTGTATGACCAGTGGCTTTTCCACTCATAGAATTCCACTTTACAGCTTAGTCTTTAGTGATCGATTATGACTCTCTGACTAGGAGGCTTGACTTGCACAGTCCTTATGTGCTGCAGCCCTGGGGGCTAGTTGGCCTTTGGAGAACATCTCCAACGCTGACTGTCCTTATGACCACTTGGCCGAGAGAGTGAGGATGTACTGTGGGCAAGGCATCTCCACTATAATCAAATTTCTGCCCAATTTCCAAAACAGCAGCTGCCTCCTCTGCTGTTTTGGAGGTCATCGTCGAAAACGATGGACTAACATGTCTTATCTTGATGCCAAAAGATTCTGAATTTCCAAATATTCCTGATGTGAAATGTTGGCACAAAACACCTGTGTGACTTAAGTTCCTAATGGAGAGTGTTTTGACAGTGTCAGGTATTATCAATAGCTTATATCTGTGTTGATTAATCCACCTCAGTACAGTCTTGTTTGTTGTTAAGTTTTAACAGATTTTGATTGTACATGAAGTGCGTGTCTTACAAGGGGTGTGTGTAACTATTGTCAATGGTGTGCCTCTTTACACTGCTGGCACCTCTACAGCTTGTATTGCTGTGTTTTCTACTTCTGCCACTCATTATTACTGTCATTTTAACTCCTGTTTCTGTGTTTAGGACCTCTGTTATTCCACAACAAATATAGCTACAACCACTGACGACTATAATGGACATGACAATGCTGTATCTGAGTGTGACTGAGAACTGTTGTGTGTGTGTGTGTCTGTCTAGTTGGTGGCAACAACACAGCCCTATGCCGCAGCTGCTGCAGGTTATGCGCCTGCTGCAACAGCCACTCGCTATGCAATACCTGCTGCAGTGGCTTCCCCATCACCCTATGCACCAGCAGCGTATGTATCCTACATCTGACCTGAATTTGTTTTCAAAATTGTCCCCAGAAATTTTCTTTATTACATTTCTTTTGCAATTACCTCAGCAAATTTGGTAGCTATTTTGCATAAATTCTTGGTTTATATTCAACACTGTGTTTTGGTTTATATGATTTATAATGCCTAGGTTTATTTCCAAGTAAGTTTGTGAAATTTTAGAAATCATGACTGTGATTGTTACATTGTTGCACATCCTCTTGGTGTTAAAAAGATAAAATGTATTCTTTTATGATTATCAGTTTGTAAATTTTAAGGATTCTAAAAACTGGTAACTGTGCGCAAGTAAGAGAGACAAACGTATATGCGCTGAGGGAGGAAAGAGAGATATAAATAAATACTATCCACAGAATGAGCTAAGACTTGCTTCCATTTATTATTATTATTACTAGACCTGCACCTCCATTTCTTCATCTGTAACTCCTTATGTATGGTTAATGAAGTATTAGATTTCTTTTTATTACACTAAAATTGTCGTTTCAATATGGAGAAGTTGCAAGAGTTATATTCCTCTCACCTGTAACCCCATCTTTAAGATTCTGTTGGCTTGTTTTGTTGCTTTATCGTTTATTCTTTGTCTTTGTTTTTCAGCATTGCCGGCCGAGATTATGCTGCTGAAACATATATTGGACACAGTATTGGGCCAGTCCCTGGCTATGGGGTATGTACTGTTCATTAAGTGTTTAAAAAAATAATATATATATATATATTTATATATACACACACACACATGTCAGGGGAAGAAAAGACAGGCTCCCAATGTGTCCTGAAAGGCCAAATGACGTATCTTTTGCTTCAGTACAGTCAACACTATATCTTTTCCCAAAGCATGCAGATGAAGGGGGAAAAAACTGCTGAGAACCTGAATACCTATTTGAGTTGAACTGTACATGTCTCCTTTTATCTGCTGAATTTTGTTCCGTATGAAAGAAAAAGTGAATTCTTAGAAATCATTCGTTTACTTGCTCAAAATCTGTTCTTTCATTTAAAAATTATTCTTCCATGATGTGGATGGCTGGTTGACTGTCTAGCACAAAGGAGAATCCATCTTGCCACATAGCGTTGGGCATACATACATACAAAGTTGGCCAGTTGCTAACTAAGTTAGTACAAAGAACTAAGTGACGTTTGTAGAGGGATTCCATTCCTTATCTAGAATAGCTAATACCTTATTCTACACACATGAGAATATATTTTCACTTTTGGATACCGACAAGAACTTGTGTTAAATCAGGAATGAGAGGAGGACATCAGCTGAGGTCCTGAGAAGCACTTTGTTCAGGACACCAGCTGACGTCCATTAGGCAGAGAACTGATGAACAGTTAAATTAGCCACTAAGGAAAGGACTGTACCAAAACTCCTGACTGTGGTTTGACTGAATTACAGAAGTGCATTTTGCAACAAAATGTTCCCTTTCTTTTTCACACAGGTATGTAAGTGTGGGGGGGGGGGGGGGGGGGGGGGGGGGGGGGCTTGTCCCTTTTTTTTTAAATCCCAGAATCACCACTGATTATTGACTTTGTAAAGGGAGACAATCTGCTGACACTGGTCTTTTTGCTGAATATTTTCAAACTTTACATACAAGTAAATGGATAGTTTCCAAAACATTATTTATTGTCTTTATATCTTATATTGTTTGGGTGCCTTTTTTTTATTTTGGTGGTAAGTTATGTTTGGTTTGGAGAGGGTTGTGTTGTTTTTTTAAATTCAAATAAGTGGGGTTTTTTCACTTTCAGATAATTTGGTCACACTTCACTCTGCCCTTTTCAGATATAACTGATTTTTATAGCCACCCCCCTTCAGTGTTCCCTTCAACTACCTTATTTACAGACATGAACATTTTCCGCCTTTTGGAAGAATTCAGAGATATATCTCATGTCTTTCTGTCTCTTTCCTTTCAAAAACTAAGCAAAAGTATTGTGGACACCTTTTTGGTCCAATGCAGGTGGCAAACTTTTTTTTTTAATCCATTGAAGAAGACAGGTAATGAAGTGCCTGTTTGGAAGCATAAAAGAAACAACAAAGCGCTTTAAAAAGTGCAGTGTACAATTTTATGATTTAGAGATTTTGCAAAGAAGGATTGAACTCAGCAAAACTTACAAAACCTCCTGTATTCGGAATGTGAGTTTCCAGTTTCATTCTCACATGTCAAACTACAAAAATTCTTCAGCTTGGGGGGCTTCACCCCCTGACCTTAACCTGGGAGGTGGCTCCCGAATCCCCTACCACGTGTTTCCATCTTTTGGATTTTTTCCATTGTCATCCCTGCTTAAATGCAAGGAGCACCACTAAATGTTATCCGTGATGGACTGATAATCAGACTTGACCTACATGAAACAAGCAGTTCAGTAGTCAGAGACAGATCTCCTCTCTTGGGCTTAACTCTTCTACTACCGCGTTCCGTTTCTCTTACTTACCACTGTATACCAAGTATTTTCTGCAGTGTCTTTCAGTTTCACACCTACTGACTTTAAAAAATAATAAAAAATCGAAATAAAGACAGATCTACATGAAACTTTCTGTACTTGTTAAGTTGTGAATAAAAATTCAATATTTCTTCGTTTGACTCTTGTGTGACTTGTTGTGGAATGCTGATGGCGATGATGTTGCGGTTGTTGTTGGCTAAGGTGGTTATGCAATAATTTTTAAAATATGACTATTTCAAGAGGTAAACAATTGTAAAGATGAAGTGAAATAAAATCAAACATGCAAAATAAGTAATAATGTTCAGATAATATTAGAATAACATGCAATCACACTCACAAACAAGCATACAGGCTGACGAACAAACAGCCATTGAAATCAGGTCACGGTTTGTTCCAATTTTATTTTGCACTTGTCAGTGAAAAACAGAAGAAAAAACCCATCATACTACCCACGAGTCACTAGCATCATTTTGCGAGTTTCTGGAGCCACAATTTTCACGAAATTCTTTCATTTTAAGCCAGTCACAGTCATATGCCTCCCTCGGCAGGATCGTTGTTTACACCAGCCATAGTCATCTTCATCACTCGAATCACCAATAAACACAGCACATCGATTCCACTCTGCAACTCTTGAATCCTCTGTTCAGCTTCTAAGTCCATTTCAGTCCACATAAGTTCAGATTCTGCCATTATTTTCACAGAAAATCCTCCAAAAAGTTCGTTGAAGCAGTCGCCATATTGATGCAGCTCCCTCCAAAAATTGTTACTCGATGACATCGCCGTAAAATCGAAAAAATCGGCACCAAAATCGATCAACTGAAGCCAAAATTGCAAATGGCGGCAGCTACACTATCTGGGAGCTCACTGCGCATGTCTAAAGCGATAAGGGGTGTGAGACCATGGTATATAAATAGCGCAAAGGGAGACACCCGGTGTCCCCAGGTATTCGGCGGGCACACCCGCCTGCGGCTTCGCGGACCAAGTAGTAAGAGGGCGGGTCAACCCGCCGACGGTAGTAGGAGAGTTAATATGAAGTCGTGGTTTGGCAATAAAGTCTTGTGTGCAGCATACACGTAAAGGCAGTAACAATAATTTCATGGAAAGTAGGCTACCAGTTTAGCGCTAAGAGATCTCATTGAAATTTTCAGGATGTTTACAAGACTTTGAGCTGTTGTAATCTGAACCAGAAGGGATAGAGAGGCATAGTTTAACAACTTGTCATCTTGCCATTAATTTTTGTTTATTGCTTTTGGATATGTGTGATGTATTTAAGATCATTGGTTTATAAAAATATTATTTAGGGTGAGGAACTTTTATGGCAGATGCCCATATATCAGACTTATGTCAGTATGTAATATATTCTGATGATTTTTGTCTCAGAAATCATGGCCAAAAAACCATTTGATCTCCGGCAAAATCTTGTCTAGACTGACAAGCAAATTATTCCTTTCTTTTGTTTGCAGGCGACAGTGTACAGAGGTGGATACCAAAGATTTGCACCTTACTGAAAGGAGACCGGACACTCTGAGGAAAGGAGTTCCATTTCTACAGTTCTTCCACTTTGATGGCATTGACATCATAGCTCTCGTGTTCATAGTCTGTTGTTTGTTGAAAGCTATGGTATGATGTTTCTTATCGAATGTGGTGTGGAGCCATTTGCCTAGACATACTTGTGCAATCACTTTTTCAAAGCTTAGAGATTTGAATTCTTTCCTTCTCTTATAGTCACTCTCTCTTTCTACCTCTTTAATATTTCTCTATTCCCTCATTCTCCCCTCCTCCCCTCCCCTCCCCCTTTTCTCGCTCCCTCTCTCTCTCTCTCTCCCTCTCTCTCCCCCCCCCCACCCCTGCCCCTTCCTTCCTCCCTCCTTTTTTCTCTACCCCTTCTCCTCTTTCACTCTCTTTACCTTCTTGCCCTTCCTTTCCTCCGGTTCTACTTTACTGCTGTGTTCCGTTTTTCCCATCTTTTGTTGCGTTTTTCAGATTTCTGAATTGTTCTGTTATGTTATGTTTCTAATTTTAGACTTTTGTGTTAATTCTTTGTGTGTTCCACACCACAGACGCAAACAGAATCACAAGAGATTTTCCTGTTCTTGAAATACTCAATTGATATTGCAAGCTTTACTTTGGACAAGAGTATCTAGTCATTTGTGTACGGTTTATACCTCCGACTGTTATTGACCATGTATTGTAACCCTGGATTTAGTCAGCTGATTTCGTTTACTTACTGTCTTTGTGTATGTGCCACAGTCTGCCCGGTTAATGCGTCTAGAAATTGATTTGTTTTGGAAGCGTTAGCGTTCTGACTCAGGAGAAGTAAATGTTTGAGCCTCACACACATGAGGTTGATAGGGGAAGGGATGCACAAACAAAAAGTAACTGGTATGGTTCCGGCAGGTCATGGTCCTGAGAAACAGTTCTAGAAATGTAGTATTGTGGTACTTTTCATTTGGTTTCATTGACTTCCATGAACAGCAGTACACAATTTTTGCTGTTTCAGAACTTGAGCGGTAGTTTCTCACTGCTTTGTGCTGTCAGATACAAAAACAAAATTTAATTGATCATTTAGTTTTCAGTGTAAGCATGTAGACAGCTAGTGAAGAGTTGCCTCTGTAAACTTATCTTTGTTCAAGAAAGTAGAAATGAGATATTAGAAGAAGAAGAAAAAATAATGCTGTATATAGGGTCCTAATCAACAGAGTAAGGAATGGAGTAGATTTAGGTGGGAGTGTGTTTTCGACATATGTAGTGATTGTAAAATGTTAGGGAATCTATAGGTTGAAAACTGCTGCCACACTGTCTGTATCCATTGAAAGAAATCCTGGTCTCCAACTCAGATTGGAACTGTTCAGAACATGCTAACTTCTTAGGAGCCCAAGACAATCCCTTTGTAGTGTTGTTATCTGCCATGCTAGCATGATCAAGTTCTTCCTTCAGTGCTTTTTTGTTTGTTTTCTTGAGCCACAGAAGTATTTGAATCACATGTACATAGTATTCATTGTCATTTGATAACATAATGTCATGCTGTTTTTGTCACAACTTAGTCAGGGGATCTATGTAACCATGATGTTTCAGAAGTCAAAACTTACAGTATGTGCTGTTCACAAACAGACTGTTTGAAAATGTCATGTTGTACATGTCTTCAACTAGCACTGCTGAATTTGCAGTGGTTGAAAACTGCACAGGACTTGAACTGCTGTTAATGGAATCTCTTAACTTACATTTCATTTGAATTGTGTTAATACCCATGACCCCCTCTCAGGCCCATCCCAGGAGAATCTAAATCAAACGAGTGTACAGTTTGTTTTTAATCTGTGTTCACATAGCATTTTAGACTGCCAAATGAATGTCTTGTATCATTCACGCACATCCTCAGACATTTATCTCAGACTGCCTGTGAAAGATTGACTTTGTAACCATGTCATGTGGCCTGAAAGCTGCGAGTAATGTGGAATGCCTGACCTTGTGAATTTACATAAATGTGTGTGCGCGTGTGTGTGTGTGTGTTCATTCATGCGCGCATAAACATGTGCGTGTGCCTGCATGCATGTGTTGGGAATTTAATGTGCAGACTGAATTTTTGTAAGAGTTGTTGATAGCCAGGATACCATCTAAGTTCAAGTATTACTTGTTTGTCTATGTTAAATGGAGGTAACATTGTTTTAATGGTGCTATTTTGTTCTGTTTTACAAAAGTTTAGTAAACAAAAAGTAAAAGCTTCCAGTTGAAAGTAACTGTCGAACTTATTCTCCCAAACATGTGATGGATATCATCAGGTGCATTTATGTCAGATTTTGTGTTCAGAGTATTTGGATTTGCCAAAAGAGTCTTGCCTGTATCCAGCAGCCATACAAAATTTGTGAAATTTGACAAGTGAATGATGAGAAATATTGCTAAATTGTAGCTGATCAGAAAGTTTGGGGCAATCTGGTATGCTTTGAATTGCTAAGTTTGCCCATAATTTTCAGGTGATGTTGTGTACAGATATCCACTTTATTAAATTAGTATTTTGGTCAAAACTACTGTTGCTGTTCTTTCAGGTTACTTATTGTTAGAAATCTCAGTGTTCTATTGACAATTGTCAGTTTGCACTTGCAATTCTTTATTTATTTATACAATTTTTGACAACTGTTTTTATTAAAATTGATATATTGCAACAACAAAAATCAAAAGTTTTAATGTATTCATTAAACAAATTGAAACCAAACAGTTTGTCATATCAGATTCTATATCAGAAAACATAATATTGAGGTAGATGGGGGAAGTATTGTTTACAGTGGGAAAAGTCTGGTTACTTTGATGTAGAGCTGTGTTTGGATTGTGTCTATGGCTTGCGACTGAATGTGGCAGAGAATGATTTATGAA
This sequence comes from Rapana venosa, assembly GCA_028751875.1. NCBI lineage: Eukaryota > Metazoa > Mollusca > Gastropoda > Neogastropoda > Muricidae > Rapana > Rapana venosa. The sequence goes on along the minus strand of CM054134.1, from coordinate 1,904,314 downwards.
AATATCCTGCTGTGAGGCAAGAATGGTGTATGAAAGTTTTCTCTGTTGTTGTTGTGTTCATCTTTGAGTCGCTAAATCTATAGACACTCCTGTCTAGTCACAACTGAACTAGATACTGTGACTGCCAACCACCCACTGCCTCCTCTGTTCTTCATATAAATCTGTGACTTCTAGTCTGCTCTTGTGCAACATCACTCACTGCCCATGAAGCAGTGGACGCTGCAGTCATATCCATGTCGTGTCGTCATCACTCAACTCTTATTATGTCTCCCGTTTTGCCTCATTATTGTAGGGCCAACCTCAAAAACCAAAGTGAATGTCAGTTGAACACAGTCAAAGAACAAGATCAAAATTCATCCTGTTGAGTTCACCAGAAAAGATCTACCTCCTGGCCAGTATTGCATTGTTAAACATAGCATTTGTTCGTTGTCATGAACAACTTCATGTGGTTGGCTTCGGTGGGTACTGTGGATGTCTGTCTTTGGTAGCACACCTCCTCATACAAATGATCAGCAATAGCTCTCTTCACTGAGGATTTTTAGCATGAAGCTATCATGAATCAGAAGGGTCATTATGGAGAAGCACAAAATAGAAACAGAGGATGGCTGTGTCTATGCTTTAAAGATTTTAACTACTGCAGATGCATAAAATTGGGTACACTTTGTCGTGAATGTAGAATTTCAGATAGGTTTTGTGAAGATTCATAGATTTTTGTTTCTTTATACCATCAGATCAGCAGAATTTTGATTGACTTCATGAGGACTAATAACCACATGAATTAAGAGAGATCAGAATGAGAGACATACCTTGAAAAAAACTAGTTAAGAAGAGCAGCTTCTTAAGTGAAGATATTTGCCACTGGAATCACATCAGAGACAGACTTTCAAAGGGAAAGCCATTGCAGTAAACAATTCACTGAAAAGTAGTCTACCCTCTTTTGTTCAGGTTGGTACTGTCATGTTGGGCGATAGGTCAGTTACTTTTTCCTGCAACTCTGCCTGTGTGGCTGTAGTACCATCAGTACAGCCTGTTTCTGTCTTTCTCTCCTTTTTTTTTATGCCCCCTTTTAGGTGGCTACAGAGTCATTTTCGTATTTTTATTGGAGTGATCATTGAAGGAGGATGCAAGTTACAGAATGAAATCAACAGAGATCAGCAGTTTTTGATTGCTGGTCGTAACTATATTGAGGAAGTCTGCAATGGGAAAGTCTTCAATGAAACATCACATTAGATTATAATCATTTTCTATGGAGCACCCATCCTTCCCCCCCAGTCCCTTGAATTTAAAAAAAAAACATTTTCTATTGTACTTTGCCAAAGTGGACTTTCATTCTACTTTCCTTGGATAGTGTAATCCTGAAATGTTGGATGGCTGAAATTACCAGGCTTCATTTATTGTGCCGCCATTGGTGCACTGCAGTCTTGATAGCCAGTTTTTGGCTGCTTATTTGCCAGCTATGGCCCGTGAATTCTTTTGTGAATGTTAGTTTTTGTAAATCTGGGAGGTGTGTCTTGCATACTAATACACTCTTTTATTTGAAAAAGCGGCATCACCCCGGCTCCTGTTTGGTCTTTTGGTGTAGTGGTATCGAAGCTATCAGAACAGACCTATTCCATGATACTGTTGATCATGTTGTTTCTGTTTTGTTTTGAAAACGGAATCAATCCACATCTGCTGGCTTTTTCAAGCGCAAGGAGTGACAGATGCTGTTTAGATGCCTAATCCCATGCACTCATGAAGGAAATGTTTGCCCTCTCTAACATGCATGCTGACTGGGTTGCTGCTGAACCAGAGACAACCATGGTCTGTGTTTTTGTTTTGTTTTGTTTGTTTCTGTATCTGATGTACCATATTGAAGTTTTTGTCAGTAGCAAGATATATACTGGAAAAAGTGTGGGCTTGCCCGTTGACATGCATGATACAGGTATTGCTGCTGTTGAATGACTTGCAATCAAACTCCTGAAAAGCATGAGGGTCAATTTCATACCATGTGTGGGTGTATCACTTTTGTCTGCACTTTTTTTTTTTTTTTATTGTTTGTACAAAAAGCAACAACTTTTTTCCTTAATTATATGTATACTCCACGTATTGTTAGCTTTCAGCATTGGATTTCACATTATGTAGCAGTACTTAGGTGGATGCATTAACATGTTCATGACCGTGGCCATGATTTTCTTCCCTTTCTCTCCCACGTTGCCGCCTTGCCCTTTCTTTTATACAATACATTGGACATTTTGCTTGCCCTAGTTAAGTAGATCTGAGGCTGCGCCACTGGGACTTGTGCTTGTATGGTTTGTTTATCATTGTCTGTAACGATACTTTTGTTTTTCTTCCCTTTCCCCCCATTTCTGGTATGCCGCCTTCGCACTTTTTAATTTTCCTGTTTCTGTTAAAAGTTTGTAGATGTGGCACGAATTTGAAAATAAACTTTGTGTAATCTTCATGCTCTACACTAGTCTGTACTGGCCTTTTCTTGGTACACTGAACTTCCATCTCTCTGTAAACATTTTATAATGGGGGGGGGGGGGGGGGGGGGCTCTTTTTGTGTGTGGCAACTGATAATGATTGCACATGTACTTAGCCATGTGAGAGTGTGACCTAAACAAGAAGAGGGGGTAGAGTCTTTTGTCAGTGTTTTCTTTCCAGAAAGCAATTACATGGATATTCTCATTTGTATTATTCATTGAGTAGAGGGATCTCAGTGTCTCTCCCATTCAAACACACATACACACACATATACTCCGCATCTCCAGGTTTTTATCCTCTAATATCACTGATAGCGAAAAGACGTAAACTATGAAGAAGAAGAAGAAGAACACACATACACTATACAACACACTTCAAGCGTGCGCGCATCAACATGGGAAACAAAGACTTGAAAATGAATTGTCCTAGAGGTAGAGGAGGTGTAGCACAGCTGATGATGGAAGTTCTGTACCACGTGTGCTGAATGTTGTTGATGCATGATGGAAATGATGACCCAGTTTGTTGGTACCTGGAATCCGGAATGTGCATGAGAATTGACTGGCATGACAGGTGGTGATTGGTGTGGGTTTTGGAGCTGGCTGGCGGTTGTACTAACTGACCTGGAAACTCTCCTCCTTGTGTCTTACTCTTGCTTGTGTGTTGTTCGTTTCTGTACTTTTGTGACCTCGACTAACGGAGCTGGACGCTCTCCCTTCCGTCCTCTCCATGGTTTTTTTTGGGGGGTGCATGCACCCAGTGTTTGTTGCTATACCATAGTTTTTAACCCTCCTGAACTCTCTCTCCTCTCTCTCTCTCTCTCTTTCCCCTCTCCCTCTCTCTCTCTCTCTCTCTCTCTCTCTCTCTCTCTCCACTCTATCTCTCCAGAACCAAACTACTTAAAAAGTTTGCTTGCAGCTGGGTTGTTGTTTTTTTAACTAACTGACTTCAGTTTGTTTCACAAAATGTTTATTCTAAAGCATGCGCAAAACAGTGTTGTCAACTAAGAGTGGATGTGAATTACTTCTTCAGTCCAGGAATGAACATTTTGAGGCTAGAGAACTTATTCAGGTGAATATTTTGAGACCAGAGAACTGATTCAGTAAGTCAATGAATTATTGTGAAGTTGTCATGCTGACCAGCAAGCTGCACCGCTCTGCTGCTCACCATTGTGGAGAAAAGATGAGAAATGATGTGTATGACAATCAGGTCATGTATAATGTGACAAAATGTATGCAGTTGCTAGCAAAGCAGTCATCTTTTTTTGTTTGGTTGGTTTGGGGTTTTTTCCTTGGCAAGGGCTCCAAGGTACACCAACAGTGAGAATTTGCGTATGTGACGGTTTTTGCCCACCATGAAGGTAGCTGCCACATTCTAACTGTGGGGATGTCATTTATTTTAAACTTAACACATCTGTGATGGGAAGCACGGGACATAGATGTCTTGCATAAAGGAACAGGATTCACAGGGATTCTCCCCACATTTTATCCAGTTATTTCCCTTGGTTTGCTCCTTCCAGAATGTTTTGACAAAGTTGTTCCCCCCCCCCCCCACGTGTATAGAGCAACTTGAATGAGTATTATTATTTGGTGACAAAATGTAGTAGAAATCATGGCTTCTCTTTTTAGGACATCAGGTGTCTCCTTGACCTTGACGACAACAATTCTCCTGATGAAAACAAAGTATATTCTGTTAAGGACATTGATTCAGAAATTGATTTGGTAAGGCTTTCGACAAGTGCTGAATAGGTTGCAACCATCAGTCCAGTGATGGCTGAGCATAACTACATTGAATGTGACATACTAAATAAGAAAGTTAGCGAAAACAACCAATAATAGTACAAATACAAAAATAGAACATTGATTTTGGAGATCCATTTCCATGACCACGTTTTCATAGGCATGCCAAACTTTATTTGATTTTGTCCACAGTGAAAGATAGTCAACAAAGAAAACAAAGTTGGGGTGGTTTTTTAATTCAACAAAGGAAACAAAAGTTTTTTTATAAAAATTAAGTACCTACTCGCCCCAAATTTTCTCAAGACAACTGACAGGCCAGTTAAACAGCAGACATGAGGCAGTCCAGTCACACTAGTGATAGGGAAGGAAATCTTGTCCACAACCTTTTTACCATCCTCTTTTACATTGTATAGAAAGTGAAAGAAATAAGAAGGATAAGAACACCTGAAATTCATTTGTTACTGCTGATCATTTTAAGCTTTGACAAGTTTTTACAATAAATCATCCATCCATGCTGGAGTTTGGCTGGAGAGTGGAGCTGTCAGATTCAGTCGTATGGACCAGCTGTTTTAAAATGGAAACTCTAAATTCTAAAAATCTGTCAGTCACTAGAACAACAAAGATCAAGGGATGATATATGTTTAGAGATCAGAAAGAGATGAACAGAATTAACTGTAGCCAACAAGTTAAAGTGATTTACAACTGATGCGCTTGTTCACAGAAAGCATCTTCAGTATAGTTGTTCAGAACATTTATGCTTAAAATGCTTGAGAGGGTGTGTGGAAGAAATATGTTGCTGAAGTGAAAGTCACGAGTTAAAGAAACTGTTGTGGCTTTTCCCCCCCATTTAGAGATGTTAAAGGATTTGATTGCAGCATTCAGCGCTGTGCCAAAGAGGTAATGAGTCAGCAGGAATTTTGTCTTTGCTGGGTGATTGTTTTTCTCTCACAGGTCAGTGTCTGAACTAATTGGAATTTGTGGGTGTTTTTCTTCAATGTTGTCTGGTTGGAGACCCATAAAGCAAAACAGACTTCACACTGATGTGAAGTCTACCCTTGATGATGTTTCTGATACCTGTAGGCTACCACCATCTTTACTGTGCTCAAGCAGACAGACAGATCAACTTCTTTGATTTGGCATCTTCACCGCTTGATTGGATGGGGATTTTTGTCTCACTGTGTCATTCATCCGCATGGTTTCAGTTTTCTAGATGTGTATTCTGTAATCACTGCTTCCTCAGTCAGATGCTGATAGTGTTGCTGAGTGATTTGATATCTGTATGGGTGGAATCCCACATCATCTGAAAAATCCATGTCATCCGTCTTTTAGGCAAAGTCTTTGGGGATGCCAGTGTTTTTGCTTTCTGTCAGCATTTGCTGTGCTTTGCTGGACGATAGTGATAGATTTAGGCATAAAGGGGTTGCATAAGCTTCCAGATGACCTCTATCCATACTGCAAAAGCCTTCTTCAATCAGATTTACAGACATGGTAAATGTATGGGTGTACCATGGAAGCTTCATTCTAACACTCACTCATTTTTAATGTACTATGCTGCTGTCTGGTTTGAAAGACACCTGTCTTGCTGGGTATTGATTTCAGCTGGTTTTTCTCCTGATGTTGCTAGATGAGAGATATTCTTTTCTCATCTTTTTTTTTTTGACATGGCTTCATTCCAGAGTGAGTGCAAAAAAAAAGAGTGCAGTATCTTGGGTGTTAGGTTGCCGGCCTTAAGTGCTTCAGGCTGGGTGTTTCCCAGTCTTTTAGGATCTGATGGGCTCTGTGTCTTCAGCCTTCATGTGAAAGAATTTTGTGTCCAACTAATGGAAGTTATTGTAGGCAACATGGTTTATATGAGGAGATGTGTTCAAGATCTCTCTCCCATGTTAAGCTTTGTTCAGCTATATGGACTACATGTGCTTTTTGGTCTTTTTGATTGCCTATGGGTATGATGAAGACAGGAAAGATGGTTATGATTATAATGTTAATCATCATCATTGTAATCATAATGATAACTGTAAAGAATATACAACTACTAACTGTAAAACAACAGCCCATGGCATCCACAGTAACAGACAGGACATTGATTTACATCCAAACCTGTGTGCAAGACGATGCATGCTTGCACATACACATGCAAAGGTGCACACATTGGCACACACATGTGCAGTTACAAACAAAACACTCCAAGAAAATCATCATAAATGCAGCAAATGTTTTCAGTGAATTACACCATAAATCCAAACTTTTTGACACCCTTCAAAAATGGACTGCCTGTAATAATTTCAAGAATAGTTCAAGCAATGTGATGGGGGGGGGGGGGGGGGGGGGAGTCAAATTAGACACTGATAATTCACACAGCTGGAGAAAAGAGTCTTTAATCAGTAAACCAGGTACATCAGTGTGAAGTGAAGTGCTGAGATAAAGGGTGCTGGCAGGAGAGTTGTGAGCTTGCATACACTGAAGGAGCATGGGTTATTTTGGGGGAGGGAAGGGGTTCCACAACACACACACACACAACCTAAACCACACACATAGGCATGTGTGTTGTGTCGTAAAGTGGTTGTTGTCATGAAGTTGGCAGCTAAAGGTAGATTAGATAAGAAGAAGAACTTCCCTGGTGTGGAAATTTCCCTTCTCCCATCTTTCACCAGGTGGACTGCCAATGCACTGACAAAAAATTGGACAACAAATATATTACAACTCTGACAAAACAACAGATTTTTCCAGGAAAGTTGGGGAGAACTCATTTCATGTCACAGTCTCAACAGTGTCTTTTATCTATTTTATATCTTTTTATTGCCTTATTTTGGGTTGTGTTTTCATGTGTGTTAATAGAAAACGATGTACTAAGCAGTTTTAAAATAATTTCCAGTTATGTTTGGACCCGGTTCATGCTGTTGAAGTAAAATCCATTTAGCGACAAGAAAACTTATTGCAACCTCACACATGCACGCACACACAAACAACACAACACACATTGCTGTCTGTGACATAAATGCATGACTGGTGAGAATTAGATCTTAATTGGAAAGTATATTCTTACAACAAAATAATGAGACTGGTACAACAGACGGCACTCCCTACGTTTTTAGCTACAACAATCATACCTGACCATTATAGTTTTATGGCAGCTTAAGAAAGACAAATCATGGTGGAAAAAAAGAGGATTTAATTTGTTCTGGTTGACCACCATTTTTGGGCCAGGAATGGGTGCTGGGAGTTTTGTGTGTGACAGTGATGGGTGAGATAGATGGAAGAAAAATCTCCCTGAGTTTGAACAGGCAGGCAAGCAGCATTGTGTAGGAGCTTTCTGAACCAGGCAGTGGAACAGCCAGTACCGGCACTGTACTGCTTCACTGAAACTCTCTCTCACACACACACACAATCTCTCTCTCTCTCTCTCTCCTCTCTCTCTCTCTCTCTCTCTCTCTTTCTCTCTCTCACTCTCTCTCAAACAGTTTGTATGATAAGGGGTCAGGTTGGCTCAGTGGGTAGGTAGGATGCAGTTGGCACTTGATTCATGAGCCACATGTTCCAGTCTCACTGGCAGCCCACAGTTTGAGAAATATCATCTTGAAAGTCAGAGTTTGTGCTGACTTCAATCCCCATCAGATCCTTCAGATGAGACTTGAGCCTTCTCCAGCTGAACACTCTGGGGTCACCCAGAATATTATGCACTCTCGCTCATCACACCTGGGAGTCGCCTTGAGACCAAAAGTACACTCAGGATTTGGAAGTTTGTGCCTCTGACTGTTTTCAAATAGGCTACCTCGCTATATAGGTATCCACACTCCCTTCAGAGGCACATGCTCAGACAATCTGACAGGCACGTTGCCTAAACCCCATCAAATAATTATGAGCAGGCCATTAGGCTTGGCCTGGAGGTGACACACCCTTCTAGAAAGAGATAATGGAATAAGCATGTGTATGCAGCTTTGTAAATTTTGTCATCCGTTCCCAGGCACAGAATGGCCTACTCTTCTGGAAAGCGGAAAAGATTTTAACGTCTGCGCAAGATGTTTAATCCCCATTTAAACCCAATTACCCTCTCCCCACCCCACCCATTCACTAGACCTTGAGCTGTAGTCTGGGTGCTACAACAACTTTGAAGTTTGCTCCTGCTAAGAATGAGTGAAACTGCTAAAATGACCCATTGGTTGATTATAACCCATCTTGACCCAAAAAACTTGGCAGACTGGTGTCTAAAATTTACTACACACACACACCTCACTACATGGTGGTTGCACACTGTTTACATAGGCAGAGATAGGTACCGGTACATAATTATTGTTCAGCTATTCACATATGCACCACTAGGCCCATTTTATGGACTTTTTAAAAAATTTACTACTATATCATTTTTATCTGACTGCTTTGTAAATACTGAGGCCCTTGAGATTTAAAAACTACATAAAAAGAAAAAATAGAAATGCCAGCAAAAAAGTCTACTGATATGTGTTCCCACTGTTTATAAAATGATTTCCCACTAGTAGATGTCGGCATTGGCTTCAGCTACAGCCCACTCACTGATGCAGCCCACTGCTTCATCCCGATTCAAAACCCCTCCACAGACAAAAGAACGAGTTTAGCTGTCAGCCATAAACACGGACAGTCACGCTATAGGCTACTTACTAGTAGTGACAATCAAAAGGAGAAGGAAGCAATGCTGACTCAAAGGCCACAACTAATGCTCTCTAAACTGAGCACCGCGTAGTGTCCCGTACGACCACAGATCTACAGGCGTCGACAAGAACTTAAGGTCGGCTCCCTCTCTCTCTCTCTCTCTCTCTCTCTCTTCACATCTACATCCACAAAAATTTGGTCAACCTACATTGACCACATCTGTGACTCTTATCAGCCTGAAGGGTATGTCTACTTCCACGAAAACGCAAGACAAGCAACAGCCTAAACTAGTTAAGACTGCAGCTGGCCAGACCTTCCCACTCGGTCGTGTCAACCTGGGCCGAATCTATGAGGCAGCTGAAGCCATGAGGTCAACTTCAGTTGTAACAACAGCGTGCGCACACACACACGCACAAGGGTATATGGATGTCATTTGCGCTATTTTTCCCTATCGAAGTTAATTTCGCTTTGATTTATTGTCTGTCGTCGATTATGACGACACGATTCCTTAGATCCAGCTAGATGCCTTCGATCGCAGATACCAATTTTCTTCTTTTATTAAATTCGTACTCACCTGTACAAATGCAGATGCAATCACACGAACTGAATTTAAAGTCCTCGCGGACACAATTGCTGTGGTCTAGTTCAGCCGACGACCAAACACTGGCTGACATAATAATAATAATTATATATAAAACGTTCCAAAGTCCTCAGGCTGTCCTCTTCTCCCCGCAGAGTGACAGTCTGTTATTGACTTGTTGAAAGCATGCACAGACAGAATGAAATGCCACAGACCCACAGCACTGATTATGTCGGTTGTGCCGTGTTGCCTTAAGGCACTAAGGTGGTAAATCTGGTGTTTTGGGTGTGTTTTTGTGGTGGGGGGGAGGGGGGGTAATTTTCATGAGCAATTCCCCTTTTCTCACCAGGTTGTACAGTTTCCTTGCAGTAAGTGTTCAAAGCGGGTGGGTGGGTGGGTGACTGAATATCACCCAAAGATGCCCAGAAGCAGCAACCAAAAAAAAAAAAATCACCACTTGTAATGCGCTCAATACAGTAAGCCCGGTGCGTCTTTCTGGTTTACCACTGTTGTACAATGACTGTCCACTTTCCACGTCCTTGCGAAAATAGCAGACCTTTCACACCTGGACCAAAGTTAATGTCGAAGTGTTTATCGAGTGTAATATGTAAAGTGACCAGTTTGGGTAGCAACCTGCATGTGGGGAAGAAAAATTGGTCCTTCTTGCCCCCCCCCCCCCCTTTAAAAAAAACCCAAACCATCTAATCTTTATGGCAACAGGTAGACAAAAACCTCTATCAAAGTGGGAAATAACATTTATTCATTGCAATGTGTTATGACAAGGACAGATGACCTACAGCCCTTAGCCTCCCCCCTACCTCATAGTGTCACGCCGCTTTCCAGTTATCTCAACACACCAAAATCAAAAGCAGAAATAGTGTAGGATTCTGATGACAAAAATGAGCCGAAGAGTGTTCGGGGGAATCTAATACAGATAGAAATAGTGACAGTGAAGGTGATTTTGATTCTGATCCCCAGGTGACCCCTCCCTACAGCCACTAAAGGACAGTGGCTGATAGCTGTAGTTTTTTCACTGGGAACATACACTCAAGTCTGCTATGTCAATTTTGCAGAAATCTAGTACAGTTGTTTGAGGTCAACAGACATAAAGGACTAGCAAGTGGGCTTGTTGTTTTTATTATTATTTGAGTAGCCTAGTTGTACTTATTTATAGGCAGCCCATTTTCAGTTCAAGTCAGCAGAACGCTGTTGGCAATGCTGGAGTAAACCTGATACAAACCTAACTCTAGAGGTAAAAAGAGCAAAGGTGTCCCACAGCCTATGTGGTCGTAGGGGAGCTAGGCATCGGAGACCTCAGCTTCTCCAGGGGCCAGCATAATTAGGGTGGCGCCCATCTCCTCTCCCTCAATGCTTTACCTTCCCTGACCCTAAAGAGGCAGGTACACATTTACAGCTGGATGAACTGGGGGATTGTACTGAAGCCAAGGCACGCAAACGGTCACCCATCCACTTGGCAACCTCGCTCGATGCTGCTTAAAATTGGCTGGGAGAAAGCGAGTGCTCTGACCACTGAGCTATCCGGTCCCCATAACCTAACTCTGGAGGCACAGAAACAGGTATAATTACTGCTTGCAGCCGAAGAAGCAAGGCAGGCTAGGAGACAGGCAAGGTAAGGTCAGGCTAGAGGCAGAGGAGGCAGGTGCAGAAAGAGAGGAGAGGGTCAGCCATGTGCTGCAGGAGTTTACCAACATCACTTCAGGCCAGACAGACCTATTGTCTTCTTGTATTTGCTGGAGGTTCGCACACGGGACCTCGGTTTATTGTCTCATCCGCAGGACTTTTGGAAGGAGTGGAGTCGGCACTGATGTTAACTCCAGAGGGAAAAATCCTCTTGAACGGGATTCAAACCCAGGTCAGCAGATCACGAGCGCAGTGCGCATCACTGTAACCACCACGCTATCCCGTCCCTTGTTTTCCACACATAAGCATCCTATCTTCTGTAAAATAATATCTACCTATTGGTTTAAAACTGTGCACACCAGCTGCTTAAAGTAGACTAGCTATTGTTTGACTTGAAATCAAGCTGATAACTTGAAGAAAAAATGGGTTTTGTTTTTTTAAAATCGATATATATTTTTCATAAAAATACTGTATATTATCAATGCTACTACTAAAAGCAAGACGTTGAACAAATCGTAAAGAGTTTAGAACAAACTACAGGTAAATTTCTTCAGGGCATAATACTAGTTTTTCTTTAAGTAGGGCTAACAGATGTTTTTTTCTAGAGTGCAAACAATAATGCCATTTTCAACCAGGTTCTCAACATTTTCAAGCCATTCTTTTGATCTTTATATATATCTTTTTCAATATTCATAGACCATCCATAGTGACTTGTGATAGACATTATTTTCTAACAATTCGATGTCTTGTGTGAAGTCCTGCCAAGAATTAAACCAACTCTTCAGCACACAAACACACACACACACAATCTCATTTACCTCCCCAAGTCCTGTCTAAAATCACTTTCTCTTGGACAAACGTTAAAACGAACACAACACACACACACACACACACACACACACACACACACACACAGCGCGGGCACAGGAGAAGAGAGAGAGAGAGAGAGAGAGAGAGAGAGAGAGAGAGAAGAGAGAGAGAGAGAGAGAGAGAGAGAGAGCACAGGCACGCGCAGAGAGACAGAAAGAGAGAGTACGCACGCACAGAGCGAGCGAGCGAGAGAGAGAGAGAGAGAGAGCACGCAGGCAGAGAGAGAGAGGGGGAAAGAGAGAGAGAACACATGCAAAGAGATCAATGAATTAATTCATATCACACAAAAAAGCAAGAGGCTGCGTGACGACTGCACAAACGTGCTGGAAATCTCCCTAGCTGGACAAAAAATACAAACAAACAAAACCAACAACCAAACAAACAAACACAAAGCCAATCAAACTTGACAACCTCTGTGGCGTGCACACATGCTGCAGTAAAAAGACACCGGCCAGGCGAAGGCCGAAAGAAAACCATTGTCAGGTGTCAATTTCTCCTTTCTATAGAGTTCCATGCTTTGTGCGTTTATTTTGAGTGTTTATTCGTTCATCTATCAACATGACTTAGGCTTACTTTTTATTTTTAACGCAAAAAACGAATGCGTGGTAGGTAGGTAGGTAGGTAGGTAGGTAAGGTTTCTCTCTACTTCCTGTTATTATCTGGGGAGTTTGTTGTTGTTGTTGTTGTTGATGATGATGATGATGATTAATGATGATGATGATGACGATGATGATGATGTTTTGTAATGTGCGTCACCGATCACACTGAAACAAACGAGCTTTTTCTTGTGGATAGACTTAAAATGAACACACACACACACACACACACACACACACACGAAGGGGCCAGGATAGCCTGGTGGTCAGAGTGATGCGATCGTGATCTGCTGACCTGGGCTCGAATCTCGTTCAAGAGGATTTTTTTCTCTGGAGTTAACATCAATGCCGACTCCACTCTCCCCAAAAGTCCTTCGCATGAGACTATAAAACCGTGGTCCCGTATGGGAACCCACGCAGAACATCTTGCGCACACGTTAAAACCCGTGCCGCTATTTGGAAGAGTAGGCCATTGTGTGCCAGTGGGAACGGATAACAAAATCTAGAAAACTGCATACACACGGGGATTGGATGTAAAAAATAAAAAAGCACATGAGTGCTTATTCCATTCTCCTCGGAATAAAAGAATAAAATATAAATAGATAAAAGCTCTGCAGAAAATTTTTCCTGCCTAATTCTGGTGCTATAACATTTTGTCGCCTACAGTCCTTTTGGCCTATGATAGATTGATAGAAAACACACTTCCGGCATTAGCCTAATAATTGATTACCTATTGATAGAAATCACATTGCCGACGTTAATAATTGATTAGAGAAATCGCCTTTTTGCCGTACCTGATTGTACTGTGATTGTGGTTGATGCAAGTAGGCTAGGCCTAAGCTACTGCTCTCTCGAGGGTCGCTGAATTGATTGTTTATTTTACTGCTACAGTAAACTGGTGGTGATGTATGATTTAGCCATTCACAGAGTGTCGCAGTAGGGAAGAGATCTAAATCGGCAAGGGCTTCAGTCCATCATAATTTGGCGCTGTGTGCTGTCTACTTAATGACAGATCTCTCTCTCTCTCTAATTTGATTGCCTTTTCCTTCCAGGGACCAACAAACTTGTTTCCGATCTCAATTTAGAAACCGGATGTATGGAAAACATACAACTGATGCACATTGGACGATCCCTGTGTGAATGAACAGATGAATAAAGAGACAGAGCTAAATGTGTAGATGAATATATAAATGGGTGAATAAATAGGCATCAAAGCTAGATGGGGGAAAATGATAGTAACAGATAAATAAAATAACTTTTATTGTAAGCATAAACTCTAACGTGAGAGAAAGATTTACAACTGTAGACATCTAGATTATTTTCAATTGAGTAAGGCTAGTTCCTTCATGCAGATCTCCATCTGTGGAGTGAGGTTGTTGATTATCACTTTTTTACTTGTGACATTACGCATCATCCATGTCAGTCATTATTGTCAGTTGCACCTTCAAAAAGCACACAGGCTATACCTTCAAAAAGCACACAGGCTATCACCTTCAAAAAGCACACAGGCTATCACCTTCAAAAGGCACACAGGCTATACCCTCAAAAAGCACACAGGCTATCACCTTCAAAAAGCACACAGGCTATACCCTCAAAAAGCACACAGGCTATCACCTTCAAAAAGCACACAGGCTATACCCTCAAAAAGCACACAGGCTATCACCTTCAAAAAGCACACAGGCTATCACCTTCAAAAAGCGCACAGGCTATACAGGCTATTACCTTCAAAAAGCGCACAGGCTATCACCTTCAAAAAGCGCACAGGCTATACCTTCAAAAAGCACACAGGCTTCACCTTCAAAAAGCACACAGCCTATCACCTTCAAAAAGCACACAGCCTATCACCTTCAAAAAGCACACAGGCTATCACCTTCAAAAAGCACACAGGCTATACCTTCAAAAAGCGCACAGGCTATCACCTTCAAAAAGCGCACACGCTATACAGGCTATACCTTCAAAAAGCGCACAGGCTATCACCTTCAAAAAGCGCACACGCTATACAGGCTATACCTTCAAAAAGCACACAGCCTATCACCTTCAAAAAGCACACAGGCTATACCTTCAAAAAGCACACAGGCTATCACCTTCAAAAAGCACACAGGCTATACCTTCAAAAAGCACACAGGCTATCACCTTCAAAAGGCACACAGGCTATACAGGCTATCCCCTTCAAAAAGCGCACAGGCTATCCCCTTCAAAAGGTGCACAGGCTATCACCTTCAAAAAGCGCACAGGCTATCACCTTCAAAAAGCACACAGGCTATGGCAACTATCTCCCTTTTTACAAAAGCTGTCCTAGAGTCTTCTGTCCTCCATAGTGTATCTTCTAAAATTGGTGTCATCTTTTTTTCTTCTGTCAGCCTGTCGCTTTAGCAAAGCAAAGCAGTTTACTTCAAAACCCCATCAGAGGTAGATCTGCGTGAAAGTGTTAGGCCTACATAGTGCATGTAACTAACCCAAAACATGAAACAGCCTGACCTTTGGCAACACTGAAACAACCAACATCAAAGTTGTCAACAAAGCAATGTGGTTAAACAAACGCATCAACAGATCCGTTAACATTTCGGTAAAATGAACACAAGAGCAATAAGTATAAAGTGAAAATAAAGAAGAGCGCTCTTAAGCTAATAGGCACTGTGTAGTGCAAAGTCAAAACGCTTTTTATATGATTATGAGACAGTGAACTAGGCTGAACTGGGGCGATAAACCGAGGTCCCGTGTGTTACACAAAATTATTCAGCGCACGTGAAAGAACCCACGGCAACAATAGAGTTGCTGTCCCTGGCAAAATTATTAGAAAAAAGCCGTTCTGATAGGGAAACAAATACAGTTGCAGACAAACAAACAAAAAGGGGGGGGGGGGGGGGGGGGGGGGGGAGGGGGCGCTGCTCTTGTGGCGACGTACTCTCCCCAGGGAGAGCAGCTCGAATTTCAGGCAGAGAAATCTCGTGACTTAAAGTGGTATAAATAAATAAATAAATGATTAAGTACACGTTTATTGTTCCATTAAAAAAAAAAAAAAAAAAGATATTTCAGCACATTTGAACTTTTCCAAATAAACGACTGCCAAAAATATTGTTTTCTTTCTTCAATTAAAAATAAAATCAATCAAATATAATACAATAACGACACTCACCCCCGAATTTTTACAAAGATCGCACTGTGAACAAAGTAGATTTCCCTTCACGCGGAACGTTCGACGCCCATTCCAGCCTGAATGGAAAGTGTGTGTGTGGCTTTCCTGGAGAGAGTTCCATTAATTCATGTTGGTCTGGGAACCTCTGGGCAGGCTTTCCGGTCATCAACACTGCCCAGTGTCCTCCGCTCTCTTTCTCTGAGGCCGCTGACCCTTGGCTGGAAGGTGATGTGTTCGCTGTCACCACCGGTCAGTCATTCGCTGCTGATAATGTTGTTATCATATAGCGTTATATATATGTAGCCTACAGTATTATTGTTTTGACTGTGGGCGTCTGTAAAAAAAAGAAGTTATCTGAGAGGTTGCTCTGTTGATGAATTTTGAATTCCTTTATGATGAGGAGGAGGAGGAAGAAGAGGAGGAGGAAGAGGAGTTGTTGTAGTAGTAGTGGTAGTAGTAGTAGTAGTAGTAGTGGTAGTGGTAGCAGCAGCAGCGCAGCATCAGCAGCAGTAGTAGTAGTAGTAGTAGTAGTAGTTAATGGTAGCAATAGCAGCAGCAGCAGTAGTAGTAGCAGTAGTAGTAGTAGAAGTAGTAGTAGTAGTTAATGGTAGCAATAGCAGCAGCAGCAGCAGCAGTAGTAGTAGTAGAGTAGTAGAAGTAGTAGTAAGTAGTAGTATTAATAGTACATTTGTAACCTGTGTGTGTGTGTGTGTGTGTCGTGTGTTGTGTGTGTGTGTGTGGAGAGTGTGTGTGTGGTGTGTGTAGTGCGAGAGAGAGAGAGAGAGAGAGAGAGAGAGAGAGAGAGTGTTGTGTGTGTGTGTGTGTGTGTGTGTGTGTGTGTGTGTGTGTGTGTGTGTGTGGTGTGTGTGTGCGTGCGTGCGTGCGAGAGAGAGAGTGAGTGTGCGTGTGTGTGTCTGTGTGTGTGTGTGTGTGTGTGTGGCGGCGCGTGTGTTCCCCTTGCATTACATTCCTGGCTGTTATTATTTCAACGCAAAGGCCAGGGGGTTATTCTACACCACCAGCGTGTATTTACCAAACCCATTTCCCCGCTGTGCTTTTTCATCACATTTTTTTTCTTGTTATCTTTCCACGTGTACATTCCATTAGTTTGTTGGGCTTTGTTGTTGTTGTTGCTTTTTTCTTGTTTGGTTGAGTTGCTTGTTTTTTTCTTCTTTGTTTGTCTGTTGTTTTGTGGTTTGTATGTTGTTGTTAGGTGGGGAGGGGGGGGTTGCCATGGCAGATTTTTTTTTCACTGACACATAAAAAACATATAAATAATCACTTTCAGCTGTTAAAGTGCGGGCTGTTAAAGAGAGAGAGAGAGAGAGAGAGAGAGAGAGAGAGAGAGAGAGAGAGAGAGGAGAAGAACACACACACACACACACACACACACACACACACACACACACACACACACACACACACACACAGACTAAAAACAAAAAGGCAAAGACAGACACAGCCCGAAGGAAACGCTGATGGAGAGAACAGAGACGGGCAGACACAATCTGCACGCGCGTTCCTCTGTGTGTGTGTGTGTGTGTGTGTGTGTGTGTGTGTGTGTGTGTGTGTGTGTGTGTGTGTGTGTTGTGTGTTTTATTTTATTTTATTTTTTTTTATATTCTTTTATATCGAGGATAATGGAATAATCTTTGACGTGCTTTTTTTTAACATCCAGTCCCCGTGTGTATACAGTTTTGTAAATTCTGTCATCTGTTGCCACCGGCGCACAATGGCCTACTCTTACGAAAAGCGGAACAGGATTTAACGTGTGTGCAAGATGTTCTGCGTGCGTACGCACACGGGGCCTCAGTGTGTGGGTGTGTATTTTTTAAAAATTTATTTATTCTTTTATATCGAGGATAGTGTGTGTGTGTGTGTGTGTGTGTGTGTGTGTGTGTGTGTGTGTGTGTGTGTGGTGTGTGTGTGTGTGTGTGTGTTCTGTGCTGTGTTCTGTCTGTCTGTCTGTCTGTCTGTCTGTCTGTCTGTCTGTCCGCTGTGTCTGTCTGTTTCAGAGAAGTGTAGAAAATAACCTGAAGCCCTCCCCCACCCCCCCCCCCTCCACCCACCTGCCCACGCCAAGTTATTAATTGGGTTTTTTTACCATTTTATTCATACATTCCACTTACATGGAACATCCCACCAGCACCGAATAGGGACCAAGCCAGATGATAGGGGGAGGGATGGAAGAGAAGGGTTTAATCCTCATGCATCATTCAGAACGGGAGGAACACAAAAGGCAAGTAAACAGCCGTGGAAAGGACGGATGAAAAAACAGGCTTGCTTTCAGAGTGCAGCTACAAAAATGAGCCTGGTCACGTCAAGGCATTATCCTCTAAAGTACAGTCTCCCAAGGCTACCAAACACAAGCATCAGAGAGCAGGTTGGTTTGGGTTTGTTGTTGTTTTTTAACCAGTTTTGAAATTCTCTATATCACGCTAAGCTAAAAACGGGGGTCGAAATAAAAATAAAAGTGTGGCAAAGTATAGAGACGAGGCTGTGTGACTGACTACCGGTATTCTCTTGTGGTTCGAAATGAGGTCAGACTGGGTTTGGGTTTTGTTTTGGTTCCGAGATTAGAGATCCCAGGTTCATCAATGGTGAGATTTTGGGTACGCAACCATTTCCCCACCATTAAGGTAGTCACATTCTGACAGTGGGGATAGTGTCTAAACACGACACCAGTGTGTATGTTTGTTTTAGGTTGTTGTTGTTGGGTTTTTTTAATCTTGTCATCAGTTCAAACCAGCATGGGATGGCCTACTCATTCAAAAGAGGGATCCGGTTTTGACATGTGCACAAGATGTTCTGCATGCGTTCGCACACGGTACTTCGGTTTACAATCCCATCTGAAGGACTTTCAGGGGAGTGGAGTCTGTACTGATGTTAACTCTGGAGGAAAAATCCCTTCAAACGGGCGCCACTGGTCAGATTGCGAACTCAACCCTCTTTCTAACCACTTGGCTACCCCCTCCCCCCCCCCCCCCCTCTCTCTCTCTCTCTCTCTCTCTCTCTCCCTCTCTCATTCTCTCTCCCTGACCCACCCCTAATATTAGACCATCAACTCATTGCTGTGCAGTGCTTAAAAACGTTTAAAGTACCAGCCCTTAACACAGAAAACAATATTAAAACAACAAAGAGACAAAGTTTTTGAAGAAGCTGCTGATATTGTTTGGAGCCAGCAGTAAAAAGAGCAGGCCTAGTATAGTATTAAGCCAGGAACCTAACAGCCTATGAGGCAAATATAAACCATACCAAAGGCACAGGGACACGCAAGGGTTGAGAATGATAATAATAATAATAATAATAATAATAATAATAATAATAATAATAATAATAATAATAATAATGTATGGAATTTATATAGCGCTGAATCTTGTAAAGCAACAAATCAAAGCGCTCAGATTTCATTTCATACCACTTTAAGTCACGGCAGATTTCTCTCCGTGAAATTCGGGCTGCTCTCCCCGGGGAGAGCGGGAGAGTGCGTCGCCATAAGCGCAGCGCCACCCTTTTTTTTTTTCTTTTTTTTTTTCATGTCTGCAACTGTATTTGTTTCCCTATCAGAGTGGCTTTTTTCTAAGAATTTTGCCAGGGACAACTCTCTTGTTGCCGTGGGTTCTTTTACGTGCGCTAAATAATTACGTGTAACACACGGGACCTCGGTTTATCGTCTCATCCGAAAGACTAGCGCCCAGACCACCACTCATGGTCTAATGGATGGGGGAAAAGTTTCCGGTCCAAACGGGGTACGAACTGCCGCACACTTCAGACCCGGACTTTTCGCTTTCTAGACAGGCGCGTTACCTCTAGACCACAACACCACCACAATAGGGTGGACATGAGAGGGTATTGGGTTAATGGAACACTAAAGCTGAGAGAAACTTAGAACTTGGGAAATAGGCTGAGAAAGCATGATGATGATGATGATGATGATGATGATGATGATGACACCAATAATGATAACAACAACAATAATTATACTAATGGAATTATAGCGTGTCTTTAAGTAAAAGAAAACAATAATGATGAAAGCAGATTACATGGACATACAAACATTTGCTGCTATTGACACGATGGTAAGGATAAGGCACTTAAACAAATCAAAACTGATTTCCTTTTCAATATATTCACACACACAGCTGACTGTATGCCATTTCGTTTGTCGATAACAGACTGACATGTCATCCAACACAGGCTGAAGGACACTAACGTTCATGCCCAACATTTGCCTGATACAGCCTCCTTGCCCTATCCCGCCTATCCCTCACCACTCACGTCAACTGTCCGCTTTTGCGTTCATGTCAACACATTTATTATTCCCCTGGAACTTTTTTTTCTGATTCTGTACAGAAAACAAACATGCAGAAAAATTGGATTTTTTTTTCATAAAAGCACAGCTTTCATCACGGGATTGGCAACAGGCAACGACAAGTAGGCTAATAGGGTTAAATGACTCAAAAGAATTCTTTTTACCTGAAAATCATAATGTTTTTTTCTGTCCTAGCATCAAATTGCAGGCGACTTTATATCAAATTCAAAAGCATTACACGTGAAAGGAAATATCAATTTATCAACAAGAATACACAGGCTATGTGCCGAGTCCCACATTTAAAAAAAAAATCCTGACACAAAAGTCCTTACAACACATAAATTTTTTACAAAAGGTAAATCCATGTAAGTACTAACTATCCCATCATGTGGACGACAGCCATGGACAAAAGGCACTGATATTGAATCGTTAACCGTGGAAGCGTTCATTAACAGTTCTCTCATCTCCCCATTGTCTCTGTGAAACAAAACTGATGAATACCTCAGCTTCCATTGAATAGCTGTGGCTGACTCTGTGTGTGTGTGTGTGGGGGGGGGGGGGGGCTGCTGGGGCAGGATGTGATTAAAGATGCAGGACTAGCGTTCGTCATTACCACACACAGAGACTAGGGGTGCTTGGATTGCGGCACACAGGCAAAGTGTTTTACTCAGTTGCTGGCATTCTTTCATTCAGGGATCTGTGGCGTGGTGTGGATTTGTCAGTCCTCTTTACACCCCCACCTTTTCCTTTCTGCCCCCTCCTACCCTGGCCTTGTTCACCTCCATCCTGACAATTCTCTAGCTAGTTCCATCACCCTACATCCCCGCCCCCATCTTCACTACTTCCATACCCCCTTTCTCCCCCATTACATTGCCAGAGAGTAGTCAGTTTGACCTACTTTTTTGTTCCCTCTGCAATAATAGTTAAGCGCCAGAGGCTACTATGCTGTGCAGGGGTGGTTTGTGGCTAAAGCCTTAGTTAGGCTAGTGGGTCAGTGGGCTAAACAGCTGATGCTTGACGCTTGATTCGAGATTCACAACTGGGTTGAATTTTCGCTGTGGGCTGTCATGACAGACTTTACTTCAGACTGTTTGCATCTGATTTGGGTGCAGATGAACAATCTTAGACAAGGAAGTCAGATGTTGGAATTCGAACTGATAGACAGACAAGTAGGCAAACAGACAGACAGACATTGCTTATTCAATGTACCATCTGGAAATAAAATTTTGACTTGACTTGACTTGACAGACAGGCAAGCGAACTTACAAACTGAAGTAAAGGTCGTCTGGAGGTCTTTTTCATCAGAAATGGATGTATGGGAAGTGATTGCACGGATCATCGATCACCTGTCATCCTGTAAAGTGACCACTGATCAACTGAAATCGACCAGGTAAGCGCAGTCATCTGTCTGTCTCTACCATTGTAATTACAGTGTGGAAAGGTGTGTGTGTGTGTGTGTGTGTGTGTGTGTGTGCGCGCGCGCGGTGTGTGTGTGTGTGTGCGTGCGCGCGTGCGCGCGTGCGTGTGTGTGTTCGTGGGGAAAAGTTCTATTTTGGGATTGCTTTCTATCAGGGAAAAAATTCATTTTAGCCGTGAATATGTCCATCCACAACAGTTTGCCTAGCTTAAATAGCGTTACTTGCATGTTACTTTTTATTTTTTCACCAAGTATCTGTGCGGGACTTTTTGTTGGTTTTTGTTTGTTTGTTTGCTCTTTGGGGGTTCTTTTGTGTTGTTTGTTTGCTTTTTTTTTTTTTTTTTTTTTGGTGGGGGGGGGGTTGCTGTGAAGTGTGATATATAATTGAATATGAAATCAGTTTTGCCTTATCCTTATCATCGAGTCATTGAAATTATTTTGGGAGATAGGTTTTGTGTTGTTGAATATATTGGTTCTAATTCTGCATTAACATGCTTTATTTCATTTCATGTGTCATGGGGACACTACTCGCTAGGTGTGCCTGCTTTCTGACTCAATACAATGAAATTACTGGACTGTTACAACAACAACAAAAAGAACCCAAATGTTTAGCTGTCTCTTTCAATCATGGACAGTTTTCTTTCTCGTTTGTGTTCCTTTATTTTGTTCGGGGCTACTTAACCAACAACTGCACTTTTGCTCCTCCTGTGTGTGCTTGTTCCGTGTTGCTGAACATTGCAACTAATTGTCTGGCTTGTCTAACGGTGGCGGGGGGGGGGGGGGGGGGGGGGGGGGGGGTCCCTAATGGCTGTTTGGTTGTGTTGACTTTTTTTCTTTGGGGAGAAGAGGTGGTGGCCTTTCCCTTATTTATTTTTTTATCTTTTAAAAAGGTAAAGTCAACGACAGAGTAGACGTTTGTGACAAGTTCTGAACACACATCTGTCTGTCTGTCTGTCTGTCTCATCCTTCATTTCTTTCTATCCTTTACTTATCAGTGTGAGTGTGTATATGTGATTGGGTTTTATTTTCTTTCCTTTTTTCCTCATGTTTAGTCTATCATTTTTCCTCTTTTTTTTGGTGAACAATTTTTGTGAATACTTTTTGTGAATATTTCTCACTGCTTTTTTCCCCCTATATATAACGAAAACTATATTTCATGACATATAACAATGTACAATATGATTAAACTCAATAAAATGGTGTGTTTTTTAAAGTTCTGAACACATTTTGAGTAGCAGGACTTAACTAGGATTTTTCTCCTTGATCTGTCTCCAATCCTGTATGTTTCTATAATAAAATCACTGTGGCAAAGTTTGATTTTCAAGTTTTGTTCGCTCTTTGTTGATGGACAAAGGCGCGAGGCAACGCAGTCCTACAAGACCTCTGTCCTGTGATGCTGACGCTGCTTACCCATCAGCTGCTCTGCAGAGCTGAACAGAAATCACAGAAAAACAAAAGCGGGAGGATTTGATGGAAAGGTGTCAGGTCTACACATGGTCTGGCGTGGACACACACACGATCTGAAACAAAACTACATGTACAGACACATACTCGCATTTTCATTCAAGATTGGACAGCATTCAATTTTGATCCAGTTTTGTTTTAACGAGGAAGATGGCGTCTACTGATCCTAAAAATCAAAACAAAAAATCGAAAAGAAAAAAGTAAAGCAAAAACAAAAGCAACATTTATTTTCCAGTTCCTTCCCCCGACCCCCCCCCCCCTCAAAAGGTGCACAACTTTTTTTTGGCTTTAAGTGTCCTCACGAAGATAAACCAAAATTTGGAGGTAAAAAAAACAAACAACAAACCAAACAACAAAACAATGTTCCACCATTACAAATTTTGTTGAAACATACAAATACTTCTTTTTCGTGTTCACATTCCAATGCCTGGTTGCACAGGAAACATCAACACAGTCGAAACAACTACGTAAATATCAGAGTGGCGGTCCCACTTTATAGAATAAATTTGTTTCTTTGTGGACTTTGACGTCTGGGCGAGCAGGAATCCTCAATACCATCACTACGACTGTATGGAAGGCTACACACCCGTATTAAAAATTCGCACTTTTCCTTCTGTTTTTCCACATGACTCATAGTCATACTGCACGTACTAAGGCATCCACAGAAATATAAACCACTTTTTTGTGAAAGACTAGCATCTGACTCAAAACTGATGTGATTTTGCACAAATTTGGTAGGTTTGAATGTTTAAAACATTTTCAGCAAATGCTGTACCCCCTCAATCCTTTGTGGTCTGATAGCTTCCGTACCACAATATTCATTCGCGGGGTCAACGCTGTAGGAACAACAAGAATCCTAATATGATGATCATTTCCAACTTTCACGTGACTACCTGGTATTGCTCTATGTCCTCAATCCCCCAAAAAGTACACGGCGCATTTTTTCATACTTAAAATAAAAAAAATTGTGAATATCATTTTTAAAAAATGTCGGCTCACACTCTACACAGGATACTACATCAGCGGCAAGCTAATACAGGAGTGTAACCGAAGGGATCAGAGAGCCCCTACTGACGCACTTCAGCATGTACCCTTGTAGTGTAAAGGAAGACATCATTAAACATCGAACAAAGCCATCAACAATAATTTTCGAGTTCAGTCTGAAGGGCAAATGTCCGCTTGGTTTAAGCTAATAATGTTGGAGGTTGCCGCGGCAAGAATGGGACCTAGATCAATACAATACATCGTGTACAAATCATAACCTGCAGCCGCCATAGCCTAGTGGATGGAGTGTTGAGCTTGTGATCTTCTATAATAATAATAATAATAATAAATGGAACTTATATAGCGCTATGTCTTGCAAAGACAAATCAAAGCGCAAGCATTCAACCTAATCTTACACAGTCATGCAATCAATGATAAATAATCAACAGTTTAAACAAACGGATATTACAAACATGGTGCGCTGCAGACAAAATCTATGAAATGAAAT
>CM054134.1:1864981-1874981 GCA_028751875.1 Rapana venosa | reverse complement strand
CTCGACGCTGCTTTAACCTTAGCTGGAGGAAAGCGACTGCTCTGACCACTGAGCTGTCCCGTCCACACCATGTGTATATATACAGGAAGGGAATTATGACACTGGCAGGTTTGGGCTTGAAGTTGACCAGGACAGCCGTACACATCTCTTCCTCTTAATTCACCAGACGCCGTCGAGATTCGAACCCACGACTTCATGGACCTGTGAGATTGAAGTCGAACGGGTTTTAACTACTTGGCTGTGGCATCCGTGGGCTGGTTGGTTGGTTGGTTTTTAGTTTGTTGTTGGGAGGGGAGGGGGGGAGTTTGTGAGGGTGGTGGTGGTAGTGGTGGGTTTGATTTTTTTAACCACTTTAGTCTGTCGTAAACTGTGGGGGGAAATGTCACGTGTGGCGAGCAAATTTAGAGCCCACCGCACAGCCATTACCTCCCTTGTTTCCTCTTCTCTCCCTTCTTCCCTTCCTGTTTGTCAGTTTCAGAGTGCTGCAGGTTTTTGTTTGAGTGTTTTGTTTGTTTGCTTGCTTGCTTACTTGTGTGTTTGGGAGCGTGTGTGTGTTTGGGAGTGTATGTATGGGAGCGTGTACGTGCGTGTGCGCGCGCGCGCGCGCGTGCGTGTGTATGTGTGTATGCGTGCGTGTGTGCGTGTCTGTATGTTTTATCTTTATTTATTTATTTTATTATTTTATATCGAGGATAATGGAATAAGCACTTATGTGCTTTTTTTTACATCCAGTCCGCGTGTGTATGCGGTTTTGTAAATTCTGTCATCTGTTCCCACCAGCACACAATGGCCTACTCTTACGAAAAGCGGAACAGGATTTTAACGTTTGGGCAAGATGTTCTCTGTGTGTTTGTGTTGTATGTGTGCAGGTGTGTGTATGTGTGTCTTTGTGTGTGTGTGTGTGTGTGTGTGTGATGTGTGTGTGTGTGTGTGTGCGCGCGCGCGTGCGTGCGTGCTGTGTGTGTGTGTGTGTGTGTGTGTGTGTGTGTGTGTGTGTGTGTGTTGAGAGTTTGTGTGGTGTGTGTGTGTGTGTGTGTGTGTGTGTGTGTGTGTGTGTGTGTGTGTGTGTGTGTGTGTGTGTGTGTGAGGAGAGAGAGAGACAGTGTGGGGGGGGGAGGGTGTTTGTGTGTGTGTGTGTGTGTGTGTGTGATCAGATGTGTCGCCCAAATGCACGTATATGCTCCCCTACTGCTCTGTTCAGGTGTGAGGCTGTCTCCTAACACCTAAAGGCTACACCACCGCTCTTTTGACCACGGCATGGCAGCCAGAGTGATTAGAAACAGCATTAATAATTCATCGGGAAAATTGCCTTTTCTTGTGCATGTCTGATCAAAGATAGGGCTCACACACGTCCCTGTCCACCCCCAACCCCACACCTCCACCCCCATCCCCACACCTCTACCCCCATCCCCACACCTCTACCCCATCCCCACACCTCCACCCCCATCCTCACACGTCCACCCTCATCTCCATCCCCTCACGTCTACCCCTATCCCCTCACGTCTACCCCCCACGTCCACCCCATCCTCACACGTCCACCCTCATCTCCATCCCCTCACGTCTACCCCTATCCCCTCACGTCTACCCCTATCCCAACCCTGGTGGTCCACAGATTTGTTTGGGTGAGAGGTATCGCGCCTGCCTAGAAAGCGAAAAGTCCGGGTTCGTAGTGTGATGTGGTTCGATCCCCGTTTGGGCCCGAAACTTTTCCCCATCCATTAGACCACGAGTAGTGCTCTGGATACTCGCTGGAACTGATTGATTCGCGTCAGGCAACAGAAATAAAAGTACACACAAATTAATTAAAACAGAAAAAAAGAAACCGAGGATTCATCCCAACCAAAGCGGTATCTGCGTGACGATTTAAAAACAAAAACAACAACAACCAAACAACCCAGTGATTCAATCCACAGGAATGAGGAAAACACGCAGGTATCTTGTCTGATCGAATGCACGGCATGCATGCGTGCAGGGAATCGGCGTGGTCAACATGTTGTTGCCTAGTGGTCCCTGGTCCCCAAAAGACTGCTTGGGATTACCTTCCCCATCACTTTCACCTATCCCGTAGTCCCGTGGAAGAGTACAAGGCCAGACAAAAGCAGAGAGAAAGAGAGAGAGAGAGAGAGAGAGAGAGAGAGAGAGAGAGAGAGAGAGAGAGAGAGAGAGAAGAGACAGAGACAGAGACAGAGAGAGACAGACAGACAGACAGACAGACAGACAGACAGAGAGTTTATTTATTTTTTATTTATTCTTTTAAATCCAGGAAATTGGAATAAGCACTCGTGTGCTTTTTTTACATCCAGTCCCCGTGTGTATGCGGTTTTGTCAATTTTGTCATCCGTTTCCACCGGCACACAATGGCCTTCTCTCTCGAAAAGCGGAACAGGATTTAACGTGTGCGCACAATGTTCTGCGTGCGTTCGCACATGGGACCTCGGTTTATAGTCTCATCCGAAGGACT
The DNA here is from genome assembly GCA_028751875.1 of Rapana venosa. Taxonomy (NCBI): domain Eukaryota; kingdom Metazoa; phylum Mollusca; class Gastropoda; order Neogastropoda; family Muricidae; genus Rapana; species Rapana venosa. The sequence goes on along the minus strand of CM054134.1, from coordinate 1,872,520 downwards.
TTTAGGGGAAGTGGAGTCAGTATTGATGTTAAATCCAGAGGAAAAATCCTCTTGAATGAGATTCGAGCTCCGGTTAGCAGCTCACGAGCGCATCACTCTAACCACCAGGCTATCCCTTCCCCCTTGTGAGTGGGTGTGTGTGGGGGTGGTGGGGGTGGGGGGGTTGCCAGCTGATTATCACACAAAATGTGAAGTGCTTGCCAAGCTGTGTGTGACGCCTGTGGTGAAATGAGGGGGCTGTTGTGTGTACATTGTAGAGCCTTCCTTGTGCAGTGTACCTTACCCTGAAAGTGTCGCCCACTAGTCTGTATTGACAGCTATTGACGGCTTTGCTCAACCTCCCTCCCCTCCCCTCCCCTCCCCTCCTCTCCATCCACCTCTCTTCCTCCCTCGTGGCAATCTGACGACCTGGGTTCGATTCCTATTCAAGGGGATATTTTCCCCTGGAGTTAACATCAGTGCAGACTCCACTCTCCCCTAAAAAGTCCTTTGGATGAGACTATAAACCGAGGCCCCGTGTGCTAACGCACGCAGAACATCTTGCGCATACGTTAAATCCTGTTCCGCTTTTCCGTAAGAGTAGGCCTTTGTGTGCCGGTGGGAACAGATGACAGAGTTTACAAAACCGCATACACACGGGGACTTGATGTAAAAAAAAAAAAAAGCACATAACTGCTTATTGCATTATCCTCGATATAAAAGAATAAAATAAGATAAATAAATAAATAATTTTTAAGAAGTTCTGATTGTATTTACGTCCCAGCGGAGATTACCGATGGAAGGTCACTCATGGCCTGTTGGTCTTTACCATATGCTGGTATTTGAAACTGTCTTTTTCTTGTCTTTCTTTTTCTTTTATTCTTTTATTTCACGTGTGGGGAATGTGATTCCTCTGAACAGAAATCGGCAATCTAGAAGAGAGGGGTAGAGGACTAAGAGGATTAAAGTATAGATAAAAAAGGAGACGCGCTCAATGGGGTTTTCTTTTGTAATTCAACAACTTAATTGTGACCCGCTAAAACAGTCGAAGAACAAAGACAATAACACAGAAGAAGGTTTTACACTTGGTTGAAATCTCGCCAAAAAAAGTGTGCATAAAAGTGTGCACTCCCACCGCCCACAGAAAAAGCCAGGCAACAATTATAATGAACTGTGGTTGACACATGGTTGAAAACTCTAAGGCCATGAACAATCACATTGAACTGTGGCTGACACATGATTGAAAACGCTAAGTCCAGACAACAATCACATTGAAGGGGGAGGAGGGATAGCCTGGTAGTCAGAGTGATGCGCACTGCGCTCGTGATCTGCTGACCCGGGTTCGAATCTCGTTCAAGAGGATTTTTTCCTCTGGAGTTCACATCAGTGCCGACTCCGCTACCCCCAAAAGTCCTTTGGATGAGAATATAAACCGAGGTCCCGTGTGCGAACGCACGCAATACATCTTGCGTACACGTTAAAACCCGTTCCACTTTTCGGAAGAGTAGGCCATTGTGTGCCGCTGGGAATGGATAACAGAATTTACAAAACTGCATACACTAGGGGACTGACTGTAAAAAAAAGCACATGAATGCTTATTCCATTATCCTTGGAATAAAAAAGAATAAACAAATAAATAATAATAAATAAATGAATAAAGGTGGTTGACACGTGGCTAAAAACTCTTAAGGCCAGGCGCCAATCACACTGAAATGTGACGATAATCGAAACTAGAAGCAATGGAACGCCACAATTCAACAACAAAAGCTGAATAGAGGAAGCACAATAGCTAGGGGAAGTGTTGAAGCCTCTAAGATAATTCTACTGCTCAAGAAACGATTAACTGAAATAATAGAACGGAGAAAAAAACCCATAGAAGCAAAGAAAGAATATTCCATTAAAACCTTTTGAATTTCTCTATAGCCATTTACAAGCCATTTACAAGGGTCAGACTATTGAAGTATAATCCTCTGTGTAGAAATCTCAGCTTTCAGCACGGAAAGAGCTGCACGCGATAATGCCAAATGGAAAAAAACAACATTTTTAACACTCAAAATTAACGAGGAAGGTGGCAGGACAGTTAAGACATTCACTCACCTGCCTAACTTTTAAACCATGAGGTTCTGGGATCGATTTCCAGCCTTGCAGTTTGGCCCCCAAAAATCGAACTGAATGTCAAAGTCCTTCGGGTGAGACTGCAAACTCAAGCCCCATGTGCAAATGCACGCAGAACATCTTGCACAAACGTTAAAACCCGTCCGACCTTTCGGAAGAGTAGGCCACATTTTGTGCCGGTAGGAACGGATGACAAAATGTCGAAAAACGCATGCTCACTGGTGTTGGGTTTAGACACCATCTCCGAAGTTGGAATACGGCTACCTAAAATGGTAGGGAAAGAAACGGTTATATCTATATGCTACTATCAATTACGGCGTATTAGTGCAGTTCGGAAGTACCTGTCCACTGATGCAACAGCCAAACTAATCACGTCTCTCATTCTCTCACGTCTGGACTATTGCAATTCTCTTCTGGCTGGTCTGCCATCTTCATCCATCCACTCCCTTCAACGTATACAAAAGTCTGCTGCCCGACTAGTCCTCAGAAAGAAAAAATCTGAGCACATTACTCCTCTCTTGCGATCTCTCCACTAGCTGCCTGTGTCACAGAGAGTAAACTATAAGATCAGTACCTTCTGTTACAAATGTCTCCACAAAACAGCACCTTCCTACCTCTGTGAATGTCTTCACCTGTACACTCCTTCTCGATCCCTCCGCTCTGCTGCTTACGAATACCTAGATTCAACCAATCCACAGTCGGCCGTCGCTCTTTCTCTATTTCTGGTCCACTGATCTGGAATGACCTCCCTCGCCAAAAGCCTACTTATAACACTTTTAAATCCAGCCTCAAAACACGTTTATTTCAAATCTAAGACTTCCCCTCTGTTTCATCTCATTTCTGTCCTTGCGCTCAACAACTGAAACCCCCATCACCCTGCCAAAGTACACAACCTCTATGTGCGCGCGCGCGCGTGTGTGTGTGTGTGTGTGTGTGTGTGTGTGTGTGTGTGTGTGTGTGTGTGTGTGTGTGTGTGTGTGTGTTGTGTGTGTGTGTGTGCGTGTGTGTATACATTTGAATATGTAAAAACTATTAATTGTAAGTTGTTGCATGTGTTAGAGTAGGATGAATGCAAGCGCTTTGATTTGTTTTTGCAAGGTATAGCGCTATATACATTCCATTTATTATTATTATTATCATTATTACTATTATTATCATCATTATTATATTAAATTAAATTATCTTATATTATATTAATATGCAAAAATCTCCCCATTGGTGAATTTCGGAGCTCTAGCCGAGAAACACAAAAACAAACAGCCCAACCTTAAAAATGCTGATGTATGTCGCTCTTAACTCTGATGTCACGTTTGAGAGGTGTCTCATACAAGTGACAAGTGGGGGGGAAAAAACTGACTGTGAGAGTATACCACCACCCACAGAACCCCATCCCACGACTTTGCATAAAAGGAGACTCCCTCTACCCTCACCCCCAAAAATTAACAAATACATATACAAAAAGCCTTACACACAACTGTTACGACGTCGGTATACGGTTACGAACGAAAACAAAGCGATTGGTTGCAAAAAGCCACAGTGTTATCTCTTCCACATTTACTCCACAAAGCAAACCAGATGAATAATACAGCCCCCCTACTGAATTACTGCTACTGAAAACTGCGACAGAAGTAGGCTGAGTGTGGCTTGCGAGAGAGAGGCGGAACGTATTGAATGACGTGGGAGTAGGCCCCCTAACTAACTAACCAACCAACGTCACGTCACGTACACGCGAAGAGACAACTGCCGCTGTTGTTATTGCCGCGCCCAGATGTTTAGCCCATTGCACTTATTTCATTCCCGCTACATCGTGGAGTAGCCTTGCCTTCCGTCTTCCTAGCTGTATCTCCTGCTGCTACTACTCCCATCTACTCCTCCCTTCCGCTTGGACAACGACAGAAGGGTAGCTGTTCCGATCTGTCTATATCGTTGTTGTTATTATTATTATCACGTGCCGCTCCTATATCACTCAACCTACATCAGCACCACCACCATCGTTTCGCTATGGCAACTGAGTGGTCATGCCAGTCTTACTAATCTACCCGGCCAGCCAGCACTGCCCACCCACCTACCCGCCACACAACGAGTCAGCGCATTGCTGATAGTGACCCAGGTTTGCAGAACTTCCATGACTGTGAGTGAGGGTGTGTTGGACGGGCTAAGCCACCAAGAGTTGACGCCAGAGAGGCGACCAAGAAGGGCGCTACCAGACACAGAGAGGTACGTACGTCCAAGATGTGTGCAGTTACCACACAAAACAAAGAAATTTATATGAAAACTTAAAATAATAATGATGGACGCTGGGTTTTTTTTTTTAATTTATTTATTTATTCTTTTATATCGAGGATAATGGAATAAGCACTTATGTGCTTTTTACATCCATTCTCCGTGTGTATGCGGTTTTGTAAATAAACGCTATTGCTGCGTTCGAGTTCAATTCCAGGGTCCACGAAGTCGTGGGTTCGAATCTCTGCAGCGTCTAGTGAATTAAGGGTGGGGGATTTTTACGATCTCCCAAGTTGGTTTCTAGTGCAGACATGCCAGTGTTTTCATTTTTTGTGTGGTGTACATACGCATGCAGAATTTATTTATTTATTTGTTCTTTTACTTCGAGGATAATGGAATAAGCACTCATATGTTTTTTTCCATCCAGTCCCCGTGTGTATGTAGTTTTGTCAATTTTGTCATCAGTTCCCACCGGCACAGAGGGGCCTACTCTTCCGAAAAGTAGAACGGGTGGACGCTATAGCCGAGTGGTTAAGACCGTTTGACTTCAGTCCTATGGAACCAGGAAGTCGTGGGTTCGAATCTCTGCGGCGTCTGATGAATTAAGGGTGGGGGGTTTTACGATCTCCCAGGTCAACTTTAAGTGCAGACCTTCCAGTGCCTTAATTTCTTCATGTCTATACAGATGCAGAAGATCAAAATGTGTTCGTTAAAGATCCCGTAATTCATGCCAGCGTTCGGCGGGTTACGGGAACACGAACATACCCAGCGTACATCTCCGAAGTCGAGATGCGGCTACCTTCATGATGGGCAAAAAACAACAACAGTCGCATACGCGAAGTCTTACCATTGGAGAACCTCGGAACTCTAGCCGAGAAACAAAAAAATAATAATAAATAATCGAAAGAACGCAACGAAAGTGTTTCTGGTGACACGCGTAGTTGAAAGGGGGGACGGGACAGCCTAGTGGTCAGAACATTGCGCTTCACAATCTGACGACCCGGGTTCGATTCCCGTTGAAGGGGAAATTTTCCTCTGGAGTTATCATCAGTGCAGACTCCACTCTCCCCCAAAGTACTTCGGATGAGACTATAAACCGAGGTCCCTTGTACAAACACACGCAGAACATCTTGCGCACACGTTAAATCCTGTTCCGCTTTTCGTAAGAGTAGGCCATTGTGTGCCGGTGGGAACAGATGACACAATTCACAAATCCGCATACACACGGGGACTGGATGTAAAAAAGCACATAAGTGCTTATTCCATTATCCTCGATATATAAGAATAAAATAAAAATGAAAATTTTTTTTTTTAAAGACAGGCTATGTTTTCCAGAGATTTCAACAACAAAGGCAAACCATGACAGGTCCCATTTTTTAAATTTCGGGGATAATGGAGTAAGCACTCATCCCCGTGTGTATGCATTTTTGTCAATTTTGCCATCCTTTCCCACCGGCACACAATGGCCTACTCTTCCAAAAAGCCGAACGGGTTTTATCATATGCGCGCGAGATGTTCTGCGATACGAAATATGGAAAAGGAGTGAGCTGCATGAAAGAGAAGTGTGGAAACAGAAATGGTAGTTTCCAAATTAATCTTTTTTTCTCTCATAGAACAGACAACGGGAGTTGCTGTCTGAGCGTTCGACGAAGAAACTTGTCACCAGTGTTTATATGTCAGTAATAGGACATCTTGCGCACTCGTTAAAATCCTGTTCCGTTTTTCGTAAGAGTAGGCCATTGTGTGCCGGTGGGAACAAATGACAATTTACAAAACCGCATACACACGGGGACTGGATGTAAAAAGGCACATAAGTGCTTATTCCATTATCCTCGATATAAAAGAATAAAATAAAATAAATAAATGATTTTTTTAAAAATAGGGGGTTCAGTAAAGATGATCGATGATAATTAAGGGATGAGAAATGGGATGATTTTTTTTAAAAGACTGGATATCGCTGTATTGTGACAGTGTTATGAACAGTGTGCCGTGATTTTTGAAACAGGGTTATAAATGAACCTTCAGGGAAAAAAATAGGTCCCAGGATAAGATCTGTGTGTGTACGCGCGTGCGTGCGTGCGTGCGTGTGTGTGTGTGTGTGTGTACATTTGAATTTGTGAACATTGTTAATTGTTATTGGTTGTATGTGTAAGAATATGTTGAATGCATTGTAAGCCCTTTGATTTGTTTTTACAAGATATAGCGCTATTTAGATTCCATTGATGATGATGATGATGATGATGGTGATGATGATGATGATGATGATGATGATGATTATTATTATCTCTGGAGATCAGATGGTCATATTTTCCCATGTGGGTGCCGGGGGCCTGTCAGTACAACTAGCATCCCCACCTTCTGGAAATGTTGTGCTAGGAATGCCATGTTTTCTATCCCTCTCTTTGTTTCTGACTTTTTTCCTTTTTTTTCTGTCACCGTCTTCTTGCCTTTTTTCTGACTTCTTCGACCATTCTCCTGCCTTTTTTTTCCAGAAAGACTATAAGAGTTTTCTCTAATGCTGAAGTCGGATGTGCTGGGTCGGACTTGTCAGGCGCCTAATGGCAGCGCATTGCAATTTCACTCATATGTATGTTTGTCCATCGTGTCCGACGATGACCTCCAAAACAGCAGAGGAGGCAGCTGCTGTTTTGGAAACTGGGCAGAAATTTGATTATAGTGGAGATGCCTTGCCCACAGTACATCCCCACTCTCTCGGCACAAGTGGGCATAAGGACAGTCAGCGTTGGAGATGTTCTCCAAAGGCCAACCAGCCCCCAGGGCTGCAGCACATAAGGACTGTGCAAGTCAAGCCTCCTAGTCAGAGAGTCATAGTCGATCACTAAAGACTAAGCTGTAAAGTGGAATTCCATGAGTGGGAAAGCCACTGGTCATACAGTCTCTCACTCTGCTGTTGCCCCCCAGCGTCAATGGTTTAATCAAGAACTGTGATAAAGCCCAGGCGCTGACGCATTTACTCATATAACAGACAGCAAAAGGTGCTGCCTGAGCATTGGAGGAGGAGGAAGAAGAAGAAGAAGATGTTCAAACGTTTGACACGAACAGCAAGGTTAATCAGAAGAGACAACAGACAAAAAGCAGAGTCACAACATTGCGGTCCTCAAACGTCACGAGTATGAAAATGTCAATTAATCAAAGTGTTATTGTCAACGGCGTCGAAGGCTGCCGGCAAAGGAAGCCGAGAGAGAGGAGACATATTCGTTA
>CM054134.1:1814981-1862481 GCA_028751875.1 Rapana venosa | reverse complement strand
TAATAATAACATCAACAATAACAACAACAATAATAATAATAATAATAACAACAACAACAATGATAATAATAATAATAATAATAATAATAAAATGGAACTTATATAGCGCTATATCTTGCAAAGACAAATCAAAGCGCATGCATTCAACCTCTAATCTTACACAGTCATGCAATCAATGATAAATAATCAATAGTTTAAACAAACAGATATTTTACAAACATGGTGCGCTGCAGACAAAATCTATGAAACAAAATTTCAATTATCATGAGTTTGAAAATGTGTCAGAAAGTAAGAACCTCTCTCTCTATCTATCTCTGTCTCTGTCTGTCTCTGTCTGTCTGTCTGTCTGTCTGTCTGTCTGTCTCTCTCTCTCTCTCTCTCTCTCTCTCTCTCTCTTCTCTCTCTCTCTCTCTCTCTCTCTCTCTCTCTTCTCTCTCAGGGGAACGGGATAGCCTGGTGGTTAGCGTGGTGTGCTCGTGATCTGCTGACCCCGGGTTCGAATCTTGTCTTTCCATTTTGCTCAACAACATTTAAGTTAGACTGCAGTTTTGGCACAATTTGTGAATGCACCCACGCATGTGTGTGTGTGTGTGTGTGTGTGTGTGTGTGTGTGTGTGTGTGTGTGTGTGTGTGTGTGTCTGTGTGTGTGTCTGTGTCTGTGTCTGTGTGTATTTGTGTGTGTTCGTTTGTTTGTTTGTGCGTATGTGTATGCATGTGCGTGTGTGGGTGCGCGCGCGCGTGCTGTGCGTGGTGTGTGTGTGTGTGTGTGTGTGTGTGTGTGTGTGTGTGTGTGTGCGTGCGTGCGTGAGTGCGTGTATGGGAGATCGTGGGGGGGGGGGGGGGGGGATAGTATGTGTGTGCGGGGGTATTGTGCTTTTAAGTATGTGTATGCGTTAGTGCGTCCGTGCGCGCGTGCGTGTATGTATGTGTGTGCGCGCGCGCGCCAATGCGCACATGCATGAGTGCCGTTTCATGTGTGTGCATGTAAAAAGAACAACCATCGAATGCGAGATTGCTTCATCCGAAAGAGAAGTGAATTTCCGAAGTTCTTTTCAAGCTGTTAATGACTTCATTACCAGACTGTAGAATGTGAGAAATGAGACGGAAAAGTCGTACATCAAACCTATCACCACAGCTTTCCTCGTGTCAATTATCACCCTGAAATAAAAGGCTTTGCAAGTTGTGCTGCATGAAACCTGTCGTGAATATAATCAAGATTGCTTTTGGTAACTTCGCTTTTCATCATTTCCCAGGGTTGATTCAACTCATTGCGTGCCAGAGTTAACTGCCTTGTTTAATCAGTTTCCGGAGATTGCGTTCCTTCCTTTTTTATAACTGTTTTCATAATCTCTCTCTCTCTCTCTCTCTCTCTCTCTCTCTCTCTCTCTCTCTCTCTCTCTCTCTCTCTCTCTCTCCCTCCCTCTGGAGAACATGTGCACAATATGGAGACAGAAGACACGAGAATAACTGGACTGACAGATGGAACAACAACCGCTACAGACACCGTCACGACAAAAGAAACGGACAAGGATGGAGAAGTGACTGGGAAGGTGGTGTGAAGACCTGGAAGAGCAACAGATGGCACTACAACACTGAGAGCAACACACAGGGGGACTGGCGATACCGCCATGAATACAGAAACAGTGAAGACAACCTGACGTGGAGAACACGAGATTACCATCTACAGAGTCATAGACAAAACTGGAGATCATATCAACACCATGACTGGGGAGAAATACAGAATGAAGTGTACAATCTAAGACTGGCACATACAGATATTTAGATAACAGATAATATATTATGTATATAAACACAAATAATAAGGAACATACAGATAGAGGCACCCCTCCTCCCCGCTCCTTACAATCCATATACATGCATCTGCCCTCATGATACACACACACACACACACACACACACATACACACGACAAACGTACATGCGCACACGTTCAAACAGACACACATACGCATACACGCACGCGCGCGCGCACGTACACACACACACACACACACACACACACACACACACACACACACACACACACACACAGAACTCGAGTACCAGAGGCAAATTAACAATATAATGCAACGATAACTGGAAACCACCGTTCTTGTTTTTGTTTTTGATGTTGTTGTTTTTTTTAAAAAATGATATCTCTGCTTGATTTTAATTGTTGATCTGAGTTACTAAATCCTGTATGCTTTCTATGGCATAAATAGATCTACTTGCTTGTATAGAATAAACAAGTTCCAAGAGATGATGAAATATAAAAAGTATATAGGTTACACACACACGCACGACACACACACACTTTAATGCATACACGAATGCATACACATACTGAAACACCCATGTGGTCACACGCACACACCCACGCTTTTTTGTAAATGCTGGGTCCAGGGTGTCATTCCAGTACAATGGAAACAGTCCATTGTGGTACCAATCCACAAGCAAGGAAAGCCCAAGACAGATAAAGCCAGTTACAGGCCCATAGCATTGACCTCACATACTTGTAAGCTCATGGAGAGACTTGTTCTTGGAAGGTTATTATACTATTGCCAGAAAAATAACAGCAAGCAACCAAGCAGGCTTTCAGCGAGGTAGATCTGCTATAGATAACCTAGTTAAACTTACAACACGTGTAAAACAACAATTTGCACGTAGAAAAAATGTCCTTGCAACGTTTTTTGACATAAATAAAGCCTATGATCAAGTTTGGCATGCAAAGTTATTAAGAAAGTTGAAGACAATCGGCCTTTCCGGAAACATTTATTATTACATCAAGAGCTTTCTTAGCAATAGATCTATTCAAGTAAAAGTAGAAAATAAATATTCAGATCCCAGATATCTTGACATGGGCTTACCACAAGGCTCCGTTATAGCCCCAGATCTATTTAATATTCTGTTACATGATCTTCCCAAACATTTGTCTCAGAACGTTGTCTTAGTACAATATGCAGATGACATATGCATGTGGATGAATGTTACCATGAAACAAAACACAACGAAAAGATCTTTAAACTTATTTTTTTTTTAAATATACCAAAAAGACCTTGATAATTTAAATAAGTATATAATTGAAAATGGCCTAAAGTTATCTACAGAAAAAACGCATATGATGCTTTTTAACAATGGTAGTAATCCAGAAAACTTGCCTGTGTTCAAAATTGAAAACGAGATAATTGAATATAAGCACTTAGTAAAGTTTTTAGGTGTTTTTCTTTCCTCAAAGTTAACTTGGAATGCCCATATTGAATATATCTTAGCTAAAGGAAGAAAATGTTTAAATCTGCTTAAAGTTGTACGAAAGCAGTATTGGGGACAAGACATTACAGTTCTGAAACATCTATCTACTTCTTTAATTAGATCTAAATTATCGTATGGACAAGAAGTTTATTTTAGTGCACCTAAATACTTACTAAAGAAGCTTCAAAGTGTAGACTGCAAGGCATATAGACTCGCTCTAGGTGTACCATTTCATGCCTCTGCACTTGATACATATAAAGAAATTGGAATGTTACCACTTGATGAGTACCGACAACTTGTATGTGCCAAATATATTCTTAGAAGTTCAACATATGAAAACTTTGCTTCAGAAGAAATAAAACTGAGGTCTGAAACAGATTTTCCCAAAAGAGCCCGAAACATAAGCTCTCTGATGACAATAAGTACCTACACATCAGATCTTTATGAGCGTTCTGACATTTTAAAATATGATGTAGACCCACAAAGGGCAATTCCAGTTTGTCCTGTTTGGGAAATGAAGCAAGGTCACTTTGATGTTGACTATATCAACATAAAAAAGAATGAAAATCCAAATATAATGGCAGTTAATGTTCATTCACATATACAACATAATTACTGTCATTGTCTTAAAATTTATACAGATGTCTCACTTTTCGATAACCATCAAGCAGGTTCAGCATTCGTCATACCGGCACTAAAAATAGAAAAGTCTTATCATGTTGGTAAAAATCGATCTGTTTTTACAGCTGAACTGATAGCTATTCTCATGGCTTTGAATTTCATTTTACATCATCCACTCTTTCTTTCATATATTACTTTGTGTGGATTCAAAATCAGTATTATATGCCTTAAAGTCTATAACTTATAAGCAATCAGCTAAACTTATACTTGACGTCAAATACTTCATAAATCTTCTAAGTTTAAGAGGAATTCATGTTTCCTTTTGCCGGATTCCTTCACATATAGGATTGTTTTCTAATGAGTGGGCTGATAGGGCTGCAAAGAAAGGTGCACATAATGAAAAGGGGTCTATAGTACTGCATGTCCCTCTATCCATTGCAGAGGGCTATCGGTTGTTAGAAGAAGCATCCTTAAAAAAAAAATTATAGAAAAGTATCAGCAAAAACAACTGGCTTTCACATTCAACTCTGAGTGTAAATAGTGTAGTTGAATACATTGAAGACTTAGAGATTCATACAAATGCTGTAAAAGAAAGACAACTCAAGGCATTATTTTTCAGGATAAGATTAAATGCATTCACAACAAAATTCAGCAAGGATGTTAAATGCTTATGTGGTGAATATATTTCAAATACTCATATCATACTTGAATGTGAGAAGTTAAAACCTCATCTCCCTGCCTTTTCTGAGAATTCCATTGAAGAAATTTTGAACAATGTTAAGTTAACAATTGATATTGCTAAGGGTTTATTGTTAAGTCCTATAGGGCATTTATTGTAGTTATTGTAGTTATTTTTTAATTTCAATTTTTTTTTTAAATTTCTGTTCTTTATTTGTTCATGTTAAGAATACTATTTCCTTTGTTATTACTATTTATTACACACACGAGCGCGCATGCATGCAGGGACGCCCACGCACAAAGAGTAGATCTCTCTCTTCTCTCTCTCTTCTCTCTCTCTCTCTCTCTCTCTCTCTCTCTCTCTCTCTCTCTCTCACATATTCAGTCTCCTATTTAAGGATCTTCTGGTATCACTTTAAGTGGAAAGACGTTAAAATTGAAGACTTACTTACTTACTTAAACACCCACACCAGTCTTATGCAATGGTACTAACCCAAAGGAAGTCATGTTATCATTTACTTATATTTAATCTTGTTTAAAGGATACAGCCGAGTTACAAAATTAGGCTTGTCAAGTTCGTTAGGTCATAGTTAAAAGATATGTATTTTCTGAATGTAAGATTGCTCTCTTGCTGATGTAAATTTTAATGATAATATAATTTGTTATTATTTTAGTATCACAAATACTTAAACGATGATAAGAATGAAAAGCATTTCAATATGTACAGATATTAAAACAGAAAAGAATTATAATTTATTAAAATAATATACACATATCTTGTCTACCACATTGTAAAGATCTCTGTGTCCACAATGATAATTAACATGAGAGTATTTTCGTGGAATTTAGAAGTATCTATGGAAAAGTGGATGGAATTAACATAAACAAACTAAATGACGTACACATAAAAGACATGTTGACATTATACGATTTTTACAAAAAACACATTTAGATCAAAAAGCTGTAGAAGACGTAACTCTACCAGGCTATATGTCTGTGCACTACTGCAGACCAAAGAGAAATAGATCTGTCAGTGCTTCAGGAGGTATTTCAGTTTTCGTTAAAGAAGGTTATCGGAAAAACATAAAGTTTTTACCCCAAATTAGTTCAGATATTGTATGGATACAAATGATGCAACAAAACTCATTAAGATCATCAAACAAGAATATTTTCATAAGATGTGCATATATTCCACCCGAATTTTCTTCTTTTGGAAAAGTTCGTACACGGAAAATATGGGAGAATTTAGAACAAGACATAGAAAGTTTGTCTGAAAGAGGTCAGATAATATTAACTGTGGGGAGATCTGAATGCGGGATCAGGAAGACTGACTGACTTTATAGAAAGAGATCCAAAACCAAGCTATTACAGTTTACCTGAAGAAAACGAATATGACCAATGTTATCAAAGGTGCTCAATGGATAGAATTGTACAAAAATATGGCAAGATATTAGCTAATATTTGTACAGACAATCAATTGTACATATTGAATGGTCGAACATTAGGAGATTTACAGGGTAGATTTACATGCTTTCAACCTCAAGGTTGTAGTGTTGTGGATTATTTCATTTGTTCAAAGTCATTTATGAAAGAGGTGAAGCATATGAAAGTTATAGATTTAATGGAATACTCTGACCATTGTCCACTTGATTTAAATATAGATATACCAGATATAGACAAAGCACGTTTGCATAGGTCTATCAGAATAGTAAGAGATACACAGGCAGAGTATATTACTAAAGATTTAACACAACAAATACGTTTTGTATGGGATAAAAATTCCAAAGAACAATTTCAAAAGGCACTTCTACTACCATCAATACAATCACACGTAACACAAATAAAAACTGAAACAAATACAGTATTAAAACAAAGTACAAAACAACCTGATTCAACAAACGCAAAGTACAAAGCAACCTGATTCAACAAACCCAATAAATGAATGTTCCAAACAGCTATCTGATATCTTTATCAAAGTGGCCCAATTAAGCTTGAAGACCAGAAAGTCAAAACCTGTAAGAAGAATTAAACATAATTTTAAAAAATGGTTTGACTCAGAATGTAACAGTACGAGAAAAGTAAAGTCTCTACTAAATGCAATAAACAGAACTCCATATAAACCTGAACTTCGACAAAAATACTTTACGAAAAGAAAACAATACAATACTTTGATAAAAAAAAAAAAATTTTAAATATTGAAAAATTCACTGGTAGCACAGCTATATGATGTAATTGAAGAGGATCCGAGTATATTGTGGAAAACTTTACAAAAATTAAAAGAAAGTGAAGATGATGGATTAAAACATCATAATCATATTAGCAGCAGTAAGTGGACTAAACACTTAAAAACTCTTATTGGAAAAGAACCGCAAATAGATCCAGACCGCAAAAAACAAATGCACAACGTGTTCAATGATTTAAAAGTAACGAATAACCCAATCCTGGATAAGAAAATTACCACGGAGGAAATTACAAAAACAATCAAAAGACTAAAAAAATAACAAATAACCATGAAAAGATGGAATTACAAACGAAGTGATCAAATCAGTTTCATCTAATCTTATTGAAGACAATGCGAGATATTTTCAATTTAGTATTAGAAACAGGTATATATCCCTATGATTGGAAAGTAGGAGAAAATGTCCCAATCTATAAAAGCGAATGTATATACAACCCAGAAAACTACAGAGGAATAACGTTGACAAACACAATTGGGAAACTTTTTATTCAAATACTGTATCAAAGAATTTCTGAATATTTAGAAAATAACAACAGTATTGCCAGAGAACAAGCTGGATTCAGAAAAGCATGCAGAACAACAGACCATATCTTTCTACTTAAAAACTTAATAGATAATATACTGAAAGTAAAATCTAAAAGACTTTATTGCTGCTTTGTAGATTTTCAGAAAGTGTTTGATAATGTGTGGCACGAGGGTCTTCTTATAAAGTTAAACGAAATAGAGATAAGAGGCAAAACTTTTAATGTCATTAAAAACATGTATTCCAATTTCAACAAATACTTACAAAATACGAGGCAAACCACAGATGAAATCATAGTAAAAAAAAAAAAGTACAACAAGGAATACTTAGTTCTACACTGTTTAATGTATATATTAATGATATAGTACAATATATTTTATGAGACAGATTCACCAATATAAACCCAAGAGACAAAATTCTTGTTTACTCTATGTGACGACCTAGCATTATTATCAACAACCAAAGTAGGTCTCCAGGCTAAACTAAAACAACTACAAGAATACTGTTCGAATTGGGGTTTAAATATAAACAAAACAAAAACAAAGGTAATAAATAGTCTTTACGAGATCACCTCCTAAAATTCCAATTCATTTTAAATGTGGAGAGTATGTAATTGAAACAGTAGAAACTTATAAATATCTAGCTGTCGTTCTTCATCAAAACGGGAAGTTTCAAACAACACAAGAACATTTAATGAAACAAGGCAACAAAGCAATGAACGCCTTTAAAATGCAATTCATGGACAAAATTTAAAAACTACTATAATAATGCGTCTATTCGACTCACTGATAACCCATATTTTAACCTATGGAGCAGAAGTTTGGTTTCCTTTTTGTTTCAATGGGGAGACAGAATTTCATATTGATAAACTGTTCAAGACATGCTTATCAATCAATTTTTGCATGAGAATGTTCATGTAAAGTTTTGTAAACAAATTGTAGGAGTTCATGAAAAAGCATTAATACTACCCACTTTGGGTGAGCTAGGAAGATTTCCACTGACCTTTAAAATCATATGCCAGATAATATCGTTTTGGATTCATTTGACAGAATCAAAACCAAACTCTTATATTAGAATAGTATACGATTATTTTTATCAGACGAATACATCCGAAAAAATGGATGAACACAGTAAAAAATATTCTCTACACAATTGGATTCAAACATGTCTGGACGAACCAAAGTACTTTTGATGTTCATCGGTTGAGTTATGCTGTTCGAAGAAAACTTGAGGACATGTATAAAACATTTTGGATCTACCAGAAGAAAGAGTTTGCAAAACTAAAATTTTACGACTTTGCTACCAAAGAATACAGACTTGAACCATACTTAATAAACTATTGAAAACAAAAGTCATAAGAAGACGTATTGTAAATTTCGCACAAGCTGTCACAATTTAATGATAGAGAAAGGGAGGCACCAAAATATAGCTAGAGAGGACAGAAAATGTAGATATTGTAACAAGATAGAAGATGAATTTCATTTACTCGATGAATGTATCTCATACGATGAACTCAGAAACAATTTGTTATTAACAATTACAACCAAAGACAAATAACGTAACATTTGTATAGATAAATTAAGTGACATAATCACAGTTGATATCTATCAAGCAGATATCATCAAATATGTGTATGAATGTTTTAAGAAAAGAGAAAATGAGAAGTAAAATGCAACATGCTTTAGTGTACTTCATTTTGAACCAAAGAGATGATTATAACTGATGTTTGCTTGTTTTGTTGTTGTGTCAAATAAGTCTACTTGACTTAAATGGCAATAAAATATTCTCTCTCTCTCTCTCTCTCTCTCTCTCTCTCTCTCTCTCTCTCTCTCTCTCTCTCTCTCTGATTAGCTGATGCAGCGTGTATGCTTGCTTAGAGACACCGTCCTTGAGAATAGTGGGGGGGGTGGGGGGGGGGGGGGGGAATATCAAATTCACTCTCCAAATTCTCAGAAACAGCAACATGTACCCTATCACTTTTAAACAAGCTTTGCCAGAAGTAATATATTGACTGTTTTTTCAGACTGATGTTCTGCAGTTCGGTTGTTCTGGATCGTGTTTTCTTATTCCTTTTTTTTTCTTCCTGACTTCTGTGACGATTCATGTCTGCTACGTCCACGCCGCTCATTCTTACCCCACCACTCCCGGTATAGCAGGTTAGGGGTGGCTTCTGCCACACTCTGCCAACCAGGCTGGCCACGGCGAGCTGCTGTCAGTGCTGAGCGGCTGGCTGCAGGCCACAGACCTGTGAAGACCTTGCACTGATGTGTCGTCACTCAGCGGGGGTGTTCGGTTGTGCCTGTCCCTGTTCCTGACTCGTTCATTTTTGCTTGGCTAGAGCTCCCCATTTCACCGTTGATGAGGTTGTTGCATAGTTGTATGATCCTTTCTTCGCCATAAAGATGGGGAAGGTGTCTTAACATGATATTAACGGTCATGTGTTATTGTCATCTCTACGTACTGACATACATAGACTATTCTCTTTCCAACGGTGGGATCAGTTTATTTATTTATTTATTTATTTATTACGTATTCATTCATTCATATATTTAGTCTTTTTTGTCGAGAAACATGGAATAAGCGCTCGTGTGCCTTTTTCACATCCAATCCCCGTTAGTGCGCGGTTTTGTAAATTTTATCATCCATTCCCCCAGGCACACACGATGGCCTACTCTTCCAAAAAGCGGAACAGCTTTTAACGTGTGCGCAAGATGTTCTGCGTGCTGTTTTTTACGCGGGGCCTAGCGGCCTCAGTTCATAGTCTCCTCCCGGAAGGACTTTTTGCCACGTAGGTGCAAGATTGTCTGAGGGTGTGGCCATGTAGGCTTTGACCCCCAGTTAGAAGTCTCGTCTGCAGGAATGGAAGAAGACTGAAGTCAGCACAAAGGCTGGCTAACTGAACCAACATGGCCCCTGTTCGGCGCTGACATACAAAAGTCCTCCGGATGAGACTATATACCGAGGTCCCGTGTGCGAATGCACGCAGAACATCTTGCGCACACGTTAAATCCTGTTCCGCTTTTCGTAAGAGCAGGCCATTGTGTGCCGATGGGAACAGATGACAGAATGTACAAAACCGCATACACACGGGGACTGGATGTAAAAAAGCACATAAGTGCTTATTCCATTATCCTCGATATAAAAGAATAAATAAATAAATAAATAAATAACACGCATCCTACTACTACTTGTGGTAGACTCTATCCTAGATACACCACGAGCTCAGTGTCAGATCTGGCCAGACTGGCTAGGTAGGGTGCCATTCTGAAGTAGTTTGCATCACTACACTTTATCAGCTACAACCCCTCAGTGACCTCACTTTCGCTCTCCCATACATTTCTGTGCCTGTGGTGAGTTTGTGTCGGGGCCTTCAGGGTAGGAGAGTCACGGATTAAGGTTGTTGGGGGAACGTTGTGGTAGCCACCACCCCGGGTGCGTGGGCGTCTCACTCGGTCCCGCTTCGCGACTAAGCTATTACTTTCGTCAACTGGGAGATAAGTAAGTGCTGTCCTGCTTACGTTAGCTCAGAACAGGCACCACTGAACACCACCAAAAGTGACACTGAGGCAGTGCAAGGCCCCTCCGGCTGGTGGCCCCGGGACGACATAACATTGATTAGCCCCCTGTGAACTTCTTACTTTGATGATGCGATAGAACGAATCTGGGTATGGCTGGGGCGGAGAGATCGAAATGAGCGGCATGGGAACAGCAGGACATGAACGTCCGAGAAGATGGAGCAGCCACAGCAAAGAAAGTCTCAACATTACGTTTCAAAGCATTAAAGTAATATAATGTAGGCTGTGGCACTTTGCTGACACCAGTGACTGACAGAGCTTTGTGTTTAAATTTCAGTAGCGCTGAGAACACAGAACTGCTCTTTCCCGCTTTTTTCCGTTCCTGGGCTAGTGCTCCGAGGTTCACCAATGGTGAGATGTGACGTATGTGGACCGTTTTTACCCCACCATGAAAAGGTAGCTACAATCCGACTTCGGGGATTTTCCGTAACGGAATCAGCAAAACCGTTGTTTCGAAAAAAGTGATTAATTGATGCTTCATCAAATGTCTGGTATCACAGTCAATGTTTCCCCCGAGGGGATGCCGGGGGCCTATGGACAGAAACACGTTTTCTCGTTTTAAAATAGCATCCCCACATTCTGGAAATTCTGTGCTAGAAATTTCCTCTTTTCTATCATTCTCTTTGCTTCTGCCTTGTTCCTTTTCTTCATGTCACCTCCTTCTTGTCTATTTTCTGCCTTCTTGGGCCATTCTCCTGCCTTTTTTCCAGAAAGAACTTAAACGGTAACTATTCTCTCGTGCCGAAGTCGGATGCGCTGGGCCTGACTTGTCAGGCGCTTAACGGCAGCATGACGCATTTTCGCTTATATAACAGACAACAATAGTTGCTGTCTGAGCGTTCGACGAAGAAGACAGTCAATGTTGTGTTTCATAGTTTTCTGGAGACCAGAGCAACAGGGCTAACCAAATCAGAGACAATCTACTTTTATTACGTGATGATAAATGGTGATGAGGATGATGTTGCCTTGCTGCTATGGAATTGCATGCGCTTTGAAACTACTTGACGAGGCTGTAGCTTACGCTTCCTTAACAACTATCCCACTGTCAACAAGTAGGCTACTGTGATAGGCTATCAAAGGCTAACTATGTTTTTTGTTTCATGTGCACACTTCATGTCAGCAATTTTTGATGAGCGAATCGGTTGATGATGGATGAAAAGCCTAATCGTAATTAGCTTTAAGTGGACAGTGTGTATATATGGGAAGACTGACTCGTCAACTTCCGGCACAGCAGACGACAGTTGTTTGTGAAAACTAAAAACTCCTGGCTGATATTTCGTCGCTCGAGGACGTGAGTGCAAAAGTGCTGTACTGTTGGGGCACATTGGATAAATACCTTATTTCTGTTTGTATTCGTTTGTGTTCGTTTTCTGGCAAAGTAACAAAGGTTGTGAAAATGAATTATTTCTAGATCCCTGGTAGCCGAGGGCTCACTGAACTCAGAGATTTCCCTGCTTCTCCTGTTGAACAGTTTACACACACTCAGGGACAGGAACACGTTTTCTCGTTTTAAAATTCTAAAAACCATTCTGACTAACAACTGGGTTTATACATAAAATATCATTGCAAACTGTTAATAAAGGGAGAGAGGCTGGTTAGAGGAGAGGGTTGGATGTTTGGTTTTAAAGTCAACGGGTTCGATTCTCATCGTCAGCGGTCAGGCTGAAGATAAGTTTTTCTTTGGGGGGGGGGGGGGGGGGGGGGCGCCGGTGAAGGGGGGGGGGGGTGAAGGGGGGGGAGTAAAATTTCTCTTAGGAGCCAACATTTGTACAGACTCTGTCCTTTCCAGTCCTCGGGATGAAATTGTTAACCAAACTCCTGTTCACGAACACATAAATAATGTGTCGACAAGTTTGTGTGTACTTTAAGTCCCATTCCACTTTTCAAAGAAGAGCCAGCGGTTGTCCCACGGCGGTAAAAGCAAATGACAAAAGAGAAGCATAATGCACTCCGGTGGCGCATTTGGACATTATCCCCGAATTCAGAACGTGGCAACCCAAATGGTGAACACACGCACGCACGCGCGCGCGCACACGCACACACACACACAACACACACACACACACGCACGCGCGCACACGCGCGCGCGGGATTCACTAATGGTGAACTTTTGAATTCTGCTTGAGCACAGAAAGAAGGCAGGAGAGAACTAATTTTGAATGGCAGTGTTTGTCGTTTTCTTCCACCAATACCATGCCTCTTTACTTGCAGCTCTTGTGACAGCTGCTGCAAAACTGCGCAGTATCTTTGTCCCCTCACACGCATGTTCCATGCTTCTAATCTTTGGTCCGTATGGATCCAAATCTTATGAATGTTATTCTGTGTACATAACGTAGGCCTGTTAACTAGAATAAGCCACTTCAAACTGGTTTGGAAACTTGGCTAGGGTTTCAGAACTGAACCCTTGACTTCATTCTGTTGCCATTGAAAGCTTTGGAAATTATATCACATGCTAGATGTCTTATGGGGGACGGGATAGCCTAGTGGTTAGAACATTGCGCTCGCAATCTGATGACCCGGGTTCGATTCCCGTTCAAGGGGATATTTTGCCCTGGAGTTAACAACAGTGCCGACTCCGCTCTCCCCAAAAGTCCTTCGGATGAGACTATAAACCGAGGCCCGTGTGCGAACGCACGCAGAACATCTTGCGCACACGTTAAAATCCTGTTCCGCTTTTCGTAAGAATAGGCCATTGTGTGCCATTGGGAACAGTTGACAGAATTAACAAAACCGCATACTCTGGATGTAAAAAAGCACATAAGTGCTTATTCCATTATCCTCGATATAAGAGAATAAAATAAATAAATGCTTGTTGAAAGAGAGAGAGAGATTCAGACTTCAAACTTCAGACTTTTATTGTACATCGACCTCAAGCCACAATACAAAAGAATGGCAGGCATACAGAGTGATGATATGACATACGTGCTATAAACATACCACTCCATATCACTATCAACGTATTCTATGCAATAATGTCTCAGCAATAATAAAACAAAAGAGGTACATCAGCCATATCTTAAAATGTTTATGAGGAAACAAGTGTATTTCACGTGGCTCATCAGCTCATAATCAACAATGTTAGAGAGAGAGAGAGTCTGTCTGTCTGAGTCTTTCTTTTTGTCTCTCTATCTGTCCCAACATGGAATCATATTATTAAAAATTTTCCCTGTCCATTTTCATGACGTTCTACCAGTGCAATGAACGCCAATGTTAGCTGGAACCTCCATTTTTCTCCAGCCTCAATTTGCTGACCAAAACCATGATTATTAAGCCTCAGAGAATGAGACTTTTTATCACACACAAAAAATAAATTAACAAGCCGTCTGCCCTTTGCATGACTTGTTTGCGGATATGTTGTGAATTGTTTGCTACGAGTTTATATGACTTGTGCGCGAGTTGATCCAGGAATCGTTAACGCCCGTATTGAATATTGAGCATGAACATATTATTAGAACAGAAGGGAGATACAAGCAGGTATGCACACAACTGGATTTATAAACTGTAAACAAAATTCCAACGGAAGCCTATTTTAAAAGTACACTCAGCAGATATCATCACATACATTTTACAAAACAAACAGGTCAATACATTTGTCTTATTCTGCTTTTAAATCACGCATTAATAATAACCATAAAATTTGTTGTTTCGCTGGCAAACTTGTGGATGGCTTGGCCTGATGTGAGGGTATCGATTCCTACTTTATCTGGAACACACTACGGTTGAGTAATCGATCCGTGGCGGCACGAGTTTCCCGACAACGGGCAAAGGGCGTCCCGCACGGCACCACAAACAAGCAGCCCCTCGCTTTCACGTGGCATGCCTTGACAGATGCTCTGACGTCTGACGTTTGGAGCCTGCAGGCAGGAAAACTGAGGGATCTGCTGTAATGTTGTTAGTTGGTTTGTTTGGTTGTTTTTGCGTTTTTTTTCACCGTTTTCTTTCTTTGTGTGTGGTGGGTGTATGCAGGCAGGTTGTTCAGTCCCTTGTTATTTGCCTGGAAAAGGTTAGAATAGTGTTTTGTTTGTTTGTTTTGTTGTTGTTTTTGTGTTTGTTTTTTCATTTACCTGATTTTCGTAGTTTTTTTGTGTGTCAATTACTTGACATTATATCTAGCTAGCGTTGTTGAATTTATCTGCCAACATTAAGTGTTTTTAGAAATAGAATACGTTTTTGATCTTTAAAAATCTGTGTTTTAAGATAACTGTTTTGTGAACTATCTTTAAACATATTTAAAAATCGAGAAATAAGTTCGAGAAATTATTTAATCGTTGAACTATACTTGAACATTTAGACTTCCTTGAATAGGTTTCAATGTTAAACTCTCTTTCAACATCAAGTATTCTTAGATATTCTTGACAATAACTACTTTGTTGAGCTATCTTAAAAAAATTTAGTGTTCTTAGAAAAATAACTGTTCTGTTGAGCTATCTTTAAACATTTAGTGTTCTTAGAAAAATAACTGTTTTGTTGAGCTATCTTTAAACATTTAGTGTTCTTAGAAAAATAACTGTTTTGTTGAACTCTCTTTAAACATTTAGTGTTCTTAGAAAAATAACTGTTTTGTTGAGCTATCTTAAAATTTTTTAGTGTTCTTAGAAAAATAACTGTTCTGTTGAGCTATCTTTAAACGTTTTAGTGTTCTTAGAAAAATAACTGTTTTGTTGAGCTATCTTTAAACATTTAGTGTTCTTAGAAAAATAACTGTTTTGTTGAACTATCTTTAAACATTTAGTGTTCTTAGAAATAACTGCTACGTTGAACTTGTTGTATTCCTAGAAATAACTGCTACGTTGAACTATATTTCAACATTTAGTGTTCTTAGAAAAATAACTGTTTTGTTGAACTATCTTTCAACATGTAGTATTCTTAGAACTAACTGCTACGTTGAACTATCTTTCAGCATGTAGTATTCTTAGAAATAACTGCTACGTTGAACTATCTTTCAACATTTAGTGTTCTTAGAAAAATAACTGTTTTGTTGAACTATCTTTCAACATGTAGTATTCTTAGAAAAATAACTGCTACGTTGAACTATGTCAACAGCAACCATTCTTAGACATGATTGTTTTGCTCAGCAGTTTGAGCACATAATATCCTCACATATGACTGTTTGATTGACACCTCTGCACTGGGAGATGGCTGGGTTGTTAAACAGTCAACACTTGCAGTGTTCTCAAAGACAATGTCTACCAGCGCGTAGTGTTCTCACAGATGATATTTATCCGCACTTACTGCTCTTTGAGATAATATTTGTTAACACCTGGTGTTCCCAGATATAATGTTTGTTAACACCTGGTGTTCCCAGAGATAATATTTGTGAACACTTGGTGTTCCCAGAGATAATATTTGCAAACACCTGGTGTTCCCAGAGATAATGTTTGTTAACACCTGGTGTTTCCCCGAGATAATGTTTGCTAACATCTGGTGTTCCCAGAGATAATATTTGTGAACACCTGGTGTTCCCAGAGATAATATTTGTTAGCACCTGGTGTTCCCGGATATAATGTTCGTTAACACCTGGTGTTCCCAGAGATAATATTTGTTAACACCTGTTTTTTTCATAGATGATATTCGTTAGCACCTGGTGTTCCCAGAGATAATATTTGTTAACACCTGATGTTCCCAGACATAATGTTTGTTAACACCTGGTGTTCTCGGAGATCATATTTGTTAACACTTGGTGTTCCCAGAGATAATATTTGTTAACACCTGGTGTCCCCAGAGATAATATTGTTAACATCTGGTGTTCCCATATATAATATTTGTCAACGCCTGGTGTTCTCGGAGATAATGTTTGTCAACATCTGGTGTCCTCGGAGATAATATTTGTCAACACCTGGTGTTCTCGGAGATAATGTTTGTTAACACCTTGTGTTCTTAGAGATAATATTTGTTAACACTTGGTGCCCTCAGATATCATATTTGTTAACGCCTGGTGTTCCCAGAGATACTATTTGTTAACACCTGGTGTTCCCAGATATAATATTTGTTAACACCTGGTGTTCACAGAGATAATATTTGTTAACACCTGGTGTTCCCGGGTGCAATATCTGTTAACACCTGGTGTTCTCAGGGATCACATTTGTTAACACCCGGTGTTCCCAGATATATATATTTGTTAACACCTGGTGTTCCCTGGGATAGTATTGTTAACATCTGGTGTTCCCATAGATAATATTTGTCAACACCTGGTGTTTTCGGAGATAATGTTTGTCAACATCTGGTGTTCTCGGAGATAATATTTGTCAACACCTGGTGTTCTCGGAGATAATATTTTTAACACCTTGTGTTCATAGAGATAATATTTGTTAACACTTGGTGTTCCCAGAGATCATATTTGTTAACACCTGGTGTCCTTAGAGATAATGTTTGCTAACACCTGGTGCCCATAGAGGTAATATTTGTTAATACTTGCTGTTCTCGGAGATAATATTTGTTAACACCTGGTGTTCTCAAGATAATATTTGTTAACACTCGGTTTTCTCAGAGATCATATTTGTTAACATTTGGGGATATCAGAGATAATATTTGTTAATACCTGGTGTTCTCAGAGATAATATTTGTTAATACCTGGTGTTCTCAGAGATAATATTTGTTAACGCTTGGTGTTCTCAGAGATAATATTTGCTAACGCTTGGTGTTCTCAGAGATAATACCTGCTAACATTACGGGGTATCAGAGATAATATGTGTTAACGCCAGGTGTTCTCAAAGATAATTCCTGCTAACATTTGGGGGTATCAGAGATAATATTTGTTGACGCCTGGTGTTCTCAGAGATAATATTTGTTAACACCTGGTGTTCTCAGAGATAATATTTGCTAATACCTGGTGTTCTAAGAGATAATATTTGCTAGCACCTGGTGTTCTGAGATAATAATTGTTAACACCTGGTGCCCTCGGAGATCATATTTGTTAATACCTGGTGTTCTCGGAGATAATATTTGTCAACACCTGGTGTTCTCGGATATAGTATTTTTAAACATCTGGTGTTCTTATAGATAATATTTAACACCTGGTGTCCTCAGGGATAATAATTGTTAACATTTATATTTATATTTTTATTTTTATTTATACCACTTTAAGTCACGGCAGATTTGTATGCGTGAAATTCGGGCTGCTCTCCCTGGGGAGAGCACCTCGCCACAAGAGCAGCGCCACCTTTTTTTTTTTTTTTTTCCTGTCTGCAACAGTATTTGTTTCCTTATCAGAGTGGCTTTTTGCTACAGAATTTTGCCAGGGACAACTCTCTTGTTGCCGTGGGTTCTTTTACGTGAGCTAAATAATTATGTGCAACACACGGGACCTCGGTTTATCGTCTCATCCGAAAGACTAGCGCCAAGACCACCACTCATGACCTAATGGATGGGGGATAAGTTTCGGGTCCAAACGGGATTCGAACCACCGCACACTTCCGACCCGGACTTTTCGATTTCTAGACAGGCGCGTTACCTCTAGACCACCGATCCATTTGGTGTTCTCAGAGAAAATTTATGTCCACACGTAGTGTTCTCAGAGATAAAAATCTGTTGATACCTAGTGTTCTCAGAGACAATAATTTCTCAACACCTAATGTTCTCTGAGTTAATGTCTGACAGCACGCGCTGTTTTAAAAGACATCTCTTTTGTTGTTCTATTGCTCAATATTTACATTCTTTTCGTGTAATTTGTTTTGTTAATGTATGTTTGTTTATTGGGTTTTTTGTAAATTTAGAGTTGGTCCAGGATGCTCACGGTTTATCTAAAGTGTGTGTGTGTGTGTGTCTGTGTGTGCGCGCGCGCGCGCGCGCGCGTGCGTGTGTGTGTCTGTGTGTGTGTCTGTGTGTGTGTTAAGGATAAGTATGAAAATTAATGATCTGAAGAGATACAATAAAGCAATAAATGTATTCTCATCATCCAAAAAAATTCTTAAAGAAAAATATCATAGTGAGTTGCAATATACTATAATGATTTCGTCATTTAGATTCTGGGTGTAATTATCTTCGGGGTTTTGGGGGTTGGTTTTTTGTTTGTTTTGTTTGTTTGTTTTGTTGTGTGTTTTTTTGGTTGTTGGTTGTTGTTGTTGTTTTTTTGGGGGGGGCTATTATAACGGACAAATAAATGGCATTACACACCCAAAAAAATCACTGTAACAAATTAATATAAAAATTGTTAACGACGAGTGTAGTTTTATGACATTACCAACATTATTTTCCCAAAGTCGTAAAATGCAACTTGTTGTTTTTTTACATGCATGATCCATATTTACGCTCTGTAATTGGTTTCTTTTCAGACAAAACTACAGAACACGTTGCGAACATTGATCAGAGTTTGTAATCAATAGGAAACTTAAATGAAATTGTTTGAAAGACTCGGTGATTACATTATTTCGTATACTGACAGTGTAGACAATGCTTTTGCTGTCATTTTATTGTATTCATTCTTTTATTTCGAGGATAATGGAATAAGCATTCATGTGCTTTTTTTTATATCCAGTTCCTGTGTGTACGCAGCTTTGTAAGTTTTGTCACCCGTTCCCACCAGCACACAATGGCCTACTCTTCCGAAAACGGAACAGCTTTTAACGTGTGCGCAAGATGTTCTGCGTGCGTTCGCACACGGGGCCTCGGTTTATAGTCTCATCCGAAGGACTTTTGAGGGGAGTGGAGTCGGCACTCCAGGGGAAAATATCACATAATTATTATGTACGTAACAATTAACATTGTTTCGGTAAATCTTTCTCCCTCTATAGAGGCCATAGGATAGATCAATATTAAATCATTATTTTCAAACAGAAATCTGCTACTTTCTTTCCAGTTTGACGAGAAAATCGGGTTGAATGTCAAAGTCCTTCGGATGAGACTATAAACCGAGGCCCCGTGTGAGAATGCACCCAGGACATTTTGGCACATTTTAAAAATCTAATCGGCCTTTCAAAAAGTAGGTCATTTCGTGCTGTTAGGAACGGATGTCAGTTGTTTGTTTTTTTTAAAGCATGTGTACATATGTTGTATTCAGACACTATCTCCGAAATCGGAATGTGGCTACCTAAATGGGGGGGGGGGGGGGGGGGGGGGGGGGGGGGGGGGCGGTGGCATACGCAAACATCTCACCATCAATGACCTTCACATAGCTCTAGCAAGGAGGAAAGTGGCAGGATGGTTAAGATGTTCGCCTGCCAACAAGTAAACCGTGAGGTTCTGGGTACGATTCCCAGCCTCGCCCTTTCTTCCCAGTTTGACCCCCCAAAAAATCGAACTGAATGTCAAAGTCCTTCGGATGAGACTATAAACCGAGGCCCCGTGTTCGAAAACGCATGCAGAACATCTTGCACACACGTTAAATCCTGTTCCGCTTTTCGGAAGAGTAGGCCATTGTGTGCCGGTGGAAACAGACGACAAAATTGACAAAACCGCATACACACAGGGATTGGATGTAAAAAAGCACATGAGTGCTTATTCCATTATCCTCGATATAAAACAATAAATAAATAAATCTAGCCGAGGAACGAAAAAAATCTTGCTTTGTTTCAGTTTAGTCCCCCCCCCCTCCCTCCCCTCACATTTTTTTTTAAAGGGGGGGGGGACGGGGCGGATTTTTTTTTTTTTTGACTAGGGGAGATCGTAAATTTGTACTTTGTTGTTGTCAGAGACATCAATCATATCGTTAGGGATTATTATGCGTGCTAACTATTTCTAAACAAAAAAAATGATAATAATAAAGTGATGAGTAGCTCCTATTCTTTTCTGATTATAATGGAAGTACAAAGCAATAGAGGTATCCGTTGGCATTTTTCTAGACCAGGTTTCACCTGGGGTGGGGGTGGGGGTGGAAGTTTGGTTGTGGGTTTTTTTTGTTGTTTTGTTTTTGTTTTGTTGGGGTCTTTTTTTTTTTTTTTACCTTGTTTGGATGGGATTTGTTTTGTCTTTTGATATTTCGATCTATTCTAACTAATTGTGTTTATCAATAAATCTTGCATATTAAAGCGTGTTTTCTCTTCTCTCTCCTTTCTCTCTCTCTCTCTCTCTCTCTCTCTCTCTCTCTCTCTCTCTCTCTCTCTCTCTCTCTCTCTCTCTCTCTCTCTCTCTATCCATTAGATAGTGGTTGAAGTTTACTCAAATGAAGATCATAAACCACCATCTTGCGCGCACGTTAAGACCTGTTCCGCTTTTCGGAAGAGTGTGCCATTGTGTGCCGGTGGAAACGGATAACAAAATTTACAAAACTGCATATAAACGAGGACTAGATGTAAAAAAAAAAAATTAAGCGCATGAGTGCTTATTCCATTATCCTCGAAATAAAATAAATAAATCCATGAAAATAAAATGAAAAATCGTTTTACTGAATATGACTAATAGTTATAAGAAAATCTGACTGGGTCTTAAACAGTTCGTGACGTTTTGAGCGTACATGGTTTCTACTTTGCATATCCCATTCCATCCACGAACTGGAATGTGCAAGCTCTTTCCCTAAGAGTATTCATACAAACACTGGCATAACAACCAACTCCCTGTGGACTTCTGACCTGAGTTTGGCAATAATTATACATAAAAGACACGACAAAACCTAGAGAAGCTGTTAATGCAGGAAATTCTAACATGAACTATCAGGAATGATCCCTTGAATGTAAACAATGTGGGGAAGGGGTGGGGGTGTAACAAACGGTTTGTGATCTCTGTGCTGAGGTTGACCCTTATGTTGTACATCATTTCATGATGTAGTCACCATATCACGATCATCATAGTGGTGCATGCGTTGTTTGAAACTTTCTGGATTGCTTGTTTCCTTCCTGGTCCTCTGTCTCGTGTGAAAGGGCGTAAAGCCTACCGCATTGAATACACGTTGTACTGACCGCACGGGAGAGCCCAGTGGTCGGAGCACTCGCTTTCCCCAGCTAAGGTTATTAAGCAGCATCGAGCGTGGTTACCTGTTGGATGGGTGACCGTTTGACGCGCCTTGGCTTCAGTACAGATATACAAGACATATTATTTGTTTCAAACCTAAGATTTTCCTCTCCTGTTTCATGTCATAGCTCTCCCTTGCTTTTCAACAAGCCCAAAATTCCATCACCCTGCCAAAGTGTATAACCTCTGTGTGTGTGTGTGTGTGTGTGTGTGTGTGTGTGTGTGTGTGGTGTGTGTGTGTGTCTGTGTGTCTGTGTGTCTGTGTGTGTGTGTGTCTGCGTGTGTGTGTGTCTGTGTGTGTCTGTGTGTGCATTTGGACTTGTTAGAACTATTACTTGCTATTGGTTGTATGACCGTGTAAGAATGAGTTGAGTGCAAGCGCTTTGATTTGTCTGTGCAAGATACAGCGCTATATAAATTCCATTATTATTATTATTATTACCGCCCCCACCCCCAGTTCACCCAGCTGTGAATAGGTACCTGCCCTCTTTAGGGTCAGGGAAGGTAAAGCAGCGAGGGAGAGAGGAGATGGGCGCCGCCCTCAATATTCTGGCCCCTGGAGAAGCTGAGGTCTCTGACGCCTCGCTCCCCTACGACCTTTTAGGTCATGGGACACCTTTGCCTGTTTTTACTGACGTGGTTTCCATGTCTAGATTTCGCATCTCAGTTGGTTTTGAACTAAACATAAAATTTCAACAACAACAACAACAAAAACAACAACAAAAACCATGTATCCATGACTCGTGTGATGCACTGCTTAATGGCTCATGAAGCCTTCACACCAATAGTTTTGATCATCGTTCTCTGTCTCCAGGGGGGGGGGGGGGGGGGGGGGGGGAATCAATCACCTTTATCATAGCTTACAAATTCTGTGTTTGTTCAGCTGTTAAACCATGACATGGAATCCATGCCGTGATGATATTTGGGCTGTTTTCAATTGTTTCTTCTTCTGAGCTAAAATACGAATGTTTGTGCCCAAGTCCCCCCTTCCACTGTCCCCTTGGGGATGAGCTTAAAAGGTTACAGCAATAAACTATTGACGTTCTCTCTCTCTCTCTCTCTCTCTCTCTCTCTCTCTCTCTCTCTCTCTCTCTCTCTCTCTCTCTCTCTCTCTCTCTCTCTCTCTCTCTGCCTGTCTGTCTGTCTGTCTGACTGTCTGTATCTATCTGTCTCTCGCTCTCTCTATCTGTCTCTCTCTCGCTCTCTCCCTCTCTGCCTCTCTCTCTCTCTCTCTCTCTCTCTCTCTCTCTCTCTCTCTCTCTTATATATATATATATATATATATATATATATATATATATATATATATATATATATATATATATATATCCAACTGGTTTTTTTCTGGCTATGGCCTAACTGAATAGATCATCTGAAATCTGTCTGTCTGTATGTATGTATGTGTGTATGTATGTGTATGTGTGTATGTGTATGTGTAACATACTGCATTGGAGTACCTGTTTTAGTTGGGTTTTTTCTTGTTGTGTGTGGTCATTGCGTGCTTCTTCGTGTTGTTCGGGGGTACATGGCAGTGGAGATGTGTGGAAGGCTTGTGTGTATATGTGTTGTACTTAAAACATGTGAGCAGGTGTGTCATGTGTGTGTTGCTTGCACTGCGGACCTAATACGCTGATTTTGTATGATGCCGTACTGTTCGTTCTTTTCTTTTTTGATATTTAATCCTTTGCTGATTTTGGATTGATGTCGTGCTGTTTGTTCTTTTGCCCTTTGATGTTTAATCCTTTCCTGATTTTGGATTGATGCCGTGCTGTTTGTTCTTTTGTCCTCCGATGTTTAACCTTTGCTGATTTTGTAATGGTGCCGTGCTTTTTGTTCTTTTGCCTCCCCCCCCCCCCCCCCCCCCCCCCCACCCCCCCCCCCCCCCCCCCCCAGTAACCCTTGCGAATGTCCCCCCCGCCCCCTGTTTTAACCTTTGCTGATTTTGGATGATGCCTGCGTTGTTCTTTTGTCCTTTCTGTTTATCTTGTGATTTTGGTGATGCCATGCTGTTTGCTCTTTTGTCCTTTCATGTTTAATCCTTTGATGATTTTGGATTGATGCCGTGATGTTTGTTCTTTTGTCCTCCGATGTTTAACCCTTTGCTAATTTTGTAATGGTTCCGTGCTGTTTGTTCTTTTGTCCTTTAATGTTTAATCCTTTGCTGATTTTGTCTGAGGATGCCATGCTGTTGGTTTGTTTTTGTTGGTGTGTTGTTTTTTCCTTTGATGTTTAATCCTTTGCTGAGTCTGGATACCGCCGTTCCGTTCGTTCTTTCGTCCTTCGATGTTTAATCCTTTGCTGATTTTGGATGGTGTCGTGCTGTTTTTTCTTTTGTCCTTTGACGTTTAATCCTTTGCTGATTTTGTATGATGCCGTGCTGTTTGTTCTTTTGTCCTTTGATTGTTTAATCCTTTGCTGATTTTTGTATGATTCCCTACTGTTTGTTTTCTCCTTTGATGTTTAATCCTTTGCTATTTTGGATTGATGCCGTGCGGGAGAGCGGCAGCGTTGTCTTCGTCTTGCGACTGAAGCCAGCTGACAAGTCAGTGTCAACAGAAATGGCGGACCTAGTGCTGAACTCTCGAGTTCAGTATTTTCGCAAGAAGCCCCCTTCCCAAATCCGTCGTGACGTCCAAAGAAGCAGACAACATCAAGAAAGACAGGCAAGTCGTCAGTGTGACAAGGAGTGTGTTTTGGAAGAGCCGGTGTTGTCTGACAGTGACTCCCTGCATCGTGAGAGAGTGGATGCAGAATCAAAACAAACCAGCGTGTACACAGAGCTGTGTGTTGACAGTGCAGTGAATGTCCCAGCCACACTAGAATCTCTTGATTTGCTGTGTGAACCAGCAACAGACAGCAAGATCGGTGTGTATCCTGAGTTGTCTGATGTGGACGAAGAACAGACAGTTGACTGCACAGTTGAGGGTTTTCATACTGGTATTGTAAAAGAGTATGTGTCCACTCTGACAGACAAACGTGTGCAGCGTGGATTACGAGACAGCAAAAGAAACACACAGTTTCGAAAGGTTGTAGTTCAAGATTCAGGCAACCAAACTATTCTGATGTATGAATCGGATGACATCGCCCTAGAATATTCTTGTAATGGAGATACTGGCGAGGAATCTAAGTGTGTTCTGGTATATCAAGCAAGAAGACAGAAACATGTTGCCAGAAGAACGTGTCAGGCTTGCCAGACTTCTAAAGGAAAGCAGCCTCCTAACACACAACACGCAGGGACAGTGGCACGTGCTGAACGGGATTACATCTTCTTCGGGACCTGATCCGGTTTTACATGGGCTGACTTCGCTGGCTGCAGACTAGAAAAGGAAAGGCTGTTTTGGAAACTGAGACATGGACAATAATGTTTTAGATCTAGATGTACATATCATTACTGACATGGTTCATGTCACTGTAATCGCGTAGCATTCGATATCGTTTGTTACCGCGCCGCAGCGCTATATGGCTTGATTGCTAAATAGCAATAAATATTGTTCATTTCTCTCTCTCTCTCTCTCTCTCTCTCTCTCTCTCTCGTCTCCTCTCACTTCTCCTCTCTCTCATCTCTCTTCTCTATGCCTGTTGTCGTCTGTCTGTCTGTCTCTATCTATCTGTATCTCTCTCTCACTATCCTCTGCCTGTCTGTCTGTCTATCTATCTCTTCTCTCTCCTTCTCTCTCTCTCTCTATTATATTATATATATATATATATATGTATATATATATCCACTGGTTTTATTTATATATATTTATATATATTTATATTCAACTGGGTTTTTTTATGGCTATGGTCCTAACTGAATAAATCATCTGAAATCTTAAACACTTCTTCTCTCTGTCTCTTCTCTTCCTCTGAATTTCATCTGCTCTGTCTGTCTGTATGTATGTATGTGTGTATGTATGTGTATGTGTGTATGTGTATGTGTAACATACTCATTGGAAGTACTGTTTTAGTTGTTTTTTTCTTGTTGTGTGTGGTCATTGCGTGCTTTTCGTGTTGTTATGGGGTACATGGCAGTGGGATGTGTGGAATGCTTGTGTGTTATAGTGTGTATTATATAATGTGAAGCAGGTGTGTATGTGTGTGTTGTCTGCACTGTGGACCTAATACGCTGATTTTTATGATGCGTTTATGTTCGTTCTTTTCTTTTTTTATTTATCCTTTGCTGTTTTGGATTGATGTCGTGTGTTTGTTCTTTTGCCCTTTGATTTTTATCCT
This sequence comes from Rapana venosa, assembly GCA_028751875.1. Classification (NCBI taxonomy): domain Eukaryota; kingdom Metazoa; phylum Mollusca; class Gastropoda; order Neogastropoda; family Muricidae; genus Rapana; species Rapana venosa. Next base: position 1,836,500 of record CM054134.1, on the reverse strand, counting down.
TTCTGATTTTGACTTGTGCTGTTGCTATGTTTGTTCTTTTGTCCTCGATGTTTAACCCTTTGTGTTTTCTTTATGGTTTGCCGTGCTTTTTCTCCTTGCCCCTCTTTTTCCTTTCCCTCGCTTTCCACCCCTCCTCATCTGAATCTCTTCCCCCCCCCCCTCCCCCCCATGTTTAACCTTGCTGATTATGGATGATGCCGTGCCGTTTGTTTTTTGTCCGTTTAATTTAAATCCTTTGCTGATTTTGGATTGATGCATGCTGTTTGCTTTTTGTCTTTCATGTTTAATCCTTTGATGATTTTGGATTGATGCCGTGATGTTGTTCTTTTGTCCTCCGATGTTAACCTTTGCTAATTTTGTATGTTCCGTGTGTTTGTTTTTTGTCCTTTAATGTTTAATCCTTTGTGGATTGTTGTCTGAAGGATGCCATAGCTGTAGTTTGTTTTTGTATTTGTTTTTTCCTTGATGTTTTAATCCTTTGCTAGAGTTGGATACGCCGTTCCGTTCTTCTTTCGTCTTCGATGTTTAATCTTTGCTGATTTTGGATGGTGCGTGCTGTTTTTTCATTTTACTTTGACGTTTAATCTATGCTGATTATATTTTATGATGCCGTGCTGTTTGTTCTTTTGTCCTTTGATGTTATCCTTTGCTGATTTTTGTATGATCCTACTGTTTGTTTTTCCTTGATGTTTAATCCTTGTATTTTGGATGTGTGCTGTTGCTAGTTTGTTTTTTGTCCTTTGATGTTTAATCCTTTGTGATTTTGGATTGATGCGTGATGTTTGTTCTTTTGCTCTTTGATGTTTACCCTTGTAATTTTGTATGGTTCCGTGCTGTTTGTTTTGTCCTTTGGTGTTATCTTTTGATTTTGTATGATGTGCATGCTGTTTGTTTTGTTGGTGTTGTTTTTTTCTTTGATGTTTAATCCGTGCTGATTTTGGATGATGCGGCTTTGCTCTTTTTCCTTTGATGTTGACCTTATGTGATTTTGGATGACGCGGCTGTTTGTTTTTTGCCTTGATGTTTAATCTTTGTGTTCTGTACGATGCGTGCTGTTTGTTTGTTGTCCTTGATGTTAACCTTTGCTGATTTGTCTGGTGCCGTTTGTTTGTTCCTTGGCTTTGGTGTTTATCCTTTCTGATTTTGTATAGTGCGTATGTTTGTTCCTTTGCCTTTGGTGTTAATCCTGCTTTGTAAATGGCGCCCGCTATTTGTCCCTTTGTCCATTGATGTTTTAACCGATATGCGAATGTTGTAATGTGCCATGTTGTTCTTTTGCGTTTGATGTTGTAATCCTCTGTGATTTTGGATGGTGCGTTTTTGTTGGTGCTTTGATGTTATCTTACTCAGGGAAATTTTGGATTGATGGACGACCTGGTTCTTTTGCCCTTTGAGTTTATCCTTTGCCGATTTTTGTAATGGTGCCGTACTGTCTGTTCTTTTGGTTCTTGATGTTATCCTTGCTGATTTTGTAATGTCTGTGCTGTTTGTTCTTTCGTTTTGATGTTAACCTTAAGGGTTTTGTAAATGATGCTGTGAGTTTGTTCTTTTGTCCTTTGATGTTTAATCCTTGGGTGATTTTGGAATAGTGCCGTGGTGTTTGTTCTTTTCTCCTTTGATGTTTAATCCTTTGCTGATTTTGGATGATGCCGCACTGTTTCTTTTGTCCTTTGATGTTTAATCCTTGGGTGATTTTGTAATGGTGCCGTGCTCTTTGTTCTTTTGTCCTTCGATGTTTAATCTTTTGCTGATTTTGGAATGATGCCGTGCTGTTTGTTCTTTTGTCCTTTGATGTTGAATCCTTTGCTGATTCTGGATGCCGTGCTGTTTGTTCTTTTGGCCTTTGATGTTGAATCCTTTGCTGATTCTGGATGCCGTGCTCTTTGTTCTTTTGGCTTTTGATGCTGAATCCTTTGCTGATTCTGGATGCCGTGCTGTTTGTTCTTTTGGTCTTTGATGTTGAATCCTTTGCTGATTCTGGATGCCGTGCTGTTTGTTCTTTTGGCCTTTGATGTTGAATGCTTTACTGATTTTGGATGATGCCGTGCTGTTTGTTCTTTTGGCCTTTGATGTTTAATCCTTTGCTGATTTTGGATGATGCGGTGCTGTTTGTTCTTTTGGCCTTTGATGTTTAATCCTTTGCTAATTTTGTATGATGCCGCGCTGTTTGTTCTTTTGTCCTTTGATGTTTAATCCTTTGCTGATTTTGTATGATGCCGCGCTGTTTGTTCTTTTGTCCTTTGATGTTTAATCCTTTGCTAATTTTGTATGATGCCGCGCTGTTTGTTCTTTTGTCCTTTGATGTTTAATCCTTTGCTCGTACGTAATCTACCTGGATTTTACTCGTTTGAAGTAATACAATACTTGTATTTGTGTGTGTGTGTGTGTGTGTGTGTGTGTGTGTGTGTGTGTGTGTGTGTGTGTGTGTGTGTGTGTGTGTGTGTGTGTGTGGAGGGGGGGGGACGGCGTTCAAGCGTGCCTGCGCACACGTACGTCCACATGTATAGATATCCATAGATAGGTATATATTTATGTACACACACAGCTATATAGATATATACATACATGCAAATGCATATATATATATATATATATATATATATATATATATATGTATGTGTGTGTATATATGTATAGACATACATATAGATAGATAGATAGATATATACAGATAGACAGATATATATATATAGATATATATATATGTGTGTGTGTGTGTGTGTGTATCCAGAGAGAGAGAGATAACGATAACGATAACGAAATTTTATTTTCTGAGGGTAATATAATAAGTACAAGACTTTTTTACATCCAGCCCTCGAAAAGAAAGAAAGAAAGAACGTAAACAGACAAAAATATAAGCAAAGTGATTCATAATAATTACAATAAACATCACCACTATAATCATCATTGTCATCACCTCTATCATCATCCCCATCATCACCACCATCATCATAAACAAAATAATTATGATCACATAAACTTTATGGAGCTTGATGGAATGATGATATGACAAATACACCTAATGTTTCTTCGAGTCATATTGTTGAACTTTTTTTTTTTTAAAGTGTCAGAGAGAATACAAACATGAGAGAGAAGGGGGGGGGGGGGAGGGAGAGGTAGGAAAAGAGAGAGAGAGAGAGAGAGAGAGAGAGAGAGAGGGGGGGGGGGAGAAATCATCAAAGCTATATATACCAAAACGAAATATTCTCTGATACAGTGAGAAAAAAATATTTATGCATATAATATTGTTCTCAATACATCTTTGGACATAGACAGCTCAAGTCAGAGAGATCCATAAGGTAATTGTACAACATACTTTTGAATTTTTTAAAGTTTGATTCAGATCCTATGAATTCTGGTAAATTATTCCACAACCATCCTCCAGAATATTTTAGACTAGATTTGCATAGAGTAATGGTCGTAAAAGGAAGGTTCAGTTTATGTGAATGTCGATATTCATTAATGGTAAACATGTTCTTAAGAACAAATGGAGCATTTCCGTGCATTTCCCAGAGGAGAGAGAGAGAGAGAGAGAGAGAGAGAGAGAGAGAGAGAGAGGAGAGAGAGAGGAGAGAGAGAGAGAGCTACATGTATCCCCCTCGTCTTCCGAATAACTACTGTAGTAACATTATGTGCAATTTATTTTATTTTATTTATTTATTTTATTTTATATCGAGGATAATGGAATAAGCACGTATGCGCTTTTTTACATCCAGTCCCCGTGTGTATGCGGTTTTGTAAATCCTTTCATCTGTTCTCACCGGCACACAATGGCCTACTCTTACGAAAAGCGGAACAGGATTTAACGTGTGCGCAAGATGTTCTGCGCGCTGCGTGCGTTCGCACACGCGGCCTCGGTTTATAGTCTCATTCGAAGGGCTTTTGGGGAGAGTGGAGTCTGCACTGATATTAACTCCAAGGGAAAATATCCCCTTGAACGGGAATGGAACCCGGGTCGTCCGATTACGAACGCAATGTTTTAACCACTAGGCTATCCCGTCCCCCAATACGAGTATGTGCGTACGTTCCAGCGAGTCATGTCTGCATGTCTTAAGCCGGGCAATGCACACAGACAGACAGACACACATTCACAGAGGCCTGCACAACACTGTTATGAAGCAGCACACGTGCGTGTGCAGGGATATAATATAGGTCACCTGGGAGACACACCCCGCGAGGTTGATGTCAACACAAGGCCACATGACCCTGACTTGTCGCGTCTGTACAAGAATCATCTGAGAACATCGATAACTGACTCGCTCGTGTGTATATATATATATATATATATATATATATATATATATATATATATATATATATATATATTATGTTCCTGGGCAAGAGCTCCGAGGTTCACCAGGGGTTAGATGTTCGCGCGTGCGACAGTCTCTTTTTTTAATTTTATTTCCAACCATTTAGTTAGCCGCATTCCTCCTTAGGTAACATACACACATACATACATTGTGTACACACACACACACACACACACACATATATATATATATATATATATATATATATATATATATATATATATATATATATATATATATATATATATTGCTTTAGTGTTGTGGTTTCTCAAAGAGACTCCACTGCCAAGTGGACTAAGCAACAACCTACCAGCATTCAGCTTTACACGTTCGGAAAGAAAACTAAAAGGAATGGGGAAGGAAGCAAAGGCCCGGACTTACATTCGTTGATGGCGGGGGATGGTGCGGGGGTGGGGGGTGGAGTTTGTCCCTCGGCTAGAGCCCCGACGTTCACCAATGGAGAAAGTTTGGCATAATTAGGCGACCGTTTTTCTCCCTGCCATTTAGTAGACGCATTCCCACTTTGGGGAGGGTGTCTACATACGACACCTGTGTGCATGCGATTTTTCTTTTGGTCATCTGTTCCCACCAGCATGCAATGGCCTACACTTCCGAAAGGCAGAATGGGTCTTGATATGTGTGCAGGATGTTCTGGGCGCGTTCGCACACTGGGACCTTGGTTTAAAGTCTCATCCGAAGGACTTTTGAGGGAGCGGAGTCGGCACTGATGTTAACTCCAGGGGATAAAACCCTGTGAACGGGCGTCTCGGCAGTAGCTCAAACCTGGGATCGATCCCGGGCCGTCAGATCAGGCCGTCAGGCCGTAGGAAGGACGGTGGCAGGATGGTTAAGACGTTCGCCTGCCAACAAGTAAACCGTGAGGTTCTGGGTTCGATTCCCAGCCTCGCCCTTTCTTCCCAGTTTGACAAAAGAAAATCGAACTGAATGTCAAAGTCCTTCGGATGAGACTATAAACCGAGGCCCCGTGTGCGAACGCATGCAGAACATCTTGCGCACACGTTAAATCCTGTTCCACTTTTCGAAAGAGTAGGCCATTGTGTGCCGGTGGGAACAGATGACAAAATTTACAAAACCGCATACACACGGGGACTGGATGTATAAAAAAGAAGCACATGAGTGCTTATTCCATTATCCTCGATTTAAAAAAAAAAAAGTGATCTGAGCGCTTTGATTTGTTGCTTTACAAGATTCAGCGCTATATAAATTCCATACATTATTATTACTATTATTATTATTATTATTATTAGATCGCGAGCCCTACGCTCTAACCACTACACTATCCTGTCCCCCCACCCCCCCACCCCCACCCCCCTTACTTTGGTGCATGTCTAAAACAGGTTTAGTTTTGTGCTTTCTCAAAGAGATTTTACTGCTTGTGGAATATTTTTAGCATACAAGCATTCAGCTTTGACGCTTGGACAAAAAAAGACAGAGAAGGAAGGGGGAGGGGCACTTACACCGGAGTTTAGACTCTCTGTTATGATTACATCTCTCTTCTCTGCTGTCCCTCGCTGGGTGGGGTGTGCAGTGCCTGCCTGGTCTTCTCCTGTGCTTGTAACTCTGCAGGAGGTCTGCCCGCTGGCCTCACCTGAGACATTCCGCCTTTACGGCCGCTCATCTTTAGGTGCAGGTTGTATGCTGGGTGTGCTTGTGTTTCCCATAACCCACCAAATGCTGGCATGAATTAGGAGACCTTTAACGTGCAGATTTGATCGTCAAGCATGTATCCACGAAGGAAAGTAAGACATCGGCACATCTGAACTTCCAAGTTGACGTAGGAGATCGTAAAAATGCCAACGTTTAATTCATCAGGGCCGCTGCCGAGAATTAAACCCACGACTTTAAAAAAATTCGTAAAAATTCCAACCCTTAATTCATTGTCAAGAAAGGCTGCAGTCCAGGCAGACAGACAGACCAGCGTCAGACTTCATCTGTGCCCTCTGTCATAGGGACTAGACCAGCGTCAGACTTCATCTGTGCCCTCTGCCATAGGGACTAGACCAGCGTCAGACTTCATCTGTGCCCTCTGCCATAGGGACTAGACCAGCGTCAGACTTCATCTGTGCCCTCTGCCATAGGGACTAGACCAGCGTCAGACTTCATCTGTGCCCTCTGCCATAGGGACTGTCTGTCATTCCCGTGTGGGACCGGCCAGCCACAGCCGACGCTGTACCAGACACCTGGTAGTACCAGAAGACACCAGAAGAACCTACACCTAGAGTGAAACACCACAGTCTTCCGAGACTGAAGGTTGCCCACAAAATCATTTTCTTCAGATTGGAATCCGCGACTTCATAAACCCACAGGATTGAATTCGAATGGTCTTTGATTTGTTTTGTTGCAAGATATAGGGCAATATAAATTCCATGCATTTAGTAGTAGTAGTAGTAGTAGTAGTAGTAGTAGTAGTAGTATCATCATCATCATCATTATTAACCCCTCGGTTGTAACGTCCGTTGTAGGGTGATATGAAAAAGGATGTTTATGCAGAACAGCCCTGATCACGTCAATCTGTTGCTCGCCCTCTCTGCATGTGGTGGAAAGAAGTTGCTGTGCTGTATTATTCATTGTATAACATTTACTGCCCCTATTACACAGAGTTTTGCCCCCTAAGCCTCAGCCCAAGGCTTCACACCGGTTGTTTTTTTTTAAACCACTCTTTTCCTTCTGTTTTTCTATGTGACTCTTATATTCATACCGCACGTACTAAGATATCTGCAGAAATAAAAACCACTTTTTGTGGAAAGACTAGCCTCTGACTCAAAACTCATGTGATTTTGAACAAATTTGGTAGTTTTGAATTTTTTTAATATTTCAGCAAACACTGTACCCCTTCAGTCCTTTGTGGTCTGCTAGCTTCCTTACCGCAAGGTCAACGCTGTAGGGAATACAGGCAATCCTCATTTGATGGTTATTTCCAACTTTCTCGTGACTACCTGGTATTGCTCTATGTCCTCAATCCCCAAAACCAAGTGAACAGTCATTTTTTTCATATTTTAAAAAAAAATCTGTGAAAATCACCAACATTTTTTTCCACTCGCACTCTAGACAAGATACTATGTGACCCCCCAAATTAATACCGGTGTGCAGCCCAATCCACAGTTGACAAGAGAGAGGGAAATGCCACAAAAATTTTAATATGACGCCAGCTGATTAACGGATTTTTTTGTTCCTTTTTTTGTGGACAGGAGGGTTGGGGAGGGGTGGGGGTGTGTGTTTGGGTTTGTTTGGGGGTGTTTTGTTTGTTGTGTTGTTTTGTTTGGGGTTGTTGTGGGGTTTTTTGGGGGGCGGGGTTGTTTTGTTTTGTTGTTGCTTGGGTGTTTTGTTGTTTGTTTGTGGTTTGGTTTTGGGGTGGGGGGTTGGGTTTTTTTGTTGTTGGGTTTTTTTTGGGGGGGAGGGTTGGGAGGGGGGGGGGGGGAGGTTAGAGAGGGGTAATTCTTTATTTCGAGGATGGTGGAAGAACGCTCATGTGCTTTTTACACCCTAGTCTCTGGATGCATGCAGTTTTGTAAATGTTGTCATCCGTTCCCACTACCACACGATGGCCTACTCTCTGAAAGGCGGAATGGGTTTTAACGTGTGCGCAAGACGTTCTGTAAGGGAGTGGCTTTTTTTTAAAACCAGTTTTCTCAATACCTGTTGAGAATAACTGTAGTTATGGTGGCTTCTTGTGTGTGTGTGTGTGTGTGTGTGTGTGTGTGTGTGTGGTGTGTGTGTGTGTGTGGTGTGTGTGTGTGTGTGTGTGTGTTGAAATATATAAACTTCCCTGTGGGGATGCCGGGGGCCTGTCAGTATAAATAGCATCCCCACCTTCCGAAAAATCAATTCGCTCTTTTCTATCCCTCTCTTTTTTTCTTTTCTTTGCCCTTTTCCTTTTCTTCCTGCCACTTACTTCTCGGTTCATTCTCCTAACTTTTATTTCCAGAAAGACTGAAAAGATTTTAAAAAATTATCTCCAACGCCGAAGTCGGATATGCTGGACCTGATTTGTCAGGCGCTTAATGACGTCACAACGCGTTTTCACTCATACGATAGACAATAGTTGATGTCTGAGCGTTCGAAGAAGAAGAAGAAGAAGAGAGAAGAAAGAAAGAAAGAAAGAAAGAAAAAAGAAGAAGAAGATTGTTGAAATTGACACCTGGGCGGCTTATCTTTCATCTGAAAGTGTGTGTGTCTGTCTGTCTGTCTGTGTCTGTGTGATGTGGTGTTATGTGATGTGTGTGTTCGTGCATATGGGCGCATTCGTATGTATGTGTGCATGCGTGCGCACACGCGTACATATGCATGTCTGTTATGTCTTGTTGTTTTGCACTGTGTTGTGTTGTGTTGTGTTGTGTTGATGCGCGCACCTGAATTTTTACTTTATAGGTGTAGGAGTTTCTCAGAAACGTCGATTGTTCTAGCGTTGACATAACTTGTCTGTTTCAGGTTTCAAGGCCGAAATATAAGAGTCAACACACGGAGACGTATACGGCTGCCTCTTCGACACAGAACTACTCGTCAAAAGGCCAGGCCCTGTGGCATTTCTTCAGCTATAGACACGCGCGCGCCTCTCGAATTTCAGAATTCCTCAACAGGAAGTCAGAGTGTAATGGCACCGTCCATTATGCAGCTTGTGTAGGTTTGGTCTCCTCATCACTAAGCAGCTCACTACCCAGTTGACATTCAGAACGTAAAGCTGCCTTTTCACGAGGTCTTTGACACCGCGATGCCTTATCAATGATTTAGCGGTTTAGTCAGAGATCTAGCTATTTCAAATTTTTTTTTTTTTTCTAGTAAAACGGATGTATGTGGTCACGGTCACTCTTTGCTGCGGAATGATTTTTTTTTAAAGATATACTTCTATTTTATTCGTAGAATCGGATTCATAGTACAATGCTGATTTCAGGAAAAACAAGTATTGTACAGAGATCACGGTGACATTTGAACATTGCAGTCCCGTGAATATGTCACCCGACGATAATGTCACTTAAGAGCATCGGATTCATGTCACACGAAGATATTGTCACTTGAAAAAAACATCGTATCCATACTTCAGAGAGGAAAAAAAGCAAGAACAGCATCTGCACTTTAAAACGCTGACGAGCTAGCGGACTAGACGGCTCCTGTTCCTTCTCATAACGCGTTAAGCATTACTTTGACCACGTTTTCATCAGCTGCAGACTCTTCATTCAGAGAAAAAACGATGTCTGATGAAGTGACGACGAAATCCCTAGCAGATGCATCCTCATCCACGACGGCAAACCCTTTCACCGGCCTGGCGGTGAGTGAGGGGGTGCGTCAAGCCATCCTGGTCTTAGGCTGGATGTCGTGCGTCAGCGGCGTGGTGGGCAACATCCTCATCATCCTCACCCTCCTGACGCAGCCCGCCCTGCGCTCCCTGCACAACCTGTACATCGGGAACCTGGCGGTGGCGGACCTGGCGGTGGTGGGCTACTGCCTGCCCTTCTGGCTGCTGGACCACATGCTGGGCCACTACCCGGTCCTCGGCCAGCAGCACTGCGTGGCCAACGCCTTCCTCATGGTGCTGGGCCCCATCGCCTCCATCTTCACGCTGGTCCTCATCAGCTTCAACCGCTACCTCAACATCTGCCACCCCAGCGTCTACAACCAGGTCTTCAGCAAAAGAGGCATCATCGTCTCCTGCGTCGCTCTGTGGATCGTGGCTGCGGCTGACGGACTGTTGCCGGTGTATCACGTGGACGGGTCTTCGTACCGTTACAGCAACAAGACCCACATGTGTGTGTTTGACGGGACCACAAACCCCATGAACGCTTTCATCATCATCTCTGTCATCGGTATTGTGCTGTCTATCATCTTGGTCGGTTTTTTCAGTTTTGCCATTTTCCGACACTGGAAGAAAAGCAAAACCCGGGTCAACCAGTGGACCCAGACCCAGGGCGAGGTGAACAAACTCTCTTCCAGTTTATCGCAGGCAGACCTCACTTTGATATTTTCGCTGGCGCTGGTTTTTCTCATTCTCATCTTGTTCTGTGTTCCGCTGGTGGCTGGCGTGGCCGTGATGAGCAGAGTGAACGTCAGCCCGGATGTCTTCTGCTTCCTGATCTTCCTCTTCTTCCTGAACAACAGCATCAACTGGATCGTGTACGGAGCTCTGAACAAGAACTTCAGGAGGGGGTACAAGCAGCTGCTGATGGCAGGGTGTTGCTGGTCTGTGTCAACTCGCTGAGGGAGGCTGCTGATGCTGCCCTGTGACCAACAAAGCCGCTCGCAAGAGGCGCGTGTGCCTTTCACTTCATTCCAGAAGAGACGAAACGCATTGTTTTCCGCTTATGCCTCTCATCCTACTCACAACCAGTATGGAATAAACGAAAGCTACAGGGACACCAGAGTAAAAGGCCTCGAGACGTGTACATATATTCATCTTTCTAAAGGTACAAAGAATTTTCAGAAATTGGCGGACGAAAACCAAAACGATACAATATTATGATATCGCCGCCATATGAAAGCCATGTTACGTTGCTAAGAAGTTTGAGGATGTCATGTGGCTCCGTTTTTACCGCCATCCATCCGAAGTGCTGCCATTCTTGACAAACAGCAGCAAGATTTCAGAGAAAGAGGTGTCGTGTATCATAGTGACAAACGGTTAAAAGTCTTTCAGTTGTATTGACACCATAAGGTGCGAATCTTTTCCTTTTTTACTTGGTTTTTGTTTGTTTGCTTAAATGAATGTATCATTTTTTGTTTGTTTGATGTATTTGAACTTCCTAGCAATGCAAATAGGGAGGGGATAGTTCAGAGGTCAGAGCACTGGCTTTTCCTCCAGCTACGGTTAAGCAGCATTGAGCGTGGTTACCAAGTGGATAGGTGACCGTTTGCTCCTTGGCTTCAGTACAATCCCCCAGTTCACCCAGCTGGAAATGGGTACCTGCCTCTTTAGGGTCAGGGAAGGTAAAGCAGCAAGGGAGAGGAGATAATAATATTAAATGGAATGTATATAGCGCTATATCTTGTAAATACAAATCAGGGTGTTTGCATTCAGTCCACTCCTACACATGCAACCAACAATGATTAACAATATTTTAACAAATTCAAATTACACACACACACACACACACACACACACACACACACACACGGATGAGCCTATAAACCGAGGCTCCGTGTTCGAACGCATGCAGAACATCTTGCGCACACGTTAAATCCTGTTCCGCTTTTCGGAAGAGTAGGCCATTGTGTGCCGGTGGAAACAGATGACAGAATTTACAAAACCGCATACACACGGGGACTAGATGTAAAAAAGCACATGAGTGCCTATTCCATTATCCTCGATAAAAAAAGAATAAATAAATAAAAACACACACGCACACACAGAGGTTATACATTTCAGCAGGGTGGTGGAATTTTGGCTGTTAAAGGCAGGGACATATATGAGATGAAACAGGAGGGGAAAATCATAGGTTTGAAATAAGTATGTTTTGGGGCTGGATTTAAAGCTGTCGTAAGTAGGTTTTTCACAAAAGGAGAGAGAGGGAGCTCATTCCAGATGGATGGACTAGAAATAGAGAAAGAGCGACGGCCAACAGTGGATTGGTTGAATCTAGGTATTGCTAAGCACAGGGTATCTGGGCGACGCTCACAATATGCTGGCCCCTGGAGAAGCTGAGGTCTGACATCTCACTCGCCAACGACCACATAGGTGATCGGGAACACTTACCTGTAATTCTGCAAAAGTCTTCCGTCTCTCCACAGACCACAGAGAGAAAGAAGCAGTTGTCCTGGCGTTGTGGTCAGCACTGCAGAATATAAGCTGGGGGGCTGAGGGTCTCAATCTTATCAGAAGCTTGCTTTCTTACTACTGCCTGAGATGTTTCGTGCTCACTGGCTTGTTCTGTCTTGCCCAGATCGAGTTCAGCGTGCTAGGGGCTTAGTCAGAAAACTACTATCACAGGAACTGGTATCAGCCACTTCGTTAATGCAAACCTTGTTCAATTTACCTGACCAAAACTCCAGGTGTCTAGTCTGGATCTTGCCTTTTTGCACTGACGTCAGAAAAGATGGTAGAAAGAATGATCTGTCACATAAGCTTCAGCTCAAGTGGGTCTCTTCAGTATCATTGTGATTATCGTCATCTTCATCTAAGCTCTACATCGCCACGATTATCGTCATCTTCATCTACCTCTACATCACCACGATTATCATCATCTTCATTAAGCTCTACATCGCCATGATCATCGTCATCTTCATTAAGCTCTACAACGCCACGATTATCACTATTTTCATATAAGCTCTACATCGCCATGATTATCGTCATCTTCATTAAGCTATACATCGCCATGATCATCGTCATCTTCATCCAGCTCTACATCACCACGATTATCATCATCTTCATTAAGCTCTACATCACCACGATTACCATTATTTTCATATAAGCTCTACATCGCCATGATTATCATCATCTTCATTAATCTCTACATTGCCATGATTATCGTCATCTTCATTAAACTCTACATCGCCACAATTATCATCATCTTCATCTAGCCCTACATCGCCATGATTATCATCATCTTCATTAAGCTCTATGTCGCCACGATTATCGTCATCTATCTCTACATCGCCACAATTATCATCATCTTCATTAAGCTCTACATCGCCATGATTATCATCATCTTCATTAAGCTCTACATCGCCATGATTATCGTCATCTATCTCTACACCGCCACGATTATCATCATCTTCATCCAGCTCTACATCGCCATGATTATCATCATCTTCACCTAGCTCTACATCGCCATGATTATCGTCATCTATCTCTACATCGCCACGATTATTATTATCTTAAACAAGCTGTACAAAATGTAATTTCTTACAAGATGGGTCAGTCAGTGATCGTTTTGTCACCTGGGATGGCGGGTGACCCTTCCTTCAGCTCCTCCACCTCTATCCACGCCTGCCAGTGGTGAGGTCATGTCAGAATGCTCAGAAGCAGCAGGGCTGGTGGGGGATGCTGACGCTGGAGGGACTTGACAACAGCATTCAATTCAGAATGGCTTTCTCACTCAGTCCGCTAGGGCTGACTGCTCGAGAGGTCACGGCTCCTGCCCTCTTTGACCATGCAGACTTAGAGGTGACAGCTTGTGCTCAGTATAGTAGGAAACCAGTGTCTGGAGGAGGGGCAGTGTGCGAGGCAAGAGCTGTGAGGCAAAGAGAGGGAAGGTCTGGTTTGCTTCGTTGTGTGCATGTGTGTATATATATATATAGACCCACAAGTGATCCATCTATGTAATTATCTTATGCGAAACCAGCAAGCTCCTTTGCCTTGATGATTTTCGTTGGTTTCTTTGTTTGTTTGTTTGTTTTGTTCCTTGGCTAGAGCTCTGAGGCTCACCAATGGTGCAATGTTTTTTTTTATATGTATGCGACCGATCTTGCCTAACATTAAGATAGCCGCATTCTGACTTCGGGGATGATGTATATACACGACACCAGTGTGCATGCGTTTGGTTTTTTTCTGGTTGTTTTTTTTTTGGGGGGGGGGCGTTTGTTTGTGTGGTGGGTTGTTGTTGTGTTGTTGTTTTTTTTGGGGGGGTATTTTTATTGGGTGGGTGGGGTGGTGTCTTGGTCATCTGTTCTTACTAGCACGAGTGGGCCTATTCTTCCGAAAGACAGAACAGGTTTGAACGTGTGTACAAGATGTTTTGCGTGCGTTGGCACACGGGGCCTCGGTTTATATCCTCATCTGAAGGACTTTCGGGGAAGTGGAGTCAGTACTGATGTTAACTCCAGGCGAAAAATCCCCTTGAACGGGCGTCTCGGTGGTGGCTCGAACCCGGGCCGTCAATTCACGAGTGCAAAGCTCTAACCACTAGGTTAAATCACCACCGCCCACCCCCCACCCCTCCTGCCCCATAATTTTCATTTCGTTTTGTTTTAGATGCTGTTTTTGGTTTTTTCTTTGATTTCATAATTGCATATATTTTTCATGCATGAGCGTTCGGTTTTCTTGGATCAAATTATTATCTACATATTTCTTGCCTTTATAAGGTGCAGTGGTTAGATAGAAAGAAATTGTTTACAAAAGTACTGGTGATGGAAAAATATTGATGGGCAAAAAAGAAACTTGACTTCCAATGTTAGAAAAAAGAGTGCTGTTTTGATCGTGACTGGGGTTTTCGCTGCCAAGTCCTTGTTTTAAATGACTGAATAACAACCATTTATAAACACAAACCAAAGCCAGTGTGTGTGTGTGTGTGTGTGGTGTGTGTGTGTGTGTGTGTGTGTGTGTGTGTGTGTGTGTGTGTGGTGGGGGAGGGAAGCTGGTGTGGGTGGTGTGGGGGAGAGGGTGGTGGAGGAGGGGGGGGTTGGTATGGGTGTGGGTGTGTGAGTGGGTGGGTGGGTGTGTGGAGGGGGGGAGGGAGGGGGGGCTGGTATGGGTGTGTGTGTGTGTGTTTTGTTGTTGTTGTTGTTTTGTTGCTGCTGCTGCTGCTGCTACTGCTGCTTCATCTGTTTACTCAAAGTGGTATTACACGATGGGAAGGGGAGGGGAGGGAGCACTTATGTTGATGGATGTGTGCAGTAAAATGTGTATCTCTTGCTAAATAACGCAATCAGTACACAAAAAAGGGCTAAACAATGATAACAACAAATAAGTACATTAGAAATACTAATACGACTTATAACTATAACAAATGTTCTATAGGTAAAAGGTAAAGGTAAAGGAGTCCCATAACCTATAAGGTCGTAGGGGAGCGAGGCGTCAGGGACCTCACTTCTCTAGGGCCAGCATATTGAGGGCGGCGCCCATCTCCTCTCCCTCGCTGCTTTACCTTCCCTGACCCTAAAGAGGGCAGGTACCCATTTACAGCTGGGGGAACTGTACTGAAGCCAAGGCGCACAAACGGTCACCCATCCAACTGGTAACCACGCTCGACGCTGCTTAACTTGGCTGGGGGAAAGCAAGTGCTCCGACCACTGAGCTATCCCGTCCCCAGGACTGTTCATTAAAGATTTTGTTATACGAAACGCCAAATTAATATTTTTTTCAGTATCTTATCCAAAGATTTCTCAGAAAAAGAAGGTAAGAATGATTTTAGACTCTTACATTAAAAAAAAATTATGCGAATGCCGATAATTTTCTCACCAAACAAACAGTTTATATTTTTGCTATATTTGGTCGTAAAAGCATTTAGTTTTATCATAAAAAAAGCGCTAGCCTTTCTCGCCATGACAAAACTTGTATAGGTCTCAGAGTGATCAATCAATATCCCTTAAAACAGGGTCACTGAATAAAGATCTCTCTGAAAAGTGCTCCTTTGGATAATATGCTTTGTTTTTGCCCTGCTCCTCGATTCCTTTTCTAGTAAATTATAGCTCTCTTGTAAAGAGAATGGAACGTGTGTAAGTGTGTTGTGTGTGTGTGTGTGTGTGTGTGTGTGTGTGTGTGTGTGTGTGTGTGTGTGTGTGTGTGTGTGTGTGTGTGTTGGTGTGTGTGTGTGTGTGTTGTGTGTGAGTGTTGTGTTGTGGTGTGTGTGTGTGTGTGTGTGTTGAGTGTGTGTGTGTGTGTGTGTTGAGTGTGTGTGTGTGTGTGTGTGTTGTGTTGTGTTTTTGTCTCTGTGCGAGCGTGTGTCTGTCTGTCTGTTTGTCTGTCTGTTCGCGCGCGCGCACACACGTGCGTGTGTATGTGTGACGTAAAGTGAAGCGCCATCAGTCGAGAATAAGAAACCGTCAACTAAAGAGCTGCAGAAGGCAGGCGGTGGATTCACTCTGTCACAGGGTCCGCACTGTCTTTGGCTCACACACACACACACAGGGGATCAGTGCCTTCCCAGTTAGTACAAAAGCAGGGGTGAACTTTTGGAGAAATTCCTGTTGGGTTGGTTTTGTTTGTTCGTTTGGTTTGTTTGTTTTGGGGTGGGTTTGTTTGGTTGTTTTTTTATCTTAAGACTGTCTATATTGCTGTGTTCTTGCAGTTTTTAAGACCATCTAAATAACCATAATTATCATGCTTGCAATACTGTCCTCAAGAATTATTTCATTTGGTTTGAAAAATGACTACAACTACAACAACGACAACAACGACGGTGACAACAACGACGACGACAACAACGATGATGACAACAACAACGACGACGACAACAATGACTACAAAACAACGACAACAACTATGACGACAACAACTACGACGACAACAACTACGACGATAACAACGACGACAACAACAACTATGACGACAACAACCACGACGATAACAACACGACAACAACAACTATGACGAAACAACCACGACGACAACAACGACTACAAAACAACGACAACAAGTATGACGACAACAACTACGACGACAACAACTACGACGATAACAACGACGACAACAACAACTATGACGACAACAACCACGACGATAACAACGACGACAACAACAACTATGACGACAACAACCACGACGACAACAACAACAAAGACAACTACGACAACAACTTCGATGACAACAACAAAGACAACAACGACAACAACGGCGACAACAACAAAGACAACAACTACGACAACAACGACGACGACAACAACGACGACAGCGACGACGACAACAACGACGACAACAACAACGACAACAACGACGACGACGACGACGACAACGACGATACAACAACAACGACAACAACAACAACGACAACAATAACGACGACGACGATGACGACGCCGCCTTTCCTGTGCACTACAGGATGAAACAATAAAAACTTCGCTTGCCTCGTTCTACTGGTCACAACCTACACTACAACCATGTTGTACAACCACTACAACCATGTTGTACAACCACTACAACCATCTTTCTTTTATATATCGAAACTAACGTATGGCTAAGAAGAAGAACTTTCAGCTCCAAAAACTCTTTTGAAATGACCAGGAAAGTTTGGACAGCGATTTAAATCATTCCTTGGTGATACAAACTTTCACGTTATTTGCTTATAGTATGTGTACTACGATGTGCGGGGTTTTTTTTTAATTGAAAGAAAAAAGTTTGGACAGTGACGTCAGAACACTAGCACTCGGGGATTCCTGAATGTATGTATGTATGTTTGTCCGTCGTGTCCCACGATGACCTCCAAAACAGCAGAGGAGGCAGCTGCTGTTCTGGAAACTGGGCAGAAATTTGATTATAGTGGAGATGCCTTGCCCACAGTACATCCCCACTCTCTCGGCCAAGTGGGCATAAGGACAGTCAGCGTTGGAGATGTTCTCCAAAGGCCAACCAGCCCCCAGGGCTGCAGCACATAAGGACTGTGCGAGTCAAGCCTCCTAGTCAGAGAGTCATAGGGGATTCCTGTGCGTACTAAAGTTCTAAAATCATAATAAGGAAATTTATTATTTTGCCTCTTTCGGAATATCGCAAATTAGCAGTCAAACTATGTCAAAAGAAAATTAATATGACTCTTCCAGATTCTACCGGAGAACGACTACTGATTAATCAAAATGCGCTGTCCTAAAAAAAAATTTTTAATAATGATAGTTATTATAATAATAATAATAATAATAATAATAATAATAAACAGATTTTTCTTAAAAGCTCAAACAATGACCTCACGTCATCCCATCGGCAATTTTGTCACAAAGACTTCACGATTGAACAGGGTATGAGCAGACAAGTTGTTCTAGTTATGCCTGTGATTCCACGAATTCCGTTATAGAAACAGACGAAAGCTAACTTTGATATTAGCTACACAGACTACAACAAAATGAATGACTCTTCTATGTCAATTTTAAGTGTGCGTCTACACTTTCGCAAAGTATTCAAATCATCTATAATATGTTAAATAAAATTATATATAATACTTCAATATTACATAAAATATATGATTAATAAAATTGGTTCTATAAAAAATTAATATATAATTAATAATAATAATAAAAAAGATTTTTCTAAAGCTCAAACATCAACCTCTCACGTCCCATCTTTCTCGGCGTTTTTGCCTACCAAAGACTTCATGTAATTGAAAACGGTATGAGCCAAGCAAATTTTCCCAGTCTATCCCTGTGATTCCACGAACCGCTTAATGGAATGAAACGAATGCTATTTATATTACTACACATATAAAAAAATGAATATCTTCTATGTAATTCTTCCAAATATTCAAACCATCTAAAAAATAAAAATTAAAAAGTGTCACGGATGTCTGTGTGTTCAGACGGTGGAGCTGGATTTGTCATCCCTTCTTTAAATGTTTACAAAAATAATCCTTTTATATTGGCAAATTTCTATGACAGGATAAAAAGTTCACCGCCTGAATGACAATGAGTAAACATAGCAATTTCAATGAAACACAGCAGAACTGCATACTATAATATTAACAGATTTGGACTTTTATCAACAATGTTCCTCATGTCCTTTTCATGTTCTATTGTGTGTAGATTCTAAATCAAGTTTTATATTCCTTCAAACAAAAGAATAACGGACTCGGAAATCATAGTTAGTTAGTTAGTTAGTTAGTTAGTTAGTTAGTTAGTTAGTTAGTGTGTGTGTGTGTGTGTGTGTGTGTGTGTGTGTGTGTGTGTGTGTGTGTGTGTGTGTGTGTGTGTGTGTGGTGTGTGTGTAGCTTGGGGATGGGGGGTGGGTCGTGTGGGGTCAACAGTGAACAGATTTTTAGGAAATGGATTCATTCATTCATTCTGATCACGACAAACTTTAAAACTTCTTCTGCACTTCCTTGCGAAATAACGACCCAGATACCATTCAAATACATTGTATCCCCGAAGTCGGAATACAGCTACCTTAGTGGTGTGTAGAAACGGTTGGATACATACCCAAATCTCACCATTGGTAGACAACGAAGCTATAGCCGGAAATGAAAAAACCAAACAAACCATGACTTTTAAGTAGAAAGATCAAGTTCAATTTCAAAACAACTTAAAAACTCTCATAAAGACACACTTCTGTGATTATTTGTCTATTAAATTCCCCGTGGGTTGTTTTTTTCAAGCCTGAAAGTATATCAGTCTTGTCTCCCCCTTTAAAGCAACCAAAAAAAAAGAGCGTTGCTATTCAGTTCCAGGGAGAGGATAGATGTCATAATGATATTGATGCCGAAGATGCTGGGGCTGACATTCCCTGCAGGGTCTGATTTCAAGGTAATAGAAATGTCATTTGCAAGGTTGTCGCCCTTTATATATTGCAGTTATTACGATGCTGGAGACACTCCCGCGGGGAATTTTGCTTTCTTACAAAAGTGTGTCTTCACGCGTCTCTCTCTCTCTCTCTCTCTCTCTCTCTCTCTCTCTCTCTCTCTCTCTCTCTCTCTCTCTCTACACACACACACACACTATCTCTCTCTCTCTCTCTCTCTCTCTCTCTCTCTCTCTCTCTTCTCACACACACACACACACACACACTATCTCTCTCTCTCTCTCTCTCACACACACACACACACACACACACTATCTCTCTCTCTCTCTCTCTCTCTCTCTCTCTCTCATCTCTGTCTGTCTCTCTCTCTCATATGTCTGTCTGTCTTGTGTTTTTCTCCATTTCTCAGCTAGAGCTTCGGAGTTCACCAAAGATGATATTTTGCATATGCGACCGTTTTTGCTCACCATGAAGATAGCCGCACTCCGGTTTCGGGATATCTCTCTTGTTTAATGTTGTGTAATAATGTCAAAAAATAATCCTTGGATAACAGAAAATGGACCTCTAAACATCAGCAACATGATCAACAAATTAAGAGAAGCATCATCAGTCTTGAAAAATCCAGGACAGGACGTATTCTCAGAATCTGGTTTGTCATTTAAAAAAAATTTCCGATAGGGATATATTGTTCCCTGACTATAATATTGTACGTTAAGATCCAATGCAAGACAGAGAAACAGGTTTACTACTGTACATCCATCAGTCGCTGCGATTCAAACGAATAGATTGCGTAGAACAACATAATGTAGAAGTATTCTGGATCGAAATTCTGATAAGATATCGCAAACCAGTTCTCCTATGCTTTCTCTACAGAAATCCAGCCGAGAGAATCGACTGGATCGATCGTTTCATTTCAATGGTGGACCAGGTACACAATCAGTGTCGTCAAAAACATGGCATTAGGAGACTTTAATGGTGCAGATTTATTGAAATATAATCATAACGGGAACCTGTTGTGAAGATCCTACAAACCAACAGTTAATACAATCCCCAACATGAGTAATCAATGTCTTTAACATGCTGACTGATCATTTGTATTGTTACTAGTCCTCAAAGTTTTATAGAAACAGCTGTCCTGTCCCTGAGAGTGGTTGCAGTAATCGTTTTCCGATTTGTTTTACGTGGTCGAGGAAAGATGTAAAACTCCCAAAAGTGAAACACGAAACAAGTACTTTTTTTAAAAAGAAATTTCTCAAAATTTGATAGTGAAAAATTTGTTAAACCTGCTATTTTCTCGTTTTATTAGCGTCTATCGATATACAGATCCTGATCAGGCCTTAGAAGTTTGGTACAGTGTCTTCTATAACAGTATGTGATAAACATGCTCCTCTACAAACCAAAATAGTTAGACACCAAAGAAAACCTCCGCGGCAGACAAGATGAAATACAAAATATTATCTGTCACTGAGGCTGTTTGTGGAAACATGACTGCCATGAAAATAATAAAAAGCAAAGAAATAAAATAATTTCTCTCATACACCCGGGAAAAAAATCTTCATTTTTTTGCCCGTTCTCACATTGAGCTCCGAGGTTCACCAATGGTGACATTTTGCGTATTTGATACTTTTTGCCTACCATGAAGGTATCTGCATTCCGACTTCAGGAATGTTGTCTAAACATGACACCAGTGTGCTTGCGGTTTTTTATTTGTTTTTTTGTTTTCTTTTGTTCTTTTTGTTGGATTTTTGGGGGGTTGTTATCCGTTCCTACCAGCACAGAATATCCTACGAATGGATTTTGACGTGTGATTAAGATCTGCGAGTGTTTGCACACGGGACATGGTTTATAGTCTGATGTGTGCTTAAGATCTGCGTGCATTTGCACACGGGACATGGTTTATAGTCTGATGTGTGCTTAAGATCTGCGTGCATTTGCACACGGGACATCGTTTGTAGTCTGACGTGTGCTTAAGATCTGCGTGCATTTGCACACGGGACATCGTTTGTAGTCTGACGTGTGCTTAAGATCTGCGTGCGTTTGCACACGGGACATCGTTTGTAGTCTGACGTGTGCTTAAGATCTGCGTGCGTTTGCACACGGGACATCGTT
>CM054134.1:1667481-1809981 GCA_028751875.1 Rapana venosa | reverse complement strand
GGAGTGGAATTGGTAGGGATGTTAACTCTGAGAAAAATCCCTTTGAACAGGATTTGAATCCAGGTTGGCAGATCAAGGGTGTAATGGGCAAACACTCTAACCACCAGGTTATCCTGTCCCGCTCAGACACCATGAAGATTCTACTGTGTGGACTAGACCTTATTCAAATCAAGTGCTTTAAAAAAATAAAAATAAAAAAGCTATTTTGGGTACAGGGAAAAGCATACACAAAACCATCTAAAATCGTCATCAGCAATATAATTATCTCTTAGATTTTTTTGGTGTGGATGCCTACTGTACATTTTGGTGTATGGATCAGTGCGTCAAACTGGCCACCCTTGGGAAAGGAACATGGATACACAGGGAGGAATACAGAGAGACAGAAGAGGGTACTTCACACAGCCTGTCTGCTCTGCATGGCCTGATTCAGTTTATCTAGGGCTCTGACAGCATCCCCTGACCAGAAAACAGAGGACACACTTCAATGATAATTTTATTTCTCTCGATTTTGGAGAAGGGAAAAAATAGTACAAGAAAAGGGGAACTTGCTATGGTTACCATGTCAGGGATACCACCTCTTGCTGTTTTTGTACACAGCTGCCCCTGCTAAGTGGGTCTCTCTCTCTCTCTCTCTCTCTCTCTCTCTCTCTCTCTCTCTCTCCCTCTCTCTCTCTCTCTCTCTCTTCTCTCTCTCTCTCTCTCTCTCTCTCTCTCTCTCTCTCTCTCTCTCTTCTCTCTCTCTCTCTCTCTCTCTGGGGGGGGGGGGGTGTTTGTGTGTGTGTCCTTGGGATGAGACTTTTTAAACCCATGTCCCATATGGAAAAGCAGGAGGAACTTGCCCACACGTTAAAAACATGTTCCGCTTTTCAGAAGAGTAGGCCATTGTGTGCCAGTGAGAATGGATGACAAAATTTACAAAACTGCATACACACGTGGATCTGGATGTTAAAAGAAAAAGCACATGAGTATTTATGCCATTATCCTCAAAATAAAAGACTAGATCTCTCTCTCTCTCTCTCTCTCTCTCTCTCTCTCTCTCTCTCTCTCTCTCTCTCTCTCTCTCTCTCTCTGACACACACACAACACACACACACACACACTGGGGGGGGGGGGGGGGGGGGGGGGGGGGGAGAGAGAAAGACAGACAGACAAACTGACAGAGTCAGAGACAGAGAGCACTCAGGCCTTCATCATTAAATGATAAGCTGAAACATGAAAAGTGAGACAGACAGACCAGCAGGGATGCGTGTATTGTGATCAAACAAAAGCAAGGACATCAACAGAACTAGATCTATGTATGAAGATCTTAAACAAATTTATAGAAAAGCATCAGCAAAACAATGGCTTTCACATTCAACTCTGAGTGTGAATAGTGTAGTTGACTACATTGATCACTTAGAGATTTATACAAATGCTGTAAAAGAAAGACAACTCAAAGCATTATTTTTCAGGATAAGATTAAATGCATTCATGACAAAATCCAGCAAGGATGTTAAATGCATATGTGGTGAATATATTTCAGAATGTGAGAATTTAAAACCTTATCTCCCTGCCTTTTCTGAGAATACCATTGAAGAAATTTTGAACAATGTCAAGTTAACAATTGACATTGCTACGGGTTTATTGTTAAGTCCTATAGGGCATTTATTGTAGTTCTTGTAGTTATTTTTGAATTTCAATTTTGTTTTTAAATTCTGTTCTTGATCTGTTCATGTTAAGAATACTATTTCCTTTGTTATTACTACTATTTATTACACACACGAGCTCGCGTGCGTGCAGGGACGCCCACACACACACACACACACAGAGTAGATCTCTCTCTCTCTCTCTCTCTCTCTCTCTCTCTCACACACACACACACACACACACACACACACACACACACACACACACACACACACATATTCAGTCTCCTATGTTAGGGTGGTCTGGTATCACTTAAAGTGGAAAGACGTTAAAATTGAAGACTTACTTACTTATCTATGTATGAATCCTCTACAAAAGCAAGGACATCAACAGAACTTGATCTATGTATAAATCCTCTACAAGAACAAGGACATCAACAGAACTAGATCTATGTATGAAGCCTTTACAAAAAGCAAGGACATCAACAGAATTAGATCTATGTATGAAGCCTTTACAAAAAGCAAGGACATCAACAGAACTAGATCTATGTTTTGAAGCCTTTACAAAAAGCAAGGACATCAACAGAATTAGATCTATGTATGAAGCCTTTACAAAAAGCAAGGACATCAACAGAACTAGATCTATGTTTTGAAGCCTTTACAAAAGCAAGGACATCGACAGAACCAGATCTATGTTTGAAGCCTTTACACACATCCACCGGCAGTAATAGCTTTGTGACACTTGGAGATTTTACAACACAGCAATATTTTAACGCCCATTGTAGGATGACGACCATCACCAGCATCTCTCCCAACAATACACCATACATATCATCTGTCTGTCTGCAGTTATTGGAGTGTATTAAGGAGTGTGTGTGTGTGTGGGGGGGGGGGGGGGGGGGGGGTTGTTGGTTGTGTGTGTGTGTGTGTGTGTGTGTGTGTGTGTGCGCGCGTGCGTGTGCGTGTGTGCCTGTGCTTTTTATTGGGGTTTTTTTTGTTCGTTTTTGTTGGGTGGTTTGTTTTGGGTTGGTTTGTTTTTCTTTTTTATTGGGGTGGGGGGTGGGGGCTTTTGTTTTGTTGTTTGTTGGGGGGGGGGGGGGGGGGGTTGGGGAGATGGCGGGGGTAACATATACGATCTCACCATAAACAACAACTCGTGGAAGCCAAGGTAACGCCGAAACAAAACAAAGGTTAACTAGAAAGAGATGACGCCAGACCGGTAGGTATCCTTACTGCGGTGCAAGCACCCTGTGTAGCCTTATACTTTCACGTGTGCAATCATCATCACTCCTAGCGCCTGCGGTAGGCTATAGTCTGACGCTCTTGACCTTTTCCTCAGGCTGCTTGCTTTGCTAAGGACGGTGGCCTAACACATGGCTGTATCCGCAGGAAAAGGCTGTGATGCTAGCCGCGTGGCGCGGTGGTTAGTGTTGTGTCGAAACCGAAAAATATACCGGAAGTATCTTCATTGAAGAAGTCATAAAATTAGTAGTAGTAGTAGTAGTAGTATTTTAATTAAGGCATCCCAGACTGCACTTGGTTAACGACGAATAAACAGCCGCCATCTCAACAACTTTAGTCGAGTTATCTGATTTCTATCGAGCATAGAGCAAACATAAAAGTTAGAGGGTTAAATTAAATTCCTGACTGGAAGGTGGCAGGTTAGAATCCCATTATATCCCCGTGGGGATGCCCGGGGGCAGCTGTCAGTATAAATAGCATCTCCACCTTCTGGAAACTCTGTACTACGAATTCCCTCTTTTCCATTCCTTTTTTTCTGCCTTGTTTCTTTTCTTCTTGTCATCTCCTTGTTGTCTTTTTTTCTGCCTTCTTGGTCCATTCTCCTGCCTTTTTTCCCCCAGAAAGACTTATAAAATAACAATTCTCTCGGATGCCGAAGTCGGATGCACTGGGCCTGATTTGTCAGACGCTTAACGGCAGCGCAACGTATTTTCGCTCATATGACAGACAACAGTAGGCTAGTTGCTGTCTGAGCATTCGTCGACCACGAAGAAGACTCCCATCTAGTATATTTTTTAGAGTCCGGCCAATTCCTACCCAAATAAGAGCGAGTTTGGTATGGGGTTCATTGGGAAGACTGGAAGCACACAGTCGAGCACTGACCACTTTACGGATGCCTTTGAGAAAGTGTTGCTAAAGTTACTTAATTCAACGTGTGCTCACGCGCGCGCGTGTGTGTGTGTGGAGGGAGGGGGGTGGGGATTGTAACACACTTGTCATTGCTGCAGCAATACTTGGGCCAGGGGTCACGGAATTTATTCTTTTAGTAGTAGTAGTAGTATTCTTTCATTTCGAAGATAATGGAATGAGCGCTCATGTGCTTTTTTTAACATCCAGTCGCCGTGTGTATGCAGTTTTGTAAATGTTGTCATCCATTCCTGTAGTAGGCCTATTAAATTAGATTTGCATCTAAAAGTTGTGCACCATTTCGGAATAAAGACGATCCTCACTTCCGGTTTAGGAACGCAAAATGATGTCTGTGTTATACGAAAACGTGCTTCGTTATATGTGCCTGTATTGCTAAACAATGGCCTACACTCCCGAACAGCTCAACAGTGTTCCCACATGTAACCTCTGTTTAGAGTCCCTTTCCAAGGACTTTTTTTTTTTAGGAAGGGGGAGAGGGGGGGTGCGGAGTCATCGCTGATGTTAACGCGAGGGGAAATAAAATCCCCTTGAACGATTTTCAATCAGCAGATCATGGGCACAATGTACAACGCACTAACCGCCAAGGCTAATCCCTAGCGATCAATGTGTCGCCCTTACAAGCAGACATATAGCAGACTGCACTGACAAAACCCTTTCATTTAATCATCACAGGCTGAGCTTCCAGGACTCTGCTCATCTAATAGGATCAGTGAACTGAGGTTACGAACTGAAAACTATGCCCCAGCGCCCCTGGCTGTGGCCACATCTAGATTCATGTAACTTGAACTACCACAAAAGACTGACGTCAAATGACAGGCAAAGACCCCCCCCCCCCCCCCACCCCATCATTGTTTGATGTCACTACATGACACTTCGGCTTTTATGTGAAAGGTGCTACACTGAATAAAATAATGAAAATACAAGTGAAAGGAAATAAATGTACAAGATGTATTTTATATAAGTAATTAGATAAATAGTTTGATCGGAATTTTACCTTATCAACCTGTTTCATGTAGAAGTGTGTGAAGTTTACATCCAAATGTTGGATTTGGATATCCCAAAGGGAAACAAAAGAACAGAAAAAGCACTAATCAGTTCGAAATTCTTATATGAGGAATGTGGTCAGATCAAAGTTGTGCAGGTCAAACTATGTCACTTAAAATGCTATAGCTATACACCAGAGTCAGCCAGCACAGAGCATGACATGAGCATAGATAGATCTAGTGTCCATAATTTGTCTCTGATCTCCTACAGGTTTACCTAACTAGCTCAGTCACCTATGCCTAAAGATGTACAAACTATTCGACTTTTCATTTATCTGTAAACTTTAACCTTTAAAAAAAATGTGTTTTTCAATTTTAACCTTTCTGTTTATCTTCGATATTTTATTTGCTTGATGAACGTTTGGCACTGAATCTATTTCCTTGTTTTAAGGATCAGTGATCATCTCCCAATTTCTGTGAAAAAAGCACTCGACATTGATGTACGTTGTATGTATGTATGTTTGTCCGTGGTGTCCCACGATGACCTCCAAAACAGCAGAGGAGGCTGCTGCTGTTTTGGAAACTGGGCAGAAATTTGATTATAGAGGAGATGCCTTGCCTACAGTACATCCCCACTCTCTCGGCCAAGTGGGCATAAGGACAGTCAGCGTTGGAGATGTTCTCCAAAGGCCAACCAGCCCCCAGGTGTGCAGCACATAAGGACTGTGCGAGTCAAGCCTCCTAGTCAGAGAGTCATAGTCGATCACTAAAGACTAAGCTGTAAAGTGGAATTCAATGAGTGGGAAAGCCACTGGTCATACAGCCTCTCACTTTGTTGTTGCCCCCAGCGTCAATGGTTTAATCAACTGTGATCCCAGGCGCTGACGGCACAATGTACGTTAATGAACCTGTGTGAGGGATAGCCTATCGCCCTTAGAATTTGGGAAAACAATGAATAAGTACATGTAGCCTATGTACTGTTTTTGGAACTGTGTTCTTTTAGACCAATGAGTGAATGGTCAGACCTGTGAAGGACATGATAAGTGTCCCGCTGTAACTGGTTCGATTCTGTTTTGGCTATATTCACACCATGTCTGCCTTGAGGTCAGATTGATTTCTGGTGCTGCATCCTCATGTTTCTTCATCATGGTGGTCATGGTGTCATAGCTGAGGTGAAGGTTCAATCCTCCTTTAGTCCCGGGTAGGCTATGACATCACAGGCAATGCCCATACCTTTGAAACGGGAAAATTTCTCTTTTTTCATAGTTCCTCGGCCAGTGCTCCGAGGTTCTCCACTGGCTAGAGTTTTACTTATGCGACCGTTTTTACCCACCATTAAGGTAGCCGCATTCCGACTTCGGGGTAAAATCACATAATTACACATTTACCCTTTCATTGAAAAAAAGCTTATATACATAACAAGGCTGCTGATGATTATAAATAACAAATGTTTGAAAAGCTAAAACGATCAGGTCATTCACACTAAAGGAATTAATCACTTTTTAAAAGAATATCAAGTATCCCATGCGTATAGTCTTACTTTCATTACATCTCAATTTCGCTTTCAAGGAAAGCTTTCAGAGGGTTTGTCTTTGAGTCCATGGGAATACTCTGGTAAATTTCGATTTGATTTCATGAGACGGCACAAGCAAATTCGAATCAAGCTCTTCAGAATATTCTAAAAGCGTAACATACTCCTGTTCTTAAAACATTACACTCCACTACCCGTCGATAGGTTGCCCCATTATTGGAGATATGTATAAAAGAAGAGGATTAGCTCTTTATGCGAAAACATAAGCATAGTCAGGAAGTAGCCTGCTTTAACTCTCAACTCTTGTTTGTTTGTTTTTGTTTAATGTCCATTCACTACTTGGTGATAAGGACACACTCGCATTCTCTCTCTCTCTCTCTCTCTCTCTCTCTCTCTCTCTCTAATGTATGTATATTTATATTCTTACAACTATCTACAGTAGAGGTCTTACTGGGGAAGAATATATAATCTCAGCAACTGATGTTATTAACTGCTGAGAGTCATATAAAACTTCTTGAACAGTGGCATATTTTTTATGAATATCTATTTCTCTCCTTTTAAACAGGTCATTTACGATTAAGCAATCAAACAATAAATGGTGGATTGAAAGAGATTAAGAACAGCAACATGTCATATTTTTAGAATATTTGGTGTTCCATGCATTTAGCCTCATTTTATATATTAAAATTTCTACTTTCCGTGAGCAAGAAATGTTTTCAAAGTGTGTTTTCTTCATTTTGGAATGCATACAATTCATCAATTTAGCATTAATTTCAACACTTCGTAGCCTAATAGTTTTGGCTGAAGATATAGGCCTTTTATTTTCACCCCCCATCCCCACCCCCCACCTTGCTAAGAACTCTGTTGTAATTGATTAGATGATTCAATCGAGGGAAGATGGAGGGGTAACCTTGTGGTTAGAGCCTTGCACACATATACGTACATAAAAACACACACACACGGGCGCGTGTGCACGCACACACACACACATACACACGAGTGCACGCACACACACAAACACACACGCGTGCACGCACATACACACACACAGCACAACGCATAAACACACACACACACATTCGCGCACGCACGCACGCACACACACAACACACACGCAGGCGCGCGCAAACACACGCACGTGCGCACACACACATATTTATACACACACGCACCCACACACGCACGCGCGCGCAAAAAGAGAGCCAACTGCGTAGCGACAACGATGGAAGCGGCCAGGGATATCATTTTTCACTCGTTCGGGGTTTTTTTTTCTCCAAAAAATCGATCTGCTCTCGTCACCAAAATGCAAGGCCTTTCATGCCTAACTTCCAACCACACTGAGGAAGATTCAATCGCCTCTCGGCATCCCACTGGGTATAGCATAATTATTGGCTGCGGTCTCCTTTCAAACGATGAGATTCCGTAAACAGTTGGAACGGCTGGCCCAGGTTCCCCCCCCCCCTCCCCCCCCCCCCCCCCCCCCCCCCCCCCCCCCCCCCCCCCCCCCCCCCTCTAAACTACTACTACAGAGGCAATACACACGGCGAGGTGAGGAGTCTGTTGTTTCGCCACTTGTCCGGGTAAACCATCTGCCCAGGAAAGTGTCTGAAAGTAGGACGCAGGTTACCGGTAAAGTGTTATCAGATGGACTCCCACCCCATGCTGATAGCATCCTCTTCGAGACATGATGAGGAGGAGGAGGAGGGACTCCATCCCATATTGATAACTTTCTCCATGAGAGATAATGATGATGACGACGACGATGATAACGATCACGACGACGATGATGATGATGATGATGGACTCCATCCCATACTGATTCCTCCTCGACAGATGATGATGACGATGATGATGACTATGATGACGGCGGCAGCGATGACGACGATGAGGATGATGATGACAGCTGCAGCGGGGTGATGGTGATGAATATGGTGGTGATGGTGGTGGTGATGGTGCATTTTCATACATATTGAAGAAGGGAGAGGGAGAGAACAAGACGGAAGGAAGGAGGGAGAAGAGATAGAGACCGACAGACAGATAAGACAAGTGGACAGATACAGACAGACTCAGCACCGTTAGAACAGCATACCCCGCCCCCTGAAGAAAAAATTATCGATTGCTTGATTGATTTATTATTCAATTAATCGGACGGTTGATGGTTCAGTTGATTGACTGATCGATAGATAGCACTGTCCTGGTTGCGAAAACCTAAAGTGTACATCACATTCTTCGTTGTCGAAAGTTGTGCTAAGGACACTGGAGAATAGAGTTGGGAACTGAAGAATATGTGTGTGTGTGTGTGTGTGTGTGTGTGTGTGTGTGTGTGTGTGTGTGTGTGTGTGTGTGTGTGTGTGTGTGTGTGTGTGTGTGTGTGTGTGTGTGTGTGTGTGTGTGTGTGTGTTGGTGTGTGTGTGTGTGGTGATGGGGGGGGGGGGGGGGGGGGGTACTGAGCAAGGGCTACAGGCTATACTGGCATTCATTGACGTATTAGAAAATTATAGTTCGCTGCCACTGCATGTGACAGATGGCAATCAGCATCCTCTTCATCATCATCATCGTTATCATCATCAGTGCTATTGTTACTGTTGCTATTGCTGTGGCGGTGGTGGGCGGTGGTGTGGGCGGTGGTGGTAGTGGGCGGTGGTGGTGTGATGGTGGTGGCACTTATGATGCTGGCTTTACGATTTGTTTTTCTTTGTTTATTCATGTATTTATCTATGTATTTATTCATTCAATTTCGTTTATTCTCTATGCAACAGGTCTACCATGCAGTGCCTCGCGTCCCCTCGTGTATACGCATACGCAGAAAATCAAGTAGGCCTACTGCTGCAAGTTTAATAGGCCTACCCCGCAACTGTTTCGTATTAGCTTTCGGAGGAGTGATGTCGGTCGGAAAACCTGAAATTGCAAGGCACCATTAGCGCATCGGGTTACAACAACCAGGTGATAAAGCTCCAGGTGATTTCGACAGCGTTTTTGGATTTATTCCTCTCGCAAGGAAAAGAAGACTGGAAATAAAACTGGTTCTTCTCACTTCGTCTAACGCTCAGACAGCAACTATAGTTGTCTGTCATGTGAACGAAAATGCGTTGCGCTGCCGTTAGAGCACTTGACAAGTCAGGCCTAGCGCATCCGACTTTAGCGTGGGAGAGAACTATTCTCTTTTAAGTATTCATGGAGAAAAAAAAAGGCAGGATAATAATGGAACAAGAAGGCAGAAAATACACAAAAAGGAGGTGACAGGAAGAAAAAGAACAAGGCAGAAACAAAGAGAGGGATAGAAAAGAGGGAATGCCTAGCACAGAATTTCCAGAAGGTTGGGATGCTATTTTTATGCTGACAGGGCCCCAGGCATACTCGGAGGGGGACGGGATGAAACTTGTTCATTAAGGCAGTGTGTCACAGTTAAGTCGAATCTGGGCAGAGTCCATCCCTTTGCGGGGAGAGGGACTGAGTTTCAGCGTTGTGGACATGTTGTGATTTAGCCTGTTGTGCCCAGTGTGGAGTCTTAGAATTTTGACTTGTTTTTCTTGTGACGGAACGGTCATTAGATTACCTCCCCTGCGACCAGAGCGACGCGTTTCTAAATCAGGACACACCGAATTATGCGACGCTCCGTTTCGTTGGGTGGTGGTTGAAGACTGTCTGTTGTATACACTGTCTTCCCAATAACATAATTGATAGCATTCGTTCGTTCTCTATTGTGTTCCGCTTTCCGTAAGAGTAGGCCATTGTGTGCCGGTGGGAAAAGATGACAGAATTTTAAAAACCGCGTACACACGGGGACTGGATGTAAAAAAGTACATGAGTGCTTATTCCATTATCCTCGATAAAAAAGATTTGTTTTTAATTAAAAAAATTTTTTTTTTAACTATTCAGAGGCGTCAACCCCACTATTCTGATTGTCGTAGGTCTGAAAAGTTGTAGGCCTACAATGTTTAGGCATATCTACATTATTTACTTCTCACATAGCGGTGGACGTCCTTCTCTATGCTGGGTTGGGCTATTGTAATAAAGGTCTTATCTATGTGCAAGGTGAGACTGTTTTCGCATTGCGAAACGCAAGTACATCAGCATGCTTGTGACCAGACATACCACAGTAGGCAGGTATCAAATGCAACAATACACGTTCGTTTTGTGTAAGGAACTGGAAATTCCTCTTCTTTGTCTGCAAACAGGGATGGTAGAACCGCCCTATCCGGGAAGAAAACCCACTTGATGACATTCGTCTTTGAAGTGTGCCGAGTATTGTAAGTGATATGATCGTCTGTGAAGCATAAAGTCTGCTGAAGAAAGCCCGATCAATAAAACATTGGAAGAAACATTAGCCTAGCACTCTCTCTTTCTTCGCATTCGACGACTACCGCGTCTCTTACCAAAGTTAACTGCCTTGTGGGCACGCTCTTAAAAAGTCAGGCTAGGCCAACAAGCTAGCAGAAAAGATGGCTGACCCCTGGAGACCAAACGTAACGGACCCACTTACTGCCGGGACAAATTATTGATAGTTGTGCACGGTGGCTGGGTCAGGGTGTGTGCGCGTAGGCTACTTTATTTATTTTTTTGTATCCTTTTATTTCGAGGATAATGGAATAAGCACTTCTGTGCTTTTTTGCATCCAGTCCCCGTGTGTATGCAGCTTTGTACATTTTTGTCATCCCTTCCCACCTGCACACAGTGGCCTACTCATCCAACAATGCGGAATGGGTTTTAACGTGTGCGCAAGCTATTCTGCGTGCGTTTGCACACGGGACCTCGGTGGAGTCGGCACTGATATTATTAACTCCAGAGAAAAAAAATCCTCTTGAACGAGAATCAAACCCAGGTCAGCAGATCACGAGCGCATCACTCTAACCACCAGGTTATCCTGCGTCTGTATTTTTATTTATGTAGGCTTATTCATTCTTTGGTTTTGAGGATAACGGAATACGCACTCATGTGTTGTTTTACATCCAGTCCCCGTTTGTGTGCAGTTTTGTCAATTTTGTCATCCATTCCCACCACTGACCAGTACACAATGGCCTACTCTTACGAAAAGCTGAACAGGTTTTAACGTGTGTGCAAGATGTTCTGCATGCGTCCGCACACAAAACCTCGGTTTATAGTCTCATCGGAAGAGAGAGAGAGAGAGAGAGAGAGAGGAGAGAGAGAGAGAGAGAGAGAGAGAGAGAGAGAGAGAGAGAGAGAGAGAGAGAGAGAGAGAGAGAGGGAGTGAGTGAGTGAGGTGGTGTGTGTGTGTGTGTGTGTGTGTGTGTGTGTGTGTGTGTGTGTGTGTGTGTGTGTGTGTGTGTGTTTTCGAGGATAATAGAATGGGCACTCATTTGTGTTTTTACATCCAGTACGCATGAGTAAGCAGTTTTATAAATTCTTTCATCCGTTCCCACCGGCACACAATGGCCTACTTTTCCAAAATCCGTAACAGGTTTTAATGTGTGCGCAAGATGTTCTGCGTGAGTTTGCACACGGGAGTTCGGTTTATAGTTTCATCCGAAGGACTTTTGGGGGAAGTGGAGTCGGCATAGATGGAAAAATCCTCTTGAACGAGATTCGAACCCGGGTCAGCAGATCACGAGCGCAGTGCGCATCACTCTAACCACCGGGCTATTCCGAGCACGCGTGCACGCACGTGTGTGTGTGTGTGCTTGCGTGGTGGTGATGAGTATGTGGGCCTGTACATGTGTGTGTGTCTGTCTGTCCGATTTCATTTTACGTCTCTTCACAAAATGATTATTGTGATATTAGGTGGTGTGTGTGTGTGTGTGTGTGTGTGTGTGTGTGTGTGTGTGTGTGTGTGTGTGTGTGTGTGTTCAGCTTTGTCCAGTAACCTAACAAACCCACAGTTGCAAATTCTCTCTCTCCTCTCTCTCTCTCTCTCCTCTCTCTCTCTCCTTCTCTCTCTCACACACACACACAAACACACACACAATAATGATACATAAGCTTCTTTCAGCCCACCACTTCTTCCTTCTAAATTCATGAATGACTAGACAGACTTCTCTGCAAGCCTCTTCACAACTTCCGGTTTGTAAAGAATTTAGCAAACGGAAGTTGCAAACATGCATCAGGTTAATTCGACAGATTCAACTCTTTTGTCTTGTCTGCAGAGACCTCCACCTCCTCGATTTCTTTTCTGCCTGTGGCACAATGCAAGGAGCTCAATCTAATGCTGCATACAGTCTATGTTCCAGGCTCATTTTCGGGGACATGAAGAACATGAAGTTTTTTTGTTTTGTTGTATGGTTGTGGGATTTTTTTTGGGGGGGTGGGGGCGTCTATTTTTGCTTTGTGAGGTTTTTTGTGGGTTTTGGGGGGGTTATTTTGGGGTTTGTGTGTGCTGTTGTTTTTGCATGGGTGAAAGTGAAAAAAATTCTCTCAATCCTGAAACCATACATTTCTGAGTCCTCCGGACATTCCCAATCCTGAAAAAAATTTGCTTCCAATCCTGAAGTGATTACAGCACAATTCCACCCTTCTATAACTTTATGCACACTTTCAACTTACATTACACACACAAAAATGGTGACACAGTCACACTACCTCCTAACCAACGTCCCAAAGATGCCAGTAGGTGACACAGTCACACTACCTCCTAACCAACGTCCCAAAGATGCCAGTAGGTGACACAGTCACACTACCTCCTAACCAACGTCCTAAAGATGCCACTAGGTGACACAGTCACACTCCCTCATGACGACTGTTCCAAAGATGAAGTCACTCTCCCTCACGACCAATGTCTGAAAGATGAAGTCGCACTCCCTCATAACCACTGCCTCAAAAATGAACTCCCAGTCCCTCCTAACCACTGTCCAAAGCCTTTGTAGGATATCACTGGCACCGAGGTTGCTTTCCTTTGATCTCTTGCACTAACTTTTTTGTCCCTAGTTTAAATCTAATTGTTCTCTAAGTTTAGATCTAATTTTGGGGGCTAGTTTTTATATACTAATTTTATTGAATGTACTTTTATGGCCATTTCTAACTCTTCGGATGAGACTATAAACCGAGGCCCCGTGTGCAAATGCATGCAGAACATCTTGAGCACACGTTAAATCCTGTTCCGCTTTTCGAAAGAGTAGGCCATTGTGTGCCGGTGGGAACAGATGACAAAATTTACAAAACCGCATACACACGGGGACTGGATGTAAAAAAAAGCACATGAGTGCTTATTCCATTATCCTCGAAATAAAAAATCTGAGCGCTTTGATTTGTTGCTTTACAAGATTCAGCGCTATATAAATTCCATATATTATTATTATTTCCTAATCTATCATTTTTGGCTGGTTTCTATTGTCTATTGTCTAATTTTATTCTATCTTTTAGCAAGGATCAGGGATGCAATCAGGAATTTGGTGCCCAGTGATAAAGACGACGGACAGGTCCAAGGGCAAGACCCACTCTTGCAAATCCATCTGATCACCTGTGCTCTAGCTACTCGCAGGATCTGGAAGCATGTCAACAAGTCTTCGTGAACACTGAGAACTTAGGGGATAGCAGAATATCCCCATTCTAAAAACTAAGGTCGAATATACTAAGAACTCTGGGGATAGCAGAATATCCCCATTCTGAAAGCTAACGTCGACTATGCTGAGACTTTGGGGATAGCAGAGTATCCCCATTCTAAAAACTAAGGTCGAATATACTAAGAACTCTGGGGATAGCAGAATATCCCCATTCTGAAAGCTAATGTCGACTATGCTGAGACTTTGGGGAAGCAGATTATCCCCATTCTAAAAACTAAGGTCAAAACTGAGAACACTGGGGATTGCAGAATAACCCCATTCTGAAAACTAAGATCGACTAAACTGACAACTTTGGGAATAGCAAAATATCCTCATTCTGAAAACTTACGTCGAATGTACTGAGAACTCTGGGGATAGCAGAATATCCCCATTCTAAAACCTTACTTCAAACATACCAAGAACTTTGGAGAATATACCCATTCTGAATACTAAGATCGACTAAACGGAGAACTCTGGGGACAGCAGAATATCCCCATTCTAAAAACAAAGGTCCGATATACAAAGAACTCTGGGGATAGCAGAATATCCCCATTCTGAAAATCTAAGGTAGACTATACCAAGAACTCTGGGGATAGCAAAATTTCCCCATTCCAAAAACCAAGGTCGACTATACTGAGACTTTGGGGATAGCAGAATATCCCCATTCTGGAAAGTACAGCTGGATATCTTCGTAATCCTAATTTCCTTCCTCCATTCCCTACCTTCTAACATAGGACCCAACCCAATATGGCCATTGGTGTCTCACTTCACAGAGTTTGTGGCCAGAAGCTCCAAAGTTGATGGGAAGTTTCTGATAACAAACAACAACAAAAAGGAATAAAATTAATATGGCCATAATTTACTCAAGACAGAATAAGAGGATGTGTGTGCGTGCGCGCGTGTGTGTGTGCATGCGTGCGCGCGAGTGTGTGCATGCGTGCGCGCATGTATGCAGGACACGGGTAGGGATTGAGTGGTGAGAGAGAGAGAGGGGGGGGGAAGAGAAAGAGGGGGAAGAGAGAGAGGGGAAGAGAGAAGGGGAGAGAGAGAGAGAGAGAGAGAAAACATGTGGGCACAGGCGTGGAACATCTCGCGCACACGTGAAAACCGTTCCAACCGACATTATAGCCAAGTGGTTAAGAATGTTCGACTTCAATCTCATGGGTCCACGAAGTCATGGGTTCGAATCCCGGCGACATCTAGTGAATTAAGAGCTGGGATTTTTATGGTGTCCCAGATCAACTTCAAGTGCAGCAGACCAGATCAAATTCAAGTGCAGCAGACCTGCCAGTGCCAATTCCCTTCGCGAATATATATATATATATATATATATATATATATATATATATTATATATATATATATATATATATATATGCAGAAGATCATATAGATGCAAGATGAAGATCCCGTAATTCATGTCAGCATTCGTTGGGTTCCAGAAACACAAACATACCCAGGACATACATCCCCGAAGTTGGAATGGGGCTACCTTCATGGTGGGCAAAAACGGTCCCATACGCAAAATCTCACCAAGGTTGAACATCGGGGCTCTAGCCGATGAACGGGGAAAAACGTTCCACATTTGGAAGAGAAGACCCTTGTGTACTGGTAGGAGTGGGAAACAATTTTTTTTTAATGAAAACGCATGCACAGGTGTTTAGACATCCTCCATGAAGTCGGAATGCAGCTACCTTAATGGTCCGCAAACGTCCATATCTACAAAAATATCGCCATTGGTGAACCTCGTTGTTCTAGTCAAGGAATGTTTTTTTTAAAAATCAGCAAAAAGTAGCAAGTCATGAACACCATGTATGACTGCACTAGGCTAGGCTAGGGCCTAGGCCTACAGCATCAGGGGATTCAGCCAAGTTGAAAATAATGGTGATCTTGTGTGGTGTTTTTACAATCGAATTGACGTCCAAGCAGCTATCAGAAGCAGATAATATTGATAGACCAGAAAATGCAACAGAGACACAACAAACCTTTCGGTATGATCGCTTCAAAGAGTTCAAACGTTGCACTACATAAAACAATGCTGTATCAGTGACTGTTGTGCCCACACACTACTGTTGCAGGCATCTGCAATTAGGCCACATGTGTCAAAGACTGCCAATTGTCAAGGCTGCCTTCCTTCCACCCAGCTCTCAACAGGCATTGACGTGTTTTGTGACGAAATTTCATCAAACAGTTGTGCCTCCAGATTCTCCCTCCCTGGGCTAGGTCCTAGGCCTACCCCTGATTCTGTAGGGCCTACCAGTAGACTAGCACAGGCCTAGGCTAGTATGTTTGGCAAAACAGTGGTGTGTTTGTGTGCATGCTGTGCGCCCACGCGGGCATGTGCGCGAGTATTGCTGAGTGGGTGGGTGCCACTGCCTGCCTGCCAGCATCCATGCCTACTTGACTGAACTCATCCAGACATTCAAATAACTATAGCCTACCAAATACACAAGTGTCTGCAAAATGGTGACCATACTCACAATGAGATTTTCGCTGAAGTCGCTTGCTACCACTGCAGTGGCTGTACAGTGGTATCAACAGCTGCTCGAATTTTTTCTCATGAGGGGAAGTGGTACTCTGATGCATTCCTGTGAGCGTAACGTTTTTGATTAGTTATCGTTAGCACTCAATTCTAATTGGTGATTAGCACTGTGATTTCTACTGGGTTTTTATTACATCTCGTTTTTACTCCCATTCAGTGCGTGGGTGCGCGGGTATGTACATGTAGGCTACATGCTCGTGCGCGAGCTTTATGTGCATGCTTGCGCGTGTACATGTCCGTGACTTGGGAACAAGTGTGTCGGGCATGTGTGCATGTTAGTGTGTATGAAGTGTTTGCAATCATGCAGTTGTTTCACTCTAATTTCTGCATTCTTTATGCACACGTTTAAGATCCCGTAATTCATGTCAGCGTTCGGTGGGTTACGAAAACACGAACATAGGCTTACCCAGCATAGGCTACATCCCCACCACACACACACACACACTTCTATTGTTGAAAATATGCGCATGGGCCATGAAACTTACTCGGCTGTTCCACCAAATGCATCGGCTAGGTTACTGCTTATGCCCGCCAGTTAAGCCTACAAGATGTGATTCTATCAATTCGTAGTTGCACAATGGCAAAACCTGAAAACATTATCTAAGAGAGAGAGAGAGAGAGAGAGAGAGAGAGAGAGAGGAGAGAGAGAGAGAGAACTCCGAACTCGAACGATTTATTCACAAAAAGGCCATTGGCCCATACATGAAGGGGGGTTGCCGAACTGCTTAGTATTTTGGTTAAAAAATAAAATAAAATACACACACACACACACACACGCACGCACGCACGCACGCACGCACACACACTCACACACACACAACATGTTACTGTATAACAAAAGGTCAGCTACAAAAATATCACTTAGGATAACATTATCTCTCTTATTCTGAAAGCTTTACACAAATATAAAGTGAGGCTGCGCACAGCCTCAGGATGACTTGATGCCAGGAGTAAACAGAGTCTAAATAAATTAGGCTGTCTACTATATTTAACAGGGATGTAGTTCTGCCTAACATCCTCAAATACTGGACAGCACAACACAAAATGTACTTCATCCTCTGGTGCTTGCTTACATAATGGGCATAGCAGCCTGAGGTCGTCAATATCATGTTCTCTGTATCTGAATTTATGAGGAGAGAGAGAGAGAGAGAGAGAGAGAGAGAGAGAGAGAGAGAGAGAGAGAGAGAGAGAGAGAGGGTGTGAGAGAGAGGGTGAGAGAGAGAGAGAGACAATTGACAATTGACAAAATTTATTGCTAATTAGCAATCAAGCTATATAGCGCTGCGGAGCGGTAACAAACGATATCAACACAAGGGGATTACAATGACATGGAAACCATGGCAAGATTCATACATTATTGTCCCTGTCTCAATTTCAAAACAGCCTGTCCTTTTCCAGTCTGCAGCCAGCGAAGTCAGCCCATGTAAACTGTCTCTGCCCCACTGTCTCTGCATGTTGTGTGTTAGGACACTGCTTCCCTTTAGGAAGTCTGGCAAGCCTGACATGTTCTTCTGGCAACATGTTTTTCTCTTCTTGCTTGATGTACCAGAACACACACTTAGATTCCTCGCCAGGATCTCCATTCCAAGAGTATTCCAGGGCGATGTCATCTGATTCACACATCACAATGTTTTGATCATCTGAACTATGTACCACAACCTTTCGAAACGGTGTGTTTCTCTTGCTGTCCCATAATCGATGCTGCACACGTTTGTCAGTTAGAGTAGACACATACTGTTTCACAATACCAGTATCAGAGTCATCCACTGTGCAGCCAACTGTCAGCTCTTCCTGCACATCAGACGACTCAGAAGACACACCGATCTTGCTGTCTGTTGCTGGATCACACAGTAGATCAAGTGAATCTGGTGTGGCCGAGGCATTCACTGCACTGCTGACACACAGCTCTGTGTATACACTGGTTTGTTTTTCTTCTGTTTCCACATCGAGCAGGGAGTCAATGTTACACAAGACCGGCTCTTCCAAGACACTGTCATTGTCACATTGGCGACTTGCCTGTCTTTCTTGGTGTTGTCTGCTTCTTTGGAGGTCCCCACGGATTTGACATGGGGGTTTCTTGCGATAGTACTGAACTCGGAGTTAGGGTTCAGCACCAGGTCCACCATTTCTGTTGACACTGACTTGTCAGCTGGCTTCATTCACAAGACGAACACAACGCTGCCGCTTTCCCCTGCGACTTTCCAACTCATACGACGTTGTCGATCAGCAGGGCGTTTAAAGTTGTTATTACAGTTGCTGGAAGGCCAGTAACTGACATTTTGAAGCTAAAATGCAAAAAATTGCAGCAGCTTACTAACAGCACACCTGTTCAGTTGAGAGAGAGAGAGAGAGAGAGAGAGAGAGAGAGAGAGAGAGAGAGAGAGAGAGAGAGAGAGAGGAGAGAGAGAGGGGGGGGAGAGAGAGAGAGAGAGAGAGAGAGAGAGAGAGAGAGAGAGAGAGAGAGAGAGAGATGTCCATCAGTCTCGGCAAGGCACTGAACACCGATATGGAGTACACAGCATTTCACTTGTATCATCATTTTCTGCAGCCATCATACATGTAGGCCTATATTGGCAGGAGAGGGGAGGAGGGGGTATCACGCAAGGTTGTTTTGTGTAATCTTACATTCCCCAAGGGTTCAAGCCACCTCTGAGACACCAATTCGAGGGGATTTTTCAATAACCACACCCCCCAAGTACCAACGCACATGGAACATCTTACGAACATGCTAAAACCCGTTCAGCTTTTGGAAGAGTAGGCCATTTCGTGTTGGAGAGGACTTCCCCCTGGAATTAT
The DNA here is from genome assembly GCA_028751875.1 of Rapana venosa. Taxonomy (NCBI): domain Eukaryota; kingdom Metazoa; phylum Mollusca; class Gastropoda; order Neogastropoda; family Muricidae; genus Rapana; species Rapana venosa. The sequence continues at coordinate 1,790,843 of CM054134.1, read as the reverse complement.
CAATACCAACTCCACTCCGGCAAAAGTCTTTCGGATCAAACTATAAACTGAGGCCCCGAGGACAAACCCATAGGGAACATCTTAAGCACAGGTTAAAACCTGTTTTGCTTTTGGAAGTGTATTTGTGCTTGTAGGAGAGGATGACTTTTTTTTTTAAATGCATGCACACAGGTGTGTTTAGACGTTGGTATGCAGCAACTTAAATGGTGTATAAGTCCTATACATAAAAATATGGGCATTGGTGAACTTTGGAGCATAAGGAACGAAAAAAGGTGCCACTTTTTCTCTGATCTGTCCCTTAAAAACATATCCCTGTGTGATAGTGACGTCCTAGCCAAGTGGTTAAGACGGTCGACTTCAAACTCAGGGCCCATGAAGTTGTGGATTCCAATCTCCTGGTGATTTAAGAGCGGGAATTTTTACAATCTCCCAGGTCAACTTCAAGTACAGACCAGCCAGTGCCATAATTCCCATCGTGTAGGCCTACATAGCCTATGCATGCAAAATATCTTGATATGCACGTTAAAGATCTGATTATTCATGTCAACGTTTGGTGGGTTACAGAAACACCAACATACCCAGCATGCATTCCCCACGCGGAATGCGGCTACTTTTAAAGGTGGGCAAAAACCGTCTCGTACTTGTATTTCTCAAAGCTTGAAAGGTTATTAAAATAATACAAACAAAACCAAGCATTTAAGTACTCCAAGAACAGCTCACTTTGATTGCTCCAGTTTCCCCATCAATGGCTGACTGATCATGATATAAAACAATGAATACAAGCTGGCCCAACAGCAAAAAGAAAAAACAAAAACAAAAAGATCCCATTAACATGAGTAAGATAGTGGTTAGGGCGCCGACACCGTAATCAGAGGGCAACAGTCCCTGCAGGTTTGAATCTCCAATATGGCGTCTGTTTTATGTTATCTTCCCTTCCCGGTTCAAGTGGTATGTTGATGGATGATGCTATATAACCAAGTGATTAAGACCGTTGGATTTCATTCCCATGGTCCATGAAGTCGTGGGTTTGAATCTAGGCGGGGTATGGTGAATTAAGGGTGGGGATTTTTACCATCTCCTTGGTCAACTTCAAGTGAAGACCTGCCAGTGCCAAATTCCTTTCCTGTATGTAGGCCTACACATGCAGAAGCTGAAACATGCACATTAAAAACACTGTAATTCGTGTCAGCGTTTGATGGGTTACCGCCCACATCAGAATGCTACAACCCTAATGGTGGGCAAAAACTGTCCCATGCATGTGCAAAAACTCACCATTGGTGAATCTCTGTATCCAGGAACGAAAAACAAAAATAAGGGGCTTGTCACAAATTTGCAAGGATAGCTGGACTAAGGTAATGTCACATTGTAACGAGGGGCCTGAATTTTGGAACTCCTGTGCGGGGAAAATCATGTAGGCACACACTGAATGCTATTACTAGGCCTGACCATCATTTTGAAACAAGCACTCAGCGTGCAGACGACCACCTTTAGTTAATTCCTTGGAAAGAGGGCAAAATGGAGAACTGCATAATAGAGGGCACCTTGAGCGCACTTTAAACCTATCATTATCCTGGGCTTTATCACAGTTCTTGATTAAACCATTGACGCTGGGGGCAACAGCAAAGTGAGAGGCTGTATGACCAGTGGCTTTCCCACTCATGGAATTCCACTTTACAGCTAAGTCTTTAGTGATCAACTATGTCTCTCTGACTAGGAGGCTTGACTCGCACAGTCCTTATGTGCTGCAGCCCTGGAGGCTGGTTGGCCTTTGGAGAACATCTCCAACGCTGACTGTCCTTATGCCAACTTGGCCGAAAGTGGGTATGTACTGTGGGTAAGGCATCTCCACTAAATCAAATTTCTGCCCAGTTTCCAAAACAGCAGCTGCCTCCTCTCTCTCCCTCCCTCTCTCTCTCTTTCTCTCTCTCTCTATATATATATAAAGTATGTTCTTTCGAGCCAGAAGGCCCAGAGCTTATCCCGGTTTCTGTAGCGTTAAGCGAACTGATGGTTTTTCACCACCCCTGTGACAGGACGCTAGTCTGTCGCCAGATACTTCCCCAGCAGAGCTGGTACCCACTTGTACACCTGGGTGGAGTGAGGAAAATAGGAGTAAAGTGTCTTTCCCAAGGGCACAACACCGAGCTGAGCGGGATCGAACCCGCGACCTCTGGATCACGAGTTGACCGCCTAAACCACTCGACCACGGTGCCTCCTTATATATATATATATACATATCCTACAAATGTTCACTACAGCCCGAAAAGGTCAACGATATTCAGCTTGCTCAAGACACTTCCTAAAACTTACAATACAGTGCCCCAACCACACCTAAGAAGTAAAAATCAGTCACAGCAGAAGGAGGGCACAGACATCTTGCCCCACCTTGATAATCTAGTCAAGTTCTCTTTGGAATCCCTAATAAAACAAAACAAAATTGATCAATCTTGCTTTTCGAAATGTTTTTATCCTAGACATGTAAAAACAATCAAGACTAAGCAATTCTGCATAAATAAACGATAGCAATAGTTACCTGTAGCCTCAGGTCAAAGCTATCCGAGAGATAATTTCAATGGGCTTGTGGACCTGGGCTTGTATTGGCCCACAGTCAAGTGAAGGGTGTCATCACTATTGCTGCTGCTGTTGTTGTCTCGTAAGTAGTGAAGAGTATCTGGGGCGCCTACTGCAGTATTTGTACTTAACTACTGCTTTGTGAGTGAACAGTCATCATGAGCAATGCATCATGGGACACCAGCGCAGTCATGATAACTTGTCACAGGAGAGCTCACAACTCTCTTTATGTTACAATAGGGTTGCACAGCACCATTAAACTTGCATAGTACTGTTGCTTAAAGAATTGTACTATTTTTAGTTGGCCCATGGCGCCAAAGTGGGATGACTTGCGACCACAGTCCTTAAATCGGGTATCTCTGCTGGGACTATAATATATATATATATATATATTGGAGGAAGGGAGTTGTTGTTGTTGTTGCTTTGTTTTTTATTTTATTTTTGGCTGCCTTATCTTCTGTGACGTTGCTGTCCTGCTGTTCCCATGCTGCTCATTTCAATCTCTGTGCCCCAGCCATACCCAGAGATTAATCAAGTCACAACCCACTTTATTTTTCTTTCTTTTATTTCGAGGGTAATGTAATAAGCACTTATGTGTTTTTACATCCAGTCCTCGTGTGTATGTGGTTTTGTAAATTCTGTCATCTGTTCCCACCGGCACACAATGGCCTACTCTAACGAAAAGCGGAACAGGATTTAACGTGTGCGCAAGATGTTCTGCGTGCGTTCGCACACGGGACCTCAGTTTAAAGTCTCATCGGAAGGACTTTTGGGGAGAGTGGAGTCTGCACTGACGTTAACTCCAGGGGAAAATATCCCCTTGAACGGGAATCGAACCCAGGTCGTCAGATTGCAAACGCAATGTTCTAACCACTAGGCTATCCCGCTGTCACTACTCAAGTTAGGCAACTGAAGAATTTCTTGAGTTCTTTCAGAGTAGGCTGCTGTGGGTGCGCTGTTCAAAGTTCTCTAAGTTCCCAGAACAAGGTTGGGGCATTTATATCTCCATCTACTGTACTGGACCAGTCATTTCTTCCTCTATTTTTTGTTCGATAACAAACAAAATTCGGGGGTTAACATCAGTACCGACTCCACCACTCCCCTGAAAGTCTTTTGGATGAGACTATAAAAACTACGGCCCCATGTGTGAAAACGCACGCAAAATTAATATGCTTGCATAGCATTGTTGCTTCGAGAATCGTACTATTTCTAGGGTAGCCCGCCGCAGTGCCAAAGTGGGATGACTTGCCACCACAGTCCCTAAATCGAATATCACCACTGGGACTATAGTACAACCATAACAGCAGCAAACGCAGAACACCTTGCGCACACATTAAAACCTGGTCCGCCTCTCTGAAGAGTCGGCCATTTGTGCCAGTGCAGATCGCATGCGCACAGGGTTTAAATGTAAAAGAAGCACATGCGTGCTTTTTCTATTATCCTTGAAAAAAGATAATAATAAAAAGTTACAGGCTTCCAAGTGTCAAAAAGATGCACATGCGCACGCGTACGAGAGGGGACGAGATAGCCTGGTGGTTAGAGTGATGTATTCGTGATCTGCTGACCCGGGTTCGAATCTCGTTCAAGAGGAATTTTCCTCTGGAGTTAACTTCAGTGCCGACTCCACTCTCCATAAACCGAGGTCCCGTGTGCGAACGCACGCAAAATATCTTGCGCACACGCTAAAACCCGTTCCGCTTTTCGGGAGAGTAGGCCATTGTGTGCCTGTGGGATTGGATGACAAAATTTACAAAACTGCAAACACAGGGGGACTGGATGAAAAAAAAGCACATGAGTTCTTATTCCATTATTCTCGAAATAAAAGAACACACACACACACACACACACACACACACACACACAAGAACCCACCGTGAGTGATCTCGGGTTTGTTCTTGTTGCTGTTCCATAGTTACAGTTATGAATAGCACAAGCTGAAGCAACTGTGGTAGCAATAAAGATGTCAGGGGAAGCAATCTAATTTTTTTTTTAAACGTCAGTACACAATTGGGTTGCTTCTCTTGTACAGTTCTTGCTGATGGAACAAGATCTTCGCCCATGGGGATGCCGGGGGCCTGTCATCAGTATCAATAGCATCCCCCACCTGCTGGAAATTCTGTACTAGGAATTCCCCCTTTTCTATCTCTCTCTTTGTTTCTGCCTGTTCCTTTTCTTCCTGTTACCTTCTTGTCTATTTTCTGCCTTCTTGGTTGGTTCTCCTGCCTTTTTTCCAGAAAGACTTAAAACATAACAATGCTCTCCCACGCCAAAGTTGGGCCCGATTTGTCAGGCACTAAACGGCAGCTGACGCGTTTTCGCACAAGTGACTGACAACATGAATTGCTGTCTGAGTGTTTGGGGATGCAGACAAAGAAGAAGGATGATCAGTAATCCTGGTAGTAATCAGAGGAGCCTCACACCAAAACTAAAATATCCATTCTTTCTGGGTAGGAAACCAGCCCAAGACTGAAATCACCACACACACACAAATAGGCTGTTGTACATTAAGAGAGGGAGTCTCTGCTTCTGTGTGTGTGTGGTGTGTGTGGTGTGTGTGTGTGCCTGCCTGCATGCGTGCGTGCGTGCGTGCGTGTGTGCGTGCGTGCATGCATGTGTGTGGTTCTGGTGGGACATGATAACTGTACACAGTTCAGATATAAGATGATCAATATCATATAGGCTGGATCTATGGAACTAGAAAGTGATGTCCTATGTAGAATGTACTTGGATCAGAACAGACGCCTCTGGACACCACTAAAATGACCCAACAACATTGCAGGGACTCCTCTGGTAGTGGCCTCATGGTAGTATACATTGACAGGTCCATGTGAAAGAAAAGAAGAAGAGTAGACCTGTCCTTCCTTATCAATTAAATGATATCACAAGAGAAGCACTTTTTTAAAAAAACTCTGCTAGAAGATAAGAAGGCCATTTTCTTTTAAACTTTACCATGGTTTGCAGGAGTTATCTCTGTCACAAAATGTCTCAATGTTGATGTTGCTTTTGTTAAATTCATTCCACTGTCTGTATTTCTAGTTATCAATGCTGGAGATTCAGGGAGGCAGATTGTTGGAGGGACGTGTGGTGGCTGCCACCCTGGGTGGGCATCTCTCTCAGTCTGCTTCTGTGACTGAGCTGTTATTGTCGTCAGTAGGGGGGTTAGAAGTTGGGTGTCCTGCACATAAAGTTAGCTCAGAACAGGCACCACTGAGTGACCCAGCAGTAGTGCAGGGCCCCCTCTGGCTAGCGGCTCCAAGGCAGCCTGACATTGATACACTCCCTGTGAGCTTCTGACTCTGAGAATGCGACATGACAAATCTGGGTATAACTGAGACTGAAATAAGCGGCACAGGAACAGCAGGACAAGAATTACACAGAAAATGAGGCAACACTTAAAAAACAAACTATAAAATGTTCCCAATAAAACTATAAAATGTTCCAATAGAACCCTCTATCACAAGTTGCTTCCATGAGCATGTGTGCACGCATATGCGTGTTGGTTCCAGTAAAACCCTCTAACGTGAGTTACTTTCATGTGCATGTGCGCATGCATGTGTGCATGTGTGTGTGTATGTGTGTGGTGTTAGTGTGTGTCTTAGTGTTAGTTACAAACACTAAATAGGCCTAATCTTTCTAATCAGTTCAGTGTTCAGTCAAAAACTAAAAGGTAAAGGCATTCCCCATAACCTACTCAGTCACTGGGGAATGAAGTGTCAGAGACCTCAGCTTCTCCAGGGGCCTGCTTATTCAGCGCTGCACCCAGTTTGTTTTCTTTTGAAGATCTACTATAATTATGATCAGAGGCTAAAGCAATGTAGTCTGCATACATCAAAAAAGGACTCCATAAGAGTTTCCAAAAACATCAACACCTCTTGCGCTACATGCCAATAACTCAAGACTTAACTCTTTAACAAAAAGATGGAAAGCAGCATAGGGCTTAAGATATTCCTGTCTTACAGTTACACTAGTTACAACTGACATAATATATATTCTATCTGTTATCTTGTTCCTCTTTTACAGCATCTTAAACATTTGTACAAGTACATTCCCTCAAGGGTTTTAATCATTTTCCAACTTAGGCTATTCCTGTTGTCTTCAGGGTGATAGAAGTGTTGTGCATTTATGCTTGGGAGAAATCAACACACAATGCATATTAAATTAAAATCAACCACACTGTTTTGTGAAATATTTCTTAACAATTGATTATAATGAAATACTATCATCTGTGGCATTGCTATATAATATCCTTTACAAAAATCTCCCTTGAGCTTCAAAAATATTTTCACTGGATAATGGATTCACAAAAAGTCTTTTGTTTGGTACATAAAACCACTATAAAACTTACTGACTATATTTAATAGTGAAACACCCCTTTGATTCAATGATTATCTACTTTTTTGTGTGTTGCCTTTTTTATGTAGCAGGAATATCACAGCTTTTATCCAGCTTATTAGAGGGTACCTCTCCCCACTATCAAAGACTGTTGAACAGGGGAAGCAGGAATTTGAAGAGAATATCTTCAGTATGAGTATGAAGAAAGAAATCAGAAGGCAGACTATCTCAGTATCTAGTCGCAGTGTTTTCCCCTTTTTTTTTAAAAAAAGTGCACTTTGTGAAATTTCACAGACTAACTCTAGTCTATGTCTTTTTTCTTCTTTTTTGTTTGTTTTCATTTGAATTCTTTTAGTCTAACTCGTCATTACAATTCATGATTACTTACTTGATATATTCTCAACATTTAAGCCACAGTCATCCACTGAAATCTGTATGTTTTTAAACAATCCCTTAGAATATTAATAGTATGCACAATGTAATACCACATTGGAGAAACTGGGTCCGTGTGAAGTCAGGAGCATGGCCTTTTGCCAGAACAGCAGGTTTTAGAGTTGATGTTATAACTTGCAGTATCTAGCTCATTTAAAATGCTTTGTTTTACATACTTACAACTTTAAACTCTTCATTTCAAGGTAGTTTCCCAAATTCGTCATATGTGCTAGATCACATAAGCCATTTTCAGTCTAAAATCATTAAATGTGAATAGACGTTAAACTGAAGATATTAGACATAACGTCATAAGCATTCTTTACTGTAAATTATAGACACGTTTTGTTTTGCTTGCTCACAGACTGTGCCCCACCAGGGAGGCTGTGCATGTGATGATTTTTTCTTTCTGATTTGATCTCATCTGAAAGTCACAACTCACATGCTTAATAAGTTAATTCTGAAGTAATGTTAGTTGTTACCAGACATGCTGATCCCATGCCAATGTCATTTTTAAGCACTAACATGATGAAGGTCTGAAATTTGGTTTCTTCATTACTATAATTATTCATTTATTATAAATTTATGTAATCAACAAGTGTGTGTGTGCGCGTGCGCAAATACTTTATTATCTCAAACGCACACACAAACACACACATCAAGCACTGTGTGATAATCTACGATATGGAAACTAACTGCGCACACACACACGTTTAAAACAATCCCTTATAATATTCATACTAAGAATAAATTAAAGCGTATTCATGTTAAGAATATGCTTTCATTTGTGACTATACACACACACAGTAGCTCTCTCTCCTATCCAGTCTCCTATTTTACTTTTTTAGGGTTATCTGGTATCACTCAAAGTGGAAAGATGTTAAAATTGAAGACTGACTTACACACACACACACACATACACACACACACACACACACACACACACACACACACGTATGTCCCCTTTGCAACCCTGTACTATCAAAGATTTTCTAATTGGCTTCAGGAAGCATTCTGCTCACACTCACCCACACAAGCAATTTTCACAAACTGTTTATAAATACTTTATAGAAAAGCAGTGCAATCAGTCTGTCCAGTCCAAGAAGGAAAAAAAAAAGCTTTCTTGTGGAATGGTGAGGAATTTGATTTTCTGTACTCTGAGTCTGTTCTGTAATCACAACTGTTGTGTTAGTGTTACAAAATCCAATATTAAATGGAGTGTTTTTAACCATTCACAACTTCAACTTGTTAAAAACCGTGTAAAACGAAACATCAGACTATTTGCAGCCTTGGTTTGTTTGCTTCAACTGACTGTACTTCACAAATGATTTGGTTAACAGTGGTGTTCACCCACACAATAAAACGTGATATCAGGTTGTCTCTATGTGTTACCACAAAACAAAACCACTACCACCAGTGTTGTCTGCTGAAATTAACATTCCATTCCCATTTTCCGATAATACGGAGTCTTCTTTTTTTTTTCTCAAACAAATTAGAATTGAGGTTTTCTTAAATGTCTGCTCTTAAGTTCAATGCATGTGGTAAACTATTTTATATTCAGCAGGAGGAAAACTAAAATAATATTCACACTATCACAGGAAACTCCCCTACTCATCCAACTCCACAATATTCCACAGGGGACTGAAAATGAAGTGGTACAGTTATCTGGGCTTTCTAAAATAATCTAAACCAATTTACCGAAATTCTCATTACAGACACTCACCTTTGCTTTCAAACCCCAAAAAATAACCACATAATTGTAGCAATACTTATACCTGAAAATGATCACAGGACCAGTTGGACCAGAAGCTGTTGAAACTCCCAAAGTGAGGGGAAGGGGGTGGGGGACAGGACACATGGCCATAGTCCACTCATAACTATGTCACCTTCAACTATAGGTACTATAAGTGTACATCACTTTTAGCCAAAATAGATAATTATAGTTGATGTTTTTGTTGTGTCAAATAAGTCTACATGACTTAAATGGCAATAAAATATTCTGAATCTGAATCTGACATTGACCGTCAGGGCCTGGGCTTTATCACAGTTCTTGATTAAACCATTGAAGCTGGGGGCAACAGCAAAGTGAGACCAGTGGCTTTCCCATTCATGGAATTCCACTTTACAGCTAAGTCTTTAGTGATCGACTATGACTCTCTGACCAGGAGGCTTGACTCATACAGTCCTTATGTGCTGCAGCCCTGGGGGCTGGTTGGCCTTTGGAGAACATCTCCAACGATGACTGTCCTTATGCCCTCTTGGCCGAGAGAGTGGGGATGTACTGTGGGCAAGGCATCTCCACTATAATCAAATTTCTGCCCAGTTTCCAAAACAGCAACTGCCTCCTCTGCTGTTCTGGAGGTCATCGTTGGACACAACGGACAAACATACATACATTAGAAGTTTATGACTTTGAATTGTTATGACTGTTCACGTTTCAAGGCAAGGGAAATATTCATGTATTTATTTATTTACTCTTTTATTTCAAGGACAACTGAATAAGCACTCATGTGCTTTTTTATATCCAGTCCCCGTGTGTTTGCAGTTTTGACAATTTTGTCATCCATTCCCACTGGCACACAATGGCCTACTCTTCCGAAAAGGGGAACAGGTTTTAACGTGTGCGCAAGATATGTTGCGTGCGTTCGCACACGGGACCTCGGTTTATAGTCTTAAGGACTTTTAGAATTGAGAGTTTCTTACATGGGAGCTGATGGCTTTATTTTAATTCATACTACACATCAACTGCGTTTGTTAAGGAGATAAAGTGACCGACCAATAGCAATACTATTGAGTTACTGAGTCTCTGGTATATGCCTTGCTGGTCATTTTCATGTTTTAACAACCCAGCGAAAGCTCTCACGGATAACAGACTCTATAATATGTATGCCTGATCTTCTGCATGTGTGTTTATGGAAGGTATAAAAAAATCGAGATGGAAAATTTTATGATAAGGAAATAAGTAAGCACTAGCAGATGACCTATAAGATCTTCAAAATCCCCACCATAGCCCCTCAGATGCCATCAACATTGAAACCTGCCAAGATTCAATTTTATGTGATATGCAAATTCAAGATTATCCTAATTAGAAGATGCAGACTGGTATCTAGCAACAGTACATCTGCCTTTGTAGAAAGCGTGATGTTATTGGTTCATTTGTTGTCTGGAGGTGGACTTGAATCCAATCAAAGAGACAATATCAATGGTCTGGGCCTATGGGTGCTTGTCTTTCACACATAATAAACCCAGGTCCCTGTACAACATATATATTCAATACAAGCCTTACTACGAAACCAGTATCAAGTTGAATATATAAATGAGAGTGTGTTTTGATTTGCTTTTTCTCTGATTCTATTTTTCTTTTGAAGTTAGTTTTATTATTATTATTGATTATGGTAATAATGTAGTCAGATAATATTGATCAAGTTGTTTTTTGTTCCTAGATAGATGGCTTGATAAAAAAAAAAAAAAAATGCATTGTTTATTCAATATTCCATCTGGAAATTAAAAAAATTGACTTGACTTGATACATACATATATACATACATACATGTTAATGACATAGACCGCAAAAACATGACACATTTTTGTATGAAGGAACTTTTCCATTACATGGAAAATAACTGGCCGTATATTCCGAAGTGGTCCGAAGAAATGGGGTTATAATATTAACACGAATTTTGTGTGACGGGAACCTGCTTCACTTTGTTACCCTTTGTCATTAGGTGAGTTTGACCGTTTACTTTCAAACACTTCTCAAAATAATCTTTTGACTAGACATCAAGCAAACTGATTAGAATAATAAACAGAGGATTTAGTATTGTCGAAACAACGTTTGCATTGGATAGTTTCTTTTCGATTGTCATTGATCCATTATGGATAAATGCTCACAAACACTCTAACTGAAAGGGGGGGGGGGGGGGGGGGGGGTCCTGCTGTCTTTGGGCATGACAGGAAGTTGAAGACAGAATGTGCGCCAGACTTTCGTACTCTCGTACTCAGTATGAGTATGGAGGGGAACAGAAGTAGAAACAGTGACATTTTGAAAGTTTTGCTGTTGTGCTTCATTTGATCTGCAGAAGGTAGTGGCACAAAATAGAGTTTCATTTATTGCTACTGTGACAGAAAGTTTACTGTTAGCAAGGCTAATAGTTTCCAGCTAAGGTTAAACAAAATTTTAAAGGGTACAGGCTTACAGACTGTGAGAGAGAAAGCTTTCAACTTGGCAACAGCAGCACAAAATTAGTTATAAATATATCCAGGGTCTGACATGGATTTTTGCAGGCAATATGACTGAATGATACCACTTAAGGACTAGTAACATTGAGAAGCAGACACTATAAAGAAAAGCAAAGTTTTAGGCTTTGATTAGAATGAACTATACCACTACCAGAATTCATCATGGGGATACCACAATCTGTTTGTTAGTAGGACATTTTAGAAGGGCCAACAATGTAAGTGCTAACCACCAGGTACTATGTCCAGCCATAAGATCATGTTTGAGTGATGCCCACAAAACAGCCTGCTGAGAATGTGTACAGTTTGTGAGATCATGATGGCAATTGAAGCGAACTACCACCATGGGGCTGTATTTAGTGTATAAGTGGAAGGGTCAAAGATTCTTTTTCACCACTTACAGCATTTGAAAAACTTTCAGGGAGCTCTACATATATTCTTTGTCACAATTGTGGCTGAAGTGGTTCTAAAAAAAAACATCAGCTTGGACTATGATCTGTGATAGACCAAATGGGGTAAACTTTTGACATTTTGTTATCCTTTTTTGTACATCATTAAGATGTGCAAGTTGTTTTCTGTCTGAAGACTGTTTAGTTTGTGATTTTGTTTTGTTTGAATCATGAAGCACTGCCCAACAAAGGGGGGAAAATGTTGCATTTAAGTTGACATGATCTTTGATTCTTTGTTTCAGATATGATGGCTGATGCAGTTTCCATGTGGCACTTACAACAGTGGAAGAATTGTTCAACAACAGCTGTTTATACAAGAACAGCAGGTCTGCATGGGAATTCTCCATCATGGCAACATGAACTGACGTCATTTTGAATTGTAGATTACTTGACTTAGCATCATGGAGACTGTTGTGAAAATCGAGGTTGAGGAATTTACAAACGTACGAGAAGCAACAGTGGATGATGTCTATGTGGACATAGATGGAGCAGTGGAGGAGGCAGAAAAGTACATGCATTCAGATGCAGAAGATGTCAAACCTGTTGTGACTGATATGAAAATAAAACAGGAGAGAATTTCTCCATTACCTTGGCAGTGCAGTGAAAACCCAAGTTTCCTAGATGTGCAGAAAAGGTTCTCATTTGATGCAGCTCAGGATGTAAAGTTGAATCCACTGACCAAGAAAAGCAGTGCTCAGAGCAACCACAGTGATGAAGATATAGATGTTGATACACCTTACCTTGAAAAGCTCAGGGGTCAAACAGGATCCAATGCTAAAACAGTCACAAGTTGCTGCCCTTCATCTCTGGGGCTGGGACTGTTGAATTCAGGATTATTGAGTCTGCTTGGCTCCAAGGTAATACGTCAGAAAAAAACAAATTTGTTTCGTGATAAAGATGAAATATCAAAGGCATCTCGGTTTTCACAAAAGGAGTCAAATTGTCAAAGAAAAGGTGTTGCCAGGAAATCAACCACTACCATCAAGAAAACTTCAAATGTTTCAAAGAAGTCAACAAGCAAGCAGTCAAAGCCTGCCAGAAAGTCTAACTACAATGCCATAGCAAATGTCCAAATTAAGTTGGCAGCCAAACAGTCGGAATACAGTGAAAGAGAACCTAATAACAATACTGTTCCACTTTCAGATCTCGACAGTAGGTTGCCAAGCAAACATGCAGTGTCAAATTTAGGGGAGCGAGACAAGCCTTCATCGTTTAATGTTTCCAGAAAATCAATGAGCAGGCAGGCTCAGTCCAGTGTAACTGTTTCTAGTTTGCCATCTCAGACTTTAAACTGCAGTGAGATGGTGAGACAGAGTCCTTTGATGACCCATGAGTTGGCATCAAGTCAGAACGCAAAATGTCATAACATTGAGCTTGGGATGAGCAGTGGACTAAATAAGAGACCTGATCCTACACCATCTCTTTGTTCTAATGAGGTCTCCAGCTCTAAGAAATCGCATTCAACTTTGACTCATCGGAGCCCCAGTCACAGCCAAGATTTATTGCTTCAGCCAAAAACCACATTTGCCTTTATTGAGAAGAGTTCCAAGATAATTGCTTGTCCAGAATGTGGTTTTGAGACTGTTCAGTGGAGATTGAAAGATCACCTTAAAGTTGTGCATGATTTGCAGTTGAACACTTGTACAAAGTGTAAGATCGGTTTTACTGATGTGAACCAGTACAGTGAACACTATGCATTTCATTTACAACAAGAAGAGAATCACATTGCAACGATTCTGCGCTCACCAATAAATGCAGGTTTCACAAGGCAACGATTAACAAGAGAACAGAGAAGACAATGGATGACAAAGAGAAAACTGTTGGCAATGGGTGTTCAACAATCTAGTGAAGCATCAAGCCAAAGTGACACGTCTTCAGAAGCTGTTAGTGTAAGGCATGAAGACTCAGTCCAGGCTGTCCCCAAATCGCCATCTCAGCATGCTCCTTCCCCAGTGAAGAGGTCACAGAGACTCAAGTTCAAAACAAAAAGATCGTATCCATTTTCTTCATCATATTATCAAAATTTTGTGCCCAGCAACTATCCCAAAGTGACAGCAAACTGTAAGATTCATCAAAAAATATGTCCTAGCAGTAGAACTGAATGGGGTTCTATGTCTTCCCTCAATATTTTTGAAAGGACAAAACCAAGTGTTAAAACCACACAAGGTGCCCGAGTGAGGACTTGTGCCAAGTGCAAAAAGGAATTTACAGATTTAAACCAGTACAGTGAACATATTGCATTTCATTTACAACAGGAGGAGAATTGGAAAGCAGGGATTAAGAGGTCACCTTCTAAGAATGGCTTTGTTAACCAGCAGGTGTCTGTAGAAGCTCGCAATGCCAAATCTGATGAGGATTCAGAATTCACTGCTCCCTGTAGAAATGGTCAATTCTCTGCCCAAAACCCCAAAGTGTCCAGTATGTCAAGACCATGTGGTCCACAATCTTTTGATCAATCAGTATCATGCTTATCTCCTCAGTCTGAGGTTTCATCCTGCTTTGATGAGATGGAAAAAGACAACACTTCAGTTGCTTTATTGAAGGAGAGAGAAACGTCAGAACTTCAAAGAGGACGGAGATCAAGAACGTCCTCTTCCAGTCTTGACATGTGTTCCCCTCCATCAAAGAGGCAGAGACTTGAAGAATGTGTTGATGACCGAGAAACTTGCACAGTTTCTGGCAGTAGCTGTTCAAAGGTAAGTTTTAAATGCAAGTGCCCCTAGGCAATTGTCTACAGGTCCAGTGGATTTTGACCAGAAGCTCTTAGGTGTAAGTTCATTCAGAAATAGTTTGTCTTCAGTCTTTACTCTTTAGCCAGTTCTTGTTCAGAGAATGTATCCTATAGCCATGAGCTCTTTGGGAAGACTTGGTCCACACCTGTTAAATATCTCATCTCATTGGTTTGGTGCTAAAACTGTGGCTGAGTAACTGGATAAGTTTGAGTGTTTATGATAAGACACTGATTGAGCAAAGTTCAACTGGAGCTAATGGAAGGAAACTACAAAGGCAGTTAGATAATAATTTTCCTATAAATATATCCCGTAGTAGAACAAAAGTGTTTTGCAGCAAACTAAGGGAAAGACAGACCCTGTCAAGTGCTGTGATTTTTTAAAAAATTAAATAGTTGTATGCAGTGTGTAGACTAACTTGACTTCAGCTGATTTATAAGATCCATAGAACATTCCTTTGGAGTGAAATAATCAATTATTCCCAGTGGTTATTGATATAAATGCCATCTAAGGTTTCAGAATTTTGCTTTTATATTGAATGGTTTTCAAGAACACTCTGAAAATCTCATGAGAAGCACATTATCATAGGAATTTGGAAACATTGTAAATTTCAAATGTACACTATCAATGTATAATTTGCGTAGTGTTATCATTTTCTATAGGCCTACTTTGTTTTTTGTTGTTTGTTTATGGCCAAATTGTTTGTTATGGCAGAATGGACATGTAATGATGTGTGCCAATTTTACTATGACACCTGAATTCAGCCCTGTCAAGTTGTCTTAGATCAAATTGGATAGATCTCCATAGCACCATCGCACAAGTTCAACCTCATTAGCATTGATCTTACAAATACAAGAAAGAAAAAAAGGCATCTCAGTAGCTCCTGTTGCCATGGTCTCTTGGTAATAATTTTTTATATTGATTTCTCATCATCTGTAGTGGAATAAGATTTCACTACATATGGTTTTGCTCGTTTGTTTGTCTCTTAATTTGTTGTTTGTTTGGGGTTTGTTGTTTTTGCTGCCCCTTTGTTTTGTTCTCAAGCTGCTTATTTTGATCCTCCACCCCAGCCATACCCATCATGTTGCATCCATAGGATCAGAAGTCACAGGAAGCTTATCAATGTCAGGCCATTGTGGGGCCACCAGCCAGAGGGGCCCTGCACTGTTGCTGGGTCACTTTGGTGTTGCTGCTGTGTCACTTTGGTGTTCACTGGTGTCTGTTCAGTGTTCTGTGCAGGACACCACCTACCAAGACCCCTGCTGACAACAATAGCATAGTACGTTGTGGAGCCAGACTGAGAGAGACACCCACCAGAGGTTGTAATCACTACAACATTCCTCCCAACAAGGGAACAACCTTTTGTTTCCCCATGAAGATCCAAATTGGAAAGCTTTGACACTAGCCCACAGCAAAAACTGAAGTGTTGTGTATCCATGGCCCGGGAAACCATAACTATAGTCACCATTTTTATTTATTTATTTATTCTTTTATATCGAGGATTATGGAATAAGCACTCATGTGCTTTTTTACATCCAGTCCCCGTGTGCATGCAGTTTTGTCATCTGTTTCCACCGGCACACAATGGCCTACTCTTCCGAAAAGCGGAACAGGATTTAACCATGGGACCAGAACAACTGAAGCCGCTGAATCAGAGACAATTTTCTTTTATTGCAAGATGATCAGTGGTGATGAGGATGCATAATGATGATGTTGTGGAAGTGCATACAACATTGAGACTTCTTGACTAGGTTGTTATACTCTACACTGTCTTGGAATAGGATATATATTATATTCTGATAAGAAGCTTAGCCCAAGATATCAGACACTGCAGCGTTCGTCACATAATTTTAGCAATATTCTCAAAATCACATTGTGGATGAAGCTTGATTTTAAAAGTGTGGTCACCAGTGATAAGAAGCTTAGCCCAAGATATCAGACACCTGCAGCGTTGGTCACATAATTTTAGCAATATTCTCAAAATCACATTGTGGATGAAGCTTGATTTTAAAAGTGTGGTCACCAGTCTTTCCTAAGAGCCTATAGCAAACTCACTCTGGATAGGAGCTGGCCAGTATATAAAAAACAAACCCACCATCTATGATTTATGGAAATCGAACTCACAACCTTCCAGCCAGGAACCCAGTGTGCTAACCACTGTGCCACGGTGACTGGTTCCACTATGCTATAGACTATTTAAAAAGTGCCTCATGTGAGAATCATGAGATGCTTGTCACTGATGAAAGATAGTTAAGGTCACTATGCCAATGTGGGCATCACACTTATTTTGTCAAGCTGTAGTGTCAGTCTGTAACTAAGAATAAGATTATTTGATCAATAGGACCCAGCAGTATAGCCTGTTGGTTAGAGCGTAGAGCATGTGATCTAACAACCCTAGTTCAAACCACCACATGACTCCTGTTAGAGAGGATTTTTCCCCAGGAGTTAACATAGGTGCGAGCTCCACTCCCGTCAGGGAGTTTTTTTAATGCGACAAATTGAGGTCCTGTGTGCAAACACATGCAGAACATTTTTCACACATGTTAAAAGCCTGTGCCACTTTTTAGAAGAGTAGGCCATTGAGTGTTGGTAGGAGCAGATGACATTTTGGGGGTAAAAAACTGAAGAGAAGAAAAAAAAGCATGCACACGGGTGTTGTGTTTCTAAAGACATACATGTATTCATCCCCAAAGTCAGAATGCAGCTACCTTATTGGTTAGTAAAGGGTTACATACGCAAAATCTCACCATTGTTGAGCCTTGGAACTTTAACCTTGAAAGGTACCCCACCCCCACCATCCCCATTCCCCCGACCAAACAATTTGCTTATGTATGGGATTCTGGTTGTGGCATGATACATGTACAGTTCACACATGTATAAAATTTATTAGAAATCAGAACTAGGCTAGGAGACGGGATAGCTCAGTGGTCGGAGCACTCGCTTTCCCCCAGCCAAGTTAAGCAGCGTTGAGCGTGGTTACCAGTTGGATGGGTGACCATTTGCGCGCCTTGGCTTCAGTACAGTTCACCCAGCTGTAAATGGGTACCTGCCCTCTTTAGGGTCAGGGAAGGTAAAGCAGCGAGGGAGAGGAGATGGGCGCCGCCCTCAATATGCTGGCCCTAGAGAAGTGAGGTCTCTGACGCCTCGCTCTCCTACGACCTTATAGGTTATGGGACTCCTTAACCGTTACCTTTCCTTTAGAAATCAGAACAGGCCCCAGCTTGGTGGTCTAGCAGTGAGAGTGATGCAGGGTGCCTTTTAGTTGTTAGCAGACATTGAAGGCTCCCTGTGGACTTCTAGTTGTGAGGGTGTAGAGCTCAAGATCTGTATCAGTGTATGTGAGCTTTGGTCACTAATGTCTTGATTGTTAGGGTGGTTTTTTAACAAATACATGTGTGTTATGTAACTATGTTAAACTTACACTTTGTAGTTAAAGTGGTTTATAATCTAGACTACATAATGGGACCAAATAATTTGAACACTTGCTTCAAACTTCACCAGGGAGTTGGCTGTTCTCTACTGCATACTGGGTTGACTAGCAAGTAGCATTGATCAGCTACTGAGCAAGTTTAAATTCTGAATATGTGGATGATATAAATTTTTGTGTTTGCTTACCTTTGTGTGTGTACATTATGTGGGCATGCACAGACATGTGCTTATGCTTTTTGATTGACATTTTCTCAGTGTGTAGGCTAACTAGAAAACCAAACAAGAGAGGATATGAACCCGTGGACATTAATGCTATTGAAATTAAAGACAGAAGGCTTTAATTAGATTTTTTAAAAGTCCCATAGTAAAATATCATTATCACAGATGGCATACCAAAGCACAGACAACTAAGCACAGGTCAAGTTTTGCAGCTGACACATGTATAGTGTTAACAGACCAAACTGGCTGAGTGGCTTTAATTAGATTTTTTAAAAGTCCCATAGTAAAATATCATTATCACAGATGGCATACCAAAGCACAGACAACGTGGCTTTAATTAGATTTTTTAAAAGTCCCATAGTAAAATATCATTATCACAGATGGCATACCAAAGCACAGACAACTAAGCACAGGTCAAGTTTTGCAGCTGACACATGTATAGTGTTAACAGACCAAACTGGCTGAGTGGCTATCAAGTTTCCATTATGTACCTGTAGATACAGTATTAACAGATCAAGCTGGCTAGCTATACATAACACTACACTACATTACAAAGATAGCTGGTTCTCAGTTTTAGTGTACAGTGTTGACATATCAAACGAGGTATCAGACAGTAGCCTACAAAACAGTTTTAAAACAGATCAAAGAGGATATCAGGTTTAAAGACAGTACAAAGACAGTTTTAACAGATCAAACTAGCTATCAAGTTTACAGACAGTACAAAGACAGAATTAACAGATAAAAGGTTAAAACTGCATGGGTGTTTTTCTTTCTGTTTTAAACGGAATTCCTTATTGGCGATTTTCTGATTTTATGAATTATTTCTTTGAATCCTGTTGAAAATGACCAAAATGACAACCCTTGAAAATCAAGGCTTGTCTATCGAAAGTGTTCTTATCAGCGATGACAATAGACGAAAAATGCATTTTTGTGCAAAAAACACAAGTAGATAAAAGTTCAAATGCGTTTGAGTGCGTGGACGAAACGGACACAGAATAGCAGACCTCAAAGTGGGCAAGGGAAGTAATTATTGATTTGGTTCACGCGGTCTAAGTCTCCGGAGTCTACCAACCGCACGAGTTGAATGTATTTTAGTCTGTCGGGTGCTTGAAGTCAAAAACTATGCATTAATTCCCGTGTAACAAACAAAAGCTGAGCTCGGAGGCTAGATTAACGAAGTAGTTACAAACAAAACAAGTATTTTCGCTGTGCGTGTGATAAACGCGTTCGACTGCAAGCAACGGTAGGCAGGCGTTTGAAGCTAAAGCCAACTTAGAGACGTGGTCTGACCAAGATGTGGCACATTGTTTGGACTCAAGTTGCTGTGAAACAGAGACACAGTACCAAAATTCGACGCAACTGGTGCCGAACACTGGGCTGTAAAAGAAATTACGTGTGGACTTTGCACTTAAAAAACCCCCAAAACAAAACCGACATGATCAAGACTAGTGATCCTTGTACTTTCGTTTCCACATGTGGACATTATTTTTTGCATCAGTGCAGCATTCTTTGCTGACTAAATCGACAGATGTGACATCCAACTTAGAGACAGTAGTGAACTTCATAGATATTGGGGGTATTTACTAAATAATTTTAAATAAAGAAAACATTTTTAATTGAAACTGTCAAAACTGCCAGTATAAACATACTTTTTACATAGCTTAAAAATTAGTAACTCAAATCTTATACTTAAAAGTATTCTAAGCAAAACTATCTCTCCTCTCACATCACACAGGCACACATGCAATTAATGTTCGCTTGTATAAAATGGAAGATGTTCAGGAGTTGTTAGTTTATTGCCAAATTAAATAGTCTCTAGAGTGATACTTGCCTGTTTGTGCCAGAGAACAAATTGGATAAGACAAGACTGCTGTTGTAATCATCTGTGAGTAGATTTGAACCTCCCCCTTCAAACACACATGGGGTGTTAACAATTCTATTTTTGGTGGCAATCAATCAAAGAATTAGCATGTGTAGGCTACAAATGTAGTACTACATGAATCACACATGATATGAACGTCTTAAAAATCTCCTTGAAAACTCTTTTGAAGAGTTTTTGAATTTTCTGAGAGGTCTGTATGAACTGATACATATCTAATGGAGAAAAAAGTCTTCAGGTCTATGCTTACAATCCCACACACTTTGAAAGACTTCATGCTCAGGCTCACACAACAATAATGCCAACACTTTTGACTGTGGTTGATTTAAGACAGGAAAGGGATTGTAGATATTTTCACACATGATAGGTTTTCATTTCATCAATTTATGAGAGCGATGCTGCAAACGCTTTTTTCTCAACTATGGTTGATTTTAGCCAGTAAAGGGATTTTAGATATTTTCACATGATATGATAGGTTTTCATTTCATGTGAAAGTTTGTCTACATTTAAAAAAAAAAAAAGCTTCAGCTTCCAGGGGCTGCACCCCCTGACCCCTGCTTTTATGAGCAGAAAGGGGTCTCACTGATCATCCACAGTGATCATGCACAGTGAAGCCAATGTGTGTAAATGGTCACCCATCCAACTGGTAACCATGCTCGATGCTGCTTAGCCTTAGCTTGGGGAAAGCGAGTGCTCTGACCACTGAGCTATTCCTTCCCCTTAGCCTACAAAGACAGTGCTGACAGATAAAACCGGCTGTCAAGTTTAGTAGACAATTAACAGTACAAAGACTGTTAACAGATCAGACTTTCTATCAGCTGTACAAAGTGTTAAAGGAACAAACTATCAACTTTTTATACAGTACAAAGACCATGTCAGCACTTCATAAAATAAGTTTACAGTACAAAGACAGTGTTAACAGATCAAACTGGCTATCAAGTTCACAGTACAAAGACAGTGTTAACAGATCAAACTGGCTATCAAGTTCACAGTACAAAGACATTGCTAGCAGATCAAACTGGCTATCAAGTTTACTGTACAAAGACAGTGTTAACAGATCAAACTGGCTATCATTGTGTATAAGTTTACATACATTACATTTACAAGGACAAGATTTTGCTTTGTCGCTTCTAATATTGTCATTATGAGTGTGAGTGTATACATACATGTGCATGTGTGTGTGTGTGACTTTGTTCAGAAATATATTATATACCATACATGTAAAAGTATTTGAAACTTGTTTGTTATAACTTGACCCTTTTTTTGTGTGTGTGTAGGTGACTGTGAGCATCGTGTCCTTGGAGGCAGCGGCCCAACCCTTCAACTGCAAGATGTGCTTGCAGGCTTTCCATACGGCCTTGGCCTGTCCAGGGTCATTTCGTCAGCACTTGCAGGATAAGCTATCTGCCGGCAACCTTGAAGAGGGATCAGCAGCTCAGTTCAGCCCTTCCAGTTCGAACCAAGACACTCCGTCTTCCCTGTACTCCGATGAAGATGCAGATGAAGAGACAGAAACCAGAGAAAATGAAGATGAAGACACAGTTGGTGTTGCTTCATCAAATATCTGCCTTCAACAAGAAGTAACCCATGGCAACAGAATTGATTCACCCAAAAAGGGTGGTTCTAGGAAAAGTGGTGGTTATGAATGCAACGTTTGTCATGACATTTTTCAGGATCATGCAGACTTGTTGAAACATACACCTTATCATTCCTACCAGTTTGCATGTGGCTTTTGTTTCAAAGCATACCAGGAAAAAGTAGACTTGTTTGATCACTTTGAGATTGCTCATGGAGGCAAAATGCTGTTCAGGTGTAAATACTGTGAGAGAAAGTTTGAGGATCTGATACACTTTCATACCCACATGAAAACACACAAGGATGGCACAATAGTTCGATGCACTGAATGTAATAAGAAATTTAGCTGTTCTCAGCAAATGTTGCTACACGTGAAAAACTGTCATGGTCCTTGTGAAGTCTGTGGAGAGAAGTTTCTGGAGGAAAAGCTGTTTCTGGAGCATCTTAGAACTGCTCACAGGAAACGGTCAACATACCCTCAACCAGTGGTGTCAAAACGCTTGTCCTGCAGGATGTGTCTAAGGGTGTTCCAAACCCTCAAAGGCCTGCGTTCACATGAAAGGAGTCGCCATAGAATTTCTTCATCTTTAAGAACAGAAGCAACTCATTCTCGGATTTCAACTGCTAGTCCCAAGAAAGGGAAAACATCACCCAGCATGTCAAGAGAAAAGAGGTTACCTTTGTTACTGGAGTCAACTGTTCGTTGTACACAAAGTGTAACAGATGAGAGTGGTATAAATGATGCCGATAAACAGATGTCAGTGGCGCAGAAGTGCAGAAAATGTGGTAAAACATTTGGTGGTAATCTTGGGAAAGCGTTTTGGGCTCACACAAAACTCTGCCATGCTAAAGAGTTGAACAGTAGAGGGACTAGTGAGAAAGCAGTATTTCTTCCAAAGAAGTGTGTCCTGTGTCAGAAAACTTTTGCTTGGAATAAAAGCTTGGTCAGACACATGGCAGTCTGTCACCAGTTGCCAAGGGAGGAACTATCCCTTACTCAGGCTTGCGGGGGAAATAGAAAACTGCAAGTCAAAGAAGAAAAATGTCCAGAACTATATTTGTGCAAAATCTGCAAAGTATGTTTCACTGTTGCAAAATCCTTAAAGTTGCACCTGGCTAACAGGCATAAGGGGAAGTCAGGCTTTTTTCAGTGTAGAATCTGTGAAAAATACTTTACAAGAAATTTTAGCCTGACTCTCCACTTTAGAAGACGACATCAAGGAAGGCCACCTTTTTTGTGCAGGGGGTGTCATCAGGAATTCAATACATTAGAAGCTGTCTTAGCACACAGTTATTGCACTGACTCTTTGAAAGATCGCAGGGAGGAGAATGCTAAGTCTGATCATGAGACTCCTCAGATTTGTGTGAAGAAAGAAGATCAAGAATACCGCTACAAGTGCGGGGCTTGCAACATTGGTTTTTACATTGCTCATGAGTGGACAAAACATATGCAGGAACATTTCGATAATGGGGAAGATTCTGACAACAGTGAGATAGGTCAGACCATACCTGAATGTGAGGAACAGATTAACAGTTGTAACTCTGAGAGAATTGATAGTTTTTCTTGCCAGAACAGTGATGTAGATGAATGTATTGAGCCAGGTAGTTGTGATCATTCAGAAAAGCAAAATACTTCTCCATCATTGTCAGAACAAGAGGAAGAAACAACTTCGCAAGGTGATTGTGAGTTATTGAGAACAGCTGGTTCTGCTTCAGGTGCTAGTCAATCCTTAGACAATGTCAAAATGCATGGACAGATCGTCCATGATCATTTTACATGTCAGAACACTGATAAAACCTTACTTGAAGAAAAGTTAGACATATTGCAGGAGAATGGAGAAACGTCATCAATGAAACGCCAAAGCACACAAGAAAGTGTGGCATATGCTCAGAATCCTGCCATGAAATTAAACAAAGGTGAAGGCAACAAACTGTGTTATAATTCACAAATGTACTCTCAAGATGAGTCATCACTTGGTGCCTTTGAAGACTGGTATGTGAACTCCTTGATTTCAGCGTATCTTGCAGATACAGACTCCCCTTTCACACACGCAGGAAGAAGTGTGCAAGAAAAAGAAATAACCACAGAAAACACTTCAGGCAGCAGTCTGGAGAGCACAAGTCCTGCAGTTTGTCCTCAGTCTTCTGAGGACAGGCACAAGGAGGTAACAGAAGATCATGATGCATTGGATGACGAGATTGTGTGTGTGGAACATGGCTCATCTGGAGAGGAACGTCATCTTCATGTAGAAACCACAGTACTGAACTGGTCCACTTCTGATGGTAACCAGACACAGCAACCTACATTGATGCAAGAAAAACCAGTCAGTGATGAACAGCCAATGGAGGTGTGTAAATCTCCTGTACTGATTCAGGAAACCAAGATTGACATGAAGATCAGTGGAGAGCAGGGTGAGGCAGACCAGGAAAAAACAGCCGACAAAAATGCTGTAGAAGAGACAACTGCCTTAGAAGAGCTACTGAATGAAGCACAAAAAGATTTACACTGCAGTACTTTGGACAAGGCAGGGTCCAAAATTTTACAATCCTTAAAAATAAAAAGTGTTTTCATGTGCCAGATATGTAAGAAAATCTTTGAGGATGGTAGTTCAGTTACTGGTCACAATTGTGATACCCTTGACTGCAAGAATTCCACAGTCTCTCAAGAAAATCTGTCCTTTGGTTTTCTGCAAACTTCAAGTGAAAAAACTGTGAAGTTTCCTGAAATAACAGATGACTTGAACTCCAGAAACAGTGAAAGCAATGAGTCATTAGGTGAAAACTGCAAGAGACTGGAAGATGAACCAATAGCTGAAAGCAAAAGACTGGAAAATGAACATATAGATGAAAGCAGCAGCAAACCAGAAGATGAACAGTCAGGGAATAGCAAGAGACCAGAAGATGAACAGTTAGGTGAAAACAAGAGACAAGAAAATGAACTTTTAGGTGAAAGCAAGAGTCAAGAAAGTGAACTGTCAGGTGAAAGCAAACGACCAGAAAATGAACAGTCCGGTGATAGCAAGAGACCAGAAGATGAACAGTTAGGTGAAAGTGGCAAGAGACAAGGAGAGAGTGATGCACAAAACTCATCCAAGGAGATAACTTGTGATGAAGACAGTGATGCAGCTAGCTGTGAATATCCCAACACAGAAAACCCCAGTAAGGAAAGTATTCAGGAAGACGCATTTACAGCAGTAACCAGAGGCTCATCTGACATGCAGCAAAACCAAATTCTGAACAGGAGTGATGAGATGGAGCAAGATCAGTGTGTGGAGAAAGAAGTCTGGAACTGTAGAAAGGGTGGTGCTGATCTTGAAAAGCAAATTGGAGAGCTACATGGAACTACCCTAGATTCACAGGAGAGAAAACTAGACTGCAAAGCTGAAGGCTTCAAAGGCCACAAACATCTCATGAGCCATTCAATGGAAAAGTGTGTGGCAGTTTTGAAAAGCAAATTAGGTTCTAGATGTCGTACAAAACAGCTTGGGAAAGGAGAGCAGACAGCACAGAACAGCAGTGAAGGCGCAAGTACATACCCTGTGCAGAATACACAAGAAAAGTTGTATACTGCAGATGTCGAAAGCGGCAAACACATCAGCAAAGGGTCGGTAGATGGAGGTAGAAAGAAAGGTGCAAAACAAGAGTCAAGAAGGCCTAATATTTTTGATGCAATATCCTCCAGAAATGCTTTTAGTTGTGATATGGCTGAACAAAACATAAGCAAAGATGAAGATCTCATAAGTCAGAATCATGAAAGCGTACAAAAAGAACCAAATGATGTCCATATGCTGTCAGCTTGTAAGGAGTCTGCTGCGAAAGAAGTCATTGATCTCTCTTGTGAAGAACCTTGTGGAGTTGAAACAGTAAGGAAAGCTAGACAGATTTATATTCAAACCCAGAATTCATGGGATCAGTCCTGTGAAACCTCAGGGAAGACATGTGGGAATACCGGTGCATCACCAGAACTTCATGATCCACATTACCCAGATGTTTTCGATGAAGAGACTGATGACAGGAATGATCAGAGTCCTGTAGGCAAAAATGGTCATCAATGTGCTGATGATGGAGACAACCCAGTGATAAGGCCAAATGTGGATGTAGAAACCAAGACTTCTGCAGATCTGAATCTTATTTCACAGGCAGAATCAGAGTGTGAAGAAAGAGAAGGAGACGATAGTGTATTCTTTGATACTGACACTGCTACACAGAGTCATGACTCTGGAGGCCAGCTTCAGAGTGCAGACTGCAGAGATGCCACCGTTGCGAGAGAGGACGAAACTTGCCCAGAGCAATGTTTGCAAAAGTATGCAGAGGAATCAGAAGCTGAGCTCTCCATGAATGAAACGCTGAGTGAAGAGGAAGGTGTTCATGTGCTCTCTTCAGAGACCTGTGAAGAAAAGCCTGTGAGGACTGTTCAAGGAAACTTGGCCACTGCAGAGCTGTGCATGGACAAGGGTTCTTCAAACAATACCACAATAGCAGCAGGAGCCAAACTGGATCAGAGACCAAATATTTTTGATATGCTGTCATTAGACAACTGCCTGGTCTGCAAGGAACCATACACAGCTCAGCATTTACACTCGGAATGTTACAGAGTACCATTAGAGGAGAACAAAAGTCTTTCGGCATGCGATATGGAACAGGAAAGAACTAGTAAAGAGAAATCACCAGAGGAAACATCAGTTGTTTTAGATGGCAATAACAGTCAGGTTAAAGTGTTAGATGCAGTAGAAGGTAAAAATGATGGAGAGTGTGATGAGACTGGCACAATGAGCAGACGAAGTAATGATCTGAGTGATTATCTGCCGGTTGGTCTCTACATCAGGCAACAGTGTAATGAACCAGAGGACCAACAACACAGCAAGGATATGAACTCAACTCAGAACAGTTCAGCGGAACCTGATTTGTTCCATCCTCAAAATTGTGTGCCTGATAAATCACCATCATGTGCCATGGAGAAGCAGAAAGGAAATTATGTATTGAATGATACCGGTGATTTACCAAAGGGTAATGAAGAAAGTACAGTGATGAAATGTGCTGAAGGAATGTATGGATCTGAAATGAATGGTGTAGCTGAGAGAATGAGTACTGAGCAAAGAACTCATTTGAACTCAGATGTAGGTATTAGCAGAATGAGTGAAACAGTGAAGAGTGTAAGTCTTGCAAGAGCTGTGACTTTAGAAACAAAACAAAATAAAGGTACAGCCAGGAATCAAGTGCAGATTGAACCATGGAACAGTCTGAATACAAAAGAACCCATCAGTGCAGTTGTTGGGGATAGGAAGACTCGGTGTATTCCAGTTCTTCAAAATGTCCAGAAATTGATGAGCAGGATTAGACGTAAATCATCATTGAGACAGCGCAAAAAGTTGGGGAAGAATAAAAAAGAACCTCAAGACATTGTTAAAAATGCAGGGAGAGACACACTGGAAACTCAAGACAGGAAAGTTGGAGAAAGCACACTTGTAACTGGAAACCAAGCAGAAACAAGTGAATTAATTCACAGAAGATTTGGAGATGGTGACAGTTGTGAAAAACAAGATCACAGATCAAATATATTTGACATTCTGTCAGTAAAAGCTGCTTCAACTTCTCAGGCTGTTTTGAAGGAACCTGCAAATAAAAACAATTTGGGCATACGTGATCCATGCAGCCTGCTCTCAGATCAAAATCTGAGCCATTCTCCTTTCCATGTTCTGAATGGTACATCAAAACTGATAGATGAGAACAAAGAACCAACTGATTCAGTGAAACAAACACTGACCTCCGATTATGGCATCTTCAGTGTTCTTTCTGGTACACTAACAGAGAGCAGTAAGAACTTAGAGAATACTGATAGCTGCTCTATCCCAAAAGAGGTTTTAAGTGCTCAGGATAATCAGGCAGAATCTGAACTCCGGAAACAGTTAACACAGCTCCTTCTAAATAGTCAGCTGAATAGTCAGCAAGGTTTGGGTTCAGAATACCTGTCAGACAGTTCAGTAAATTCATCCAGTTCAAGGGGTGACAGACCAGACGAGCCATGTGTTGCACACATGCCAGTGAAAACCCACAGGGCTTCAGATGCAAACAACACTGCCCAGATGAAAGGACCCTTTGAAATTCTGCAGGATTACATGATGATGGGTGCAAGTTTAAGTCGACCGAAGGAAAACCTTGGGTTGCAAATAGAAGCCCAACGTGATGTTAGCTCGAAGCTTGCACGTGAAGTGAAATCTTTAGAAGAGAAAGACAACTCAACCTGTAGGTCTGAGGATCATTTGGGAAAAGTGAATGGAAAGCAGACCAGAAGTGCACGACAGTACCTTGAAAACCTGAGGAAAAAGGTTACTTTGGACAGTGCACCATACAGAAGGAAGGAAGCAAGACACATTCACACTGCCAAAGGGTCAAAGCGTCAGTGTGTGAGTGTATCACAGGATGAAAATCTCACGGACAGCAGGCTTGAACATCAAAATGACCCAGTTCATAGTGGAAAGAGCGCCTCCCCGGACAGTGGCAGCAGAGGAGCAGGAGTGATGTCATTGTCTGCCACAGACAGAAGACAAAACATTTTTGACGTTTTGTTAGAGAACAGTTTTACCTGATGTGTTAACAGACGTTGTTAGAACTTGAGGGAAGCCTGATGCCCCATTTTGTTTCCATAAAGAAAACCCTGCGTAAATCTAAAATATGATTGTAAAAATAATTTCAAAGTCTCTGAATTGGTATGAAATAGGGTTAACTTTTTTTTTTAGTTTCCCTGCAGAATGATCAGTTCATTGTGAAGAGGAAGTGATGGTTTTAGATCAGAATCAGAGGAGAGAGAGCTTCATTCTGAATTGTATTTGTCTCAAATAAGAGTGCAGTAGGTTGTACATATAGGGTCAAAGAGGTCATGTTGGCTATCATTTTACTTCACTGATTGTAAGAAAATACACACTGTATGTTGTTATGCAGCTTATTGTTGTGAAGGAAGAGTGAAACACATTTTTAGTTACAACGTAAACTAGTGACCAATGTAAAATGTATGAGCAAAGCAAGTAGTGTTCATTGATCACAATTTAGGACAGCTGGTTTGTTGAGAGAGAGGGAGGAAGGGAGATAGTGTATGTGTTAGATATGTGTCTGCATCTTGTTTTTCATTCCTTTAAATGGAAATTAACAGCTGACAAAGTACATTTGTAATCAGATGTACCTCTTCTTTTCTCACCAAAGACCTTTTCTCTTTTTATGTTAAACTATGTTACACTCTTTGGTGTTGCTCTATACAAAGTGCTTCTTTTTATGGAAAGTGAGAGAGAGAAAATGAATATTAGCAAATTGACTTCCAACCAGTTTTTGATAAGGTTTTTATTAAATCAGTTTCTGTTTAGTGCTTATGTCTTTCCTGTCTCATGCAGTGTATTATTTATAATGGACATATAAATAATGTATGCACACCAACCACATATTCTTGAAAAAAAATTTTTTTAAGAATACCTGGAGTGATCTCGCTCAGTAAAAATCTCAACCTAGGGACTTCTGTATCTATTTCTTTCTTCTTTTTTCCTCATCTTAATAAAAAAAAATTTTTTAAAGAAGAAGTTTGTATCCAATAGTTAAAATCTGCTTTCTTCACAGATTCTTCTTCTTCTTCGTTGAACGCTTAATCAGCAACTATTGTCTGTCATATGAGCGAAAAAGTGTCGTGCTGCCATGAAGCACATGACAAGTCAGGCCTAGCGCATACAACTTCAGCATGGGAGAGAATATTCAAGTCCGTCTGGGAAAAAGACAAGAGAATTGACCAAGAAGGAAGATAATAGATATAGAGGCGAGAGGAAGAAAAGAAACAAGGCAGAAACAAAGAGAGGGATAGAAAAGAGGGAAATTCCTAGCACAGAACTTCCAGAAGGTGGGGATGCTACTTATACTGACAGGCCCCAGGCGTCCACAAGGGGGAGGTGAACTGTACCAAAACTTAACTCAGAAGCCTCGGCAAACAGAATGGTTTGAGTCGGACTGTCAGCTACCATATATATATATATATAGATATAGATATATATAGATATATATATATATCCACCTGTTCGAACACTGTGCAGGCAAAACCAAAAACAAACCAAAAACAAAAAAACCTGCCTCTGTGCAGGCATCGCTGCATGTTTGTATAATGAAAAGAGGCAGCTGAATGTTCATAAAAAGTGATCTGCTTTGGATGGGGGGGGGGACCCCCTGAAAATTTATTTTTCTGCCAGTTTTTAAGGGATCTGTAATCGCCAACATGCGTTAAAAATGTTTCATTGAAAATGACTGATAATCATGCATTTTCTTTAGAGATTTGTTCTTTCTTTTAGAGTCTGTATTAAAGTATATTTTTGCTTGCTTGGCATTATGCATACAGTCTCAGATTGTACCCAAGCATAGGTGATATAATAATATTATGATTACTACTTAGATTGATCTTGATTTCATACTGACAATTGAGTACTTTTAATGTTTTGTCTGTTTATGGTATATTTTGCTGTCAGTTTGATCTGTGCGTGTGTTCGATTTCATTTTACATCTCTTCACAAAATGTGATATTAGACACATTAAGGGGGAAAAAGTGCAGGGGAGGGGGAAGGAATTCTGGGTGTGTGTTGTGACTTGACATATGGGTATTATTTTAATTTATCTGTTTATGGCATATTTTGCTGTCAATTTGATCTTGTGTATGTCTGTCTGTCTGACATGACATTATGTGTGTTTTAATGAGTTGTCTATATTTTGCCCTCGGTTAGATTTTTGCGAGAGACTGTGTGTGTGTGTGTATGAGACTGTGTGTACACATGTACATGTATACTTGTCTCTGTGTGTGTGTGTGTGTGTGTGTATCCACACATGTACTCAATTTAGCATGTGTCATGGTTGCTAATGTCAAGGATCTCTGCTTGCACTGGGACATGTGAAAGAATGTTATTTATTTTATATGAGTACTTGAATTCTTGCAGATAGAATGTAAAAGTCTTTCGGTTTCATTTTTTGTCCTCAAACTGAGCAGCATTATCATGTTATAAAACAAAGCAAGTAACTTCCTCCACAGACAGGCCTACTGAGTCCCAAGGAGTGAGGATACCCTCTTTTGTATTCAAGTATTCTGGCTGGTACTTTGTGATGATAAACTGGATTTGGTAGCAGTAGTCAGACTTGGGACAGGCATCAATGTAAGTACCAGTAAATGGGTCTCTCACCTATGACTATGTCTGCCCAATCAGGGTTGGAGAAAAAGACTTGGCTTTTGTTGACTTTTTTGTTTGTTTTGGGGTGGTTTTTTTAAGTTTTTGTTGACTTAACATCCAGTTTAAAAATAATAAAATGGTGCTATTAAGAGACAACAATTCTCTCTTATACCAAAGATGGATGCGCTGGGCCTGACTCATCAGGCACTTAACGGCAGTGTGATGCATTTTCGCTCATTTAACAAGCAACAATAGTTGCTATCTGAGCGTTTGACGACAACGAAGAAGAAGAAATGGTGCCATGACTTGACTTGATTTATCCCATAACTGGGTAAGGAGTCACTGGAGCACTGCACTGAAGTTTTTTGGCAGTGTGTGGCTGTGTCTTGGGCAAGATGAACCTGGCAAAGGCCACCCCTCTCCAGGTCACAAGTTGCATGGAAATTTGTGTTGCCATACAATACATACATTAGCACACTTTATCCAAGATCAAAAATAAAATATTTTGTTAACATTTTTCCTTTGTCATGAGTTGTCCCTCATGATAAAACTGTGTTGAAAGAGACTGGTCACAGAAGAAAGAACCAGTGTCTCGAACACCGTTTCAGTGAACTGAACTGAAACTGGTTTGTCATTATTTGATTTTTTTTTTTTATTGAAAACAAGTTTCATGATTACTTGAGCACACCAAATTTTACAATCCACTTTGATTTAAAACGACAACAAAACTTCACGGTTTTTCTCACATAACCCTCTTTCACCTCTGCATAGCCCTCTTTCAGCTCTGCATAGAAATTAGTTGATCTGGAGAATGTGATTTAGTTTTGCTTGAATAAGTTAAATTGCAGACTTTAGTTTTACTGTAATATACAAGGGTATTCAGTCTTGTGTTTTGTTGTGGAAAAATTTCAGGTGGATCAGTCTTACTTGGTGTGCATCAGTGTAGAATAGGCATGTGTTGCCAGAATTTAAAAAAAGAAAAGTGACATTCAAGTTGTGTGTAAACTATGTAAGCTCCTTACACAATCTAAAGGGGAACTAACCCGCCTAGTGGTTAGAACATTGCGCTCGCAATCTGACGACCCGGGTTCGATTCCTGTTCAAGGGGATATTTTCCCCTGGAGTTGACATCAGTGCAGACTCCACTCTCCCCAAAAGTCCTTTGGATGAGACTATAAACCAAGGCCCCATGTACGAACGCACACAGAACATCGTGCGCACACGTTAAAGCCTGTTCCGCTTTTCATAAGAGTAGGCCATTGTGTGCCAGTGGGAACAGCTGACAGAATTTACAAAACCACATACACATGGGGACGGGATGTAAAAAAGCACATAAGTGCTTATTCCATTATCCTCAATATTAAAGAATAACAATTTTTAAATTAAAAAAAAAAATTAAAGATGTGGTAAGGTAATCAGTTTTATTGTAGAATACATGTACTTTAATCTTTTGTTTAAAAAAATGTTCAAGAAAAAGATGTCTGACTTTCCAGTGCAAGTGGTATATATCGATGCTACGTACACAGGTTGATCAGTTAACAGCCATCAACCTGTCTGTAGTGTGTGCGAGGGGGGAATGACAGGCATGTGGTTGCATGTTAACAAATCTACCTATCCCTTTTATCCAATGAATAATGTGTGTGTTTTTGCTTCTTTTGTTTTAAATGGTGGTGGTGACAATGTAGCTGTATTTGTGTAAATGTCCACGTATGTACTGTTACTTCAGAAAATACACAGAATTTACATTCAAAGTTCACTTTGTGTTGGTGTTTGTTTAGTGTGTGTGTAAGCACATGCATCTTACATACATGTGTACCTGTGTGTTGAATTCGTATCTATCTCCCTCACAGATTGTGCCTCGTGCTTGTGTTTGTGTGTGCACACATACACTGTGCACACATGTATGTAATGCACTTTTTAGCAAGATATTTGTAAGACATATTGATGTTCAGGAGGCACCGTGGTCGAGTGGTTTAGACGGTCAACTCGTGATCCAGAGGTCGCGGGTTCGATCCCCGCTCGGCTCGGTGTTATGTCCTTGGGAAAGACACTTTACTCCTATTTTCCTCACTCCACCCAGGTGTACAAGTGGGTACCAGCTCTGCTGGGGAAGTATCTGGCGACAGACTAGCGTCCTGTCACAGGGGTGGTGAAAAACCATCAGTTCACTTAACGCTACAGAAACCCGGATAAGCTCCGGCTCTATGGGCCTTCTGGCTCGAAAGAACATACTATTGATGTTCATAATGGAAACTTACTTGACTAAAGTATGGTCCTGTTGAAATGATCAGTTTGAGGTTTAAGTCAGACTGTTAGTGAACAATCATTTAATTGATCATTATTGAACTGTTTTATCTAATAAAAGCTTTTTTTTTTCAATGTTCAAATATTTTTTTAATGATTTTATAATAATAAACTGAAGTAGCACTGTCAAAAGGTCGCCACTGCTTGTGTTTTTTGTTGCAGCCTGTATGTTCACAATGCTGCTATGAAATAAATTCCAAGGTTATGATTGAAGTTTTGACAGACTGCTAGATAGATATGCCTGGAGTTTTGTTTCACGGTGATGCTTTTTTCTTTCTTCCTGTAAATGTGATTTCACATAAAAGCCAACTGATAGAACTATCTTACTTCAAGCTTTGGGGATTTCACAGATTTACTCATCATTTTGTGTTAGCTACAGCAGCATCACATGTGACAGTGTTGACCATGCATGAACATCTTCAGATAATAAAGTTTGTGATCCTGTGAACAGTATTTTGTTTGCAAAGTCTTAAAATGTGAAACCTACACAAATTAAAAGTTTAATATCTCAAGTAATCTTTTGTCAATGAGGTGTGTGTGAGCATGCTTGTATACTTTTTAAACAATAATTTCTGAATTGGGGTGTGTGAGAGCGAGAGAGATGCCCCTGGCGGCATATGTAATCTAGAAGTCTTCTTGCAAGATGGTCTTCTCTTAAGATGTCATTTTTGCGACGCCATATGTAATCTAGAAGTCTTCTTGCAAGATGGTCTTCTCATAAGATGTAATTTTTGCTAAGAGCTAAATTATTGCTGTATGGACAAGAAAAATTGTAAATCTAGAAGTCTTCTTGCAAGAGATCTTCTCACAAGATGATTTTTGTATCTATTTTTGTTAAGCACATGAGGTATCATGTATTATCCAATACTGGTTATAACTATGTTTGACTTCTTGTAATGCTTTGTGTATATAATACTTTGTTGTAATGACTCTTGCTGAGAAAATTCAGCTTTTATTTTGTTAAAATGAAACCAAAAAAACCCGCTTCTCATGATCAGGGTCAGACAGATAACGGGTGGTGTTTTCGGTTGGGGTTTTTTTTGTGCATGTGTGTGTGTGGTTTTTTGGGTTTTGGTTTAGTTTTGGTGGTTTTTTGGGTTTGGTTTTGTTTTTGTTTTGTTTTGTTTTTCAGGGGGGGGGGGGGGGGCGGGCACAACTGTAAGTTCCCCCACTTCCAGCTACTCTCAGCTGCTACCCATTCCATTCCATCCCATCCCAGCTGGTGCTAATTATAGCAGGTACTGACCACACTTGGACTTGGTTAAAGGAAGGGGCACGCTAACTTAAGCACTGTTCCTGGACCTACTGACCACACTTGGTTAAAGGAAGGGGCACGCTAACTTTAGCACTGTTCCTGGACCTACTGACCACACTTGGACTTGGTTAAAGGAAGGGGCACGCTAACTTCAGCACTCTTCCTGGACCTACTGACCACACTTGGACTTGGTTAAAGGAAGGGGCACGCTAACTTTAGCACTCTTCCTGGACCCTTGATTTGAATTATGCTGGATTTGCACAGGAGGGGGTTAGGGGGTTGTCATCATATGCTGTAATTGTCTTAAATATGTCTTGCACATTTTATAAATTGAACAGACTGAAAGGAAATACCCCTGTAAATAACGTTATAAATAGCTAAGCATGGTAAAAATGTTGTTTGTGGCGAGTTATTAATGAGTGATGGAAATGACAGGCTATATATATAATCTCTGGTGATTTCATTTTCATTTATCAGTCGATCCGTCATATCATTATTTTCTTTCTTAAAGAATAGATTTGAAAACTGCACTTTGAAGTTTATTTTCATTACATTTTGAAGCTTCACCATGATTCACCAAATATTGTTTCAATTGCTATAGGATACAATATGTGGCCTCCAAACTTGAAACTAAACTGATGGGCAGAAAAAATATAGACTTGGTATATTTTGTGTTTGAGTGTGCGTGTGTGTATTTATCTTTGTGTATTTTTTTAGGCATTAATTTTTTTTTCCATTCCTTGAGGACAGCTGGACCTCCAATATTCACCAATGGTGAGATTTTGCGCATACCACCATTTTAAATCACCAATAAGGTAGCCACATTCTGACTTCAGGAATGGTGTCTAAACACACCTGTGTGCATGCATTTTAGATAGTCATCTGTTCCTACTGGCACAACATGCCTACTCTTTCGAAAGGTCAAACAGATCTTTAACGTGTGCACAAGATGTTCCGCTTGCATTGCACACGAGGCCTCACTTTATAGTCTCATCTAAAGGACTTTTGGAGGAGTGGAGTTGGGGGGCTCATTCCTCAGTTAAAGCTCTGAGGTTCACCAGTGGTGAGATTTTTTGTGTATGTGACTGTTATTTCCCGTACCATTTAGGTAGCCGCAGTCCGACTTCAGAGATAGTGTCTAAACACAACACGTGTGCATGCATTTTTTAAAAAAATTGGTCATCCATTCCTACTGGCATGACACGGCCTACTCTTCTTAAAGGCAGAGCGGGTTTTTAGCATGTGCACAAGATGTTATGCATACATTTGCACACAGGGCCTCGGTTTATAGTCTCATCCAAAGGACTTTGACATAAAGGAGTCTCATAACCTATGTGGTCGTAGGGGAGCGAGGCATCAGAGACCTCACTTCTCTAGGGGCCAGCATATTGAGGGCGGCACTCATCTCCTCTCCCTCACTGCTTTACCTTCCCTGACCCTAAAGAGGGCAGGTACCCATTGACAGCTGGGGGAACTGTACAGACGCCAAGGCGCGCAAACGGTCGCCCATCCAAGTGTGGTTACACTCGACGCTGCTTAACCTTGGCTGGGGGAAAGCGAGTGCTCCGACCACTGAGCACTTCGACATACAGTTTGATTTTCTCGTCAAACTGGAAAGAAAGACCGAGAACTGAACCCAGAACCTCACAGTTTACTTGTTCGGCAGGTGAACGTCTTAACGTTCCTGCCACCTTCCTCCTGAGGAGTGGAGTCAACACTGATGTCGATTCCACGGTAAAATTCCCTAAAACAGGCCCCTCCCTGGTGGCTTGATCCCGGGCAGTCAGACCATGAGCTCAAAGCTCTAACCACTAGCCTTTCCTGTGCCACTAAGGCATTTAGTACCCTTGTAGGCGTCCGACTTGGTGGGAGGTGGGGGACCTGATAGCTCAAGTATCCGGTACAAGCACTAACTGCCAAGTCAAGAGCGACAGTACTGGTGGAAGCACCTGGCTGGACTAAAAGCTTGGCATCAATTGCCAAAGAAAGAAAATGTATGAGGTTGATTTTGATTTCTTTTCCTTTTTTGTGTGTGTTCGTTTTAATGAAAACTTATGATGTTACACTGGACTTTTTCCACCCCAAGTAGAAAAGCATACAGAATACTTCATTTATGATTTTTTTTTCTTCTCTGTTTTGATTCTTCAAGTGAGTGAATATGTAAGGCTGCAGTTCGCCAATGAAATAAGTCACGTAGTTTTGTTTAGTAACTCAAGTGAGCAGAGAGGATAGATGTACTATAAAATGATCTGTGAACAATTCATGCATGGATTTATTTGCATTTGTTTTTTTACCTGAGGCCAGTTCATATGGCACTTCACTTGTATGTTTGTAATTTTGATAACTTTTGTAATTTCAACAAAGCTTTCATGATTAAAAATTAGTGCTCTTAAATGGCTGTTGCATTTTGTCCTTTACTTGTATTCTTATACTGTTTGCAATAGCACAGCAATACTTCAACCCCAACTAAATACAATGCATGCATAACAAGTGTCTGATTATCCATCAACAGTTATTTCATTTTTAAGTTCTTAAGTAACCGACACATTTTTGTTTTTCTATTTTTGACACCAAAAGCTTTATCCATCTATGTAACCAAAGATATATATCATGTAACAGTTAATGTCAGCGAGGTGAACAAGCTGACAAAATTTACTCAACTGATCTACTATGTCATCATTCTCTGACCAATGCAACCCAGCAGATAGGCAAATAGGTTTGCAACTAATCCAGGTGGCTGGTTATAGGCTGTTTGCAGGATAAACACACCCAACTGTAACTGGTAGGCTAAAACAATAAAGAAAATATTGACAACTCTGCAAAATCTTAATATCTTTTATTTCATGACACAAGTTGTCTTATAAACCAAAAAACAAAAAAACCATGGACAAGAATATCAATAAATATGTCTAAAGTCAAATATCATTGCTAACCAATTGCAAAAATTAAGGAAAGGAGCCTTAAAATATTTTGCGAAATAAAGGATAACTTGCTGAAGCTAAGTGTATGTGCAGAACCATCCTCACACACGGAGTATTCCACAGCAAACAGGAACCCCCTTCTATGCCAATCTATATATTGTATCTATCTGTACAATTCAGCTTTGTGTCGCACACATCCTCCACAAAACTTTTTATGCCTCATTAAAATCATGCTGCAAGGCAATTTTCTAATTTGAAGAAAAAGCAGTCACTTTCGAATGGGCAGGAACAAAAACAGATGAGGAGAAAACATAGAACCCATACAATCCAAAAGTGGTCACAAACACACTGATACACTCACTCCTAGCTGCTTAGATTGCTGGCGTCAGCAGCTGCAGTCTCACACTTCTTCAGACACTCAAGTCTTCACAGAGTCTGTACACATGTCCATTCACTATTCAGTCTGTCTTCACAGAAGTAGAGAGATGCAGGGGCTGCCTCAGTTGATGTACTGAGCCATCCAGCGGAAGCCCTCTCCATAGCCTTGACGTTTTAAAACACTGCACATGAACAGTTCCAGGGGGCGTCCAGGAAGCTCGCTGCGTGACACTGTGCCCTGTAAGA
This sequence comes from Rapana venosa, assembly GCA_028751875.1. Lineage (NCBI taxonomy): Eukaryota > Metazoa > Mollusca > Gastropoda > Neogastropoda > Muricidae > Rapana > Rapana venosa. The sequence continues at coordinate 1,752,709 of CM054134.1, read as the reverse complement.
CATACACATATATCAAGTACTTGTGTATACTTCTTACTTTAAAGCAACATCTCACCAGGAAAAAATGGACATGTTCTAAAATAATCAGATAGAATGAACCAGAAGAAAAGTATGAAAAAGATAATAAAAGACAAAAAAACTAATTCGGAGCTATGAAACAAACACCAAAAGATGTAAACTGATCTACACATTTAAATGACAATGTCACTTCCCAATCTACAATTTTAGCACTTGCATCTTTTGCCATCATGGATTCTGTAATGAAACTGAGATTTCACATATAGCAATTTTGCAGATTCATAACAACAAACTCAAGAAGCCATAAAGCAGCTGACACATCAAGAAAGAAGTGCTGATGATCATAGGGCATTGAATGATATAATAAATGTTTCAGAAAACTCTTGAAGAGGATCACAACTGCTGTTGTTCTGGTAAACGGACCACTGTGAAATGGTAGGTAATTCTGTCTTTGAAAACCATATCCAGACCTGCCTACCTGTAACAGAAGCCTAAAACAGTGTTTTGATAGTAAAAATAGTACTCATACTCTTTCTTGCTCTTGATGTGTTGTTCTCCATCCTCTTTAATTTGATGGTTGCAATTATGGTTTTGATTCACTGGCTACACAACACTTTAGTGAAGGAGTGTGTTTTTAGAAAACATGGAATCTCCAATTTGTGTTCAAGTGAGAGAGTGTGGGGTGGGGATGAGTCAGGCAGAGTTTATGTATGTCAAAGCACTTTAACCCTCTTAGCAAATTCTAGAGCTAAACTGCTTGTAGATTTTGAATTCTTTGAAGGTTTTCTACCACCCAATGGATTTCTTTATTCCTAAAACAAGTGTGTGTGTGTGCATGACAAGCTATCGGATTGTGTAGCACAGATTGCTACACTTTCAGAAATGTGGCGAGTAGCATATCTTCTGGGTCACTCTTCTCTCTAACTGCATCATTTCCTTCCTCCTCAACTTTCCATATCTGACTCACTCAAAATTTCTCATTTAAATTTGTCAACTTCCCACACAATAGCATTCAATTCATCATCTAGTTAATGAATCATGTAAATCGTCTGCTACCAAAGAAGATGCCATATTTTCTGCCATGGTGCTAACTGCGAAAAGTGTTGCTATCACAGGATGTACTTTCCCCCTTCCCTCCCTACTACTCGCGTGTTAAAGGTTTAAATTTATCAATGATGTATTCTAAAACACTCCCAGCATGCCCCCACCAAGCTTTAGACTTATTGAGTGAGAACCCCGAGATAAATGTGTGATGGAAAAGAACTGCCTACGTGGTCAGAACCAATGGTCAGCTGCTGTCATAATGGAATCTTCAGGCGCCTGCCATTGATGTTGGCTGCAGTCATAACAGGGTCAAGACAGTTAATCCTCCAATGAAGGACAACCAGTGTACATCACTGACTATCACACAACACAGTAAGGACTGTAGGCTAGGGCAGTTTTGACATTTAAATTCCTTTTAACATTCCAATGCAATGTCAAACAAAAATAACACAATATGCAATTATTGGAGGTACACGTTAAGTAAAAATACCAAAAAAGATTCATACAGGTAGGCAAGTCTGCTATCACAAAGCACCACTTCAGCCAGCAGTGATAAGCAGGAGTCTGGTTAAGTTTCAATGGCATATGTTGATATTTTCCTGAAGGCAACTGACTCTTTCCACTTCTACTAAAATTTCTACTCTTTGCAATGGCACATATACAAGCAAGGGGCAGATCACCATCACCTCAAAGACCAAAACTGACCTTTCCTGTGGTGAGGTTGTGGAGACCAAACCAGTGTCTGATCTCTTCTTCACTGGCAGCACCTGGTTTGTCGATCTTGTTGCCCAGCACCAGGATAGGGGCGTTGGCCACCTGCTCATCTGTCAGGAGGCTCTGCAATCACATCAATACAATTGCTGACATGTATCATGACCATGAGGTACTGCAGCTGGGCAACACTAAGCAGGCGAAAAAAAAATATCTTGCATTATCTTGATTATTTATCCAAACTCCATTGTGGTGTCTTTTTAGACCTAGAAACAGATAACACAGTTACTCGAACAGGAAAAAATAACTTTCTTTTCAATGAACTGAATTTTGTGTTTTTAAATGATGATAATACTGATAAAAACTGTCAGAGAATCATTTCACTTTTCTTGTAGAAAATTGGAGAAATATGTACAAAGCAAAACTCAGATTGGGTTGTTTTTTGTTAACATACACATCTAGAAATATGTATTTAAATATTGTAAGCAATGAACACAAACATTGATATCATAGGCTGATCTCTATTCACTACACTTTATTTACAGACACACATCCTTTACAACAATAATCTTCAGACACTCTTCCTCACTATCCTCACCCCAAAGAAAACCACAAAGAGTTACTTTTAATCATTCAAATTGGGATGCATGATCAAGTCAAGAGAACTTCATATTCAATCACTTACATCAAGTTCTGCCTTGGCTTCCACAAACCGTTCTCTGTCATGTGCATCCACCAGGAAAACAATGCCATCCACAGCTGGGAAGTAATCTTTCCACACTCGACGAGCTGAAAGTTGTAAAACCATCATTCTGTCAATGAAATCATTACCAAACCACCATCTCATCAGTGAAACAACTAAGAAAGTTTCACTGAATGTCAAAACTCAACAACCCAACTGTCTCCATCACCGCTGTCATCAGCTGGAGCTCCATGCAATTGCCTCCAGGGTTCACCATCTTTCTCTGTTTCTGCTGAGTTCTACCATCTCCTGTAGCCCTCCCAGACCACTGACCTTAGTGATGTTGGCAATGGAGGATGTTGGTAGTCTTCCTCTTTTCCTTCTGCCCTCAACCCTATCTTGGAGAACTGTCATCATTAGACTTGTCTTTGTGCTTCTGTTTGCAAACTCCACACATGCCAAAAGAGGCAAAATACCAAAAATCAACAAATCAACAGGGAGTTTCATAGGAGAATACCCAAACTTAACACCAAAAAATCAATCCAATCAAGAGGTTTGAATGCGGCTTCTCTGCACCAATTTGAAAATCATACCAGATATATAATTATCACATCACAAACTACCATCAGTGGTGTAAGAAATAAGGCAGCAAGAGTGGGGAGGAATTTAGCAAATTAACTGAATGTATATTTTTATCACCCATCCTTGCCACAACATTCAGAGATCACTAAAAGAGTTTTGATTTAAAAACTACACATCATCCATCCATTTTCAGATTATTGATTTCCGCAAAAAAATCAACAGGTCTCCTTACAGATGGAGATATTACAGTACTATGTCAAAAAGAAACTGAATCATTCAACATGTAGGTTTACCTTGTCTGTGTCCACCAAGATCAAATGTTGTAAACCTCATGCCTCCCATGCTGAGCTCTTCTGAGGCTGTAAAAAAAAAAAGGTAATTTGCCATTTTCTTATTTAAAAGAAATTCTCCAAAATCTAGTTATTCCTGTTGTGTATAATAATAACACAAGAAATGATACAAGCAGTATAAAGAAAACCATTTTCTTACACTATTATTGTTGTTCATGTGTAACAGATACACTAAACAAAAAGCTTAACATCAAATGATCAATGTAAAATAGTTCTGGGATCAAGAAAAAACTTGTTGCAAAACAGCAAAAAACCCAAAAAAACACTGACACTCCCAGCCACACAGATTCATCCTTTTCTTCTTGAAATATGGTTAATGGGGAAAAAATCTCACTGAATCAAATTTAATACTGGGAAAAATTCACCATGACAATCATAAACAAAGTGGGTCATGGGCTGAAAGCAATATATGGCTGAGTTTGATCCCAGACTCAGAGACAACTTTCATTTCCCTGCCACTTATAAATAACCATCATTATTTATCATCATGCAAAAACTCTTGGATACAGAGGTATCACGCACCCTAATCAATCAGGCTCTTTTGTATACAGTCCACAATCCTAGTTACTTGGCCTTTTAATTATGTTTCTATTTCTTTGTCTCTTTTTTTTTTTAATTCGATAGACTTATTTAGTACATTTTTGTTTTTACCAATGTCACCAATGTGAAATTTGGAACATCATCACTTTAAATTACAAAATATAAACCTGTCCTTTTCTTTTTATACAAAGTCCGAATTCTGACTCATAGTCGTGTATGTATTATTATATAAAACAAGTGACTGTTCTGTAAGCTCTGCAAAGATTAAAACAACATTTAAAACATGTAACACTTTGCAAAGATGAAAACAACATTTACAACATGTAATACTTTAGTCATACAAATTTATATGAAAATGGAATTCTGACTCATAGTCATAGCTATAAAAATGACATCTGTATTCATTTGTTGCAAACTTTCTTTTCTATTAATTCTAAGTTTTTAGAACTTCACAATATATTACACCCCAATTCATGAGTCAAACTTAATGGTACATAATTAAAGCCAAGCTTTAAAACGCACTCATACATATATATATATATATTATAAAACGCACTCATACATATGTATATTAATTATATAATAAAGGCAGTCAACATCACTATGAGGGGGGAAAAAAGTGCATTGAAATCTACAGGGAAAGATTCAATATCACAATTTGAAACTCAACATCTCTTTTTATTTTAAATCTGCCACACACACACAACACCCCACACACACACACACACACACACACACACACACACACACACACACATGCATGTCTCTGTATTCAATTCATGATCTATATTTACTTATTTAAGAGAGACAGGATTTCATTTCTTGATAATACTTCTACAGTAATAAGTATGGTTGATCATGAATAAAAGCAATAAATTATGTTTCTAAACTGAAGAAAACTGCATGGGGGAAAGCCAAACTAAACCAAAACAATCATACCAATCTAAACCATCCTGCCCCCTTCCTTCTTTTATCTGGCTTTAAAGCATGCTTAATGATGATTAACTTCAGCACCCCTCCATAGCCCCTCCCCACCCACCTACCCTACCCCCTATTCTATCATCTCCTGCCTTCTTGTAACAGTGAGGTCAATGACTATACAAGCTATAGATTAAAAAATAATAATAAAAGACCTCTACAATACAGCATCTTCTAAGTAGCACAAAGTATATCTGTTAGTGTTATTAGAACATACTACTGTAGACTTTCTGTCAGTAGCATTACCAGAATCTAACGATCAAGGAGGTTAGGAAACACTCTTGGACTGGTAAGGGCAGAAGCTTACTTGGGTGAAGGGTAGGCACGTGCTGAGCCATTCTGTCATCTTTGAGCATGTGGAGGAGGGTAGTCTTGCCAGCGTTGTCTAAGCCCAGGAAAACTAATTTACCTGATTTTTTGTATAAACCTACACAGACAGATTAAAAGAGAACATGCCTGTTATTCTTAAAAGCAGCAGGAGCAAACATGGTTATTCTAGATAGAATGGCATCATGCTAGTACTGCATTCATTCCACACAAAAATAGATTTGGTTGGGGTCGGGGTTCTCCGTCTGAATCCAGAAAAGCCAACTGAAAAACAAGTGCTCACTGAAAATACAAACAATAACACTTATAATATATGATGATGCTCTTACAACCCAAACCCGCGGATATGCAAAATACATGTAAGATACTTTTATAAGTTTTTGTATGATACTTTTTTTAATAGACCGTCTGTTACTTCAACTGATTTCAAATCTTACTATATGTTAACTAATCCCTTGGCTTTAATTATTTTAAATATTTTTCCAAAAACTAACTGTTCAAGAAATTTAATGTGCACAAATGCTTACATTATCATGATGATGATAAAAATAGGATTCATATGTGCATGAGTATGTGAATGAGTTTAATTTGTTCTTCTTAAGCTGAAATATGGCTATGATTGATAAACCTGGGTATGTGAATGTGCTTCATGCAGTTAATGAGTTATTCCTCTTCAGTTGTAATATGACTGCCTGCTATATGGTGAGGTACTTAAACACAGTCATGAATACACACAAACTTATCATCCAGTTTATTCTTGCAGTCTCAAAGCCATCCCCATGTGTAATGAGTAAGACAGTGAGCACATTACATTATTCTCAGTGACTTTCGAGGTATTAACTGGGGAACACACAACAAAAGCATTTATGAATTTGTAACTCTTGACCTGTCATGATGATGATCTATTGATATTATATTATATAATATTACAATATTAGTTGTGCCAACCAGACCTGTAACAAATTTTCTTTTCTTTCTTTCTTTCCTCTGCTAGAGCTCGGAAGTTCTCCAACAGTGAGATATTGCCTACGCAATCGTTTTTACCCACATTTTAGGTCTGCATTCTGACTTCAAAGATGTTTCCCAAACATGACACCAATGTGCATGCAGGGTTGGTTTTTTTCAATTTTGACAACCATTTCCACTGGCAGGAAATATGCCCCCCTCCCAAAAGATGGAACAGGCCTCCTGTGTGTACACCATATGTTCTGTGTGCATTCACACACAGGGCCTCATTTTACAGTTTTATCAGGACTTTGGGGGGGTTGGAGTCAGTACTGATGTTAACTCCAGGGTTAAATTCCCTACAACGGTGGTGGCTCAATCCCAGGCTGTTAGATCACATGCGCAATGCTCTAACCACTAGGCTATCTCACCCCCATCTGTAACACTGATTTCAGAGCCCTATCGAATGACACAAATGACCACAATCAGCCATACCAATCCTCCATCTTTGAAATTCTAAAAGGTCTAAGACCTAACATAAAACTGTGATGCTAAATCTGGATTATAAATTCATGAAGAACTTTACAAATCAACAGCCTTAACAAAACCAGGCAAAGATTAAAAATAGTGCTGGAAACCAATTATCAATGTTCACATGCTTGTTGACACAGCAATTATCACTCAGCTGAGCCATGCAATTAATTAAATAATCACTATCCACAGCATTATCAAAGTCCATACAGCATGCCGAACACATTAGTGGCACAGACTTGCTGCTGAGCTGCAACCACAAGGACAAGCAGAAGGCCCAGTGAAGGGACTTACTAGGATGCAGTGTGGGTACTGGCTGAATCATGTGTCCCTCTTTCAGCACACTCAGCAGGGTGGTTTTCCCTGCATTGTCCAGGCCCAGAAACAACAACTTGCCTGACTTATGGCCCAGGCCTGATGCAACCCCCATCAATGAAAGGAACAAATGGCTTTAATAAATAATGTAAGACCCATTTAAAGAAAACAGTTTGAACAACTGCATTGTTGCTCCAGGAAAAAAAAAATACACATTTCTAAGCACAATGTACATTATCATGTGACTGTGAAAACAGATTATGCATACCGAACAGATGTCCTATCACCAGTACTGAATGATATAATATTATCATATTACTGTTTGTAAGAATCACCAGCAACAAACATCAACCAAAAAAGTCGAAAGTCTGAATGAGCTGAACTAAAATTACACTCATGATCTCTCACCATCCCAACAAAACAAGATGCTGAAACTGGCTGTCCTGGCTGTTTAAACAAAACAATTTGCGGAGATGAAGATAAACCCATCCAAATTGGCAAATATGCCACTTTTCAATTATATTGATAAGAAATGATGTGTCTAGTCTCTAGGCGCTTTGATTTGTTGCTTTACAAGATTCAGCGCTATATAAATTCCATACGTTATTATTATTATTATTATTAAAACTAGTAAAAGTATTCAAGTTATTCATTGTATTCAACTTTTTTTTCAAGTTCACTCACTCAGTCACTGTCTTACCTGACCAAAGAGTTCAACCAGCCAGTGCGTCAGCACTAAATTAATGAATTTAATTACACTGATAGTGATAGACAAAATGAGAATTTGATAAGTTTTGCTTCGAAACAGGTGGTCAGAATTAGGATTTAGGAGTTTTAAAACCCATTTTGAAAGCATGTTTAACTTTTTTAAAGAAACAAATTATAATAATAATAATAATAATAATAATAAATGGAATTTATATAGCGCTATATCTTGCAGAGACAAATCAAAGTGCTTGCATCAACTCATTCTTACACAGTCATACATTATACAACCAGTGACAAGTAATAGTTCCATCAAGTCCAAATGTGCACACACGCATACACACACACACACACACACAGAGGTCACACACCCTGGCAGGGCAATAAAATCTTGGCTGTTGAAGGCAGGGAAAAACTATGAGATGAGGCAGGAGAGGAAAATCTTAGGTTTGAAATAAATATGTCTTGAGACTGGATTTAAAAATGTCATAAAAAGGCTTTTGGCGGAGAGAGAGAGGGAGATCATTCCACATCAATGGACCAGAAATTGAGAAAGAGCGACAGCCGATGGTGGATTGGTTGAATCTAGGTATTCGTAAGGACAAGGTATCTGCAGCAGAGCGGAGAGAACGAGAAGGAGTGTACAAGTGAAGACATTCACAGAGGTAGGCGGGTGCTGTTTTGTGGAGACATTTGTAACAGAGGGTACTGATCTTATAGTTTACTCTCTGTGGCACAGGCAGCCAGTGGAGAGATTGCAAGAGAGGGGTAATATGCTCAGTTTTTTTTCTTTCTGAGGATTAGACAAGCTGCAGAGTTTTGTATACGTTGAGGGGATTGGATTGATGATGCTGGCAGACCAGCCAACAGAGAATTGCAATAGTCCAGACGTGAAAGAATGAGAAACGCAACAAGTTTGGATGTTGCATCTGTGGACAGGTACTTTCGAATTGCACTAATACGCCGTAATTGATAGTAGCAGGACTGGCAGGTCTGGGTGATGAATTTTTGCATAGAGAGTGTGTTGTCAATAATGACCCCTAGATACTTCACAGCAGTGGATAAAGGGACTGATGCATTGCCAAGTTGTATTGAAGTTGTTGTGATGGAAGAGAGTTTGTGTTTGGTCCCTACAAGCATGGTTTCCGTTTTATCTGCATTTAGCTGTAATTTGTTCTGTATCATCCAATTTTGGATATCTTGAAAGCAGTGGGCCATATTTGTAAAGAGAGAAGGCAGATTTTCAGGAGTGTCGCTGCTTAGAATCTGAGAGTCATCTGCATAAAAATGATGGTTGATCTGATGGCGGTTAATTATATGTGACAGTGGAGCAGTGTAGAGGGTGAAAAGAACAGGGCCCAGAAGTGCAGAACAGATCCCTGTGGAACTCCACATGCCAATCTTGCAGGTACTGACTGAATCTGCCTTGAATTATGCCTTGCCTTGATACTTCACTGCAAGGCAATCAAAATCTCAACAACCTGACACCCCCCCCCTAAAATTGCATAAAAATAAAAATGGCTCCTGGCAGGAAAATGGGTCAGAAGCAATTTGCACAATGCGACTCTTTTCATGGTGGAGCGTCACATGATTTACTGATTTACTTATTTAGTGATTTACATCCATGCAATCATCCATGAAAAAGATACATCCATAAATAGTTAAACACATATCAAATTTACACAGTGACATACTGATATAACACATATAGTGTGTGTGGTTTGTTTTTTTTAATCTATAGATTCTTTTATTATAATAATATAACTTAGGAATGAGCAGTCATGCACTTAAATTTTTATATGCAGAGACAGAAAAAGAGACTCAGAAAGAGATTTAAAAAAAAAAAAAGAATTAATAGATGTAATCGGTTTTAAAACCAATTCATCTTGAAAATTGTTTGTCACAGGTGGCATCAAATCAATAGTACAATACCAACAACAGCAAAGTCTTCTACTTGCTGACACATTAAATGAAATTTAACAATTCATCTAACATCAAAAGGGATTCAAGTCTGGTGAGCACCATAAGAACTTTGCACAACACAAGTACTTACCTAGGAATGAAAGAACATTCTGAAACCAGTCCCAAATAAACATTGTGTGACTGTGTCCGACTGAAACAGAGAAACCATTTATCCCAATGTAGCAGATCTGATTAGCTTCAAAAATAATTAATAGTATTTTATATATAATATATATATATATATATATATATATATATATATATATATATATATATATGTGTGTGTGTGTGTGTGTGTGTGTGTGTGTGTGTGTGTGTGTGTTTAATTTTAAAACAGTGTGTGTTGTTTTGTATTTGTATTGTTTTGAATGGAACAGTATGGCATGGCATGGCATGGCATGGAATTCAATGGTATTGTAACTATTGTATTGTAAAGTTTTCCTACTGTCAGTCATGAAGATTTCTCTGCATGAAATTCAGGCTACAGTACTCTCCCCATGGAGAGCACATCAGAACAAGAGCAGAGCAACATCACCACCACCATCCCCATCCTTCCGACCCCTTTTCTTTTTCAAAACTTTCTCAGTTTCTGGTCTATCATTTATTGTTATTTGTTTCCCTATCGGTGATCATTTAAAACTATAAATCATTATTAAACTAAAGTGTGAGTGGCTTTTTTTTAACATTACAGAATTCTGTCTAGGAGTAGGACAACTCTCTTGTTGCCATGGGTTATTTTATGTGCACTGAATGCACGTTGCACACTGGTCCTCAGTTTATCATTTTACCCGAATGAGCCTAAGTTTATACTTTCACCCAAAAGACTACCATTATATTACCAACTGGTACCACCCAGACCACCACTTAAGATCTAATGGATGAGGGACAAGTTTGCGCACAAACAGGGATCGAGCCTGTACTTCTTGCTTTCTAGATATGTGTGTTGCCACTGTTCCTGTGTGTGTGTGTGTGTGTGTGTGTGTGTGTGTGTGTGTGTGTGTGTGTGTGTGTGCATACATGTGCATACCTGTATTACCTATGCACATGTGCATCACTGTGCATGTGTACATGTACACATGCATGTGTGTGCAAACATCATTACATTATACATGTGCATGATACATATGTGACATGTGTGCATGAATGTGTGTGCGTGTGTGTGATTTATTAAAACTGAAATGCTGCTTAAAGCTGTTAACATGCACACAGTGAAAAATCCGTGTCTGAAAAAAATCTGGTTCACTTTAATAAATAATCTGGGACACCCTTGCCTTATCTTTTGTCAATTCTGTCATCTGTTCTGTGTTCCCACTGGAACAAATGGCCTACTCTTCTGAAACTTATCTCGACTAAGAAAGGTGGTTCAAGTTTAAACATGTGCCTGAGATGTTCTGCATGCGTTCCCATATGGGATTTCAGTTTATAGTTTCATCTGAAGGGTGTGTGTGTGTGTGTGTGTGTGTGTGTGTGTGTGTGTGTGTGTGTGTGTTGTGTGTGTGTGTATGTGTGTGTGTGAGAGAGAGAGAGAGAGAGAGAGAGAGAGAGAGAGAGAGAGAGAGAGAGAGAGAAAGATAGAGAGACAACATCAACATGTGTGTGTGAGTGTGTGTGTCACTGTGTGAGCCAATCACTGAATCAAATTATTGTATTTCAAGGATAATGAATAAATGTGCTTTTCTTCACATCAATCCCTATAAATTGTGTGTGTGTGTGTGTGTGTGTGTGTGTGTGTGTGTGTGTGTGTGTGTGTGTGTGTGTGTCCCCAGGCCCATAATAAACAAAGTTGCTTCATGGTGCTACACAATTTATCTTTGATTAAACCCTGTAGGCCTATCATAGTATATGATCCAATACAAGTAAGACTAAAGATCCATCTTGCAATGACAGTAAATAACACTAAACATACCCCACGTCTCCCCAAATCCTGAACTCCCCTCACCCCTCCTCCCGCTTTCCAATTCTACTGCTAGAACTAGTATTAGTAACCCCGCCCTCTTTATGTCAATATCAACCTTTGTAAATTGAAATAAAATAACCGAAAAAGCACAAGCTACATTTGTACTACAGCCATAGCTCCTATATCTAGCTGCGGAACACCTAATTAAGCGGAGTTCCAGATCCAGTGACAGTCACACTCACACACAGTGGCACTGACAAGTGACAAATGAAATATACAATCACACTCAATAGGCCCACTCAACTCAGTCAAAATATGGTAAAATCAACCTTATCTAACACCCTGAGTTTCAAATCCATCCTACAAAAGACGTTCGACCAAAAAATCAAAATCAAGCAAAGAAAATGTGATACTTACTTTAATCACAACTCCGATAACAGAATCTTACAGATGCTGTTAACTGAACTTCAGGGCTGTTCAAGACGTGTACTCCGTCAAGATGGCAGACTGAACAGATGACGCAGATATTATTCGTTGATGGTACACCTTTACTGATAGGTTCTTATTTTTACACAAGCCAATGAGAAAGCCGTTAAGAACTCTGTCTCAAACTTCCGGTGCAAATGAACCAGCAGACAGTGGTGCTGTCAGGCTGTTCATTCTGGCTCTTAGGCCCCTATCGTTTGCTTGACACTGCAAATACGATCGTATGGTGTTCGTGCTAAGCACCACGACTTAATATTGACGGGCTGTCAGTTTATTTGTAGCTTTAACGTGCACATAAGAAAACCACAACTAAAGTGCACAAAGAAATGTTATGGAAGTGTGACATTTTTGTTAGGCCTATGTTTTGTTGGGTTTTTTTCAAAAGTCAACCAGTCTCTCAACACTTTCTAGACCCAACTAACTCAGGTTGTTTCCGTGGCAGTTCCGATCTGTGCATAGTCCTATAGCCTAGACTATCTAATAATATCGTGTATCGTTTTTAATCTTTTCACTTGGTGAAATACAAAAGCAAAACAAAGTAAAAACTGAAACTGAATAAAAACGACTGAAACAATCAAATACAAAATAAAACGTACAACCGAACATGAATAGCAGACTAGAAATAACATCAAAAGGCCTAGCAACAATTTCTGGTCTAAGAGTATAAGATTCCCATTTTAGATCTATGATTCCACACTCTTACAAAAGGATGCTGGGCAAAAACAGTCGCACACACGTAAAATTCTCACCTTTGGTGAACCCTGGAGCTCTTGCCGGGGAATTAAAAGAACGAAAAAGAAATAAAGAAACTGATATTTTATTTAGTTAGGTTTGGGGTTTGTTTTTTTTAAGATATAAAACTTGTTTAATATATATACATTTTAGGGAATAGTTGGTGTTTGCTTTTTGTGTGTTGGCGAGGTGTATTATTTCGAGGATAATGGAATAAGCATTCGTGTGCTTTCTTTTTTACACCCTGTCGCCATGTGCATATAGTTTTGTAAATGTTGCCATCCGTTCCTACCAAAACAAAATAAAATGGCCCACTCTTCCAAAAGGGGTTATATAACGTGTGCACAAGATGTTCTGCGTGCGGTTTGCACACTGGACTTTGGTTTATGCTCTTACTTATTTTTAAAAATTCTTTTATTTCGAAAGTAATGGAAGAAGCACTCATGTGGGGGGTTTTAACATCCAGTTCCCCGTGTGTATGCATTTTTGTAAATTTTGTCATCCATTCCCACCGGGACACAATGGCCTACTCTTCCGAAAAGCTGAACGGGTTTTAACGTGTGCGCAAGATGTTCTGCGTTCTCTCATCTAATGAGCTGTCTGAAAAAGACTTTATAAACGATTTGCATAGTTTCAAGATGTTCTTTTACGTTATAAGTTAAGGTATAGACATGTGTATCTTCTTTTCCTTATTTTTAATGTCATTATTAGTATAAAATTAAGTCTTTTTGTATTTCCATCATACTGTTGGTATAGCAGGAGTTATAGACATATCAACAAAACATTCATCAAACAAAATCACAGGGGGGGGAGGGGGGAGGAGACATGTGCATCGAGAAATCTGGTTCCATGATGTGGAGTGCAAAATGGATCGTGTGTGTGTGTGTGTGTGTGTAAAATCGTTATCAAATGAAGAAAGAAAGTTAGGGTTTACGTACTCGGGGTCACCCCAAGTGGGACATTTTCGGGTATGTTAACAAATGTTGACTAGGCTACGTTTATCTGACCAGGGGCAGACAGTGACTCGGATCACTTGCTTGAATCCATAAGATAAGAAAAGGAGGTCAAAACAGTAGGAAACACCTGGACCCTGCAAACATAATCTAGACAAGCAGGTAACACTGAAGTTAAAAGTGTGTATGAAATTGAAACAAACAATTAGTTTGATGTACTTCTGAAAGAATGGAATGAAAATGAGACTTTACAAGAAGACAGCTGGAATGACATGAAGAAAAGAGTACACAGAGGCTGCCCAAAATAACATAGGAAAGAAGGAAAAGATTCATTAAGCCACTAAGGAAAACAGAAAAGATGACCAAGGAAAGATGTGAGATTTATTTATTTATTTATTCTATTTCGAGGATAATGGACTAAGCACTCGTGTGCTCTTTTTTTCTAACCAGTCCCCGTGTGTGTGCAGTTTTGTAAATTTTGTCATCCGTTCCCACCGGCACACAATGGCCTACTCTTCCAAAAAGCGGAATGGGTTTTAACGTGTGCGTAAGATGTTCTGCGTGCGTTCGCTTAGGGGACCTTGGTTTATAGTCTCATCCGAAAGACTTTTGGGGAGAGTGGAGTTGGTTCTGATGTTAACTCCAGAGGAAAAATCCTCTTGAACGAGATTCGAACCCGTATCAGCAGATCACGAATACATCACTCTAACCACCAGGCTATCCCGAAAGAGAGAGAGAGAGAGAGAGAGAGGAAGAGAGAGAGGAGAGAGAGGAGAAGGAGAGAGAGAGAGAGAGAGAGAGAGAGAGAGAGTTTTTAAAAATAAATTTTCAAAGAAAGTTAAAAAAATGTTTCTGGTAGATTTTTTTTTAAAAGATCAAAGGAAGTAATTTGTTATTTCAGAATTAACGCCAAATGACAAAGGTAGGAAAACTCTCACACATGAATCAAATGTTAAATAGGCAACAGCACTACTGGTGAACTGACAAGCAATGTAGATGTGCAAGAGCTGGAACCTGGCTTGAAGGTGGTTACTTTTTGGATGGGTGACTGTTCGTGGGCCTTGGCTTCAGTTTAGTCCCCCAGTTCACACAGTAAATGGGTACTTGCCATCCTTAGGCACAGGGAAAGTAAAGCAGCGAGGGAGAGGAGATGGGCACCACCCTAAAAATGCTGGCCCACAGAGAAGCTGGAGTCTCTGACACCTCGATCCCCAGTGAGCGCATAATACCTTATGTGAACACCTTTACTTTTACTTTTTGTCATTATTTGTGTACATCAAAGAATCTGCTAGTAATACTACTAGTGCATTACGTTGTTGTGCGTTCCCCAGCTTTACACCCTGGGGGGTCACCTAGAACATGCACTCTGCCTCACTCATCCCACCTGGGAATCTCTGTGAGATAGGAAGTACACACTGGATGAGAAGTTTGCCTGTATGACTCTTTTTCAAGCAGTGCATTACGTTTATTCCGAACATTTTAAATCTATTTTTTATTTATAATCATAATTATTATTTACTATCAACATTTTTGCTTTAAACAAACATCAGTGGTTAGATTAATTCTCAAACAATCTACCCTTCCGAGTGTGAAGCAGCCAAATACTACAAAAAATTAAATAAGGTCAGTCATTCCAAATAAGCCTATAGCAGCAGTATATGAAAGAGTCTAACTGAAAATTATAATGGTTCTATCACATATCGTCATTGTCAAATTACAATTCAATTGATAGATTTTAAGTTTTGGTTGGGAACACAAGCTAAGGTGTAACATGAACATGTTTCTGGGTGATGCATACATATTGTTTATTGTTTTAATCATTGTTGTTAGCCTTTCTTCTACATGGCTTAACCCCCACCCCTCCCCTAATGTTGCATGATATTGAAATCTCACAGCATATAAGATACTAAGAAGGAAAGTGGCAGGATGGCTTAGACATTCACCTGCCTAACAAGTTCAATTGTGAGATTCTAGGCTCAATTTCCAGCCTTGCACCCCCCACCCCCTCCTCCACCCTAGTTTGAGGGGAAATGAAACTGAATGTCAAGTCTTTCGGAGGAGTCTGTAACCAAAAAATCCACGATAGTTGAAAACTGGAAAGAGCAGAGAGGTCCTGTCCTGCCCAAACTGATAGGTTCATTTCCCAACTGTATCCCCGAAGTCGGAATGTGGCTACCTTAGTAAATCTCACCATTGGTGAACCTGGAGCTCTAGCTGATTTACAACAAACCCAAATCAAAACGAAGCAAAGTAACTGTGTAAGCTGCTGCATTTAACCAAATTTAGGTAAAAGTAAAAGCAAAGGGGTTTAATTTTTCCCAAAGAACTTTGTGATGCGGTGGGCACATGATGTCACACAATTCAAATACAACAGGAAAAGCAAGCATAAATGCACATCAAGTTTAGGTGAGATACATACTTACGTCAACAACAATGGCGGTAGCAGCAGCAGCAGCAACAACAACGTCAAGCTGCATAGCTTTTAAATGATACCATCTTTGGGCATACGTACACACACACACACACGCACGCACGCACGCGAAGAAGAAAGATAAATGAGTCTGGCAATAGATGTACAAGCAGTGTGATTGCTTTTCAAAATGCTTTCATTTCTAACAAAGTCTATGGTTGGTATAATCACAGAAATATGTTATCCCCCCATGTACAGATTTAAGTTAAATGCTTTCAGGACAAAATACGTGAAAGATGTAAACTGCATTTGTGGGAAGATTACAAATAGTCATGTCATTTTTGATTGTGGACATTTAAAAGCATTTTACCTGCTGTACCAAGTTTGTCACTGGATCAGATTTTGTCTGAACCATCCTTACTGTTGGACATTGTGTTTGGGTTGATAAGAAGTCCGATAACTCAGTTTTTGTAGTATATTAAAGTTGGTTTTTATTCAGTACTGCTATCTGACATTTTTCAATTATCGTTTGCTTTTTTCTTGTTAGATTTTTCCCCGTCTAAAATCACTAAATGTGAATAGACGTTAAACTGAACACACACACACACACACACACACACACACACACACACACACACAGGATTTAATTTGAGCTATAACCCATTAAAGTAAAAAATATAATTATAACCCATTAAAGTTAAACACGTAAACAACGAGAATAACAAGAACATTGGTGATTTTAAAAATATGATTTTTTCCCCCTGAATTCTTTTATTTTGAGGATAATGAATAAGCACTCACGTCCCTTTAAAACATTCTTTTTACATCTTGTCCTCGTAAACATTTAGTTTTGTATTTTATCTTTGGTCCCCACCGGGACATAATGGCCTACTCTTCCGAAAGGCAGAACATGTTTTAACGTGTGCGTACTTATGTCGTTTTGTGTGCGTTGGCACTGGGGAACATTAAGAAAAAGAAGAAGAAGAAGAAGAACAACAGCAACAACAATCAATACACATGAGCTTTGATGTGAATCAGACTCTGTGGAGCTTTTTCATGTGTACTTCAAACGAAAATAAGTGAAAATTGGGCGAGAATACTGGTAGATAGCATGTCGAGATGTCGGCTTGAAGTTACAGTGTCTCCTTGCCTTCCTATTAATTAGGATAATAAAAGTAACCTCTCTTATCTTTTATGTTAAAACGAACCAACGACAACATTTTTTATGCTTTTATGCAAGATATTAAGTTTTGTGCTGTTGACCCCCCAATTTTTTTTTGAAAAACGAAAGTAGTAGCTCTGATCAATTGTTTTGGGTTTAGTTTGCGATTTAAATACTTTTAGCCGTAAGTGGTATCTGTAGACTATGGTCTACACTTGAGGGACTGTCATACATACTTCCGGTTTTTTACACACGTGGAGCTTCGTAGGGTCTGTGAACGAGAAAAACATGAGTGGGTCAGAGCTTGAGTCAGACGTAGACTCAGATACTGAGGTAAGTTGTTGTTAATTATAGCCTATGTTTTAATGTAATAGATAAGTGTAACTGGTGGGTAGGTAAAACGTCGGACTTAACGCCAGAGCTACCAGCTATGTTTGGTGGTTGGGATTGTACTACCCTACTAACTTGGTTAATGGGTGACACAGGGCTTGCGTGTGTCTTGGCCGGGTGTAGCGACGTTAAAATTAATGGTTTCCTTGTTGCTAAATGCATTAAGACAATCAACTGCAAGTTCAAATCACAGTTTGGACTTCCCCATGTGATTAAGGTCTTCATGGGCAAAAATTTGATCAACTCAGCTTGAATAGCTCATCGTAGGCCTGCCAGTGATTTATCCCCCCTTTTCAAGACTGTAAATTTGTAGACTTGTATCTGAAGATGGAGGCATAGATAATAATATGGATGCAGAGTGCAATAGATTTTTTAGATGGCAGACATTTATTGCCTGAACACAAAATTGAAAATGACATAGGATGAGCATAGGAAGATTAGGGCCTATTTTAGTATTTACTATTTATTATATCTTTTGGAGGATCCCTTTCATAAGCATGAAAAGCATGCTGCAGACACTGAGACAGTAAACATTTTTGGGAAGTAGGAAGTGCTACTTTGAATTAATGTTCAAAATGTCTTTGTCTTCTGATAGTCAACAAAAACAATCAAAAAAGTAAAAAACCAAAACAAAGAGACTGAATAGGATCTAGATTAAACTTAGAGACAAGGGTGATCGATCACATATAAATGATATAATTTGTAACTATTATTTCCTCATCTGGTCTCTGATAGTGATACACTCATAGTCATACAGTCATTTAATTAAGTTTACAGGTAGAAGCCTTGTCATGATGTCAGTGCAACAGCTATAAAAGCATAACATTTGCAGAGTTACAGGACTGGATCCACTTTTTGTTGAAAGATATTATATATTTTCAAATTGAATGATTACTAGAGAGGCCATCAAGTTTATGTTAGCACTTGTAAGCATTTGACTAGTGGTTAACGTTTTACTAGATAGTGGAGAGGTCATAGTGTCCACAAAGTTGGTAAGCAGGATGATGGAAGAAAGGTGGCAGGATGGTTAAGACGCTTGCCTGCCAACAAGTTAACCATGAGGTTCTGGGTTCGATTTCCAGCCTCGCCCTTTCTTCCCAGTTTGACAAAAAAATCGAACTGAATGTCAAAGTCCTTTGGATGAGACTATAAACCGAGGCCCCATGTTTGAACACACGCAGAACATCTTGCGCACACGATAAATCCTGTTCCACTTTTCGGAAGAGTAGGCCATTGTGTGCCGGTGGAAACAGATGACAAAATTTACAAAACCACATACACACAGGGACTGGATGTAAAAAAGCACATGAGTGCTTATTCCATTATCCTCGATATAAAAGAATAAATAAAATAAATAAAATGTAGACATGCCTTGTGTATTGAGGGGGCAACACATTATGATTGTGTAACAAGGTACTTGCACTTCTATATCAGCCCTTGTCACAGTTTGTGTACACGTGTATGATATTATTAAATATATAATTATATGTTTTGGAGTATCATCATGTAGAAGAACTGAAGCTGTGTGTGTGTGTGTGTGTGAGTGTGTTTGTGTGTTTGTGTGTGTGTGTGTGTGTGTGTCTGTGTCTGTGTGTGTCTGTGTATGTGTGTGTGTTTGTATACATGCACATTTGTGTGTGTGAGAGAGTGTGAGTGTGTGTGTGTGAGTGTGTGTGTGTGTGTGTGTGTGAATGTGTGTGTGTGTGTGTGTGTGTGTGTCTGTGGATACTCAAATGTAATTGTGTGTGTGTGACTCTGTGTGTATGTGTGTGTGTGTGTGTGTGTGTGTGTGTGTGTGTGTGTGTGTGTGTGTGTGACTGTCAGTGTGTGTATCGCTGTGTGTTGTATTTGTCAATTTGTGTGTGTATGTGTGTGAGATTGTTACTGTGTGTGTGTGTGTGTGACTCTGTGTGTGTGTGTGTGTGTGTGTGCGCGTGTGTCACTGTGTGTATCACTGTGTGTTGTATTTGTCAATTTGTGTGTGTATGTGTGTGAGATTGTTACTGTGTGTGTGTGACTGTGTGTGTCACTGTATGTGTCACTGTGTGTGTGTGTGTGTGTGTGTGTGTGTGTCAGTCACTGTGTGTGTGACTGTGTGTGTCACTTTGTCATGTTTATGTGTATGTGTGTGTAATATCTTCAGTTTAATGTGTATTCACATTTAGTGAATTTAGACAGGGGGGGGGGGGGGGGGGGGAATCTAACAAGAAAAAGCAAACGATAACTGAAAAATGTAAGATAACAGTACTGAATAAAAACCAACTTTAACGTACTGCAAAAACTGAGTTATTGGACTTCTTATCAACCCTAACACAATGTCCAACAGTAACGATGCGTGTGTGTGTGAAAGAGAGACTGTTACTGTGTGTGTGTGTGTAGGTAATTTGTGACAAGAGCCAGAGGTGTACATAAGGTGTTCACAATTGTTACCAACTCGTTTGATTTTGTTATTGATTTTAAAACAACTGTTTGAAACTGAAAATATCAGCGCTATCGGTGAACTTCTCTGTCTGTACCTTGACCCCCCTTTTCATCCACTAATTAATTCAGTAATTCAGATTCTCAGACTGAATCTCGGAGCTCTAGCCTGGGAACGAAAAAAAAAAATCTCAGGTCTCCTGGAAGATTGAAAACAAATCAAAATGAATGCTTAATAGACACAGTCATACTGTGGGATCAGATAAAACTGTATGATAATCTGTATTTTAGACTGCATTTGGAATGCTGCGTTTGTCCCTGTGAATAGTAACTAATTGAAGTTTTTCTGCTGCAACAGTACCAGACTATAGGAGTATAGCTTCAGGACTCTCTTTGTTTGTTTGATACACAGGAAGAACATAGCCTGGATGATATGACAGCAGTGGGTAAAGTTAGTTACCCAGTAGATCCATGCATTTGTTTGTCTATATTTGAGTTTTTCACAGTATGGTGTTGTGTTTCAGTTGCAGCGAGCCTTTGCTGAGGGGAGACTGAAGCCTGGTCTCCACAGACCGAAGCAGGCACCGCCAGCGCCAAAGACTAACAATGTTGTAAGGATTGCATTTCCAAAGAGTTCATCCTGTTAAAGGAGACACAAAGCTGCCTGGTCATATGTTACAAGGTTGGCCCAGGCCAAAAGCGGTGTCAGTTATTGATGTCAGCTAATTGCCAAGGCCTATACTAAAATGTTGGTATGTTGTAAAATATTGTGTTGAGATTGCCTTCAGCCATGATAAGCTCTTAACATAATAACCTGCATTCTCCTTTGTTAAAGGAGAAAGAATCCTTTGAAGTCAGAGTATGGCTGCCTATGTGGCAAGGTACTTAAAAAGAGTCATACACACAAACTTCTCATCTGGTGTACTTCCTATCTCACAGTGATTCCCAGGTTGGATGAGTAAGTCAGAGTGTGACATGTTCTGGGTGACCACCAGGGTGTAAAGCTGGGGAGCACACAACAACAACAACGTGTTACAAGGGAAAAAAGTTTTTATTTATATTTTGATAAGATTAGGATACATGTACATGTTATATATAATATATACATAAGTATTTTTAAGTGATTGGAAGTCATTCTCAGTGGGAAATAATTTTTGAAGGCAACGTTTTGAGAGGTTAAAGTGAGTGTCATACTGACTGTGATTAAATGTGTGACATTGCTGGCTACAGCTGACATCTTCTGACTTATTCTTTTATTTCATTTTTATTCTTTTATATTGAGGATAATGGAATAAGCACTTATGTGCTTTTTTACAAACAGTCCCCATGTGCATGAAGTTTGTAAATTCTGTCATCTGTTCCCATGGCACACAGTGGCCTACTCCATCGAAAAGTGGAACTGGATTTAACATGTGTGCAAGATGTTCTGCGTGCGTTTGCACACGGGACCTCAGTTTATAGTCTCATCCGAAGGACTTTTGGGGAGAGTGGAGTCTGCACTGATGTTAACTCCAGAGGAAGATATCCCCTTGAACGGGAATCGAACCCGGGTCGTCAGATTGTGAGCACAATGTTCTAACCACTAGGCTATCCTGTCCCCAACTTATGCACACTGAGAAGCATTCGTCATTCATAAAACAGGTGGACAGGTGGCCTGGAGGTAGTGCACTTCACTAGAAGGCGAAAAGGGCAAGTTCGATATTTGTTGAACCTGAACTTTTCCCCTATCCACTAGACCTTGAATGAAGGTCTGGGTACTAGTCTTTTGGATGAGGTGATTAACCAAGATCCAAGGTGCAATTCACATTTAGCACTCGTAAAAGAACCCACGGTAACAAGATAGTTGTTCCTGGCAAAAGTCTGTAAAAACCCCCCTACTCTTGTGTAGGAACAAATGCACAAGTTTTCAAGTACAGGAGAAAAAAAAGGGTGGCATTGCTTGTGTGGTGACAGATTCGAGATCCTCAGGGAGAGCAGCCCAAAGTTCATGAGGATCTTGAATGTGTCAATGCGCAAGCAATGTCACCCTTTTCATTTCCTCTGTGTGTGTGTGTGCGCGTGCGCGTGCGTGTGTGTATGTGTGTGTGTGTGTGTGTGCGCGTGCTTGTTTGTGAGTTTCTAAATTTAAAATGTGTTGATTTTTTGTGTGTGAATGGTTTTATGGGTGTGAATATTTTGAATGCAACTGCTTTTATTTGTTTACTTTACAAGATTCAGCACTGTAAAAATTTGATATATTATTGTCTTTGTTATTGTTGTTATTGTTGTTGTTATCCTCCTCCTCATCAGTAATAATAATAATACCCTCCACCTCCTCCTCCTCCTTCTCCTCCTCCTCAAGTCAAGTCAAGTCAAGTCAAGTCAAAAACACTTTAATCATCCCATGAAGGGCAATTACAATACTGACAGGCACATTGATACCTATAATTATCTCACAAGAAAAATACATTTCAGATTGTTATAATCATTCCAAGATAGCTTAAAAAAACCATCATACACAAACCCAGGTGCGCGCACACACACGCACCGTGAGTACACACACACACACACACACACACACACACACACCGCGTACACACACACACACACACACCAATGTAGGAATACATTATAAGTCAATGTCATCAGAGATGTGCCTTGGCTTCAGTACAGTTCCCCCAGTTCACCCAGCTGTAAATGGGTACCTGCCCTCTTTAGGGTCAGGGAAGGTAAAGCAGCGAGGGAGAGGAGATGGGCGCCGCCGCCCTCAATATGCTGGCCCCTAGAGAAGTGAGGTCTCTGACGCCTCGCTCCCCTACGACCTTATAGGTTATGGGACTCCTTTACCTTACCTGTACCTTTACCATCAGAGATATATAATGACATAATTGTTGTTATTTTCAGGCAGGTCTGCAGCAGAAGCTGAAGGACTTTCAGCAGAAGCTGAGCTGGGAGGAGAGGCTGGATGTGACACTGGACCCCGTGCAAAACACTGAGGAGGAGGACGTGGACGACGACTTCAAAATGGAAATGAATTTGTAAGGAAGATGGAGGGATTGGAAGTGTGTGTGAGTGTGCGACTGTCTGTGTGCGTGTGTGTGTTTGTGTGTGTTTGTGCGTGTATGTGTGTGTGTGTGTGTGTGTTTGTGTGTGTGTTTGTGTGTGTGTGCATGTGCGTGTGTGTGTATACGTGTGTGTGTGTGTATACGTGTGTGTGTGTGTGTGTTGGCGCGCGCAGGCGCAAGTGTGTGTGGGTGTATACACGTGTGTGTGGTGTGGCATGGTGTGTGTTTGTGTGTGTGTGCATGTATGCATGTGTGCGTGCATGCATGTGTGTGTGTACACATCACTACGAGTATGTGATTTGTATCTGTTTGATGGAAAGTAGGCTTCTGATGCCTATGTCGGATGTGACATGGCAGATTTTGTGGAGACAGCAGGAAATGTTCAAACAAGCACATCAATTTTAATTGTCATTTGCTGCAAGCTTATTCCCAGAAGTGGAACATCCCATTTGTTAGGAGAATTCTTTAATTAACTGTTGCCAGATCTACACTGTACTGCACATGATGCATGTCCCTCATGACCCATACATTAAATGGTGTGGATTCTGAGGGTCTTCACTGTTTTGGGGGAAAATACATTTCTGTCTTTGCTCATCTCAAATAACTATGCCGGCTAGTGGGGAAGAAAACGGTCGCATAGGCAAAAATCTCACCATTGGTGAACCTTGGAGCTGTAGCTGAGAAGCGAGAAAATAACCAAAACCAAAAACCCTATGAGTCGTGTGTGACCCATGCTTTCACGAGAATAATACACATGTATAGAGTGTTTGGGCTGTTCCTCTTGACTAACTTACCTATGCCATAGATGTTGCACGATCCTTACTATCAGGAGAAAACTAATTAAACATCTTTTTCCTTCTTGAATAGAATTAACTACAGGTTTTGCATGGCTGGCACTGTCAGAATGATACATTTCTTTGTTTTGTTTTTGTTTTGTTTATTCCTGGGCTGGAGCTCTGATATTTTTGCATATGTGACTAGGGTTTTTTCCCCCATACCATTAAGGTAACGGTACTCCAACTTTGGGGATACAGTTGGGAACTGAACCTACCCATTTTGCCAGGACAGTCAGGAGGTACCTCCCTGCTCTTTCTGGTTTTCACCTGTTGTCTGTTCTTTTGATGTGCACAAGTCTGTACGCACATGGGTCCAGCTGGTTAAGAGTCTCCGCCGAAAGACTGGACGTTCAGTTCAATTGTTCTGTCAAACTGGGAAGAAAGGCAAGGCTGGGAATCGAATCCAGAACCTCACGATTTTCTTGTTAGGCAGGTGAATGTCTAAATCATCCTGCCACCTTCCTTCCACAGAATGATGATAAACATCCATAATCCTCTTGATTTAACTAAGCATGGATCATGCAAGACGTTAAGTTTCAAGAAAATATCTCTATCCCTCTTGAATAAGTATAGGTCTTGCATGGTTGACACTGTCAGAAGAAGTATACAAACATAATAATAATAATAATAATAATGTATGGAATTTATATAGCGCTGAATCTTGTAAAGCAACAAATCAAAGCGCTCAGATTTCATTTCATACCACTTTAAGTCACGGCAGATTTCTCCGTGAAATTCGGGCTGCTCTCCCCGGGGAGAGCGGGAGAGCGCGTCGCCACAAAGCGCTGCGCCACCCTTTTTAAAATTTTTTTATTTATTTCATGTCTGCAACTGTATTTGATTCCCTATCAGAGTGGCTTTTTTCTAAGAATTTTGCCAGGGACAACTCTCTTGTTGCCGTGGGTTTTTTTACGTGCGCTAAATAATTACGTGTAACACACGGGACCTCGGTTTATCGTCTCATCCGAAAGACTAGCGCCCAGACCACCACTCATGGTCTAATGGATGGGGGAAAAGTTTCCGGTCCAAACAGGGTACGAACCGCCGCACACTTCAGACCCGGACTTTTCGCTTTCTAGACAGGCGCGTTACCTCTAGACCACCGATCCACATCTCTGTTTATATTGAGTAACTATGATAGTTACATGGCTGGCACTGTCCAGAGGAGAAAAGGCATCTGTGCTCCTCTGGATTAAGACAAGTGTGGGTCACGCATGGCCACCACTGTCAGGAAAAGAAGAAGTATCTATGCTTTTTAAAAAAATATGTATGCACGTATGGGTCCTGAATGACCTACACTAATGGCAACATATATTTTATTGATACACATACATCTTTGCTCCTCATGAAGAACGTTACTATGAGTCCTCAAGCATGGGTCATCAGAAGAGGAATCATTACTGTAATTTCTCTGATGAACCATTCCTTAAATTGTTTTATTTTTCTCATAGGGTGTGTGCAGTTTGAAATTATATGCATTTTAATTGTTTAAAAAAAAAACAACCCAAACAAAACCCCACCTTTTTCAATCCTCAGACAAAATTTTATAGTAACTCTGTGTATTCCATTTATTATTTATTATTATTATTATTTTGCTTACTTAATTTGACTTTTTAAGAATGGATTGGAGAGGGTGGAATTCTAGCGAAAGTAATTGATGCTTAAATCTAAGTACCATTCATTGTGAGCTTTCATTTTCTGTTGGAACTGTCAGTTATTACCAGGCACAAGCTGCGGTGCTGAAAGCCATACCCAGACTACACAAACTTGGCATCGAAACCAAGCGGCCGCAAGATTTCTTTGCTGAGATGGCAAAACCAGACCATCACATGAAGAAGGTTTGTACGTTTTTGTTATTCAGTAACCTTTGACTCTGAATGGAGACCCTTTACCCCTTTGGTACCTTGTTTATTTTTATTTATTTTATTTTATTCTTTTATATTGAGGATAATGGAATAAGCTTTTATGTGCTTTTTTTACATCCAGTCCTCTTGTGTATGCGGTTTTGTGAATTCTGTCATCTGTTCCCACCGGCACATAATGGCCTACTCTTACGAAAAGCGGAACAGGATTTAATGTGTGCGCAAGATGTTCTGCGTGCGTTGGCACATGGGACCTTGGTTTAGAGTCTCATCCAAAGGACTTTTGGGGTTTGTTTGTGGGTGCCTGCTACTTTTTTTCCCCCTTTCATGTGTGATTTTGATTTTGATGTGACCAAGGAACATGGACACATGTAGTTGTCTATTAAGAGCCACAACCATACATCTCCATACATCTTTACATACATAAGGATGTATGGCTGTGGCTCTTTATAGACATTTGGTTGTAAAGAATAGTGTGGCGAAGATGTCTTAGGAATAATACCTGTAGGTTTGCATCGTAAAACAGGGAGCCAGGCAATGATTTCAAGTTTGAAATGATGTGAAAAGGGGTTTGTCTTTTCATATTGGTTGTTGTTATTTTGTTTTTGTCTTTTCAGTATTTTGTGGTGGTAAAAAATTCTAATAATATAGAAGTGATATTTTAAAAATTTTAATTAAAAAAAAATTCTTTTATATCAAGGATAATGGAATAAGCACTTATGTGCTTTTTTACATCTAGTCCCCGTGCGTATGGCATGCGGTTTTGTAAATTTTGTCAACTGTTTCTACCGGCACACAATGGCTTACTCTTCTGAAAAGCGGAACAGGATTTAACGTGTGCGCAAGATGTTCTGCATGCGTTCGAACACGGGGCCTCGGTTTATATTGTCATCCGAAGGATTAGATGGAGTGTGTGTGTGTGTGCACACATGCACATGTGTGTGCGTGCGTGTGTTTAGCTTTGGGAAATATATTCTTTCTTCTTGATATAGTAAAATAAACAAAGGCATCATATTGATAGAATCTAGTGCTGATATAATAAAATAATCAAAGGCATCATATGGATAGAATCTAGTGCTTTGGTTATCTTTTGTTTCCAGATTCGAGAGAAACTGATGGAAAAGAAAGTCAGCATGGAGCGATCTGAAACAGCCAAAAAGATGCGAGAGGCCAAGAAGTATGGGAAAAAGGTAAGATGGAGAAATGGCTCTTGATCCCTCTACCTGCATTCAGTGTTTACCTGTGCCTTGTGGGAGGTGTATGGTGGACAGGTAACTAGGACCTCAGGGCACAGGGTAGCCCAGTGGTCAGAGCCACCCATTTTCCTGCAACTTCTGAAGGTTCTGTGACTTTGGCTTTGGATCCCTGTCTAATCCAATCTTCTCTACATCATGCCATCTGTACTTACTGTAAAGACTCGTGTGCTGTGTCCTTTCTGTTTGTCTGGAAAGTGCTGGACTGTACTCATTTTCTGTACAGACCCTTCCCCCCCACCCCTCCCCCCCCCTTGCCACCACCCAACACACACACCACACACACCACACACACCACACACACACACACACACACACACACTCTCTCTCTCTCTCTCTCTCTCTCTTTTGAAGGGTTTTCTGTGTAATATTTTGTATTCCAAGTAAAGTTTTTGTTTGAATAAATATGCTCTTGTAATTTTGTTCATCCTTCATACTTGAGCAGTCTTTATCCTTGACAGACTGCAGACTTTGCTGTCCAGACTGGATTAAAAAAATTCAGCATAGTCAGGGAACATGGAAGAAGGAGAATAGTCTTTAAACTGAGTAGTAATGTTTACCCGGTTTTGTTTGTGTTGACTGGAACATCAAAGAGAGAAAGACTGTAAGTTTCTAGAATAAACTAGTTCCTTTAAGGGAAAAAAATCAAGAAAAGCTGCGACACACTGTCAGTTTATGGAAAAGGAGAAAATAACTTTCAGCTGTCTTTTTGGTGTTTTTTACCAGTTATCATCTCCGTAAGGAACAAATTCACAACGAAACAAAACAAAACAAACAGACTAACACACACACACACTCACATGCATGTATGCATGCACTCACCCACGCATACACACACAATCATTCGCTCACTCACTCACTCCACTCACTTACTCACTCCACTCACTCACACACAAACAACTCACTAAAAAATTCTTCCTAAGAGAGTTTTTCACCAGCTAGAACCAGTATACGAATGCTGAATATATTTGGTATATTTTCTGGACTTAAACCACAGAAAACACGTTAAAAAAACCCCAACAAATACATTCAACTTTCAGTTGAAAAGATACAAAGGGTGCCCTTCGTGATAGTTTTTGTTGTTGTTAAGTGCTATATATCTTTTAGGAATAGATAAATGATAAATTTTTTGAGGGGGTTGGAAATACAAAAAAATTGTCACCTGTTGTCTAACAGGTGCAGCAAGAGGTGACCCTGAAGAGGCAACAGGAGAAGAGGGAACTTAGTGAGGCGGTGAAGAAGTTCAGGAAAGGTAAGGTCCTTTGGATTTTGCCTTTTCAACACTCGTGACTTTGAAAAATATTCTTGAATGGGAAACCTCACCAGATTGTATATGTGTGTGTTGTTGTGTGTGTGTGTGAGTTGTGTGTATGTGTGTTTTGTGTTGTATATATGTGTGTTGTGTGTGTGTGTGTGGTGTGAGTTGTGTGTATGTGTGTTTTGTGTATGTGTGTGCATGCGTGTGCATATTTTGAAAAATATTCTTTTTATTTCGAGGTTAATGGAATAAGCACTCATGTGCTTCTTTTTATGTCCAGTCCCTGTGTGTATGTTTGTCATCATTTCCTTCCACACAATGGCCTACTCTTCTGGAAAGAAGAACAGATTTTAACATACATGCAAGATGTTTTGCGTACATTCACACATGGGACCTCGATTTATAGTTGCATCTGAAGGACATATGCATGCATGTGTATGTGCATGCATAATAGGGAAGGAGTGGGGGGGGAGAGAGAGAGAGAGAGAGAGAGAGAGAGAGAGAGAGGAGAGAGAGAGAGAGAGAGAGAGAGCCTAACAGACTGACAAGCCAACTTATTTTTTCAATTGCCTGATTTTCTGCCTTACCAATAGTGTGGAAAGCAACTTGAAAACTATGTATCAGTTTTAAGATGCATGTCACCCTAGTTTTTTTCCCCCAGTGAACAGAGTCTGTGGATGTTTATTTCAGGTAAAGCAAACAATCTGGATGAGATTTTGGAGGGCACCAACAAGAAAAAGTGAGTGGTCGTTTCAATCTGCATGTTTATTTATGAGCCTTTTTGATCAATTGAAGGTTTCTTGTAAGCTATGTCTGGATAGCCAGCCTTTCAGTCTGCATGTTTACTTATGAGTCTTTTTGATAAAGTGAAGGTTTCTGGTAAGCAATGCCTAGATAGCCAGCCTTTCTTTTTTTTGACTGCCATAGTGGTATGTCAGTCTTGATCTAACATGCCTCCCCCCCCCCCCTTCTTTATATAGAGGACCATGATTATTTTCTGTATGGCATTTTTTGTTGTGTGTGTGACATGATCAGGCAAGGTTAATGTGTTTCACTGAAACAAAGGGTTTGTGTTGAAGTGTATATAGAGGGACACGATAATTTTCTTTTTGTGTGTGTGTGACTTGATCAGGCAAGGTTAGTGTGTTTCACTGAAACAAAGTGTTTGTGTCGAAGTAAGTTTATATCGATAGAGGAACATGATGAAACAAAGTGTGTCAAAGTAAGTTTATATCGATAGAGGAACATGATGATTTTCTGAATGGCATTTTTCTAATGTGTGACATGAGCAGGCAGCAGCCCAACAAAAAGCGAGCTTTCAAAGACCGCAAGTTTGGCTTCGGAGGACAGAAGAAGAGGAGCAAGAGGAACACCAAGGAGTCGGCTGCAGGACCCATGTTTTCCAAACCCAAGGTGAGAACTTGGGATTTATTAAGTTACCAAAAAAAAAGAGCAGTGAACTTCGTAGTGGATGGAAAGAGACCAAAGGGAAGACCTAGCAAAACCTGGGCTACCTGTATTTTTGCAGATGATTTTAGAGAAAGGGGCATAAATAAGGAGGAAGCTCAAAAACCGAGAGAGATGGAGAAGGCTCATCAATGTCAAACCTCCCCTGGGAGAAACATGACAAAAAAGGAAGAAGAAGAAGAAAGTTTTATCTGTAGATCTTTTGAAGATCCCATTTACTCATTTATTTATTCTTTTATATCGAGGATAATGGAATAAGCACATGTGTTTTTTTCCCATCCAGTCCCCGTGTGTATGCGATTTTGTAAATTTTGTCATTTGTGCCCACCGGCACACAATGGCCTACTCTTCCGAAAAGCGAAACAGGATTTAACGTGTGTGCAAGATGTTCTCACGTAGTGTTAAGCATGAAAGTCATAATTATTTTGCCCTGTGAGGATGCCAGGGGCCTGTCAGTATAAATAGCATCCCCATTGCCTGCAAATTCTGTGCTAGGAATTCCCTCTTTTCTATCCCTTTGTTTCTGCCTTTTTTTCCCCCCCTGT
The DNA here is from genome assembly GCA_028751875.1 of Rapana venosa. NCBI lineage: Eukaryota > Metazoa > Mollusca > Gastropoda > Neogastropoda > Muricidae > Rapana > Rapana venosa. The sequence goes on along the minus strand of CM054134.1, from coordinate 1,722,306 downwards.
CACCTCTATCTTGTGTGTTTTCTGCCTTCTTGGTCCATTCTCCAAGGTGCACCGATCTAAAACTTAGGTGACTAGCAAATAAAATAACTGTCATAGAAACCATCTTGAGAAGTATCATCCCTTAGAGAAGCCATCTTGAGAAGCATCATCCCTTAGAGAAGCCATCTTGAAAAGCATCATCCCTTAGAGAAGCCATCTTGAAAAGCATCATCCCTTAGAGAAGCCATCTTGAGAAGCATCATCCCTCAGAGAAGCCATCTTGAGAAGCATCATCCCTTAGAGAAGCCATCTTGAAAAGCATCATCCCTCAGAGAAGCCATCTTGAAAAGCATCATCCTTTAGAGAAGCCATCTTGAAAAGCATCATCCCCTAGAGAAGCCATCTTGATAAGCATAATCCTTTAGAGAAGCCATCTTGCAAAGCATCATCCCCTAGAGAAGCCATCTTTTTTTTATTTTTTTAAAAAATTCTTTTATTTTTTAAATTCTTTTATCTCGAGGATAATGGAATAAGCACTCATGTGCTTTTTTTCATCCAGTCCCCGTGTGTATGCAGTTTTGTTAATTTTGTCATCCGTTCCCTCTGGCACACAATGGCCTACTCTTCCGAAAAGCTGAACGGGTTTTAACGTGTGCGCAAGATGTTCTGCGTGCGTTCGCACACGGGACCTCGGTTTATAGTCTCATCCGAAGGACTTGATAAGCATCATCCCCTAGAGAAGCCATCTTGATAAGCATCATCCCAGACATGTCTTATTTAGCTTCTTCACATCAAGCTGTCCAGGCATGGAAAGAACAGACATAGTGTGTGCATGCATGTGTATGCGCGCATGCCTGTCAGTGGCGATACGTGCGATGTGGAAAAAGAGACATACATTTCAAGAATAAGGGAGGCACCGTGGTCGAGTGGTTTAGGCGGTCAACTCGTGATCCAGAGGTCGCGGGTTCGATCCCCGCTCGGCTCGGTGTTGTCCTTGGGAAAGACACTTTACTCCTATTTTCCTCACTCCACCCAGGTGTACAAGTGGGTACCAGCTCTGCTGGGGAAGTATCTGGCGACAGACTAGCGTCCTGTCACAGGGGTGGTGAGAAACCATCAGTTCGCTTAACCCTAGTGGCGCGGTTCCGGGAATATTCCGGTAAAGGCGGGTCTAGGCTGTGTGGCGGATCCCGGAATATTCCGGGATGACGTAGGTGGTCATAGTTGAAAGCTTACTTTCGCTTTCAAAGGTCAGCCAATGAATGTTAAGGCCGTTGTAGGCCCGCAGAAAGGGGTGAAGGTCGTTTGACACACACAAGCAACGAAGAATCTGATTGGTTAAGAGTGTATTTTTTTTTTTTCGGACCAGCCGAGATCGTCTTCAACAAAAATGGCGGCCAGCGTTTGCACTAGAATTTCTTCAAGCGTTTTTCGAGCTTTTTTACAAAATTGACAGCGAGGAGGAGTTTTAGAGGCTGGATTTGGTTGAAATAAACAATGAGAGAGACGATGAGGTAAGGATTGTGGAATATTTTTGAAAAACTTGGTAAAAATCGATCGCGATCGGACTGAATCGAGCGGTGCTAGTTTTGCTGGATGGACTTTTTCGCTACTCGGCGATTTCGACGTCACAGTTTGTTTTACTTTATTTTGACGCAACGAGGCTTCGAAATAACTGTTGTTGAGTCAAATCGCTATGCTGCTGAGTACTTTGCATCACATGAAATCAAGCGATCTTTGTATTTTTGTCATAGAAAGCCACCACTTCGCACATTCCGCCATGACGGTCGCGATGGTGTCGATCCTGTCGCTGAACTTTTCCGAGTATTTGGTGACCGATAAAGCGATACAAACTCCTTATTTTTTGAAAACTAATGTCAAGAAATAGTGTTTACCTAATCATGACATTTATGCATCGCAAGAACTTTGCTTATCGTGTTAAAATCGATCCGGGGCCCTGACAGTGGAACAGTGATCGGTAGTGCGAACATGATTTTTTTTTTTGGATTTTTTTTTACATAATCATAAACACTACACACTATTATAAAATTATACTCATTTAAAAGCATATTATCTCTTCTTTCCAGTGATCTATAGCTTAACACATTTAATTCAGTTTTATATATCAATATCAAGGGTTGTTTGAGCCCACCCTGCTCCAAAACAATGCTAGCCAATGTTAATTCAGCCAATAGAAGTGAGGCTTGTTGCTGTTTATTTAGCGCTACTAGGGTTAACGCTACAGAAACCGGGATAAGCTCCGGCTCTATGGGCCTTCTGGCTCGAAAGAACATACTTTTTTTTTCATTATCTGCCGATAAAGTGTTCATTCTTTTTTCTCTCTCGTGTTTTACAGGGCAAGGGCAAAGAGAAACCCACCAGGCCTGGCAAAGCAAGGAGGAAACAAAACAAGAACAAGAACAGAAGAAAATAACTGCTGTAGAACTGGCAGCTTTGGTCTGGTTGAGAGTGGTGTGTGTGCATGTATGTGTGTTGTTGGAATGCAGGAACATGCCTTGTGTGCACGAGTGTGTGTGTTTGTGTTTATATGGACAACTGCAGTAGGACTAAACATATACTGTGTGTGCATGATTGTTTCTTGAGGTGTACACTAGAGGTGTAAGGTAGGTATGGTGCGTGCATGGTGGCTGATTTTCGTCCAAAGGAATAAATGTGACCGAAATGGGCTTACATTGACGTTTTTGACAAGTATAAATGCGTTACGCAGGTGTGTTCCTGAGAGTGAGCAAGTGCTGTGCATTTGAAAGACAACCGAATGCATAAACCTAGGAAGATATTTTGCTTGTTTTGAATAATTAATAAATATTCTGAAAGTGACTGTGTAACAGAATGGCTCAGTGATCAGACTAGTGATCTGAATTGGAAGGAGCAGGTTTAACTGTAATAAGGTGGGGGTGGGGGGAGGAGAATGATCGCATATGCAAAAATCTCACCATTGGTGAACTTCAGAGCTCTAGCCGAGGAACAAAAAATTATATATATATGAACCTCCCAAGCCTGCTACCTTGTGATCTGGGGCCTCTAGGGGTGGGCTCCATCTGGTTTGACCTGCCTTTCAAAGACACATTGCATGCAAGTTTCTGAGGGAGACTTCAGCAGGAAAGAACAGAAATGACCTGTTGATAGTTACTATTATGTGCATGTGAGTGAGCGAGAGAGAGAGAGTGTGCGAGTGTAAAATGAAATCTTGTGTTAAAAATAAAACGCAAAAATACATTCTGATTTTGTGTTGATACCCCCCCCCCCCCTTCTTAGCGAGAGCAAGGTTCACTTCACCAATGATGAAATTTTGCATACGCAGCCCTTTTTGCTCACCATTATGGCAGCCACATTCCGACTTCAGGGATGATGTCTAAACACGACACCAGTGTGCATGCATTAAAAAAAATCATCTGTTCCTACCTGCATGCAATGGCCTACTCTTCTGAAAGGCAGAACATGTTTTAACATGTGCGCAAGAAGTTCTGCGTGTGTTTGCACACAGGACCTCGGTTTATAGTTTTATCTGAAGGACTGTCAGTGGAGTGGAGTTGGTACTAATGTTAAGTCCAGGGGAAAAAATCCCCTTGAACAGATGCCTCGGTGGTGACTTGATCCCAGGTTATCAAATCACAAGCACTAGGCTATCCTGCCTCTCTTGTGTTAACTGAAATCATTCAGTCATGTCAACACTACCTCATCATTCAAGCAACACCCAAGCAACACCACCTCATCATTCAAGCAACACAAACACAGGTCACGCTTTCTGCACAAAGTCTGTTTATCTTCTGTAGTTCAATACAATGGTGGCTGCATTCCTCAAATGAAGAGAAGGACACACTCAAGAGCTTTCCTGGTTTGCTCCCTACTCGATTCATCCACCGAAGGCAACTATTAGGACCATTTGAATCTGTCGTTCATAAAACCAGCCCAGTATGAGCCGCTCAATTTGTACACCACTCTTTCACAGCTGACACAACAAAATGAGGAGGATTATGGCTGTACAGGATGGCAACATGAATCAAGTACTGTTAGCAAGTGGATAGCGCTTTTTCAAGGATCACTTTTTCATGGCTTTGACATGCAGAACAGTAACATACAAACTGACCCTGTTACTATAAAAGCAAGCAATCAATGGCAAAGCACTATTAATAACGAAGCCGAGAAGCAAGCAAATCATGATACCACATAATGATGAAGTAGAAAGTGCATAACTATCTAATACACATCAAAACCAGTGCTGGTCAGACTTTTTCAAATGCTTTCACAGCATGCAAACTTGGCACACATCATCAAATTGGTTCAGTACCGATCAACAACAGGAGTTTATGCTGCCATTCTTTTCCCAATCATCTTTCAAACCGTCAATTACACAAAGGACCCAAACTGTTTAGTGGTGGTGTGCTGTAACTACTGGCACGATGAAAGCTGCTGGGCATAAGGCAACTATCAAAGATATGGAATGGGGAAGCATGGTTCAAACATAGTTCACAGGATACTTTTAATGAAAAGCAACTTACGCCACCAATAAATAACACAAAAATGAAAATATGCATTTTGGTACAACATGGAAGGGGGATCTAAAACGGAGAAAAAGCCAACAAAAACAGCTTGAATATCAACGAAAGTTATGAACAAATACAGTTCGTTTATCAAGAGGAAAATAAAACAAATTTATCAAGAGGAAAATAAAACAAAGGTAAACCAGGAAAGAAAATGCACGACACACACACCTTGATTCTCTTAATCTAAAGCCTATTGCACAGTAAGCATATAATCTAATTAAGCAGCATTTTCAACAAGCACCCGACTCCCCACACAGTGAACATGTTATACAGCCAAGAATAATATAGTGTCAACAGAATTGGCATTACAACGTATCATACTTGCAACTCTTACTTAAAAAAAAATGCTTTGAGGGAATATATGTTCAAGCAAATTAAACTGTCTGAAGGAATGGTACAAAATTTTTACTTTTAAGGTCCAATAACAAACATCCAGACATTTTTAAACAGCCTCATGATTAATTCCCATTTGCATATTTCATGTGGTTATTGTAAAAGAAGATAAGTAGATACAACCAAACAAAGCAAGGTAACAACAGCAGGGCATCTCTGGCAATTCTACCTCTTCTGCTGCCCAATGATGGTGACCGACTGACTTCCATCATGATTTACCACCCAGCTAATTGTAACAAGCTAAATAAAATCAGGGCTGCTCGTTAAAATAATACATTCACCTTAGGCTAGCAAGATGCCAATATGCAATGAAGTTCATTTCAATCCCAAGATGATCAGATACTGTTCATCATGATCAAATACAGTCATAACCCCTTTGTCATGTGCGTAAAGGTATTTGTATGACCAACTGGTATAATGGTAGTCTCTGGGTAACATGAGGCACATAGAACTTCTGCTCATCTATTCACCCATAACACAACCCTTGGACTGCCCACAGCTTATATAGCAAGCAATGATAAAATTACTTTGTGAATGCAATAAAAATTAAAATGTTATACTTCACAACTAAACTTTCCACAGGAAAACTGGCAACACAACGTTTTTTTGTTTTTTTAAGGGGAAGCTCTAGTAATGATTTAAAACTTACCATAGAACCGCTGTTGCCGCCTCCAATTCTGAATTATACTTGATTTGAAGATCACCATGAATGCTTTTTTCGGGGACGGGGGAGGGCAGTCAATGCATAGCCACCTTATGATCAGTGCTAACAAATTGAGGCCCAAGTCACTCCTAGGCTGCTCAGAGGCACTTAAGTTTTCCACTTTTTTCCTGTAGAAAGCTTACAGCCACCACCACCCCGTACTGGTTCATTTTCTTGTTATCCTGTTCTTTTGTTTCTGTGGCTAAAAGAAAGCAAATTGTGAAGGTATGGGAGAGGACGAAGGCAAGATGTGGGCTGGTAATACAGGCTTTTTCAAGTGTCACATTCACTTCTATCTTCATATCTGTTTTCCACAAGTGCCAGATTATGAGCTGTTGTTAAAAAAAAGTTTGTTAAGTACTTTAATCATAAAGAAATGTTGTTGATGTGTATCTCTTTAGTTTTTAAAGAAATGCCTGCTGAGAACTCTCCACACACTGCTAAAACTTTAAATGGACATGTGATCTGACAGAAAAACAACTAAAAAATAAAACTTGTTTCCCTCTCTTGACCTGTTCAACATTTTGCCGCACACAGCTGTATCATGAATAAAAAAAAAAAAAAAGTCATTTCGTTTCCTAAAATTAGGAGTAAAATCTCAACTGGAAACACACCATGACTGTACGGAGTAACTGATGTGAACAGATGCACTGGCAAGAGTTTAATGGAGCTGCAAAATTTCATGAACAAAAAGAAACAATCAGTTTGTACATTAGGATGATTTCATTACACATACTTTAACACCACTCTTTTTTTTCTTCAAAGAAGCGTTCGAGCAATGGCAATGCTTAAACCCTTTTTGCTACATATTTTTTTTAAACGTAGCAGTTATAACTTGTGCACATCACCAACACTTCATGCAACATAAAAACAATAACGGCTTAGTCCACCTTGGATATTGGTATGCAACTGCAAAATCAAACTTGAGACAAGTTTTTAAAAATTAAATACGCAAAGCATACAAGCCATCTTGGGGTAAACAAAAGACTGTTGTGTGGGGGACGGCCTCTCTATGTAACACTTTGTACAGCCTGCCACCAGAGAGGCTTTTATGGGAGCAGAGCTGATTTTGGCATACATGAAATTCTTTGGAAGATAACCAGCACTCCTTCTCTTGCCCACAAAACTCAAACCAATAGGTAAACGCAGGAGTTATCAAACAACAGTAACAATAACAAAGAGAGTCACTAGCAAACAGAAACCACATAAAATCAACACATCTTCTAAATAACCAAAGCGACAACAAACAAAACCCCATCAGCAGATAAGGAACAGAATAAATAGAGAACAATGGAAAGATGAAGGAAAAAAACAACAACACAAAATATGCACATATAATACTGAAGGAGTTTCTCTACAATATCAGAGCAAAAATGATGAAATTTGTGTCTGAAAGAAATATCACCATTTTCTTGTGGGTCTCCTGTATTCTTGAAACTGTTGAAATCAGGCAGGCAAAGCTGAATACTTTCATCTGTCCTGATGCTTCAAGTTCCTGACAGGCTTGACTGGTAAGTACATTTCTGGAGGGTGAACGAATGGACTAACGCCAATCACATACACTTGCAAGTAAAAAAAGAAAAACCCAACAAAACCTTGGAAAACGGTCACTTTTTCACTAGTCTTGTCACTACTTTTGCTGCATGTTGAGCATTTCACAAGATCAACAGCCCAATTTTGTGGGATTCTCTCAGCAGATCTGAAGACCATGTCCCATCTTATCCCTTACCATTTGAATTTTCTCTCTTGCTGTACTGACCGTTTTACTGAGGTCCACTGTTTTCAGAGCTCTGAACTCTTTTGACAACCAATATGGTCATATGAGAGGGAAAGAGAATGTAAAATATCGCTGGACTTCAACTATATACCCCCCCCCCCCCCCCCCAACAAAAAAAGTTCAACCGTACATCACACTTTCGATTTTTTTTCTTTCCCAAATAAAATCAAGAGAATATAGTTCTACTCCACAGTAAAGCCGAGATCAGATGAAAGGGACAAAAATGCTACCGTTTCTCCTGAAAACACATCATAACTGCCCTTCCAAGTATGACACTTTCTGCCCTGCTCACCATAAAGGCAGCATTGGAGCTTTGACCTCTATAAAAAAAATTTAAGCTGAAATTAAAAAAAAAAAATCTTCAGAGTTCTGATTTAACTGTTTTAAATGAAGAACTGCTTTAATACTTCATGACTAGTATCATTCCATCCATGCAGCTCTTCTTGTAAAACATCAAACCAACCCCATGTCTCCAGATGGCGGATTTTAGTGAGACAACAAATACACAGAAAATTGTTTCGCAGAGACAATAAAAATGGAAAACTTAAATCTCTATACAATATCACAATAAAACCACCACCATCCTTTACCCTTCCAACAAGACATTATAAGACTTAAGGATAAAAATTACTGTATAAGCAAACTTTAGCTTATAACCTCTGTTTTCATTTCAAGAATTGTGACGCCAATTCTGAAATCAGGCAACGGCTGAACTGTCCACGTCATCAAAGTTTGTTGGGGAGTGGTACAATCATATCCAGTATCTGACATCATACCAGTTCATCTTGCATCACTTCAAACACAACGTTCCTGCTGATTTATGAACATGATCATACGTGCCTGAGTGGACTTCCAAACAGAATTCATCCTTGAGTTTTTGACGTTGCAGTGAGGCTATAATCATTGCGTCCAGGCCATATATTAACTTTTGCTTTATACATAAATTACATTAAATAATGATGAAAATACACCTAACAATATTTACACTGCAGTGCAAAGCAGCAATACTTAGGCAGAAGAGAGAACAAAAGCCTGCATCATTTGACATCCTATACTCTTTCAAGCAACTCACCCAGGTTTAACTTCTGGACAAAAATTGTGCATGTCATACTATCTATAACGACGATGACAATCAACAAAACGTTTCTCTTGCACCCTCGTACACAAAGTAAAAGCATTTGTTACATTTACTGGAAAGTCTCGTGTATCCGTGGCACAGCTCTGTTGCAGTTCATTGGACACTAAGTATCACTGACATCAACCTTTCACTTTCTGCTGAATAAACTGCAAAAACTCGTAGTAGGATTTTCCGCTCTCTGTGCGGTCTTCTACCATGTACTGGAAGAACAGGTGGCGTGCCTTGCTATCCTCTCTGGAAAACACATTATATCAGGAACATTGTTTCAGCAAAATGCTAAACAGACTCGCTGCAAATGCATTCTACAACTGCACAGAAACATAGAAATAAAACAACAAAGACACAGAATCTTAGCTTCATGCACACACACATACACAATCTCCACAAGAAATCTCGTTTGTGTGCATGCATTTTACTACAGTTTTGTTGTTATTGCGTAAATACTTTTTCTTCAGAGACCACCTGATTTCTTCACATTTGATGACACTTAACACCTACTCTAATGAGTTGGTTACATGAAATATACACCCCAAAGGAGAGGTGGTGGGGGATGGAAAGCTTTTTAACATTACATTATTAAAATGACAATACCTTAGGACACAGGCAGTGTAGATGGTATTTTCATGTGAGGCAACTTGGAGCATTCATCATTACATTTACTACACTATGACTCTAGCATTCTACCAACTGATCTATCCAGTCGCCTCCCTCCTTCAGCACCTTCAACATCATCCAGATAGCATTACTGCTAAAACTAACCACTATCAAATACCACAACCCTTCCTCAAAAAGCTGCACACAAGACACGACACACCGACAACAAGAAACGCAACACGTCAGTCGGTCATACCTAACCTGACTTCTCACTTTTCTTCCCACACAGGGCTCTGTCAGGGAACCACACTGAGTTTCTCTGACAATCCCTTTTCTTTGTATACACAGCCGTCAGGGCACTGCACTGAAGTTTTCAGACAATGCATTCTGGGGAAGCTGAATCCGACAGAGTTTATCCTTCTCTGGGTAACTGGGTGCATGCTGGACATATATTCATATCTTCCACGACAACACTCAACAGCCATAGCCTGCTAACCTGTGTGAAAGCCTATGTTTTGCCTGGGTTCTTCCCAGAGGGCTTTGGTTTCCAGTCTTATTCAGCCAGGCCTTCAGGGGAGTGGAGTCAGTGCCAGTGTTCATGCTATGGAAAACAGATCCCTTCAAAAGGATCCCCGTGGGGGATGCCCAGGGGCCTGTCAGTGTAAATAGTAGCCCCACCTTCCGAAATGTCTGTGCTCAGAATTCCCTCTTTTCTATCCCTCTCTTTGTTTCTGCCGTGTTCCTTTTCTTCCCATCACCTCCCCTTCTTGTTTACTTTCTGCCTTCTTGATTCATTCTCCTGCCCTTCTTTCCAGAAAGACTTAAAACATAACAATTCTTCCCTATGCTGCAGTCTGTGATGTATTGGGCCTGATTTGTCAGTTGCTGAACCACAGTGCAATGCATTTTCGCTCATATAACAGACAACAGTAGTTGCTGTCTGAGCATGTGATGACAACGAAGAAGGACACCCCAGCAAAGACTTAAAATTTTTTATTTTTCATTTTTTTATATTTCAATTTAATTTAATTTTTGTTTTTGATTTTTCCTCAGCAAAGACATGGGATCTGTGCTCTTAGTCACCATCAGGTCATGAATATGATGCTCTGACCACTAGTTAGAACACTAAGTCCTGTGTGTATGTACGGAATATGGAATAGAAGTCATACATAACAGAGACACAGAGAAAGAGAGAAGCCAGACAATGTGTGTATGAACAGAATCTGGAATAAAAGTCTTATGGAACAGAGAGAACGAGAAAGAAAGAGAGATTTATTTATTTATTATTTATTTATTCTTTTATATCGAGGATAATGGAACAAGCACTCATGTGCTTTTTTACATCTAGTCCCTGTGTGCATGCGGTTTTGTAAATTTTGTCATCTGTTCCCACCGGCACACAATGGCCTACTCTTTCGAAAAGCGGAACAGGATATAACACGTGCGCAAGATGTTCTGCATGCGTTCGCACACGGGGCCTCGGTTTATAGTCTCATCCGAAGGAGAGAGAGAGAGAAGCCAGACAATGTATGTACAGAATCTGGAACAGAAGTCATATGGAACACAGAGAGAGAGAGAGAAGCCAGATAATGTAAAAACAAAATCTGGAACAGAAGTCATACAGAACAGACAGTAAGAAGCCAGACAATGCATGTACAGAATCTGAAATAGAAGTCATATGGAAAAGGAGAGCGAGAGCGAGAGAGAGAGAGAGAGAGAGGGGGAGAGAGAGAGAGAAAGAGAGAGAGAGAGAGAGAGAGAGAGAGAGAGAGAGAGAGAGAGAGAGAGAGAGAGAGAGAGAGAGAGAAGCCAGACAATGTATGTATGTATAAGAATCTGGAATAGAAGTCATACAAAACACACACAGAAGCCAGACAAGAAGAAGAAGCAGCAGCAGTAGGGGCCTCGTACCTGAGGACAAGGAAGGTGACTCCTCCAGGCCTGGAATCCATCAGCTGACCAATGAAACACCGCAGTCTCTCTGAGGTAGGGTTGTCTAGCTCTGGCAGGTCCGCCTGAAATCAGTCATGAAGACTGTTAGCTTTTCTGTGCGCGTGTGTTCTACTGTGTGTGTGTGTGTTAGTGTGTGTTTCTACTGTGTGTGTGTGTTAGTGTGTGTTCTACTGTGTGTGTGTGTGTTAGTGTGTGTTCTACTGTGTGTGTGTGTGTTAGTGTGCGTTCTACTGTGTGTGTGTGTGTTAGTGTGTGTTTCTACTGTGTGTGTGTTCTTATTCTTTTATATCGAGGATGATGGAATACTGTGTGTGTGTGTGCGTGTGTGTGTTTCTACTGTGTGTGTGTTTTCTACTGTGTGAGTGTGTGTGTTAGGGTGTGTTTTTACTCTGTGTGTGTGTTAGTGTGTTTCTACTGTGTGTGTGTTTCTACTGTGTGTGTGTGTGTGTTTCTACTGTGTGTGTGTGTGTGTGGTTTTTTTTAACTCTGTGTGTGTGTGTGTGTGTTTCTACTCTCTGTGTTTGTGTGTGTGTGTGTGTTTCTACTCTCTGTGTTTGTGTGTGTGTGCGTTTCTACTGTTTGTGTGTTTCTACTGTGTGTGAGTGTGTTTCTACTCTCTGTGTGTGTGTGTGTGTTTCTACTGTGTGTGTGTGTGTGTGTGTGTGTGTGTGTGCATTTCTACTCTGTGTGTGTGTGTGTTTCTACTGTGTGTGTGTGTTCTACTGGGTGTGTGTGTGTGTGTTCTACTGTGTGTGTGCGTGCGTGCGTTTCTACTGTGTGTGTACTGAGGGTGGAGGGAGTGTATATGAGTATATGCACATGCATGCATGCATGAGTGCGTGTCTGTGATCTAATTTAGATGCAGTGCACTTATGACCCAATTCACCTCATACACTTTTTTTTTTTTAACAATTGAGAAAAGTTATAGACCCCCATAGGAATGTCACCCATCATTTTTTCAATTTTCCTGTCTGCATGACTGTGTATTTGTTTCCCTATCAGAGTGGCTTTTCTCAACAGAGTTTTGCCAGAAATAACTCTCTTGCTGCCGCAAATTCTTTTACATGCGCTGGACGCATGCTTGCACACAGGACCTCAGTTTACCGTCTCATCCGAAAGACAAGCACCCAGATCACCACTCACGGTCTTGTGGATGGGGGAAAATTAAACCCTCGCTCCTCACTTTCTAGGCTGATGCTTTACCTTTAAACCACCGATCCAACAGACTTGTCCTTTAACCCTTTGCTGGGCACAGCAAAATCATTTGTTCACTTCCTGCTGGGCAAGCAAAATGGAGGTGGATGGCCTCTGAGTGGGTGGGTGTATTTAACATGCAATAACTCCACAATGGCTTAATGGATTGTAATGAAATAAAAACAGCAAAATGCAGAAATGAATAAAGAAACTGCTATTTGCTATTGTGTGTTGTTATTTTTTTTAAAAAGAATTATAATGCATAAACACACAAGGTCATTGATCGGTTTGTATGTGTCACAGTTAGTGTTGCAATAGCTTTGGAATGCATGCATGGATTTTGATAAAATAAAAAGTAAAACATTCAGAAACAATTACAGAAGAAAAGTTTTCAACCTACTGTTGTGTTTTCAGTTTTTTTATGAACGATGCACGAAAACATGAAACATTCCGACGGTCGCCATTTTGTTTGCCAACGATCGCGATGCATGTTAACTTTACAGTTCGAGCCGCTACCATAACAAAAGTCCCAAATAGCAATCAATTCACAAAATATATCAAGTTGTGAACCATTGCCAAACTCGAAATCCGCGATAATTTCCCCAATTCTATGAGCAGAATTCAAAACGCGCATCGGCCGAGTTAGATTTGACGATTGATTTACGTCTCGAACTTCGTTGTTGTCAAAGCCGTCTTTCTTGCTTCAATCAACAAAGTCAGAAGCCCACACACTACTCAGATCGCTTACATCGATATTTGAGCCTGGATACACATCTCACAGCGTCATATTTTCGGCATGAAAGCCATAAAAACGATCGTACATGTCGGATTCGAAGATAGCGTCCATCTTGGGAAAAATTGCGATTTTTTTCCTCCAAAACTTGCCACAAACACATTCCAACCGCCGCCATTTGCAATGTACATGTGGAAGTCACGTGGGCAGTCTCGTTGCTTCTATTTTGATGAGATTTGAAGCGAGATTGGCGGGAATTTCGAATGTATGAACGCACTGAAGTGACGGTCACGACGCCGGCCGTTTTTGGCCGTTGTGCCCAAGGATAGGTTCGGACGTTTTGGGACGCTATGCCCAGCAAAGGGTTAAAAAAAAAAAAAAGTTAATTTCATTCTAAAAATGTTCACCTGAAACTTACGTGTGAAGCTTATAAAACTAGTCAACTGCAGTCCCATTAATTCAAATTCCCTAACTACCCCATCTCCCGTCCCCTCTATGTTTCTCTCATGCACACACACACATACACACATACACACACACACACACACACAGACAAGACTCTACAAGGATGCTGACCATTCCCTCCGGGATAGCTGAGAAGTTGGGGACATTGAAGACGGTCTGGCAGAAGGCGTCGGGCACGGCGCCCCCCACCATCAGGTACATGTTCTCCCCCTGGTCCATCACGTACACGCCGTGACGGTCGACGTTGGCCGACGACAGCTGCAGCCGCGGAGCCTTGACCTTCTGCTCCTTGCCGCCCTCCGCCACGTCCTGTGAAAGACGGTACGATTTCGTGTGAGGTACTGACTGACGCATGGAGCGACTACAGCATGCGAACGTAAGCTTTTAGAATTGTAAAAAAATAATTTATTACTTAATGTGTGTGTGCAAGTGTGTGAGTGAGTGAGTGTGAGGGAAGGAGGGGAGAAAAGAGAGAGAGAGAGAGAGAGAGAGAGAGAGAGAGAGAGAGAGAGAACTCGAACGATTTATTCACAAAAAGGCCATTGGTCCATACATGATGGGGGTTACCGAACTGCTTAGTATTTTGGTGGGGGTAAAAGCAATAGTTAAAAAACAACAACAAAAAAACCCTACCGACAACATGTTACTGTATAACAAAAAGTCAGCAACAAAAATATGACTTAGGATAACAATATGAGAGAGAGAGAGAGAGAGAGAGAGAGGAGAGAGAGAGAGAGAGAGAGAGAGAGAGAGAGAGAGAGGGAGAGAGAGCATGACCATATTAATGGATGAGGTTAAGTTCTCCAATTATATTCTATCCAGTCTTGTCTTTTATTTTAGTTCCCACTATCACCCACAAGTTTTAATATCCTCATTATTTAGACCTGCACAGCCACAAACTGTCCCAGCAAATAGTCTTGGAATTTCACATCGCATCAATACAAAAAAAAAAAAAAGATAAAATCATTCAGACTCTTCAACCAACTTTTTACTGAGTAATCAACTTCTAGTACACAATGCAAAGCATTTAAAGCAGCGACATGTTATATTATGCGATGCATGATATGAAGCGAGTTTATAACAACTAACCTAAATAAAGCTAATAAAACTGCTAATAAAAACACCCATTCCCAACTCATTGCACAATATTTGTGTATGTATTATGTGTAAAACCATACAAGTGAAAAACAAAGGCAATTTTATTACCCTCAAAGACATGACTGTTAAAGAAAGAACTGAGGGCATGGGTAGCCTCCAGCTGGATATGCTTTTCAAAATCATGACACTATTAGGCGGACCTTATAGCTGAGTGGTTAGGACTCTCTGACTTCAATCCCATAGGTCCTTTAAGTCCAGTGTGGGGATTTTAACAATCTCCAAGGTCAATTTAAAGTGCAGGCCTACCAGTGCCTTAATTCCCTTCATGTATATATACACATGCAGAAAATCAAATATCCATGTTACAGATCCCATAATTTGTGTCAGTGCTTGGTGGGTTATGGAAACTTGAACATACCCAGCATGCATCTTAGAAAAAAGAAAGAAAAAAAAAAGGATGCTCTAAAGCTGGAATGTGTCAGCTACGTGCCAGCAGACAGACGTCTTGCAGAGTTACAAGCACAGGAGAAGCCCAGGCACTACAAATTCACCCAGTAACGGAACAATGAGATGAGAGAACATGATCAACAAAATGCACAACCGATTAAAAAAAAGCAAAAAACCATGGACGAAACATGAAGACAGAAGATAACATGATCAACAAAATATGTAACAGACAAACCCTCCCCCTCAAAAAAACAAACATGGATAAAGCATGAAGACAGAAGATAACATGATCAACAAAATATGTAACAGACAAAACCCCCCCACCTCAAAAAAACAAACATGGATAAAGCATGAAGACAGAAGATAACATGATCAACAAAATATGTAACAGACACCCCCCCCCCCCTTCCCCTCAAAAAACCAACCATGGATAAAGCATGAAGACAGAAGATAACATGATCAAAAAAATATGAAACAGACAACCCCCCCCCCCCCCACTCAAAAAAACCAAACATGGTTAAAGCATGAAGACAGAAGATAACATGATCAACAAAATATGTAACAGACAACCCCCCCCCAAAAAAACAACAACAAACAAACAAACATGGATGATCCCCCCCCCCCCACCCCAAGAAGCCAAAATTTACACAGGCAAAAAAGCCCAAGGAAGCGTACCTCATCATTCAGACCATGCACTGGGTAGAGGTGCGGGTAGTATGTCTGCACCAGAAGATTGGTCGGCAAACACTTGGCCAGCAAGTGGGCAAACACCCGGTCATCCACTTTGATGTTGGCCGACAGTCGGAAGGCAACCTGAATACAGAAAATCAAGCCTTCAGTCAGTCGTACACACTTATGTACAATGGAAAAAGGATGGGTCTGTGACGAAGAAGGGGAGAGAACAAGGGTATCGGTGTGTTAAAAAAAATTACAGACAAGTTGTACAAAACTTCTAGGATTCATGTAGAAATTCTGGTGGAAAATTGAGGATATTACAAGACCTTGTTTTATTTTATAACAATAAACAGACAAATCTACCTTGCAGTGGATATCTTTTGCACACATACAATTATAAAACTTTAACTCTGAACTTTACGTGAAATGCTTTTAGCACAATACTACACTGTGCATTCGTTTTACACTAAAGGGCAGTAACTGGTGTCGCTATTGAAAAGTGAATTAAGACCAGTATCACTACAGTCACTTCAAAATACCAGCAAATTTTGATGTGCCACCAGAAAAACACATACATTTCTAAAGCAGCTTGTGCAAAATATATTTTGGCAATGTGGAAGGTAAGATTCGGATCACACTTCAAGTTGAAGTAATTCGGACTAAAAGCAAAGAAGAGTATGACAGGCATAATCTCCACAATTCCCTTCTTCTCTCCCCTTGTTTTTTTTATATTAAATTTTGCTTTGCTTACATCATTGTATTCCTACATTGGTGTGTGTGTGTGTGTGTGTGTGTGTGTGCATATGTGTGCACGTGCCTGGGTTTGTGTGTGGGTGATATATATATATATTTTTTTAAGCTATCTTGGAAAATTCATAACAATTTGAAATATATTTTTCTTGTCTTTTGAGATGATGATACGTATCAATGTGCCTGTCAGTATTGTAATTGCCCTTCATGGGATGATTAAAGCGTTTTTGACTTGACTTGACTCCCCCCCACTCTCTCTCACGCTGGACCCTACTTCAACATCTCCAAAAGAAGAAAGGAGAGAAAAAAAAAAAAAAAAAAAGAGAGAGAGAAGAAAGAAAGAAAGAGGCACTGACACTCTTGAGCATGGCCTGAGTGAAGAGGGGGACGAGGCGCAGGGAGAAGGGGGCCACCAAGGCGCCGACGCGCTGGCCGGCTGGGATCTGCGCGGCGTAGGCGTTGACCATGTCCTGACAGGCGTTCATCATGGCGTCCCGCGCATCCTCCAGCGACGAGCCGATGGTTCTGTCCACCGCTGCAACGTGCGCCAGCAAAACCGTGTTGGAAGATATTCCAGTTGAAGAATGCCACCATTTACAGAGACGTAAGGGGTTTGGGATAACTGTAGATGGGTTTCATGTTCCCTGCTGATCTAGGACTATGAAGGGTTTTTGAGTCCCAATTCTCGAAATTTGGGGGAGAAAGTGAGGGTAAGGGTGGGGGCACAGGGGAGGAGAGGGAAAAAAAAAGTTAAAGTTAAAGAATACCACCATTTACAGAGACGTAAGGGGTTTGGGATAACTGTAGATGGTTTCATGTTCCTTGCTGATCTAGGACTATGAAGGGTTTTTGAGTCCCAATTCTTGAAATTTGGGGGAGAAAGTGGGGGTAAGGGTGGGGGCACAGGGGAGGAGAGGGAAAAAAAAAGGGGGGAGAAAGCACATTTTTTTGGTTTGCATCTTCCTTGGAGGGCATGGCAGCCTATATTTGTTCCATCTTGTTGAAACTTATTTTCATCACTTTTATTCACTTTGTGGCTTCAAAGTCATCCAAAGTGGCAGACATTTTTAAGACTGCTTCCTCAAGGTCATAGTGAACATGTTACTAAAACATACATCTACATCCGAGATCAGTGCAATACTATGATTTCATACACATTGCATGCATACCTGTAACAGTGCAGTGTGTGTTAGTGTGCATAATCTGAGTGAGTCTGCGCTTGAGAGCGACTCTGTCAAACAATCCACGTTTCAAACTGACAAGGTTCTGGATGATGTTATAACAAAGCCACGAACATAAACTGGTGATCATCTACACCAAACTCCAGACACCCGCAGTGACCACGACAATCCTCTTCCTTACCCATTTTGGCCAGCAAGGAGACAATGGCTTGTTGATCTGCTGCAGCAAACACGTCACTCAGCTGGTTCGTCACAGGTACACACAAGCTGTGAACACGGATACGTCGCTCACCTGGACATAGAGGGAGTGGTTTTATTACTTGGAGGATTATGTGTTTAATTAACATGAAAAAAACCATGTGCAGGCAGCTATGTTATCCTAAGCAAATATTTTATACTATGAGAAATCTAAGTTTTCATATTAAATGTGTACAAGTGGCTGCATTATCTGTGTGTGTGTGTGTGTGTGTGTGTTCCTTGGTTTCAGCTCTGAGGTTCATCAAAGGTTCGATTTTTGCGTATGCAACCATTTTTGCCCACAATTCAGGCAGCTGCATTCCAAGTTCAAGAATGTCTAGACATCACAGCAGTGTGCATGCATTTTTAAAATATACTTTTTGTCATCCTTCCTTCCTGGCATGAATGGCCTACTCTTCTGAAAGGCAGAATGGGTTATTATGTGTGCGCAAGATGTTCTGCGGGTGTCTGCACACAGGACCATAGTTAATAGTCTCATCCAAAGGACTTTCAGGGTGGTGGAGTCAGTAATGATGTTAACTCCAAGGGAAAAATCCCATTGAGCTTGTGCCTTAATCCTGGGCTGTGGGATTGTTGAGAGCAACACGCTAACCACCAGGCTATCCCATCGCTTCTGTTGAGAAAAGATGTAGAGGTGGGTAGGCTATCGGTAACAAATGTTTTTTTTCACATGTAGACGCCTGTGTTAGATAAAACAGCATGCAGATGGTTCCACCGTCTGTTAACAAATGTTTAATCTGTAGAAGGAGTTTGATACAGATACAAGGTGAACAGATGTCTGTGTAGCCTGAACACAAATGTACAGAGACTAGGGAGAAACAGGTAAGAGAAGCAAAATGAAAAGATCATGGGGAAGAAAGAGAAGATTTACTTGTGCACTGAGGCAAACAGGTATGATTCAACCCATAAAAGTGACTGATGTCTTTAACCCATTTTTGAAATACCCTGACAAGAGTTGAATGTTACAAAACCCCAAGGCTCTCCTTCAACAAATTCTTACAATATGAAGAACTGCCAAGCCTTGATTGGCAGCAAAACAAAACACTGAATACAGAAATCTACTTTACACACACAAGTCTACTTACATACATATACAGACATTCCATGTATATACTAATACTGTATTTCCAATACTGTATATAC
The DNA here is from genome assembly GCA_028751875.1 of Rapana venosa. Taxonomy (NCBI): domain Eukaryota; kingdom Metazoa; phylum Mollusca; class Gastropoda; order Neogastropoda; family Muricidae; genus Rapana; species Rapana venosa. Next base: position 1,703,260 of record CM054134.1, on the reverse strand, counting down.
CCCCCCAAAAAACCCCCAAAGACAAGAACCCCCAAACTGATGCCATACCTTTGCTGGATGTGTAGAGAAGGGCTGCCTGGAAACAGATATTGCTGGACTCTGTCAAGTTCTCCTCGATGGACATCTGCATGCCAAAGCCAGCGTCAGGGTTTATGTTGGGCAGTGACAGCAAGTCCGTAGAACGCACAAAGAAGTTGCCGTGGAAAGTGTGGATGCTAATTCCTGCACACACAATGTTAACTTGGGAATATTTTCGTTTCTCTTCTTTTTATGTGTTACAGATATCTTTCTCAATATTAGGTATCAGTGTTAGTAGAAGTGCATTTATGAGCATTCTTCCATGTTTATTCAATAGACGTTAAAAAAAAAGGTGGTTATGCAAATACAGCCATACATCTATTTATACAGAAAATCATCTTTGATCTGTTATTATCACCACAAAGATAAAAGCAAGTGGTCACCTTCTTTCCAATAAAGTCATAAATTATTAATAATAGATTATTCTAAACTTATAAGCAGTGTATGCATAGTGTGTGAGTGTGTGTGCATGCATGCGTGCGTGTACACACGCGCATGCATGCATACACCTATAAGCACGTTCATAAAACAAAGAAACAGTACCTCGAGTACATCGTATCCTCATGACAGCTTCAAAGCCTATCTTGCGTGTCAAGTAGCGTCTCAAGTCAGTCTCAAACTTGTCCGTCATGACAGGATTGTGCACTGTGTGGAAAGATGGGTAATACTGCACGCAGCCTGCCGAGTATTTGGAAATGCAAGCTGCAACACAAACAAACATACCCAATCATCACCTTGTTGCCCCTTGAAAAAAACCACTCACAAACTGTTACCATTACATCAACAATTAACCATCTACCCTGTATTTCTGTTTAAACAAGTGTTAAGTCTACCGAGAGCTCAAGACATAGATAATAGTGGTAACATGATGACTTCTCATACTGCTACTGAGATGAGAGAAAACACAGACACAAAAAAATAGTCATAACATGATGACATCTCATACTGTTTTTGAGATGACAGACAGCAATGACAGATAATATCAACACAAGATGGACGGTGGCAGGTTGGTATGACATTCGCCTGCTAACAAGTAAGCCATAAGGTTCTGGGTTCAATTCCAGCCTCGCCCTTTCTTCCCATTTTGACAAGAAAATTGAACTGATTTTGTCAAGTCTTTTGGGGGGAGACTCTAAACCAGTTGGACACGTGTGCTTACGGACTTGTGTACGTTAAAAAGAATCCACGACAGTTGAAAATCGAAAAGAGCAGGGAGGTACCTCCTGACTGTCCTGGAAAAATTGGTAGGTTCAATTCCCAACTGTGTCCCGAAGTCGGAATGCGGTTACCTTAATGGTGTGGGAAAACCAGTTGCATAGGCAAAAATATCTTCATTAGTGCACCTCCGAGTTCCAGCCAAGGAACAAGAAAAAAACCCAAAATCAACATGAATCCCACTGACACTGAAATGAAAAGTAATGAGAGATATTATCCATGATATCACTCACACAAGTATCAAGTTCACAACAAATAATGACACAAAAACAACCATAACACGATGACTCAAACTGTTAATGAAATAACAATACATATAATGACACAGAACAACCATACCATGACTTGCACAGTTTTTGCGAAAAGACCAGTTATGACAAAGATCAACACCAATAACATGACGATTCACACTGTTTTTGAGATGACAAGTAATGACAAAGATAATATCACTAACAGGATGCTTCACACAGTTATTGAGAAGACAAAAAAACATACACCAACGTGATTCCCACTAACACTGAGATAACACAAGCAATGGCACAGATGAGAGAGATGGAGAAGGCTCATCAATGTCAAACCTCTCCTGGGAGAAAGAAACATGACAAAAAAAGGAAGAAGAAGAATGACCCAGGTAACAACCATAGCATGACGACTCACAGACAGAGGCCAGATCAGCATACTGGCCGTTGAGCATGAAGAGGTCGACGGCCACCTGCTGAGCAGAGCAGTCCAGGGCCAACTTCTTGTAGAAGTCTGAAGCCGGGCCCAGGTTGGAGGTGTTCTGGAACAGGGACAGCTAAAACCATACCTCTGAACAACACCGAGCAGGCAGCAGGTTGGGATACAGGTTTTCACTGGTTTAAAAATTGTGCTACATACATTTTGTTGTTGTTGTTGTCTGCCACTTTAGCTGTGACAATGGTTGTCACCAGTAATGACAACATATACATGCTAGGGCATCTACACAGACTGTCATAATTATGTCAATGAATGGTGAACTCTGATACACAGCTGAAGTCCTTCGAATGAGACTATAAACCGAGGTCCCATGTGCGAACGCACGCAGAACATCTTGAGCACACGTTAAATCCTGTTCCGCTTCTCATAAGAGTAGGCCATTGTGTGCCGGTGGGAACAGATGGCAGAATATACAAAACCGCATACAGACGGGGACTGGATGTAAAAAAGCACATGAATGCTTATTCCATTATCCTTGATATAAAATAATAAATAATTAAAATAAATAAATCAAAGATGCAAAGAAGCTGCTATACAATTATGTCCATACATGCCTTTTCAATCACAAGTATATAGTTCATAGTTCAGTCTTATGAATGCACATTCTTTTTTACATTAAAACTTATTTAGTGTCATTTTTTAATCACCTTACTATTTTTTGTTTCCATTCACTGAAACTAGTAACGAGGAGGCTGACCTACCAGACTGGCATTTTGTTTCCCTTCACTAAAAACTAGCAATAAGGAGGTTGACCTTCCAGACTAGCATTTTGTTTCCCTTCACTAAAAACTAGCAACGAGGAGGTTGACCTTCCAGACTAGCATTTTGTTTCCCTTCACTGAAAACAATGAGGAGTAGGTTGACCTACCAGACTGGCATTTTTGGAAGCAGTCTCCCTGTTCTCCAGAGCCCCTGGTCCCACTGTGGGCAGGGTGGTCTGCATGACAGTCATGCGGCCTCCGGTCGATGTCTGCACACACACAGCAAGTGACCAACAGTCTGTAGGCTTTGACAGCACACATATAATAAAAGTCACCGAGAGCATAAAAATAAGCCAACTGCAAAAACAACTCCTGCATTCAAAGAGCTGAAAAAAACCCAAACTAAAACCAGTGACGTAACAAAATGTTCACAGAGTAAAACAACGCAATGCTCCAGACATTTCTGAAAGAATGGTACTGACAAGCAACTCTAATGGTTTGTAAGAGTACTATTATTATTACTTTATACAAATTAAAAAAACCACAAAAAAACCTGGCCAAACAATACAGCTTGAGATATGGTTTGACACAGGGCCGTTTTTGTAACCAAGACTGGATGACCAGTACAGAATTGCTTCTCACCAAGAGTTTGAAGGCAGCCTGGAGTGCAGATCCCAAGGCATTGCCGGTCTCCTGATTGCCCTCAAAGAGCGTAGGCAGCTGGTTGAGCAGCTCCACTACCATGTCACGACACTCGTGCAGGTTCACCATCAGACTATCCGGGCAGGGCAGGAACACATCTGTTTGTCCACACACCAGCAAGATTCACCACTATTCATTTCATTCATTATAGCTTCAACACTTTATATGCTTGTGGCATCTTTCCTTCAATGATTTGTGGTCATTTTCTTGCTGCTTCAGTTTCTCAAGATACTGCTGCATGCAGAATGTTATCTGTAATGCTAGCAATATCTGTTCTGTCAGTGTAAATAAAATATTTAAAAAAAGGGGGGTGGGGGTGGGTTCATGTCCAAACTGCAGATGTATTTCCCTAGGTCTATGTTTCACATTACTCCCAAATAAACTGAAGCAGAGGCAAGGCCTTGCGATAATATGAAACAGAAAATGATGCATTTCCCCCCTTCAAAATCATGGCACATAACAACAAACCACTGATGCTACTGCTGCTCACCACCTAGAATATAGGCAGAATAGGTACTGGGGAATGCATGGAAACGCTTCCTCAATAGAAGCATCTGTTGATTCATATGCCGATCATTTACATGTGCACACAGCAGTGAAGTACTGACAAAAATGTGCAAACACAAATTAGCCTTTAATCCCCAAATGGACCAGCCTTTCAAATGTTATTAAACCACATAGTATAAACAGACAAAGCAGGCCAATGCTGCAGAAGACCCAAGAGATAAGAGTGGTGTGTGTGTGTGTGTGTGTGTGTGTGTTGTGTGTGTGTGTGTGTGTGTGTGTGTGTGTTTGTGTGTGTGTGTGCATGTGCACAGGTATGATTTCTCACATTAGCTTTTTATAGGCGTCTAAATATTCATAGAAATGTGAGAGCCTTGCTAACTTCTGAGGATGACAAAAGACAGCATGGACTGAATGGCTTTAAAAATCTAAATATATATATATAGTCTCTTTCCTGCTATACACATTTCAGGGGGACTGACCCTCTAGATCCGGCATCACCATCATCTGTGGCTGGGACAGGCCCTCTGACAGGTTGAAGAAGTACAGGGAGCGGTCGAAGCACAGAAACCCTATCTGGGTGCGGGCATCTCCTGGAAGTCGGTCCAGCTCCTCTGCTAATGTTTGCGTGAACAGTCGCAAGTAGCCTGAAAACACAGGGCACAACATGTACTGGGTAAGGCAGCCTGGAAACACAGGGCACAACATGTTATTGGTTAAGGTAGCCTGAAAACACAGGGCACAACATGTACTGGGTAAGGTAGCCTGAAAACACAGGGCACAACATGTACTGGGTAAGGTAGCCTGAACACACAGGGCACAACATGTACTGGGTAAGGTAGCCTGAAAACACAGGGCACAACATGTACTTGGGTAAGGTAGCCTGAAAACACAGGGCACAACATATATTGGTTAAGGTAGCCTGAAAACACAGGGCACAACATGTACTTGGGTAAGGTAGCCTGAAAACACAGGGCACAACATGTATTGGGTAAGGTAACCTGAACACACAGGGCACAACATGTATTGGTTAAGGTAGCCTGAAAACACAGGGCACAACATGTACTGGGTAAGGTAGCCTGAAAACACAGGGCACAACATGTACTTGGGTAAGGTAGCCTGAAAACACAGGGCACAACATGTACTGGGTATAAAGTAGCCTGAAAACACAGGGCACAACATGTATTGGGTAAGGTAGCCTGAAAACACAGGGCACAACATGTATTGGGTAAGGTAACCTGAACACACAGGGCACAACATGTATTGGGTAAGCTAACCTGAAAACACAGGGCACAACATGTACTGGGTAAGGTAACCTGAAAACACAGGTCACAACATGTACTGGGTAAGGTAACCTGAACACACTGGGCACAACATGTATTGGTTAAGGTAACCTGAAAACACAGGGCACAACATGTACTGGGTGAGGTAACCTGAAAAAACAGGGCACAACATGTATTAGGTAAGGTAACCTGAACACACAGGGCACAACATGTACTGGGTATTGGGTAAGGTAACCTGAAAACACAGGGCACAATATGTATTGGTTAAGGTAGCCTGAAAACACAGGGCACAACATGTACTGGGTAAGGTAGCCTGAAAACACAGGGCACAACATGTATTGGTTAAGGTAACCTGAAAACACAGGGCACATGTATTGGTTAAGGTAGCCTGAAAACACAGGGCACAACATGTATTGGGTAAGGTAGCCTGAACACACAGGGCACAACATATATTGGTTAAGGTAGCCTGAAAACACAGGGCACAACATGTATTGGGTAAGGTAGCCTGAAAACACAGGGCACAACATGTATTGGGTAAAGTAACCTGAAAATACAGGGCACAACATGTACTGGGTAAAGTAACTTGAAAACACAGGGCACAACATGTATTGGGTAAGGTAACCTGAACACACAGGGCACAACATGTACTGGGTAAAGTAACTTGAAAACACAGGGCACAACATATATTGGGTAAGGTAACCTGAACACACAGGGCACAACATGTACTGGGTAAGGTAGCCTGAAAACACAGGGCACAACATGTATTGGTTAAGGTAGCCTGAACACACAGGGCACAACATGTATTGGGTAAGGTAGCCTGAAAACACAGGGCACAACATGTATTGGTTAAGGTAGCCTGAACACACAGGGCACAACATGTATTGGGTAAGGTAACTTGAAAACACAGGGCACATGTATTGGGTAAGGTAACCTGAAAACACAGGGCACAACATGTACTGGGTAAGGTAGCCTGAACACACAGGGCACAACATGTACTGGGTAAGGTAACCTGAACACACAGGGCACAACATGTATTGGGTAAGGTAACTTGAAAACACAGGGCACATGTATTGGGTAAGGTAACCTGAACACACAGGGCACAACATGTATTGGGTAAGGTAACCTGAAAACACAGGGCACATGTATTGGGTAAGGTAACCTGAAAACACAGGGCACATGCTATTGGGAACCTGAAAACACAGTCATCTTTAATGACGTTGAACACAAAATGCATTAAGCTCCTATTTCTGTCAGCGAAAAATCTGCACCAGAGTGTTTAATATATCAAGATAGTTTCTGTTTAAAATCTACAAGTTAAAAACTGGCTTCTACAGAAAAAAAGAAAATCTACAAATTAAGAATGATCATGGTTCCCACAAGAAAACCAATTACAAGATAAGAATGAAAAAGTGTGTATATGCATGCGTGCGTGCGTGCGTGCGCGCACGCACACACACAAACAACAGAATTAATAATAATAATAATGTATGGAATTTATATAGCGCTGAATCTTGTAAAGCAACAAATCAAAGCGCTCAGATTTCATTTCATACCACTTTAAGTCACGGCAGATTTCTCTCCGTGAAATTCGGGCTGCTCTCCCCCGGGGAGAGCGGGAGAGCGCGTCGCCACAAGCGCAGCGCCACCCATTTTTTTCTTTTTCATGTCTGCAACTGTATTTTGTTTCCCTATCAGAGTGGCTTTTTTCTAAGAATTTTGCCAGGGACAACTCTCTTGTTGCCGTGGGTTCTGTTACGTGCGCTAAATAATTAATTGTATAGTGACTCTGCCGTGACTTCTATTAATGCAGTTCCAATACATACAAGTTTTTTTAAAAAGTTCAGCAGTAACACACCAAGACAAAAATTATACAAATGAAAAACATAAAAAATTCAGTCAGGGGATAGTATACAACCATCTTGAGAATATCACATAAATCATATGCTACCAATAACACCACACTTTCTTACAGGATTATGATTTTGTTTCTTACAATACAGTCTTAAAAAAGCCCTAGCATTCAGAACACACACACACACAAACACACCATAGACAAACACACACAGACAGACATACCATTTTAACATACCTGTCTCAATAGCGTTGAAGGAGACATCCAGCACAAACAGGTACACAGCAGGTTGGGGCGGCCTCAGCTGTAACCCATTAGACTTTTCCAAGTAATTTTGATTTGTTTTGTCCATAGGTCCAATGACTATGAGGTTTTTTGTATGTATACTGCTTTTCTAGTACCTTCTGTATCTTATTTTATTTGAGGCAATTTCCTTCCACTATTATCTAATGGAAAATCTACAAACAGAATTAAACAGGAACATGCTCTCACTCATCCATACTATCATTCAAGATTCTTGTATCACCTATCACCCAATGTATGAGAGAGGTCTGTGTGTGTGTGTGTGTGTGTGTGTGTGCATGTGCGCGTGCGTGTGTGACTTTGTCTCTCAATGGATTATCAATTCTTCCCTGAAGTTCATAATTCAGTCAATGAGCTATTTCATTTACCTCATCATATCAGCATACACATGAAGATAAAAATGTATAACTGGACATACTAAGAAGTGGTGAATTGTCTCAGAGACTGACTTGAAAGTAACTCAAGAAATTAGGCAAATCTGAAAGCAAAGCCACTCTGAATGCCTGATGAACTTTATCAGAACCTCAATAAGCAGAAAGAAATTCTGTGTGAGAGAGAGTGTGTGTGTGTGTTTATGTGTATTTGTGTGTGTGAACCTTTTCTGATTACATATGAAATATGGATTGAAGTCAGAATAACACTATTTCCAATGGAATCACATTTACAATGTAAAGTACACATACACACACACACACAGAAAGTCCACCCCCCACCCTCAACGCACACACTCTTACATAGAAACAATCTTGTTCACTGCAACACAACCACCAAGACATACTGATCTCCTCCTATCTTTCCATTACAGAATGAAAAAGAGAAGGGAGAGAGAGGAGAGAGAGAGAGAGAGAGAGAAGAGAGAGAGAGAGAGAGAGAGAGAGAGAGAGAGAGAGAGAGAGAGAGAGAGAGAGAGAGAGAGAGAGAGAAGAGAGAGAGAGAGAGAGATTGAGACAGACAAACACAGGCAGAGCACAGCAACAGCTGAAGCAAGGCCAGAGGCTTAAAGAAAAAAGACAGTCCCTCTCACCATGTACTCTGAGGGAGCGATGAACTCGATGGTGGCTGATCTGATTTCTGGCCTCCTCTGTGGCTCTCCATACGACTTGGTGACAGGGTCAAAGTTAAACTCATCAGGTACTGCAACAACACCAACCGTCACTCATCTTAACAAGATTACCCACCCACCCACACAGATAATTGTTGCGGAATTGGTTTTGATTATTTATTTACAAAAGAAAACTTTTTTGTTTGGATTTTGGTTTGGATGCGTTAAATTTTTTCTTTAAATAGGAAGTACTAAGATTTATCGAACCTAAGAAGCAACACTAATGATGAAGGATAACCTCCCTTTGGTTTTGGTTTCATTTAATTTTTTCTTTAAATAGGAAGTACTATGATTAATCAAACCTACAAAGAAACACTGATGACATAAGACAACCTGATAAATTTAATTAAACAAAAATCAATATCACAAGAAAAAAAATCTTTACACAAATCTGAAAACACTCTTCTGTAAAAGAGACAATTATTTTTGTTGTTGCATATACTAATGAATTTCTTAAAGCTTTTACAGAAACAATTTTAATGTTCGCTGTTCCAGCTAGACTTACTTCTCAACTTTACAGACATCGAAATGCAACACACAGCAACTGCAATATACTGATCACTTTACTCTCAAGGCTACATCAACAAAACAAGTAAACTATCTTTTCTCAACGAGTACATGTTCTTTGATCAACCATGAGCATGCTATCGTAAGTTACACAGCATAATTCTTACACAAAGTTTGAACTGAGACAAAAGAAAACAAAGAGGGGGGAAGCAGACGAAGAACTTACAATCATTGACTCTAAAGCACAGGTTGCACTTCCAGCGGCGCTGGTCGACAAAGGTGACAAAAGGGTTGATGTAGGTACGGCACGATCGGCAGCGAACTATCACACTTGACTGGATAACTGGAAGTTGCTGCCACACACATCATGTAACAGTGAACATATAGTGTGTATATGTGTGTGCATACGTGAGTGTGTGTGCATGTGAGCTGTCTGTGTGCATGGGTGTGTAAGAGAGAACAAGAGTGGAAATGCCAGGGAAGTGTCAGGATGCAGACTATCAGAAACACAGAGAATAAGAAAGGAGAGGTATGAGTGAGAAATAAAAACAGATTTGCTGACTGATAGCGATTGCAGACAGATGACGTGATGAGAAAAGACAAACAATGCGAATGGAGAAAACTCCCCCCTCCCTGTAAAAACAAAACAAAAAACTAAAAACCCCACAAATTTAGAAAAAAAAGAAAGCAATACACATTTCTGCCTTGTTTGTATTTTAATCCAGAAATATTTTCTCTTTTTTTTCTTTTTGTTGTTGTTGTTGGTGGTGGTGGTTTTGGTTGTTCTGTTGTTGTTTTTTCTTTTTGGTCTGTCAAAGGGAACTCTTCCTGGGCATGCATTGTCTGGGTCAGTGCATGTAGGGATGAATATAAGATCTTTGTCTCACTCCCTCAGTTCCTGATTTGTTGCCTGCTAAGCACGGCAGATTGCTGCTGAGATATGTTGATTTGGTGACAAACAGCCTAACATGATAGCTTACCATGCTTATTGCTTCAGCACAACCTGGCAGATTTTCATGACTTTGTGTTCATATCACAGACTGACTAATAAAGTGTCTTTTTCTATAACTGTATTGTCAGTTTTCTCTAAAGAAAAGTTCCTAAGCAGGCAATAATCATGGATTTAGAAACTTAAAACTCACCATGGACAGTTAGATTCATACTGACTTTGGAGTGGGACTGACGTAAGTGTTTTTGCCTGATCTGTCAAAATGTAGTGCATACACCTGAAAATTACCATCTCCTATCAAAATTCCATGTATTCTAGAGACAAGTTAGAACTAGACTCCAGTGTAACAGGTGGGAAATCTGTGTCAAGAGATGCGCAGTTGTGCATAATGATCATCACTGAGTCTACGACTAAAGGTTAACAAACTTGTACAGGCTTTTACCTGTAATTTTGCAGCCACTCATCTATAATCATGGAACAAAATCCAAGGAAAAAAACAACAGGCTGATCCTCAAATAGCTCAGCCAATAAAATAAATGTAAACCTCCCCCAGCTATTATGAACAGAAATAATATTTACATTGGAAGAGGTAGGGAACTCAAACAAACACACGTACATACACACAGAAGCACACACTCGCATTTTCAATAATAATAAGAAGAAATATATTTAGAAAATATTGTGATTCTAGTACCCATTAATTTTTTTTCTAAAATCAATATGTTTATAAATACATTATTGAACATTCATATCAATTATAAACTAATTGGGAGGGGGTAGGGGTGATACGGGAATGGAAGTGGGGGTGATATGGGAGTGGAAGTGGGGTTGAGGTGGAGGGAAATGGTGGTGGTGTAGCGGTGAAGAAGAGAAAGGTGTAATTTGAAGCACCATCCTATGTCCAGGAGAGTGTCCTTTCAGTCCAGGTTTATGACAATAGACTAAACATTTCTGCCGTACAATAATGTGACTCAGTTACAAGAATCGTGCACACACAACACAAGGCCAGGTGACACACACACACACTCAAAACCATATGTATACACAGACACATTTTCCTATTGATACCCTCTCAGTATGCATTCATGAAAACATGTTAAAGCAATAAAGTGACTGATAACCCATTTGGACTGGAAGTCTAGAAGCAACCCCCATCCACTATTTCTTAAATGGTACACTGGGTGGGTCGAGATGATAAACCAAGGTCCTGTATACAACAAGCATTCAGCGCATGTAAAAGAACCCACAGCACCAGGACAGTTGTCAGTGGAAAAAATCTGTAGGAAAAATCCACTCTATTAGGTAAACAATGACACATTCAGACATGAAAAGAAAAAAAAAAAAGGATGGTGCTGCTCTTGTGGCAACGCACTCTCCAAAGGGAGAGCAGCCTGAATTTTACCCAGAGAAATCTGCTGAAAGAAAGTGGTGTATGATACAACAGGCTTACATGATCGCACATTTTGTCATTTGCTCTCCAATTAGTCCTGTTAAAGTCCATGTATATTTAGGTTTTCTATGGCACAAGCTCCCCAACACTAGTGTTGAAGAGTCTCATATTACTGCATACAGATTATAAACAAGGGCCTAATACTCTGAATACATGTACACATACAATAGTGTTCATGAATCCACACTTGCACGGACATAAAAAGGTAACATAAGGAGATACAATTAACAAGTGCATACATACAGTGATAACTTGTATCATTATAATCTGGAAGACTTCATGCACCTCACACACACATACACACTAAATTAAAGAAATAACACACACACACAAACACACACACACACACACACACACCACACACACACACACACACACACAGGCATGCATAAAAGAAACAAGGCACTATGCTAAAGCGAAATAAGGACTGCTGGGTGAGAAAAGAGAACTCATGCTGAAAGATTAGTTTTCAACTCTGTACACTGGATCAGGGCCTAGTGGTAATGCACCTGTCTAGAAAGCAAGAAGATGCAGGTTTGATCCCTGTTGGATCAAGAAATTCCTTCCATATACAAAACCGTGAATGGTGGTCTGGGTACCTGGTCTTTTGGGTGAGACAATAAACTGAGGTCCATTGCTCAATACATATTTAGTGCGCATTAAAGAATCCACAGCAACAAGATAGCTGTCCCCAGAAAAATTCTGCAAGAAAAAAGCCACTCTGATAGGGAAACAAATATACATACTAACAGGGAAGGAAAAAAAGGTAGCACTGCTCTTGTCGCAACATATTCTTCCTGAGGAGAGTTGCCTGAATTTCATACAGAGAAATCTGCCATAACTACAAGTGGTGTAGAATAGGATACACAACTTATGCTATGAATGCTCTTTACTTCTTGTCTCAAAATACCAAATTCAAAAAGGCTTGTTTTTACAACAAAACAAAAATATGATAGGAATGATGAACACACAGCAGAAAATAATGTGGAAAACATCTTGCACAGCAAAGTTACACAGGTTTAACCAAGAGAAAATATGCCCAAACCTACAGACTTCCATGCATACATCATATGTCTGTAGGAAAGGATGTAAAACTGCAAAATCTACAAGGTAATCAAAAAAACAACAACAAAAATCAAAAAAGAAATGCATGCAGATATCCATAAACTCCCAACACTGACAAATACTTAAGGAAAAATAAACTTAACAACCTCCACATCCACACTCCCTCAAAACCAGAAAATACACAGGACCAACCTCCTCCTTCAAACCAATAATAACAAACCCCTGACCAGTAATAATCACTCATGACAAACCTTCACCCCAAACCAGTAACAATAACCCACACATAATAATTTTCACACAATGACATCTTTAATCTGTCTAAACTAATCTAAATTTCTGCAGAGATATGTGAGTAAATCAAACTGGGTTCAAAGAGATTTAAAAAAAAAAAAGGCACAGAATATATTATTTTTTTAAAGAATATTTTGAATATATCATTTTTTATAATATTTTATCATAAAGCCTCCTACCCAAAAGAAGTAGCTTTTGTTTTTCTTACCAAACCAGACAAAGGCACATGAAAAAAGAGAAAGAATTGACCTTCATCTCTATTGACAATGAAAAACCGACCTTCTGCGTGGTTCATATAACATATGAAATCAACTGTTTTGTTTTTTTAATTTTAACACACTGGAGTAATGTCTAATGATAGCACATGTTTCTTTATTTTAACACAAGAGAGCAATATTTAATGATAACACTGATTATGGCATTCTGTTATCATCTTGAATCATTAAACAGTTAAACACATATCTAGTCAACCATACCAAGCAGGAAGAAAAAAAATGCAGAAGGTAAAGGGATCCTAACCCATGAATCCCCATGTAGTTCTAAACAAACCGCTACATTTTCAGATAAACTGAACCCACTCACCAATTCTTCCTCTTCCTGGAAGAAAAATATCAAAATTACATCCCTTAAACAGCAATAAAGAAAAATAGTGAAGATAATACTGTCACTGTTGCCAGTGTTCGTAGATGAGGTTAACTCTGATAATTCAACTACATAAAGGAGGAGGGGCTTGACAAAGAACAGCAGACAAGAGTAAGCTTTTAACTAGTTCACACCTAACGCACTAAAGCCTACAAAATGAAAAAGAAAATGGGGATAATTGAAAATGCAAACAACATTCTCTACGTCAAATGACAGTGGAGGGGGGGGGGGGGGGGGGGGGTGGACGACTGAATACATTTTGTCTTTTAAGAAAACCTCCTTTAACTGAACAGAACTGAGGTCTACTATGAGCTACCACACTGTGCAAGATTGACATTTAGTGTGCAGTCAACAAACAAACATACAACATCAGAGAGGGGAAAGAATTTGTCATTAGTCATAAAACTTCTCTGTGATGACAATTTTACACTGTGCAATGCTTGCTGCAGCTTGAACAAGCAAAACCTGTGACATATGAAACTGTCAAACTGTTCCTCCAACAACACATTTTTTTAATACAGAAAATGACTAAGCTGAAAATCACAGCAAGACTCAGTCTGAGAGCTGTTGTTTTTTGTTGCTACTCTTGAAAATTATTGCAAACAAACTGCAATTCATTCAGGTTTTAAATGGAAGACAGTAACTTACATATGGACTGCTAGAGGCCAACCTGCCATCTGACTGCATGTCTTCTTTGAGACAGGAAAACATTTAATGACGCTGAAGACATGGATTTTATTTTTGTCTTCTTTTGTTTTTGTGATGGGGCAGTAATGAGATTACCTCCCATGTGCACAGAGTATGCGGGCAATGCTGTGTTTCTAAATCGGGAGACACCAGCAATAGTGAGAGGCCCTGTTTGGATGATGGTCTTGACTTCTCTGTTGCATACACTTCACCTACACACTGAGATGTCGAATTTATGCAGCCTCTCTATAGAGACCACATACTCACTGTTCTGATCGTGCTTCACAGCCAGAAAATTGTGCAGAACTGGGAGCGAAAATAACTCTACTCTTACATTTTGTTTTAAATATATTTGCACACCTTATTCATCAAAATAAATAAATGTATATATTCAATATTCAGTGTATAAAACGCACTTTTATCATGCTCTTTACAGGATATTTCATGCAGTTAAGCATAATGAGTAGATCTGAGCTGCCAGCTTTTGCTATAAACAAGCACAAGTGCAAGCAAAATTAAAGAATTTGACAACATAGATATGTAGCCAACATCAAAACATTAAAACAACTGAAATAACTGTAATATAGCCACACAACTTTGACAATGAACACATGAATAGCGCAAGTGTGGGCAAAATTAAGAATTTGACAACATAGATATGTAGCCAACATCAAAACATTAAAACAACTGAAATAACTGTAATATAGCCACACAACTTTGACAATGAACACATGAATAGCCAACTGTCATGCTGAAACACAGACACTGCAAGAAGCGGCCAACACAAACAAGACAGTGACAGGTGCTTACCGATAAGTCTTTAAACGGGTGAATCAGAATACCCAGTGGAAGGCGGGACTTGTTGAGCAGTGATGAGGTCTGTGGGATTGCATTTACCGTACATCGGAACACACTGAAACAATCAATCCTCAATTTATTTACCACATCTGTCTTTGCCAGCATGCAATTTATTATTACCAATAATATTCTCAACAGTCCAAAACCTTATTTTGCCAATTGTGATCTGATTTCTGTTGTAGTCACTAGTAGTCCTTCCATCGTCATCTCTTCTTTATATGTGTTTACAGTCAGGCATGATTAAAAATAACTCCTTGTATTTCAGCTCATCAAATCCAGCTTTCTTTTGTCACTGCAGACCTCCTATTTGCAAACAACACTGAAGTACTGACCCACTCTAGCTTCTACGGTTTACTAGTCTGATGTGCTTGATTTGATTCATGAAAATACACAAGACTCATATAATGACAGAGAAGACCTCTTAGTTGATAAATCGCCACCACTGTTCTTCACATCAAAAGAAATCCAATTACAACAGTATTAAGCATACAGACATGACAAATTCTCAGTTACAGAATCTTGGTGAACTTTTAACATTCTTCAAATCAACTGTGAGCTCAACACTATTCTAACTGCACAGTTGGTCACGCTTTCTCAGTCTAGGACAGAAGTAGAGTAAATCTTGGTAAGGAATCAAACAAGGATTAAACAGAAAAAATAAGCAGTCATACTTAGGATAATGATAAAGTGATCTTACACTCTTCTGGGTTAGTCATGATCGATCAACCCTAACAATAAGGAAGAAACTTTGATTAGAGGTTAACAATGACATGAAACTACATTTTCTGAAAATATCAATATTTGTTTCTTTTGAAAAACAGGGGGGGGGGAAAATTAAATTATCATTTGAATTTTTTTTTAAAACAATTGCATGCACATACCTCAATAAGCATCAAAATAAGTTAAATATTACATAACAGATTGCTCCAAATCTATTTTGAACTATTCTGATGATGGGAAGATCAAGGCATTGTGACAGATAAAGTGAACTTACTCGGGGTTGCAGTTGACACGCTTGTGATCATGGTACAGGCTAGGTCGTGCTGTCTCCACCCCATCCGCTGATATTAACTTTTTCTCTTGCAAGAGGTTCATCACACGCTGCGAGTCCTGACAAATGAGAACACAGCAATGAAACATTATCGATCATACACATGTGCATGCATATGCATGTACACTCAGACACAGAGGTGGTTTTTTGTTACAAGATGAGCCTTCTCCAAAAGATTTGACATTCAGTTCAACCTTCCTGTCAAATTGGGAAAGGCAAGGCTGGAATTCGAATCCATACCCTCATGGCTTACTTCTTAGGCAGACGAACGTCTAAACTGTCCTGCCACCTTCCTTCTTAAATGTAACATTTGACTGACGACACAGCTCATCTATCCATTTATCATGTTTTTCACATTACACTGAATTAATACAGACCCCCTCTTTTTTCTTCTTTGGACATGGGATGCGAGAATGATGCATTAGAAAAGTTGCTTAATTAATTACGTCAAAAAAAATCTTGATAGTAAGCAAAACACTAATACCTACATGAAAAATTCCAACACAAATCCCCCCCAAACAGAAAAAAACAGTTACAACTACAGTTTTTGTGTGTGTGTGTGTTTTGTTTTGTTACAACTATAGTTAACACAGCTTCTTACTGTAAGTTTAGGTGGAATATACATGTACATTACAAGAGCGCTATATCAACAAAAAAGTTTAAAAAAAAACAACAAATAAAAGCATAGCCAGAAGCTAAAAATATAATACTTATACCAAATATTAGCGGAACATTCAACGTTAACATATTACAAATAAATATAAGTGAAAAAAAAACCCAACCATAACTCACATTAATGCCCATCTTGTTGAAATCCCCAGCCATGTTGCCGACAGCATTCGGCCCATAACCAGGCTGGGAATATCCTTGTCCAGGCACAGGCTGGCTGTAGGGTCCTTGGGGTCCTGGGGCAGGTCCTGTGGGCCCTGATGGGGGTCCTGTAGGACCTGAAGGAGGTCCCACTGCAGGACCTCCCATCATGCCCTGTGAGGTGGGGGGTGGTTGGTACATGCCCACCTGTCCCATAGACATGGGCGGTCCATGGTTTGAAGGTCCTGACCCTGCTGCAGACACTGGAGGAAAAGGCCCAGAAGGACCTGATGGAGGACCAGGGAAGGGCCCAGAGGCTGGACCCACGTGTCCTGACACAGGGGGTCCAAAATTATAGGGTCCTGATGGTGGTGGTGGTCCCGATCCTTGACCTGAATTAGGAGGACCCACATTGAAAGGTGCTGAGGGAGGGCCTGGCAGAGCTGAGCCTTGTCCTCCAGGTGCTGGAGGTCCCTGATGATATGGTCCAGGGGCTGAAGGAGGTCCTAGTGGCGGCCCCTGCAGGCCTGTTGAAGGGCCAGGTGGTCGTGTAGGAGGTCCTGGCTGGAACGGAGGAGGAGGCCCTGAGCCTGAGTATGGGGGCTGAAAATTAAGATAAGAAAGTGTTCATTCCTGGACAGAACATGTTGATTTCTATGTGCGATCAAATCTGTTAAGGTCTGGGTTTTATCCGACAAATGTCTGACTTGATGAAATTGTTGTTGTGTTTGGTATATATGTATAAACATTTTCTCCCCCCCCCCCCCCTTCATTTCAGTCATGGCAGATTTCTGTACATTAAATTTAGGCTGCTCAACCTGGGGAGAGCATGTCACCACAAGAATAAGCCAACTTTTAAAAAACAAACAAACAAACCCTCATTTCTTGTCTGTATGTGTATGTCTCCCTCTCAAAGTGGGTTTATTTATTTATTTTTCTTTTTGCTAGGGAAAACTCTCTTGTTGCCATGGGTTCTTTGATGTGTGATAACTGTGTGTCACACACAAGACCTAAGTTTTATCATTTCACCCAAAATACTAACACCTTGACCACCACTCAAGGTCCTGTGGATGGGGGAAAAGTCAGGGTTCAAATGAGGATCGATCCCCTGACTTCTTGCTTTCTGTACAGATGCTCTACCTCTACCTACATCACCAATCCATTTTTTTAGTACACTTTTGCATTTTTCCTCTTCTCCATTTTAGTCTGATCATGACACCAAAACTGCAAAAGAAACATTTGGAAAACATCAGAAGTCATAAGTTTAGATTGTTTTGGGGAAAATAGTATTTTAATTTGTAGCATATTATATTCTTTGTTTATTGAAGCTGATTCCTCTCAGCACCACCAAACTTACTTTCCTTATTGACTGGAAATGTTACAGTCATACGTGCACATTTCTACATTTACACATTTGAAATCTAAAACATCAGATTCTAAAACCCTTAAAACAAGCACAACATGTGTTAGGTCCAATGAACATTTCTCCGAGAATGCTGACAATTTAAATAGCTTACTCATGATTCACCCTTTCTTTAGTTTCACTGAAAAAATTGTGTGTACAACATATCTTATGAGTTTTCATCATAACTGTTGGTACCTCAATCAGGATTATAACTACACAAAGTTCTTCATGAGTATTCATACTTTTCTATGTACAGTAAAGCTACATCATTACCATTGGGGGAAAGCCAGGACGTTGCTGGCCTAGCATCTGTGGCCCGGGTGGTCGTGCACTCATGTTGCTGCCTGTAGGAGGACCTACACCAGCACCGGGGATCGGACCTGGAGCGCCTGGTCGGGGTGGGGGTGTCATGGACTGCCTTCCTGGAGGTGGAGTGCCCTTGCCCTGTGAGGGGAGGAAGGGGGACTGTGACCCAGGACCTGGGAAAGGGGAGCCTCTGTTGGAGCCCCGAGACCCTGGTCTGGGAGATGATGTTCCTGAGAAATGAACGAAATAATCTCAGGAACGGAACACCTTCAAAAACAGGGAGTTAATAAAGCTGCCATGATAAACAACAAAAAGAGCAGGAATGGTTTATGACAACTGGGTGAAGTGGAAAAGAGATGGAGACAGTGGTAAGTGTTGTTTTCCATGGGATTTTACACTAGACATCAAACTCTATCAGACTTTAAATGTGATGGGCTTTTCATTTCAAATTCCTTTTCAAAGAAGGAAGGTGGCAGGACGGGTAGGATGTTCGCCTGCCTAACAAGTAAACCATGAAGCTCAGGGTTCAATTCCCAGCCTTGCCCTTTCTTCCTAGATTGACGTAAAAAATTGAACTGGATGTCAAAGTCCTTCGGATGAGACTATAAACCGAGGCCCCACGTGCAAACACACGCAGAGCATTTTGCGCACACATTAAAAACCCATTTCTTCTTTCGGAAGAGCAGTTCATTTCAAGCCGTTAGGAACAGATGACAATATTAAAAAAACACAAAAACACCCTCCCCCCTACCCCCCGCATGCATACAGGTGTTGTGTTTAGACATCATCCCTGAAATCAGAATGTGGCTACCTAATTGGTGTATGTGGGGAGGGAAATGATTGTCTATTGGAACTCTATCTGAGGAACAACCAAAAAAATCCTTATACATTTTTGTTAGTTTTTTTGTTTGTTTGTTCGCTGTATAATCTTTTGCGACATTTCTTCCTGTCCTGCTGTTTCCCATGCCACTCATTCTATCTCTCTGTCCCAACTATACTCAGATTTATTATGTCGCATTCTCTGGGTCAGAAGTCTATGGGGAGTCCATCAATGTCAGGCCAGCAGGGGACCACCAGCCTGAGGGGCCCTGCACTGCTGCTGGGTTGGTTTGGTGGTCTTCAGTTGTGCCGGTTTTGAGCTAACATATGCAGGACACCACCTACTGACAACAGTAGTAGTAGCTTAGACACAGAGCTGGACAGAGTGAGATGCCCACCTGGGGTGGTGACATGCACAACGTCCCTCCACAGCTCTGCTTCTGTGAACCTCTAACCCTGACAAACTGGAGATGTATGGGAAACTGAAACTGAGGTCACAAAGAGACAAGAGCAACCATGGCCACCGAATCAGACGTAATTTTCTTTTATTGCATGATGATCAATAGTGATGAGAACGATGTAGTAATACTGCTATGAGAGTGCATGCGCTTTGAGACAATTTGCCAAAGTTGTACTTTATAATAACTTTCATAATAATCCTGGCTTTAACTAGGCTCAAGATTCAGACACCTGCACTCAGGTAATTTGAGCAACACTGAAATTCCATCCGTACAGTGGATGAAGCTAGACTGTGTGGGTCCAAGTCTTTGCAATGAGCTGCTAGCAAACTTACTCTAAATAGAAGTTCCCTAGAGTCCTAAAAACTCCTTACAACTCATATGGCATTTGAACATATGACCTTTAACACGTAACTTGAGGCCCTAACCCCTGTGTCATGGTAGCTGGTTCATTTAAATTGCTTTGTAAATGGGCACGTTTAGTGCTCTTCCTCCAACAAAGCCTCAATTAATAAAATCTCTTCTGTTTTTTTCCCCATGCAACAATGGTCTAATCTCTCATTTTTCATGAAAAAAACTGCCCTTACCAAATACCGTTAAAAATAAAAGCGAAGGACAAGAAAATGAGTTATTCAAATGTTGCTACAGTAAAAAGTTTTCAAACTCTCCCAACAACACCCATCCCTCCCGCTCAGTGTAACAGCATTCCATCCTGCCTGTCTTTCACACTACTGATGACAACTGCTGTACCTTGGCCTGGTGAAAACTGTCCTTCCAGAGCATCATAGGTCTGCTCGTTGACAGGGGAGGGATCCCTGGATGATCTCTGAGAAGGAGGTTCTGAAACAGCATCATGAATCATCAGCTGCAAGCCGATTTCATAAGGTCATCTGACTCTCCTGACTCAGCCTCAAATATCATCTAAACTATCAAAATGAATGCCTGCTATCTTGCGACTTAATGATCAACATCAGAAGTTTTGCAAAGAATTTGATACACACATAGCAATGTACAATCACAGACATGCACACACCTACACACACACACACAAACACTCTCTCTCTCTCACATATTCACTCGCCATTCTCACACTAGTTGGCATGCAAAATGCAACAGAAAAGCTGCTAGAAAGCTAGGATAGGACAATAACTGGTTGTCCTTTGAGGCCCTTTCAATCTCACAATTTTTAAACAGGAAAATACTCAAGAAGAGTTAACACTGTCCATAAAAAAACGGGAAAAAAGCAGATTCTATTAGTTTCATTAAAAAGTTCAATGGTTTCCAGCAGAATCATTGTAGCATTAAAAGACTTTGAAATGGAGTGAACAAATGGTAAAAATGACCACAAAACTTTGCATCAAACTTTTAAAAAAATGTGTGTGTGTGTGCGCATGTGTGTGTGTGTGCGCGTGTGTGAGGGTCTACATACATACTTAAGACTGAATGTAATCATGCTCTGAACTAAACAACAGATACACTTTATCTGGCAAAGTGTTAGCATGCATGCTTCTTACTGGGTACCAGCTGCACACAACAATTGCTAAATAAAGTGTGAATGCTGTATTTTCTCCCTACAGTTTAAGACGACCAATAGATATTATGGAATATATCTTTATTAATGATAGTCTTGACATAAGTATAAGCAATACAGAACCTTTGTCAATCATATTCCTTGATGATGAAGCCGAGTATGAATTATCCCTACAGTCTTTACTATAAATGAAGCGACACAGCTGATATTGATGTGAGATATACATAATGTGCACAAATTTGAAAATAGAGAGAAACAAAGATATAAAAATCTGGGTTATCACATCTGCAACATCCAGAAAGTTTCATGATGATTACCTAGGGCTGGTTTGATGGAAGCGCGGTTAACTCACTTGGTCAACCAAAAGCTGTAATCTGCCAAACAACTGAAAGTGCGTTTGACATGTGAGGATTATAATTTGCACTTGATCGCAGTCAGCAAACACTGTCCAAACTGCAGTTTATAGGTGAATCTTAGGTTGCAGGTCACTTCCGATCAACTGTTTTTTTTCAAGATAAACATGCTTTTACCTAATAAGAGAACAACAATGGAGGAAATCTTAACTGCGCAGTAACATGCAACTGTTTCTTTGTACCAATACTTTCCTTTGAATAGAGAGGCCAGTCCCACTGACTGAAACTTATCCTCATTCTGAACATTTTCTATTTTGAAGTTTATCGGCCACAAAGGACTGCCTACACAGATGATAAAATCCATTCATGCATAATTTTTCATTATATCTCGTTTACTTGCATAATGGTTGTCATCAGTTGAGAATGCAGTATTCGGAAAAGGACAACAATGCGATAACATAACCATGGGGTGGATTAACTGCTGTTGGCGAATTTCTTTGAACATATTTGACTAATAACGGTAAGTCAACTCAGACAATCCCAGTCTTACAACTGTGACTGCCTCTCATTGAAATGGCCCCTAATCATACTGCAGAACTTTTCCAGTAAGTTTATGACCATCACTGATCTCTCTATAAAAATGAGTCAAGCAGTAGCTGCCGACATAAGTTAAGGATTAAGATTAAAAAGAAAAAGTTAGTAGGATGATAGACACAGTACATATTGATCAGGTCATCTGTACAAACTGATGAATAATTACAAATTTAATTCAAGTGCATTGCACACTGACTAAGTCCATATACAAATGCTGCCTCTGTATTGTGTTGATCTGTAAAAAAGCTTTAGCTAAGTTCTATTATAAACAGCACCAATGGCTCTTGTAACATTCAAAACAGTACAGAAGGAGTCAAAGCTTTGATTTCCTCCAGTTGGTGTATTACTTAAGGCTTCATAATTTGAACAGAATGGAAGTGCATTATTATGCATGTCAATAAAAATCAATTTTTTTTGTAGCTTACCATACTGGAATGCTGTAGCTGATGTCTCTTTGCCCTCTTGGAAACTGTCTACAATTTAATAGTGCATATTCCTTCCAACAAAAAAAGAAAAAGAATTTATGATGCCTGAGGTGAAAGTTTTATATATTACTCTCAAGAAACGGATGACAGTCGTTGAAGTTTGAGGACAACACCTGGCTGACATGTCTGCTCACAAAAATCAACCAGTTGTTCATGCACATTTAATCCTGTAGCGTACGGCCAGTAACATAAAAATGCAGAAAATATGAATTGGCTACAGCAAACATAAGGAAAGCAAATGAGTAAAACATCTGGGTGGCACACGCAGGACAATTTTTACAAAGTGCTCTTGGGAAAAAGACAGAAGGAAAAGGTAAGGTACCTGAATTATTGGGGGTAGGATTAGGAGTAATCTTCATGGTTGCGCCAACCTGATGGGAATACTGAGCCTGCCCATGAAATGGGATTGGCAGTTCAGAAGGAGGACCTGGGAGTGAACACAGTGGCAAGTCAGTTAGCGGGATGCACACACACACTGTATACACTTGCATGAAAATAAAATGCTCTTCCTCCATCTGACTCTACTTGCATGACACTGACAGACTTTGCAATATGTTAAAACACTGAACAGAACCCAAATACAATCTTGAACAAAACAAAACAAACAAAAACATACAAAACTACATAATACATTACACCAGACTGGTAAACAGAAGGCTACCTCATGAAGAAAAAGTGTTTCTTACAACAACAAGAAAGCATTATTGATTAACATTTAAAAAAAAATCTATTTGCTTTAATTTTTTTCCGATACAACCTTTAAATCTCTTTCAGCATACATTCATTACTCTGAAATGAAGTGACAGGGTCAGCATGCCACCAGCAAAATAAATTGATAGCGTTTCAAAAATTGACAGTAAACATGCTTTAAATGTAGAGAACAATTAACTTAAAATTGATCTACAACAAGCATGCTATGAATCTATACAGAAAATTAATTCTTGTAAATAAACTAGTCATGCAACAAACCTGTCAGTAAAAGAGGAAAACATTCTCTCAATCAATGCATCAAAATTTCACAATGTGTGCAATAAAAAGATACCAGCAAGAAGAATTCAACAAGTATTCCAATACATGAAAATGAATAACAAGATAAAAATAGTATCAACAATAATTCAAACATGATTTCTGTTCTATCATTCAAATACACAGAGCTGATTCCTTCCTGAGTTCTGTTTGCACATACTCTATTACAATCAGCAGACATATAGTTTTTAAACATGCTTAAGAGATACTGGTTTATGACAATGACTGTAATAACAGTAATTTCCTATTATTCTTTTTTTTATATATTGCAACAAAAGGCTATCAAATCACCAGAAAAAAGAGACAAGAAAATAGTACCCTTTACTCTAGTTTCTGGTGAATTAATTCTGGCACTATCTTTTACTTTTAGAATCCACATTAAGTTCCTTCACACTGCATAACTGTCTTGTTATAGGTGTAAATAACTTTGAAAGACAATGAAAAATAGTTATTTTTTCCCTAGTAAATTAAAATTTTTTATCTGTAAGAGGATTTTCTGATACAGCAGGTGCTGGTCAAAATGGTATACAAAGATCACTTAGTAAAGAATCATGTAGTGAACACAGCTATTTTCATGTTAATGAAAAATTTTGCAAATCATAATTAATGGGAACAAAATTCAACTTTTCAAGAATTTTCTGGAACAACATATTATCTTGTTCCATGAATAAAGTCCAATGTTTTACGAACTCCATGCTTCACTAACATTAACAATCATCAAGGCCAGTTTATGGAGAATTTGCAAATTCAGAGAGTACATTAAAATGTATCTTTTCCGTTGTTATCATAAACATGACCACAGTTAATCAAAACAGTTTCTTGACGATTTGGTGACGTTTTGTTTTAACTGAATTTTTGTTTGTTTTTTGTTGGGGCGGGGAGGGGGTGTTTGCTTTATTTTGCTTAACAAATGTTTTCTCTCTTCGACTTCTTTACCTGTTTCACACATCTGCTTGCTGCTGCTGCATCTAATTTAATTAACACCCCCTTTTTTTTTTTTGGGGGGGGGTCATAATTTCCAAATGCATAGTCTCTTCTGAATGCAGTTATAGAGCACAGGCATAACTATACTTGCTACCTCCCCTTCACTTCTCCACCGCCCCAGTATCTGAAATGGTCAACAATTTCAATTTTTATGTTTTGCAATGTTGGAATAAGTAACAGTTTAACAAGTAGACATTTCTGCTGAACATCAGCATTCTTTCGCTGATTTATACTCTAGTGCAGACTAGAAAAGAGAAGATGCACAAAAGGATGCAAGGAGAGAAGGAAAAGGTTAAGCTCACACACTTCTTCAAAAAAAAAAACCCCAACCCCAAAATCATGGCAGACTTACTGAGAAGTCCCGAATTTGGTGTGCTAGACCCTGGAGCGGTACTGCCAGTCACTGACCCAGGGGGAGGAGCCGACATTCTTGGGGGAGCAGGGCCACCTCCAGCGGGTGGCTGTGAGGAGAACACAGGCGGTCTTGGAGGCCCTCCCATTGGACCTCCTTGTGACATCGGGGGTTGTGAAAACCTGTTGGAGCCCGGTTGTTGACCTCTCACCGGCGGCTGCTGTGGACTAGGAACTAAAGGCGGAGTGTTCTTCCCATTCACAGTCTGACCCACTCCTGAAGGAGGGCCGCTATAACTACTGTGAGGCACATTTTGTCCAGGAACAGAAGGGCGAATGTTTCTGACCGGGGCAAACGGTCCACCTGTAGAGGAAGGCCCTGGAGGCCTGTTCATCCCCACAGGGCCCGGAGGGGGAGGTCCTTGTGACCCTGGAGGGACAAACCCATTCACGTTACCCCCTGCAGGTGGCAGGCCAGCTGCACCACTGGGGTTGTTGCTGAAGGGCGGGAAGGGGGCCTGGCCTTGTGGGGGGCCTCCTCCAGTCATCATAGGAGCCGGTGGAGGAGGCGCCGCCACACCCTGATACCGAGGTCCGGGCACTGGGGCTGGGTGGTGATGCATGCCACTCATTTTTGGCAGACCTGCACAAAGTAACAACAATCATCAAGCGTCAGTCCTCTTGAACAAATCTGTATATAGGATTTTAAAAAATAAAATCTGTATCAAAATCTAACAGTGAAAATCTTCAAATATGTCTCTAGGAGAAAAAAAAAACGCTTAAACTATTTAGTACTAAGAACTCTTTATAATCAATGATCATATAATCATGCAACACCCCTTACGACTGATAGAATCCTAAGTAACAACCAGATGAGATAGTAATATAATTTATATATATTCTAAAATATTTTTTGTGACAAACATCTGATGAAGGTGACTCAGATGTCTCCTTTCCTGTCATTTCTCACTAAAAAAAAAAAAAGTCACCACAAACTATTCTATCAATAAACACAGTATCAGACAATCACTATCAGCAGTGTACTCTTGTGTGTTATAATGCTCATATCCTGTCAGAATCTCCTCTATGAATATGAATAGATGATGACAGTGACGGTTTCATTGCACCCCAGTATTATTATGGTAGTGATAATCTGCTTCAATTCATCACGACAGAGCCAACATTTTACAGTGCTCACTAAAAGTCCCCTGAGGCACAGCTCTGTCAAACTGCCTGGCTGGCAATGAATGATGCAACAGCTGGTGACAGAAGTTCACTCCACTGGATGCACAGCTGTCACTAGATAATACATTTAGTTACGCAGTCTGCTACATTTTGTTATGTTGTACTTCTTGCCCGTAGGCCATCGCTATGTGAACAATGCCAACATGCCATGACTGCTGTCAATATTGCAGTCCTCTTTCACACTGAAGTAAAGTTCTATTCATGAAAGACTTTCCTTCATCTTCACACTTTTTTCCAGATGGAATTCAAGGTGTGACTTGTGTGTGTGTGTGTGTGTGTGTGAATAGAAAAAGGAATGACTGAAGAAGACACTGTGAATCAAAGAAAGATCATACAATATATATTATGTATATTATATTCTAATGAAACTGATGTAATAAACAAACAAGTATTAAATAAAAATAAAACAGCCAACAAAAGCTAATAGCAAAGATCTCTTCAGAATGCTTCAATAATATTTGACCTTCCTCTGGGATGATGAAAATACTTAAATAGGGCAGCAAGATAACAGACTCGGCCTGCCAAAGCCATACTGTATTACTATTACATAACCTATAAAATCATCTTGATTAGTGTTCACAGGATTCATCATTTCTGTCAAAGTGATCTGTAAATAATAGCCCATTCTAGAAACACCATTGAAATACAGAGAGAGATAGAGAGAGAGAGAGAGAGAGAGAGAGAGACCCATCTTTCGGCCATGCTTTGGTGAATTGGTCTCGCACTCTCTACCCCCCCCCCCCCCCCTCCCCCACCCCTTTTGCCCTTTGGGTAAAGGGTTGGTTGGTCAGGTCCTGTATTAATTATTAGGTAAATTAATCACATAAGGTTAAACAGCAAAGCTGTCTCTATCACTGTATCAGTATCATGAACTGAATCATGATCTGGCTACATAGATAGAGGTAAGGTACATAGAACTGCATCAACTCATAATCAAATGAACATGTATTATTTACATGTATGCCACAGATCAGGAACACGAACAGCATATGTATACATTATTACATCATTATATGTACATGTATATGTATATATGTATGCACATCGCCAAATGTGAAGCTGGCTTACCTACCACTGATTTGAGGTGGGCCTTTTCAGTTTTTGGTAATAACAGGCTAGCTACAGATCTTCTTTCTTTCTCTTTCTCTCTCTCTCATACACACACACACTGGCATTAAGAATGTGATTTAGGTGAAACTTTCATGTACATCAAGTGCTGCTGTCCCTCTCTTCTTCCACAACTCCTTGTTGAGTTGTCGGGGCACAGCACTGAATTTTTCCGCTCATGCCAAATTTGCCTGATTGCAATCTATAGTATATATCTTGTACATTAATTTAGATGCACACAGCACAGTCTGTTTCATATTATACTGCTAAAGAGTTATATTTCATAGCTCTTTCAAAAAGACAAGTTTGTAGTGTAGAAAACCAACCTATAAGATCCATACCTAAACTTTAACTTCACTTCATGGTTTTTTTTATAGCCCTAATAAGCATGAAAGCCATATCAGGGCTGTGACCTAATTCTGCTTCAGTGGCTCCAATAACAATCCCTTCAAGTTCAAAACCAGCATCTCCTAATCCCTTCAAATATGCAACACCATCAAACAGAGAGAAAACCCCACGAAAACCTTAAATGACACACAACCGTAACTATTTCATTCCTTACACTAAGTTACAGCTGGGATATGGGGGGTCAAAACCATAAATTTTGTTTACAAGCTCATGTTAGGAGTCATACCAGATACTAAAACTGTAAAAAGACCTTGCTTACAGTCTTTTTGGCCTAGATGATTAATTTTGTGGATCAGTGGTCTAGAGGTAATACACCTGCCTAGAATAGTAGAAAGGGAAAACTGAAAAGTCTGGGTTTGAATTGTGTGCTGGTTCGAACCCTGTTTGTGCCCCAAACTTACCCCCCATCCACAAGACCGTGAGTAGTGGTCTGGGTGCTACTGCTAGTCTTTCAGATAAGACAATGAACTGAGGTGTAACACACATTTACTGCACATAACAGTACCCATGGCAACAAGGGAGCTGTTCCTGGCAAAAGCCAAAATTCTACAAAAAAGCCACTCTGATAGGGAACAGAGAGTGAGAGTGACAGAGAGAGAGAGAGAGAGAGAGAGAGAGAGAGAGAGAGAGAGGAGAGAGAGAGAGAGAGAGAGAGAGAGGGAGAGAGAGAGAGAGAGAGAGAGAGAGAGAGAGAGAGAGAGAGAGAGAGAGAGAGAGAGAGAGAGAGAGAGAGAGAATGGGTGGGGTAGCTCTTGTGGCAATGCACTCTCCCCGATGACAGCAGGCTCCTGAATTTTACACAGAGAAGTGAGAGAACCCTGCCGAGGCCTAAAGTACAAGTAGTATACAATACAACAGAATCCAAATCCATAAATATCTCAGCTTAATGCAGTGTTGCCACGGAAACAATCCTATATGGGCACCAAAACTAAATGTTCCTAACTTCCATACCTGTTCATCTATTACAAGTTGAAGTTACAAGTACAAGATATCACTTTTCACAGACAATGAGACATGTTCTACAACCTAAATTCTTTAATGTACAAAGGGAAACAGATCTCCATACAAGTTTGCATTTAGCAATTTTCTAATGCTATAAAACTTGATTTTGGCCACTTTTACAATTTTTAGACCTATGAGGCTATGTCTACCATAAGGTGACTAAGACCAAGTCAGAAAGAGGATGCCAGCCATTCCACTTTATCATCCCCAGGTTACAAAAAAGTATATGTACCCCCCCCCCCCCCCCCCCCCCACTTCCAAGTACAAATATATTGCCATATCAGCAAATAACACAATTTAAATATTCTTATTCTGTGGCCATCCAAGTGTTAACATGTATATGGATCACAATCTGGTTGCCAGAACAAAACAGTACACTACTAACACAATAAATGATGTATCACTATTATTAGTATTAAACAAACAAACAAACAAAAAAGAGAGAGATTTGCACCTTAAAAAAAAAGGTATCTAGATTAGACTGGGAAAGTAGAAAACAAGCAAGAGGGGTGATAGAAAAGAAAGAAAAGGAAAAGGACAAAAACAATGAGGGCAATGACAAATTTGATAATGACAAAGACAAATTCTTTTATTTTGAGGATAATGAATAAGCACCCATGTGCTTTTTTACATCCAATGATCCAGTCCCCGCCCTTAGGATATAAGAGAGAGAGAGAGAGAGAGAGAGAGAGAGAGAGAGAGAGAGAGAGAGAGAGAGAGAGAGAGAGAGAGAGAGAGAGAGAGACATACAGAAAGACAGACAGAGACAGAGACTACAGAGAGAGAGTGTGTGTGTGTGTGTTGGGGTGGAATTGAACCTAAGACTTTTGGTGTGTTTTTTTCCACCTGCTGGTGATAGAAAAGAGGGCATTTCTAGCACACAATTTCTAGTTGCTAATTTATTTATAATCAAAGAGCCCCATGGATGTATGCCTGAACTTTTAAAACAGTCATATTCAATTCAAACAAAGAAGGAGGGTGGAAGGATGATTAAGATGTTCACCTACCCAACAACTGAACAAATAAACCATACTTTGCCCTTTCTAATTCTTGCTAGTTTGATGAGAAAATCGAACTAAATGTCAGAGTCCTTTGGCTGAAACTATAAACCAAGGCTCCGTGTGTGAATGCATGCAGAACATCTTGTGCACATGTTAAGCCCATTCCACCTTTTGGAAGTGTAGGCCATTTTGTGCCGGTAAGAACAGATGACATTCTCCCCCCAAAAAAAACAACAACAAACAAACAACACCCCCCCCCCACCCCCTCCCCAACAAAACCCCTCCCAACCCCAAAACCCCAACAAATGCACGCAGGTGTTGTGTTTATACACCATCCCTGAAGTCAGAATTGCGAATGTGGCTACTTAAATAAATAGTGGGGGAAAAAAACCTGGCTGCAACTGCAAGGCAAAGTCTCACCACTGGTGAACCCTACTCCCTGGCCAAGGAACATGAAAAAAAATCAAACCTGGCATTACTTAGTTAGTTAGTACTAAAAATGTATTCTTCCACAATGTGATTGGTTCACAGTACACTACATACAAATGATACAAGATACATTGATTAATTTAAACCATGCCAGATTCTCTCTATGTGCAGGCATGCTAATAATTATAAATTTACAAATAATCTGCAGAAAACCCCCCAAATATTTGTGAGGCAGCAGCTGTTTCAAAAAAACATGTGACTTTACTGAACATTGAGCTTTTGTTTTTAATGGATATTTTGTTGCTGGTTTCTTCTATTTTGACATGTAATGCAGTGGCTGTTTCCAAGAATATCATCAATTTGCCACAGCTTACTGACTGAGACTTTCATGTTTTAACTACAACCATTTTGTTGACATTAATTGATTAAATATTTTGGTATTCCCTTCAGGCCCTAGAGTAACCAAACTCTGAGTAACCGCCCCCCCCCCCCCCCCCCCCCCCCCAACTCTTAAGTTAATGTTTTCCCTTTCAACATGCCACAATTGTCAATGTCTTTTAATTAAAAACAACAACAAATTGATTGTTAACACTCAGATTTACAATCTATTATTTTATACCACCTCTCTCACTGATCAGTCAGCACAAATTGCTATGCTGGGTAGTTTTTCTGATGAATTTTATTGATCGGTCAATTAAAAAAACTACTACTGTACTAGTACTGAAGAGAATTGTTCAAACATTTCAAATGAACTCAACGTTTCACATTCTCATTTTACTGTACATCAATCTCTGATTCTCTCTTTTTGTCTACAGCTTTTCTCTAGATATGTTTCTCTGTAAGTCTCTCTCTCATGAACCTTACTATCCAGATCTGGCTATCCAGTGTCTCCCCCCCCCCCCCCCTCTCAGACTCTTGCATGTTATGTTTCATGCAGTTTATTCCTTTCTGTTACTAAAATTCATGCACATATCACCTCCCCATTCCTTTTTACTGTGTTTAATATCTAATATTACAATAACTGTGATGAGACATGAAATAAAATTGAACACATAAACACCCGTTCAAGAGGATTTTTCTCTTAAGTTAACATCAGTGCTGACTCCACTCCACTCCCAAAAGCCCTTCGGATGAGACTATAAACCGAGGTCCCATGTGTGAACGCATGCAGAACATCTTGCGCACATGTTAAAACCTGTTCTGCTTTTCAGAAGAGTAGGCCCTTATGTGCTGGTGTGAATGGATGACAATACTTACGAAACTACATACACACGGGGATTGGATGGAAAAAAGCACATGAGTGCTTATTCCATTATCCTCGAAATAAAAGAATTTTAAAAAATCACACATGTATACACACAAATAATACATGGTGTACACACACACACACAGACAACACAAGCGCTTCGATTTTTTTTTTTTTTTTTTTACAAGATTCAGCGCTATATAAATTCCATATATTATTACATGCACTTGTAAATGTACACAATGTACACACACTCACACATGTCTATATAGTATATCATATGAATCATAAATTAGTTTAAATTATCCAATATCTTATGACATTATACATATATTATCTGTATGTTCTTATTCAACTTGCATATTATAAAATAAAAAACATGCAAAACAACTTGACTTGAGCCACAAATGAACAAAATTTCATATGGAAATGATCACAGTTCGTGACATTGTATCAGATTGTATACATGTATTACACTTACACAATAATGAACAATCTTAGACCAGTAGGCAGTACACCATACGTGACATGTCTGTATCACCGTTATTATTAAGCCCTTAACGTTTGTTCTTGTGGTGGAAGCAGTCTGAGACTATTTTTCATGAACATATGGAAGCAGCCACTGCCAATTAATGGTCACTAACACTGAAATATCAAACACATGCAGAGTATACTATGGGGTGGGTGGGGAGATGGGAATGTTGGTTGAATGAGAAATAACAAATTATAAGAACAGTACAACAAAGCTGAAGCAAGACTGCATGGGTCCATGCTGTTTCAGTGTTTACTGTTAGTGTTTAGTAAACACACATTGTGTGTTCGCAACACACACACACACACACACTTTGTGGGTGTACATAACCACATACAAGTAAAACTAAACATTAAAACAATAAACCATGCACAAATTATTTTATAGTCGATGCTTGGAAAAAATTCCATAACTTTGGTTTTTTGTGCTTTGTGGAATGGAAGAGGGAGGGTAGACAGAAAGATAATCCTAAATACATTTCATAAATTTTTTACACTGTTCTAACACAGTAATGATTAAAACATGGGCAATCTTTTCGCACAGAATATATTCAATAAAAATAAGTCTAGTTCTATCTCTCAGACTTCAACTCTAAGTCTAAGCCCCAGGACCTCAAAACTGAAAAAGGTATCGGTTAGTCAACTTTTACCACTAGTTCTGAGGTTTAGAAAGAAGTTACAAAATCTGTCACATCTGGAAGCATAAGAACTTTGGATTCAAACCTTGTGCTGTCGGCCCTTGACCACCTGGCTGATTCTGATTGACCTGCAGAGGTACCTGTGATGGAAAAATATGTTGGCCATCCTGGCCCTGGGGATATCTTGGATCGGCCATTTCTTGAAACAAGTACACAGAATAGCACTACTTACTTAAAAAATAACACATAAAAATGCCACATCTATTTTAGAGGACAATGGTGTTCACGGCATCACGAACTCTCCCAGACTGTTCACATCATAAGGAGTTATAAAACTCAATCAGTGACATGTCAACCTGGAATCGTTGGATGTGACAATGCCTAAGCAGCCACGAAATGTTTCCGGAAGTGATCGACTCAGGACATGCGTAATGGAATCATACGTGGCAGAATCAAGGGGAAAAACTCCACAGCATCACATAGATGACCTGAGGTTCATGGAGAAAGACTTTAATCAAATACTTTACTGACAATAAAGACCATGCTGAACTTCAAATCTGGAAAACAATAATAATTTTCTCGGTTGTATGCAATATTGCAAAAGCAAAGTATTGATGTAGCCTAAACAATGACATTTCTTACCCCGTAGCATCCACTTTCAGTTTCTTCTCGACAATAATTATTCTCTCTCTCTCTCTCTCTCTCTCTCTCCATTGAATAGGTGTGGCTTTGTCAGAGAATTTAGTTCTTCTTTAATACTAGACAGCTGACAGACTCGTCGAATCGCTATGTATAAAATCCAACGAGCTATTAGATTAAACTGTAATTTTTAAAAATATGTTTGTATACATATATTTCAAACAGTTTAACCACGAAACCTACCAACCCCTCTATTTCTTTACGTTTTTTGTCTTTTTTTCAAAGTCCTCTTTTCCGTTGGTTGTCGTCTTGTTCTTGGTCTTCTTGCTCTTGTTCTTGTTCTTTTTATTCTCCTCTCCCGCTCTTCCTCTCGCACCTCCTCCTCCTCCGCCACCACCACCACCACCACTAACCTCCTCCTCCTCCTCCTTCGCCGCCGCCGCCGCCACCACCACCACCACCTCCTCCTCCTCCTCCTTCTTCTTCTTCTTCTTCTTCTTCTGTTTCTCATCTTCCTTCTCTTCCTTCTTTTACTCCTTTCTCACTTTGTTTTAAATGCCTCCTCGTCTGTTTTTGTTTTGTTTTGTTTTTGTTATATGTCTTTCCATGCTTCTCCCCCCCACCCCCTTCCGATCTGTTTCTCCTGTGTTGTCTTTCTTTTTCGTTTTCTTTTTGCCACATACTTTTTGTTACTTTCTTCTTCGCAGTTACCTTTTTTCCCCTTTTCGTCAACATCTTAAAAATAAAAATCAATTTCTCTTCCTCCTGTTCTTGTATTTGTTACTGCTTTCTTATTCCTTCGCCTCCTCTTTTTTGTGTTGCTTTTTCTACCATTCCTCTTCCTCCTTCTTTTCGTTATCCTGCTTTCCCTTCTATTCCTCTTTATCATCCTCCCATCATTCTTTTTTTTCTTTCTCAAATCTTTACTCCCCTTACTCCCCCCACCCCTGCGGGGATGTTGAGGGCCTATCGGTATGAACAGCAGTCCCACCTTCTGAAAATTATGTGCTAGGAATTCCCTCTTTTCTATCCCTCTCTTTGTTTCTGCCTTGTTTCTCCTCTTCCTGTCATCTCCTTCTTTCCTATTTTTTGCCTTCGTGGTCCCACTCTCCTGCCCCCTCCCTCCCCGCCTATAAAGTCTTAAAAAAAACACATTTCTCTTATTCACATATTTCTCATAATTTCTTGTTTCTCCCATCTTCATTCTCATCCACCCTTTTTTCCGAAGACGGTTGCGCTGGGCCCCCGGCGCATAACTGCAATACAGTGCATTTACGTTGATGGAAGAATAAGCATGATAAAGTTTCAGGCTATAGTACTCTACTTGTGGAGTCCCGCCAGGCTGATAGAGTGCCGGACCCTAAACCTTAAAAGGGCACACCCCATGCGAGCGGTGGTCACCCCGTCCCATTGCGTGGAGTCAGGCCACGGAAGCGGAGGAGAAATGCTACTGGCCACACTGAAAGAAGCTCCAAGACCACTCAGCGTTCTTCAGTGGAATGCTGAGGGAGTCCACACTAAGAAGATCCCACTGACAGAGAGTCTGCATGCAAAGAAGCTAGATACAGCCTGTATCCAGGAGATAATCTGAATCCCAACCACAGATTTATCTTCAGAGGATACCAAACCTCCAGGAAGGACAGGGAGGGAAAACACAAGGGGGGGGGGGGGGGGGGGGGGGGGGGGTTGTTGATGATACTTCTCAAGAATAACATTGTGGCTAAAGAAATCACAGTGGACACAGATCGCCAAGCTGAAATATACGGAGTCAACATCACAGTGGACAACTCTGATATCACCGTCTTTAACCTGTCTTGCCCAGCAGATAAAGATCGCTCCCTACACAAGTTGAATATACCCCATGGGAACTGCTTAGCTGTTGTTGACCTCAACAGCCATTCAACCTGTTGGTGTTAACAATGAAAATAACCGAAAGGGAGATGTACAGAGGACTGGAAGCTCGAAAATAATGCTTCTATTGAATGATCCAGAAGATCTACCAACCTCACACCGATGGACAACAACATCTACCCCAGACTTAGCCTTTGCAACTGAAGACTTATCCAGAACACCAACAGAAATGTACAGAGCCAGTTGGAAGGCAGTGGCCACAGACCAGTATTACTGACCATCGATCTACAATACACGCCCAACAACCCCAAGACCTTTCTAAGTTCGAACTACAACAAGGCTAATTGAAGAATGTTTTCCTACCTCTCTGACTAAATATACTTTACAGGAATCAAGGTGGAGGATCACCGCACGAAGAGAGCCACTAAACATCTCAACCAAGCCATCCTGAAGGCAGCCAGAGAAACCATTCCATGTGGCGTTTGAACAATGTTGGACCAAAGAATTACAAGGAGGTGAGGGTGAGATTGCCGGCTGGAACCAGAGAGGAGGTAGAGAACATCCAACTCAAGAGAACAATAT
>CM054134.1:1657481-1662481 GCA_028751875.1 Rapana venosa | reverse complement strand
CTTTTTCTGACATCCATCTCCTCTTGTCCTCTCGTACGCTTCTTTTCACCTCCTTGTCTTTTTCCTTGTATGCTTCCTTCATTCTGTTCTGTATCCTCTCTGAGTGTGTAGTGTTGATTCTGATCTTGATGCGCTTCCTCTCATCGATCAGCTTCCAGCTGTTCACACTGATCCATGTCTTGCTCTTCCCCTTTCTGTAGCCAAGCACCCCTTCTGCTGATTTGATGTAGGGGTTCTTCTGATGTTCCCACACCTCTTCTACATTTTCAGTTTCGGTTCTGTTCTCTTCGAGCTTGGTCTTCACTGAGTTGCAGAGCTTTTTCCTTATATCTTTGTCCTTCAGTCGTTCAACGTCCAGTCTTGTCTTGGTTTTGTTGTTGTTTCTGCGTGAGCTGAGTCGTAACTTGATCCTCGTCTTCACCAGGTAGTGGTCGCTGTTGGCATCTGCTCCCCTCTGTACTCGGCAGTCTTGTACTGATGATCTCCACTGTCCGCTGATCAATAGGTGGTCAATTTGGTTTTCCACTCTTCCGTCCGCTGATGTCCATGTTGCTTTGTGAATGTCTTTGTGTGGGAATAGAGTTCCTGTGATAACTAGTCCATTCAGCTGGCTAAACTTGCATAGTCTCTCCATTGTCGTTCTGTCTCCCAAGTCCATGAGTACCCATTGTCCTTTCGTATCCAGTTTTTTCTTTTCCCACTTTTGCGTTTAAGTCTCCCATGATGATGATGATGTCGTTCTTGTTGCATCCGTCCACTGTTTCCTGGAGTTGTTGGTAGAACTGCTCCTTTTCCTGGTCTTCCCTCTCGTTGTGCGGTGCGTACACTTGTATGACTGTCATCCGTCTGTATTTGGAGTAGAATCTTGCTGTAATGATGATCTTGTTGACTGGTGTCCATTCCATGAGAGACTTCACTGCGTCCTGGCTCATCATGATGGCGACTCCTCCCTCGTGTAGTTGTTCGTCTCCACTGTAGATCACTGTCTGTCCTGATGCTAGCTTAATTTTTCCAGCTCCTGTCCATCTGCACTCGCTGATTCCGAGAATGTGCAGTTGGTATTCTGTCATCTCTCTCGCGATCTGTGCTGATGCACCTCCTCTTTACATTGTTCTGACATTCCAGTGTCCGATGTTAAGGGTAGTTTTGGGGTTTGCAAAGGACCTTGTCGGACGGTGAGCTTCCCGCAGGCTTTCACCCATCGTCGTCATGATGCCAGTGCCGGCGATCCCCGCTCCCCCCAGGGCTTGATTTGAAGTGATGTTCATAGTTTCTGTAATTTTGGGTTTTTTCCGGGAGTAGGTAGTTGGCCTTCTGCCCAACCCCCATACTTGGAGGGCCAGTGGTTTTCTGTCAGGGTGGCCTTCCCTTAGACTGCGTTGGTCCACGGTGCAATCTCCCATCCGCCACCCGGGAGACACACCTCTACGCCGTGCAGTCCCAGCGCGAGGTACATGAACACCCCCCTCCCACAAATCACACACACACACACACACACATCACACACACACACACAACACACACACACACACACACACACACACACACACACACACACACACACACACACACACACACACGTGGATACACACACACACACACTGGATACACACACACACACACATGGATGCACACACACACATACACACACACGTGGATACACACACACACACACACACGTGGATACACACACACACACACACACACACACACACACACACACACACACACACACACAACACACACACACACACACACACGTGGATACACACACACACACACACACATGGATGCACACACACACATACACACACACGTGGATACACACACACACACACACACGTGGATACACACACACACACACATATATCCAGACAGACTACATAATAATCAGGTCACACAGTTACATGCATTGCAAAAGGCAGACTTTAATGTAGACTTTAAAAGACAATGGTGCTCATCACAAAAATTCAACAGTGTATTTACAACAACATAAATAACACACTAACAGTCTCACGGTGCGTAATTCATCATACAAGTGACAACAACTTTGTTTCGTCCATAATAAATTTATACTCGTTTCTTTTTCAAAATTAAAATGATATGCTCACAAATGATACACATACAATATACACGTGCTGCGTGTGTGCGTGCGCGCACACACAGACAGACACACACACGCACATGCAGGCACGCGCGCACACGGGCACGC
This sequence comes from Rapana venosa, assembly GCA_028751875.1. NCBI lineage: Eukaryota > Metazoa > Mollusca > Gastropoda > Neogastropoda > Muricidae > Rapana > Rapana venosa. The sequence goes on along the minus strand of CM054134.1, from coordinate 1,660,269 downwards.
GCGCGTGCACACACACATACGCAACTCACGAACACACACTTTCTCGCATGGATGTGCGCGCGCGCGCACACACACGCAAACAGACACACACAAACACGTGCACACACACGCACGTACGCACGCACGCACACACAAACACACACGCACGTGCACACATGTGCACGCACACACACACGCACGCGCACGCACGCACGCACGCACGCACACACACACACACACACACACACACACACACACGCACACACACAGAGGCTGGCACGCACAGGGCACTGGACGAATGCCTCAAAAGCTGAGTGTCTGTACCTCAATGTAGAGAAAGGGTCGCCTCCACGACTCAAACCCCCCAAATCATTTTCGTAACAGCACAAACAACACAAATGATGATGATGATGATGATGATGATGATGGTGATAGTAGTAGTAGTAGTAGTAGTAGTAGTAGTAGTAGTAATAATAATAATAATAATAACAACAGCAGCAGCAGCAGCAGCGACGACGACGACGACGACAATGGTGATGATGATGATGATAATAATAATAATAATAATAATAATGACCATGATAATGATCACAATCATGATTATAATACCACCACCACCACCACCACCACCACCACCACCACCACCACCACCACCACCACCACCACAAACAAACAACAACAATAATAGTTCCAGAAAAATAATTTGTTCTTACTGATTAAAAAACCCACCAACCCACAAAAACAAAACCCCCAAACAACATATATGGAACTCTCTCGTGCGTACGTGCTTGTGTGCGTTGTCGTTGTTGTTGTTGTTGTTCTCTCGGAGATAGTTGAACTGTGGAAGTGAGACTGGCAAGAAAGGAAGAGTGCGTGACATGTCAATAGCACTTTTTTACCCGACACTGTTGACAGACGACAGTCATCATTATCACATGCCAAGGAACTCCAAGTAGGCCACGTCATTATCTGACACACTGACACAGTCATGACAGCTGAATGCAAAGTTCGTGCACTGCCCCCTCATCCCCCCCCCCCCCCCCCCCCACCTCCCTCACGTCTTTCTCACTGCTCCGTGAATCGATTCCTGTGCCTTCCCGTGAATGTGTCCCGTCAACCATGATTGCAGACTAAACATTCATGTCTTTGCAATCTATCTTGTTGCGCGTTCACACACGCGGTTCATACATCTATCTTGTTCAGATATTTACACAGTTGTTTTTTTTTCTTCTTCCACTCTTCCTTTTGGAAGATTGTCGTAATAGTCTTCCTATGGACGGAGTCTACTAAGTACTTTAGCCAATGCCAGTCGCGGCAATTTCATCCATCCATCCAACCACACACGCTGCGATGTTTTTGCAAAATTCATCCATCCACCCATCCGTCCATCCACCCACCCATTCATCCAATCACCCATTGGTCCATTCACCCACTAACCCACCCACCCATCCACCCACCCACCCATCCATCCATCCACCTATCTATCCATCTATCCACCCACCCACTCATCCATCCATCCATCTATCCACCCACCCACCCACCCCCCGACCCATTAGCCCGTTCGTTCGTTCATCCACCCCTCTAGATCTTATGTCCGGCAAAAGGGTCGGGTTCGGGTCGTTTCTCGTGAACACACTTGATGTAGAGGACGATGCCGATGGCGATAATCACCAGAGCCACGAGGACGCCCACGAAGATGAACAGTCGCTCTGTCACTATGCCCGCCACATCGGATGACGTCGTTTCGTTCCGCGCTGTTGTTGATGACGACACAACGGTGGTTGCGCTGGTGACGGCATCTCTGAGGATGCTGGTGAGGACCGTGGTGACTGGGGACGGCTGGGAAGTTGCCGTGGTGGTTGTGACGTTCCAGGTTCGTTCTGACGTCATGATGACGCTGTTCCGTATGACGTCAGTGTCGTCTCCGGATCCTCCGCTGCCTTCGAAATCTGTGGTGACAGAGAAGGAGATGGATATTATTAAGCCTCTGATAACATTCATAGATCCCCCCCCCCCCCCCCCCCCCCCCCTGTAAATTCTATACAGACACACGGATCATAACGTTGGCAAAGATCTAGTTAAATACCTGTTACCTTTCTTCTCCCTACTTGGTACTGTGAACGAGAAAAGAGGTTGTTTTCTGTGGAAGGCTGACTCTTCCACATCTTAAGGTGATACAAGGAACAACTGCACGTTGGGCTTTAATCTGGGTGTTTTAATCTGTATATACAGTTTAATCTAAGCTGTAACCACTATAGGGGTGATAACCCTGATAGGGCCTCTGTGGCCAGGGAAGGGGGTGGGGTTGGAGGACTAAAACCAATGTGGTTGGACTGGAATGGTAGGCTTGATTACACATATCGAGGGCACTTTTTCAATGACGGTCAGGCGCAGTTCTGTCGAGCCTCTGCCGAAATAACACGGGCATTTGTTGTTTTTCATCACGTTTGTCACAGGCTTCCCATGGAAAGGCTGAAACATTGCTAAGAGCGCTTGTCATATTTATTGAAATGTGATTTTTTGGGGATCCAAAATATTTCTTTTGGCTTTTGACTGGCCGAAAAGACTCAATGAAGGACTGTGTTGATGGTTTTCAAGAATGAGTAAAACTTTTTTTTCCAAATATGACTTAAAAAAATTAAAATAATGAGTTGTGTTTGTGTGGATGTACACACACACACACACACAACACACACACAACACACACAACACACACACACACACAACACACACACACACACACACACACACACACACACACACACACACACAACACACACTAAGAGTGGTGATATCAATTCAAACGATG
>CM054134.1:1649981-1652481 GCA_028751875.1 Rapana venosa | reverse complement strand
AACAACAACAACAAAATCCCCAAAGGATGTCACCTTTAACAAAGAACTGGATGTCGCCTTTAACAAAGAACTGGATGTCGCCTTTAACAAAGAACTGGATGTCGCCTTTAACAAAGAACTGGATGTCGCCTTTAACAAAGCTCTGCAGGTTGGCAATATTTCTGTATAGCAAAACAAACACACGCACACACACACTCCCTGTATTTCAGAAAAAAGGCTCCAGCCCGGCACATTCCACTGAAGTCCAGCACCAGTCAGACCAAGACACAAGGTCCAACACTGAAAACAAAGGCGAGACGACCGACTAGGGTCTGCTAGGGTCGCGGCCAGTATTTTAATCCCCAAAAGTTTAAGCTTCCACATCCTGTTTAACTACATTCTTGCAGCAACCGAATTTGCAGGGCCGGGGAGAGAGTTGTGTAGAGAAGCGCGAACGTGAAGAAAGGTCTTGCACAAACACAGGCCACGAGCAGAGGACATAGGGATGCACAGCAGATCAGGACTTTAGGGAGCAGTTTGGTACACAGGGCAGCTCTTGAATCATACGACCTATTGAAGGAACAGAGGGATGCCAGTGAGGAAGGGCGAGTGGGGTTACATGAGGAAGGGTAAGTTAGGGTACATGAGGAAGGATAAGTAGGATACATGAGGAAGGATAAAATGGGAATTGGGGGGGGGGGGGATGAGGAAAGGTAAGTAGGGTACATGGGGAAGGGTAAGTGAGCGTACATGAGTGAGGGCAAGTAAGAGTATATGAGGAAGGGTAAGTGAGGGAACATGAGGAAGGGTAAGTGAGGGTATATGAGGATGAGTGAGTGAGGGTGCATGAGGAAGGGCAAGTGAGGGGATATGAGGAAGGGCGGGTGAGGGTATACAATGAGGTAGAGAAGGGCAAGTGAGGGTACATGAGGAAGGGCGGGTGAGGGTACATGAGGAAGGGCAAGTGAGGGTACATGAGGAAGGGCGGGTGAGGGTACATGAGGAAGGGCAAGTGAGGGACATGAGGAAGGGCGAGTGAGGGTACATGAGGAAGGGCAAGTGAGGGACATGAGGAAGGGCAAGTGAGGGGATATGAGGAAGGGCAAGTGAGGGTACATGAGGAAGGGCAAGTGAGGGTACATGAGGAAGGGCAAGTGAGGGGATATGAGGAAGGGCAAGTTGTGGTAAGCCAAACTGGTGAGGAATCTGAAAGATTGCTAAAACGCAGTTAGTCATTGTATGACACTGGAGGAATTTTTAATACATAATGAATCATCGGGATTTCCAAATTTCATGCAGATAAAAACAATCAGGAAAATAATGTTAACACCCCAGGCTAACAAGAGTCTGTCTGTAAGAGAGGACAAGGGGTGTGAGAAAGGATGTGTGTTCTATGAAAAACTACATATGCCAAAAAGTCACTTTATCCTTGTTTTCATCGAGTTAAACTTTCCCACTTTTAAAGAAGTGATACAGGAATTGCAATCTTCTTGACTCATGCTTTGGTAACTGTGACGTTATTGTGTCACTGATACCTAATGGTTAAAAAAAAATCATTCATCACACAAAAAGAAAGGTGGCAGGACGGTTAAAGCCGTTCACCTGCCTAACAAATTATGAGTTTCTGGGTTCGATTCCCAGCCTCGCCGTTTCTTCCTAGGTTCACGGGAAAATCGAACTCAAAGTCTTTAGGAGGAGACTCTAAAACCAGTGGACCCATGTGCTTACAACTTAAGCCACATCAAAAATCCCTACCACAGATGAAAAGCAAAACAAGCAGGGGGGTACAGTACAGCCTGACTGTCCTGGCAAAAAGTGGTAGGTTTAATTCCCAACAATATCCCCGAAGTCGGAATGCGGCTACCTTAATGGCGGGCAAAAACGGTCGCACACGCGAAAGTCTCACCATTGGCGAACCACGGAGTTCTAGCTGAGGAACAACAACAAAAAAAGAATCCATCTCACAGAGACTAGATCTCATGATCACAAGTAAAAGTATATTGCATCACATGTAGAGTAAATGTGCCCTGAATTATGAATTCTTCTTTTGACTGAGAAGTACGCTTTTGTTTTTTACAATGTATTGTGTTGTATTGCACTGTATGGTATTGTCACAAAATATTTTTCTTTGAAATTTTTTCCCCTGTGAAATATGAACTTTGCTAATCCCTACACTGCAGTTCCACCTTTCTATGTTTTTTTGTTTGTTTTCCTTTTGCTGTTGTTTGTTTTCCTGTCAGCATGCATATTGATCTGCCTATTGCAGATTACACTAGAACTTTGCAAGAAATAGATTCTTGTGGCTAAGGGTTCTTAAACGTGCGCTTAGTGCATGTTCCTCACAGGAGCGACGTTTATTCTCTTATCCCCTCGCCCCCTCCACTCTCTCCTCCCAAAGACCACCAATCAGAGGATAATGGAGTTAGGTGGTTAGTAGGTCTGAATCGAACCACAGATTATATAGACCTAATCCGAACAAGAGATCTCTCACTTTCTAGAGGGTTGCCTTAATTATAACGCC
>CM054134.1:1634981-1642481 GCA_028751875.1 Rapana venosa | reverse complement strand
AATCAATCAATCAATCAATCAATCAATCCATCCATCCATCCATCCATCCATCCCAGCCAGATAAAACCACTACTCACCTTCCAAGCTGGAGTAGAGAAGCTTCATTGTGGAGGAATTTGACTAACTGGCACCACTCCACAAAACACTCAGTAGACAATAAAAGACACTGGTGACTATAGCAATCCAAACAGAAAGAAAAAGCTTCACTTCTCCCTGCTACAACTTTTAAAAAAATCTTTGGCACAACCAAAACTTCAGCAATGGACTGCCACCCACAACAAAATCTTCAGGTTGAAATGAAGCCGTTCTTCAAGAGACTTGTCTTATAAACCTGACCTTGGCCTGCCGTTCAAATACGCAATAATACCCACATCATCAGCTCCCATCCACCAATCACAGTGCAAGAAACATGCCACGAGTCTATAAATATGCTTTGACGTCTACTATGACTATGACCAACACGGAAGTCCGGGAAAACCCGATCAAGTTGGCATCGGAGAGACAACATGATGTAGACACTCATTAGCGTGACGCCACATCCGGCATGAAGTGGAACGAGCGGAAGTGGTTCTGTCAATGGCCTGTCCCGCCCGGTTTGTTTGTTAAAGTTTGTGACAGGAGTAGGCGTTGGACTTTGAGCTGGAAGGTGACGAACTGCCTAGTAAACTGACGGACTTCGAAGTAGATGACCAAGGGTCAGCTGACTGACTTATGAACTAAGTCTGTCAGCAATCAGTTGATTTTTCCCTGTGGGGATACCGGGGCTCTTTCAGTATAAATAGCAACCCCACCTTCTGGAAATTCTGTGCAAGAAATGTCCACTTTTCTTTCTTTCTCTCTTTGTTTCTGTCTTTCTCCTTACCTTTCTATTATCTCTCTTGCTTATTTTCTGCCTTCCCGGTCCATTCTTCTGCCTTTCTTCAAGCAAATCTTTCAAAAAATATTCTGTTTTCATTATATAACATTTTGCCTGTGTTCTTTTGTTCTGACAGCCAGGTAGTGATATTTAAACTTTGGGATGGGGACAGGATGTCCATTCTGCAGTCTTATTTGCCCATGTGGAACTTTTTATGTATATTTTTTGTACTTTAAAATGTTTGTTGTAATTTTTTTGGGTAATCTGGGGATGATAAATTAAGCGGAATGGCTGGCGTCCTCAGCACAGCCTGGTTTATTAGCTTTAAAGAATGAAATGATTTAGGTATTGTGTCATTTAAGTTTTTTCCCAGAAGGACAGTGTTAGATATTAGTTAGGAGGTTACAAGGTTTTATGATGTGTTGGTTTTGAATTTGAAGTGAAAGTTATTGGAGCGACTGAAACTGAATGAGGTGACAGCCCTGATATGGCTTTCGTGGTTGGTAGGACTGTAAACAATATGGACTGAATGAATGAATGAAAAGAGTTGATTTCCCCAGTATGCCTCGGACTTACAAAAAATAAAACAAACTCGAACTTAACAACAATGTACAACCAACCAACCAACCAACCAATCAACCGGCAGCTAGCCAGTCAGTCAACTAGCCAACCAAGCAACCAATCATTCAATTTACTAACAGACTGAGTGACTATTGATTATTGACAAGCCGACTAACTGACTGATTAACAAACTGATCAACTAATTGATTAATACTTTTTTTTCCTCTCAAGTGACAACAGAGAACAACCGCCAGGGCGCAGTGGTGAGCGTCTTGAGTTACCGACTGGAAGGTCGCGGGTTCGAATCCTATGAGTCATAGGGATTTTTCGAACTCTGACTGGCTCCTACCCAGAGTGAGTGTGCTGTGGAGCCCATTGAGCCATTGGGAAGACTGGGACCACATAGTCGAGCTTCATTCACTTTACGGATGCGGGTTTGAAAGTGTTGCTCAAATTACCTGACCAACACTGCAGGTGTCTGAATCTCAACCCGCTGGCTGATGCGAAAGAGGGGGGGAGGATATAATATTATGATAGTAAGCGTAGAATACAACTGTCAGGTAGACTCAAAGCATATGCACTTCCATAGCAGCAGCGTTATTACACCATCCCCGTTATCATTGATCATCGTGCAAAAACCAACAACAATCACAACATCAAAACAAAGAAAAAGTAACAGAGACCATAACAAGAGGCTGACTCACAAGGTCCGATTTGGGCAAGAAAAATTATTGAACGCTTTGATAAGAATCTGATTCCCTCCCCCCCCCCCCCCCCAACCCCCACCTCTCTCTCTCTCTCTCTCTCTCTCTCGCTCTCTCTCTCTCTCTCTCTCTCTCTCTCTCTCTCTCTCTCTCTCTCTCTCTCCCTCTCTCTCTCTAACTGTGCTTCAACACGGGCCGATCTTTATCATCACATGATGAACTTTACACAGGGAGGCATCTGGAAACTGGAGTAGATTTGGCTTGTCAATCACGGTCGTAATAGCACGCACACATCAGCATAATGATGACGATTAGCCAAACTGTCAATATCTGACAAGGAATACACGCGAATGTCACTGACCAATAATAACCCTTTCCCTAAAGTAATGGTGGCTATCTGTACGCTGACAGGATAACTTTCCTATTGTCTGGTTGCTTTTGTTGTTGTTGCTTATTACGAGCGGTGCTGTCAGTCTGGCTCATCAGATTAATTGCTATGGTTGTTATATCTTTGAGGAGTGTGATGTGGTTATTAAGGGGGGTGGGTGGGGAGGAAACGGTAGAAGGAGGGAGGGTGGTGTGGTAGGGGGTGGACGAGGGTTGTGAATTAATGATGTCGAACATAGATGACTCTTTTGGTCAAGGCCAAAATGGACAAGAGTCAAAGTTAAGTCAAAGTCGAAGTCAATTTAAAAAAACAACCCTTTCAGACTGTACGTTGAACAAGCAATGCGTTTGCTCCCCCCCCCCTCCCCCCATGGAGTCATCTATCTAGGAACAACAATGAAAACATAGTCACCAATAACAAAAGCAATAACAACGGAAACAAACTTCCCAGTCTGTAGCTTAGAGCAAATTGTAAAAGACATTCCATTAATGACAGAAACTATATTGTCATTAAGTCATGTTCCTATTAACAGATTCCTTTAGTACAATGATGTTTACTAGTTATATTAACTGCAAAGTTAGTGTGTAAACTATTGTTTCTTTCTTTTAAAAAATTGTTATACTTTTTCATAACAGTTGTTTATTGCGGATGATTAGCTAGGTACACGCTCACCCCCCCCCCCCCCCCCACACAGAATGAAATAAATGAATAAGAATACATAACTAACTAATAAATAAATAAACACACAAAAGAATGAAATAAATGGAAAAAACACACACACAGAATGAAATAAATGAATAAGAATAAATAACTAATAACTAATAAATAAATAAACACACACAAAGAATGATATCAATGAAAAAGAATGAACACACACACACACACACACACACACACACACACACACACACACACACACCACACACACACACACACACACACACACACACACACACACACGCACGCACGCACACACACATACATAGACATTAACACAAATACGTACTGTCACACACGAACCCTCATAAAATCTGGCACACATGCACGTACACACACTTCGATTTGTGTAATATCACTTTGAGTGAACAGACGTAACATCGAAGCATCAATAACAACACACTTCGATGGATCCTTTCACTCAGCCTCTTCTTTTTTCATGTCTATTATCACTGTTTTGTAGAGACGTAAAACTGAGGAACACACACACATATATAAATATATAAATATCTTAAACAATTTGTATCTGATAGATCAATTTGTACTAAACTGGGTTCAGTCTACTCATCGTTTAAGTCTATTGATTTAGGTATTCCGCAGGGATCAGTGCTTGCCCCAATTTTGTTCTCTATTCTGGTACATGACCTTCCTAGTTGTTTGTCAACTGATACACAAGTTGTTCAGTATGCTGATGATATCGCTATATGGATAAATACTTCAGTTCGGAAAAACACGACAAAAAGAGTTATCAATCATGTTGAAAAATTATATCAAGATGAGCTAAATAAATTCTGTAGCTTTATGAATGAGAATAAGTTAGAATTATCTGCAGAAAAAACATGTCTGGTGCTTTTTAATAATGGTGAAAACCCATCAAAATTACCAATACTGAAATTAGAAGGAACAGTGCTTAAGTATAAACCAGATGTCAAATTCTTAGGTGTAATTTTAACTAGAAAGCTGAGCTGGAAGATGCACATTAACCAGTTAATATCTGAGGCTAGAAAAAGACTTAACTTTTTAAAAATAATAACTTTTCAGGCATGGAGCCAAGATACCAAGACACTGATACATTTGGCTCAATCTTTAGTACGCTCAAAATTAATCTATGGACAAGAAGTTTATTTTTCTGCTGCAGATTACCTACTTAAAGAAAGTACAAAGTTTAGACAGTAAAGCCATAAAAATAGCACTTGGTGTTCCAGTCCATGCTAACATAAATAATACTTACAAAGAAGCACATTTACTCTCTCTTTCTGAACAAAGAAGATTGGCCGTATCAAAGTATGTGATTCGAAGTCTCTCTGTTCCAAATTCAGTAAAAGATGAATTTTTTTATGAATCAAGACACTGACTATCCAAAACGAGCAAGCAATGTTTCATTTCTCCTGCCAATTAAAAATTATACAGATTCATTAATGAAAGACATTGGTATTGACCTAACAACAATTCCAATTTTTCCGATGGTTCCTCAAATGCCTCCTTGGGAACATATATCGGCTAACTTTGAAACTGACTACACGGATGTCAAAAAGAATGAAGATCAAAATTTGCTCACCGTTGATGTAAAAAGTCACATTGAAAGTAATTATTCTAATCATTTAAAAGTGTATACTGATGGATCTGTTCTGGAATCAGGAAGAAATGGGGCAGCATTTGTGATTCCTGTTTTTAAAGTACAAAAATCATTTCATTTAGGAAAACATTTTTCTATTTTTACGTGTGAATTGTTTGCAATCCTTATGGCCTTGAATTTTTTGTCAAATACTGCGCTTGACATTCACCACATTCTTTTTTGCGTTGACTCAAAAGCAGTATTGATGGTACTAAAGCACTGGCATGGGAACATAAGGAAAGATATTGTATTTGAGATTAAATTCTTGATACATTGTATTGCAAGCAGAGGCATACAAATAACTTTTTGCTGGGTCCCTTCTCACTGTGGAATCTATTGGAATGGGTTGGTTGATTCTTTAGCAAAACAAGGTGCCTCGGATTGCAACATTGAAACGTTTGGTTCCAATCTCGCATTGTCCTCGCATGAAATTAATGCTAAATTGATGAATTGTATACATTCTAAAATGAAGAAAACACACTTTGAAAACATTTCTTGCTCACGGAAAGTAGAAATTTTAATATATAAAATGAGGCTAAATGCATGGAACACCAAATATTCTAAAAATGTGACATGTTGCTGTTCCCAATCTCTTTCAATCCACCATTTATTGTTTGATTGCCCAATCCTAACTGACCTGTTTAAAAGGAGAGGAATAGATATTCATGAAAAATATTCCACTGTTCAAGAAGTTTTATATGACTCTCAGCAGTTCATAACATCAGTTGCTGAGGTTATATATTCTTCCCCAGTAAGACCTCTACTGTAGATAGTTGTGAGAATATAAATATACATATAATTATTAGGGAGAGAGAGAGAGAGAGAGAGAGAGAGAGAGAGAGAGAGAGAGAGAGAGAGAGAGAGATGTTGGTTTGAATGCGGGTGTGTCCTTATCACCAAGTAGTGAATGGACATTAAACAAAAACAAAACAAAACAAAACAAAACACACACACACACACACACACACACACACACACACACACACACACACACACACACACACACACACCACTTAGAGGCGCGCGCTAAATTAACAAACGAATAATTTCAGTTTCAAAAGGCAGTGGGGGAAGCACAAAATAAAGGTTTTTTTTCTTTGGAGTGAGAGAGAGAGAGAGAAGAGAGAGAGAGAGAGAGAGAGAGAGAGAGAGAGAGAGAGAGAGAGAGAGAGAGAGAGAGAGAACAGAAAAGCAGATTTAACATAAAACTATAAGACCAACAACAGTCGATGGTGGTCTAGAGGTAACGCGCCTGTCTAGAAAGCGAAAAGTCCGGGTCGGAAGTGTGCGGTGGTTCGCATCCCGTTTGGACCCGAATCTTTCCCCCCATCCATTAGACCATGAGTGGTGGTCTGAGTGGTGGTCTGCCCAGACCACCACTCATGGTCTAATGGATGGGGGAGACGATAAACCGAGGTCCCGTGTGTTGCACATAATTATTTAGCGTACGTAAAAGAACCCACAGCAACAAGAGGGTTGTCCCTGGCAAAATTCTGTAGAAAAAAGCCTCTCTGATAGGGAAACAAATACAGTTGCAGATAGGAAAAAAAGAAAAAAAATGGGTGGCGCTGCTCTTGTGGCGACGCGCTCTCCCCGGGGAGAGAGAGCAGCCCGAATTTCACGCAGAGAAATCTGCCGTGACTTAAAAGTGGTATAAATAAATAAATAAATAAATAAATAACATACCACAATAATTACAGTAAAACAGACAAAAGCCTCATAACCCCCCCCCCCCCCCCCCCCCCCCCCCTAAACTCTCCGCTTTCCTTCTCTCCGCCAATCTCCGAACCTTTTCAGCTTTTCTCCTTGTCTAATTCTAGTACTGAAGTCGGTTAATTTGCTTCAGCTTTGATCTTCCTGGTGACCCCCTTCACCCTCTACCTCAGAGAGCTGAGTAAGTCAGCGATGAATACAATTAGTGCAGAGTAGCGCAAATGTGTGTGGTGGCTCAGTTGTAAAATATCTGATACAGTCTGATACAGAGCTCCGCTAGGTAGGCTTTGGTTGTTATTGTCCCTGCCTTCAACGGCCAAAATTCCCACCACCCTGCCGAAGTGTATAATCTGTGTGTGTGTGTGTGTGTGTGTGTGTGTGTGTGTGTGTGTGTGTGAGTGTGTGCGCGCGCGCGTGCGTGTGTGTCTGTTTTATTTATTTAAATATTTTTTTATTCTTTTATTTCTAGGATAATGGAATAAGCACTCATGGGCTTTTTTTTTTTACATCTAGTCCCCGTGTGTAGGCAATTTGTAAATTTTGTCATCCGTTCCCATCGGCACACAATGGCCTACCCTTCCGAAAAGCGGGCCAGGTTTTAGAGTGTGTGCAAGATGTTCTCCATGCGTTCGCACACATGACCTCGGTTTATAGTCTCATCCGAAGGATTTTATGGGGGAGTGAAGTCGGCACTGATGTTAATTCCAGGGGAAAATATCCCCTTGAACGAGATTCGAACCCGGGTCAGCAGATCAAGAGCGCAATGCACAACGCCCTAATCAACCAGGCTATCCCGTCCCCCTCTGAGTGTGTGTGTGTGTGTGTGTGTGTGTGTGTGTGTGTGTGTGTGTGTGTGTGTGTGTGTGTGTGTGTTTCCAGGTAGATGTTACCAAAAGAATTTTTTTCTTACACCTCACCCCCACACATGCTTCAGCCCTCTTCCCTT
>CM054134.1:1582481-1629981 GCA_028751875.1 Rapana venosa | reverse complement strand
AGCCTCCTTCAAGGGACTCTAAGAAGAATGGAGCCAGTATCGGTGATACTTCAGAGACGAGGACAGTTCTCTTGAATGGTCCCCTTAGCGAAGACTCGAACCACACCCTGAGTTCCTATCCGTTCAAGAGTTAAAAGATCTGACCACTGGGCTTCCTCGCCTCCCCCATACTAGCACTGACAAAGAAATAGAAATGTTCAAGTCTCAAAAGGATATTCTAAAAAAACCTTGTGTTTGATTTTGTCGTCTCTTATTAAATCTTTTTTCCTCTTTGGTACGCACAAACACTCACGCACGCACACACGTCCGCACCACGCACGCACACACACACACACACACATATACACACACAGACATACAGCGTCAAACATACTGAGACAGACAGTAGTAGAGATAGAGACAGACATAGAGAGACAGAGGCAGCGACAGACATACAGAGAGACAGAGAGAGAGAGAAGAGAGAGAGAGAGAGAGAGGGGAAAAGAGAGAGAGGAGAGACAGACAGAGAGAGAGAGACAGACAGACAGACAGAGAGAGAGAGAGACAGAGAGAGAGACAGACAGAGAGACACAGAGAGAGAGAGAGAGAGAGAGAGAGAGAGAGAGAGAGAGAGAGAGAGAGAGAGAGAGAGAGGGAGGATGGGTTAGGGGGGAGAGAGAGGAGAGAAATTCATACTAAGATTGACTGACATCAGACAACGACATTTCGTCACCGCAATTCCAATCATGCATAATGTATGATGGCGGTTGAGGACCCGTCTCCTTCAGCATGGAACCCTATTTCTCAGCAGACCTGACAACGATAACCATCAGCGATATCGGCAGCACCATCAAACAGCACCAGTGCCCATTCCCAAGGCTCCTCCTACTACTACTAGACAGACTTAATTAGAGACGGCAGGATGATTGCCGTTATCTCTCTCCCATGGTCGATACAAAATACCATGCCTAATGTCTTTTCCGTCACTGGCTTTCATCAAAGACTTGTTTTCCCATAATCTCTCCCCTTATTATCTAATGGTAGCTTCACCATCAAAGACTTAAAGGTCGCCTCCATGTGTATATAAACAAATCCTGGCTAGGACTGGTCAGGCAAGCATCTGAGGGAGTGTGGTCTCTGGCATTCTGCTTGTGCTAACCTTGGTGCTTCGATTCCAGCTGAGCTTCGCTTCTCCAAGATTTCCTATCGTTCTTCTCCTCATTCTCCGACAGTTTTCACTTGAACGGTACGTGTAAACTTCAATTCTGTTAAGGGACATGATTGAATGTTTAAGTACAACCCTTGTTTCCAACCTTGTTAATTTTTAATGGAATTTTTTAAAACGAATTTTACTGAAAAATAGGGATAACAATATACCTTTCCACCATGACTACTCGACTATGTTAAATGGGAACATGAAAGGGTTTTGTAACGTTTCTACAGATAAACATAGCCCAGGAGAAGCTTTCAATGAATAATGAGACAAGGAAAGCTGGTGATGGGGTTGGTCAGAAATGAATAAATGTAATAACAGAAGGCTACAATAGAGAAGACAAGAGAAAATTCAATTGCAACTTCTTTCCTTTATATTGAAATTCCCACTTAACTTTAAACCATCATTTAGTCTTGATACTGACATGTTTTTTAAAACTATTTATTTATTTATTCTTTTATATCGAGGATAATGGAATAAGCTTTCATGTGCTTTTTTTGGTTTACATGTAGTCAGATGAGCTTGGAAAAAAAATCAGTATGTCAAAGGAAGAAGCTTTTACTCGGACTACCTCTAGGTTACTCTTTAGCTCATCTGGTTACCAATACTTGTTTTGATATGTCTAAAAACCACGGTCAGTTAGAGTATTTATGTGCAGATGTGAGAGAAGAATAATATTTATCTGAAGATTATGAGAGAAGGAGTTGGAACATTTATATGGAAATATGAGGAAAAAAAAAGACTATTTATCTGTGGACATGAGAGAAGAAGTTAAAATATCTATCAAGAAGGAAGGTGGCAGGATGGTTAAGACATTCACCTGCCCAACCAGTAAACCGTTAAGTTCTGGGTTCGATTCCAGCATTGGCCTTTCTTTCCAGTTTGACGAGAAAATTGAACTGAATATTCAAAGTCCTTAGGATGAGACTATAAAACCGAGGATCTGCGAACACATTAAAAAAAAAAGTCATCTGAGCGCTTTGATTTGTTGCTTTACAAGATTCAGCGCTATATAAACTCCATACATTATTATTATTAAACCCCCCGTTCTGCCTTTCGGAAGAGTAGGCCATTTCGTGTAGGTAGGAAAGGAGGACAAACTGTAAAAAATGCATGCACACAGGTGTTGTGTTAAAACACCATCCCCGAAGTTGGAATGCAGCTACGTGAATGGTTGGGGAGGGGGAGGGTAAAAGGTAAAGGTAAAGGTAAAGGAGTCCCATAACCTATAAGGTCGTAGGGGAGCGAGGCGTCAGAGACCTCACTTCTTTAGGGCCAGCATATTGAGGGTGGCGTCCATCTCCTCTCCCTCGCTGCTTTACCATCCCTGACCCTAAAGAGGGCAGGTACCCATTTACAGCTGGGTGAACTGGGGGAACTGTTCTGAAGCCAAGGCGCGCAAACGGTCACCCATCCAACAGGTAACCACGCTCGACGCTGCTTAACTTGGCTGGGGGAAAGCGAGTGCTCCGACCACTGAGCTATCCCGTCCCCGGGGGAGGGTAGCATCAGCAAATATCTCACTCACCATTGGCGAACCTCTGAGCCTCAAAGTCAAATGACCTTTCACGTCAGGTGACTTGACCACCACGCCCTAAAGACCCATGCTGACATTTGGGAGATCGCTCCTGACGAAGTTCGCCTTGTTCCTCTTTTCCACTGTTGCCTTTCGTGTTGTGGACCTGTTCCAGATCACCATGGGCAGCTGTTTGACCATTTCATTTATTTCAGTTATACCACTTTAAGTCACGAGATTTCTCTGCGTGAAATTCGGGCTGCTCTCTCTCCCCGGGGAGAGCGCGTCGCCACAAGAGCAGCGCCACCCTTTTTTTTTTGGTCTGCAACTGTATTTGTTTCCCTATCAGAGTGGCTTTTTTTCTAAGAATTTTGCCAGGGACAACTCTCTTGTTGCCGTGGGTTCTTTTACGTGCGCAGAATAATTATGTGTAACACACGGGACCTCGGTTTATCGGCTCATCCGAAAGACTAGCGCCCAGACCACCACTCAGGGTCCAATAGATGGGGGAAAAGTTTCGGGCCCAAACGGGATTCGAACCACCGCACACTTCCGAGCCGGACTTTTCGCTTTCTAGACAGACGCGGATCAGCTCATGTTCAGCTGTGCTGCTAGCTCGTGTTACAACCTGTACGACAAGGTCTTGGCTTACAAACAGATGTCCTCACGCCCCCGGGCCAGACTATCATGCTTTTCAGTTCATTAAAGGAAAAAGCAGCTTCAGATGTATTTTCTCCTGGTCACTTGGTTTTATGTGTACGTCGTCTGGAATTAGCATGCGTGGCCAGTTACAATATGTTGTCTGCATTTGTATGGAAGTAGGCTGATGTGTGTTTGGGGGAGGTGTGTGTGTGTGTGTGTATGTGTGTGTGTGTGTTTGTGTGTGTGTGTGTGTAAGCATGCCTGTTTGTATGAATTTATTCATTTATTAATCGATCATTTAATTTACAGACCTTTTAAGTGACCGATCGAGGAATGTCCGTCATATCTTCATTGTTTGTTTTATGTGTGCGCGTGTCATGTATGTTTTCGTGTGTGTGTGTAATCTATACATTCTGTACACGGTGTGCAGTATCCCACATCTAGCCGACAAGGATGCAGTGGACTCAGGACGTCATCCTTTACTACGTCATGGCCGTGACGTCATTGCTGACGTCATCAGGGGTGCTGGGGACCAGGATGGACCAGGCCACCAAAGACTACATTCTGAAGGTCCACAACGACTACAGGGCCAAAGAGGGGTCTTCCAACATACCCAAACTGGTAAGTAGCCCCCACCTCAACCATAATAATAATAATAATAATAGTAATCATAATAATAATAATAATAATAATAATAATAATAATAATAATAATAATAATATAGTGCTGAATCTTGTAAAGCAACAAATCAAAGCGCTCAGATGACAGTTAAAATTTTTATTTTTTAATTTTTTATTTAGATGTGTGTATGCGATTTTTAAAAAAAAAAGGTCATTTGTTCCCACCGGCACACAATGGCCGACTCTTTCGGACAGCGGAACAGGATTTAACGTGTGCGCAAGATGTTCTGCATGCGTTCGCACACGGGGCCTCGGTTTATAGTCTCATCCGAGGATAATGTGCTCTTGCTTTTGCTTGTTTGTGTGCGCGCGCGCGCGCGCGCGCGCGCGTGTGTGTGTATGTGTGTGTGTGTGTGTGTGTGTGAGTGTGTGTGTATGTGTGTGTGTACTCCTCTAGATCTGTCTGTTTGCTTTTCATGTTGTGTTTATACGTCATTTCGTTAATTTTCTACAGCCTCCTTGGTTAGCCTATACCAATCACTTTATTTAATTTCTACAGCCTGTTGGTTACCTTATACCAATCACTTTGTATAATTAATGTCTACAGCCTCCTTGGTTATCCTGTACCAATCACTTTATTTAATTTCTACAGCCTCCTTGGTTAGCCTATACCAATCACTTTGATTAATTCCTACAGCCTCTTGGTTAGCCTATACCAATCACTTCGTGTAATTTTCTACAGCCATCTTGGTTATCCTGTACCAATCGTTTTGTTTAATTAATTTCCACAGCCTCCTTGGTTAGCCTATTCCAATCACTTTGTTACTGATATGTGGGATCATGTTCGTGCAGTGTGCGCGTTGTTGTGTAGCTTGCAGTGTCGATATACTTCTATTACTTTGTCTAGGTTTTTGTAGTTGCAGATATCGTGTAGTATAGCATGGTTTTAAAATTGTCAAAAGTGACTTCATCAATCGTATTGAAGTTGAGGAAAAAGGAACCCGGCAAAACAAAAACAAGCCGAAACTAAAACAAGCCAAAACTAGCCAAAACTAAAACTAGTCAAAACTAAAAGAAGCCAAAACTAGCCAAAACTAAAACAAGCCGAAACTAAAACAAGCCAAAACTAGCCAAAACTAAAACTAGTCAAAACTAAAACAAGCCAAAACTAGCCAAAACTAAAACAAGCCAACACTAAAACTAGCCAAAAACTAAAATAAGCCAAAACTAAAACAAGCCAGCCAGCGCGACACAGTGCTAAGAGCACCAGGACCCCACTGCCATGAAGGTCTTTAATGCGAGCAAATAATCATAATCATAATAATTACAATAATAACAATAATGATAATAATCACAGTAACCAATCAGAAGGTTACTATGTTTGATGTGGGCATCAGAGGCGTGTGTTGGCTGTTGCAGTCATTTTCTAGTGACGGTGGCGTTTGCTATAACTAACTCAGGACAAAAGACTGGTCCTGCCGTACATGGGAACATCATTTCTTTTTTAAGGGTGTGGTCATTAAAGATGCTACTGAAGAGACATGACCAGCATTGTCTGTGCCTGTATCTGTCCGGGTGTGGTGTAGGATGCATCAAAAGGAGGTAGACAGTACAGTACAGCCCTGAAATGGATCGGTGGTCTAGAGGTAACGCACCTGCCTAGATAGCGAAAAGTCCGGGTCGGAAGTGTGCGGTGGTTCGATCCCCGTTTGGGCCCGAACCCCCCCCCCCCCCTTCCATAAGACCATGAGTGGTGGTCTGGGAGCTAGTCTTTCAAATGAGACGATAAACAGAAGTCCCGTGTGCTACATAATTATTTAGCGCACGTAAAAGAACCCGGGGCAACAAGAGAGTTGTCTTTGGCAAAATTATGTAGAAAAAAAAGCCCACTCTGATAGGGAAAGAAATACAGTTGCAGACAGGAAAAGAAAACAAATGGGTGGCGCTGCTCTTGTGGCGACACGCTCTCCCCGGGGAGAGCCGCCCGAATTTCATGCAGATAAATCTGCCGTGACTTAAAAGTGGAATGCAATGAAATGAAATGTAATGTAACGTAAGATTCAGCGCTATACAAATTCCATATATTATTATTATTATTATCATTATTATTAGCAAGTCTAAATCCTGGCAGGATCTCCATATAACACCTGTTCTTCTCTTCTACCTTAACTAACTCCATGAAGAGACCATGAGGTACCGTACCGGGCTGAAACTTTTCATGCAGTGTGTCGCAAGCAAAACGAAACCCAGCCAAGCCAGTCTTTTCCTTTCTAAGAAAGATGGATAGATTTATAACGTCTGCGCTTTCCCCGAAGTAGGAATGTAGCTACCTTAATGGTGGACAAGAAACGGTGACATACACAAAAAATCTCATCATTCAGTGAACCTCGGAGCTCGAGGCGAGGAATACTAAAAAAGAGAGCACAAAACAACAAAAAGAAAACCAACCAACACCAACACCAACACACACACACACACACACACACAACACACACACACACACACACACACGCACACAGACACAGACACACACACACACACACACACACACACACACACACACACACACACACACACACACACACACACACACTATGCACAAGTTGTTACGCCATTGTTTACACAGGAAATGTGGATCCTGTTATACGTGCACTTACATAAAAGAATCCTGATGTTGAAACGAAACTGAAGAAGAAACTAAACCAAACCAAACCAAACCATACCAAGCCAAACCAATCCAGACCAAACCAAACCATACCAAACCATACCAAACCAAACCAAACCGAACCAATCCAGACCACACCAAACCACACCAAAACAAAACCCAACCAAAATCAAACCCAACCCAACCCAACCTAACCCAACAAACATAATATCACCACCGAGCACAACCACCCCCCACCCCAAGCCCTCTCTCCCCGTCACACACGACACGTGCAGGTGTGGAACGAGACTCTGGAACAGCAAGCAGACGAGTGGTCCCGGGGCTGTGCCTTCCAGCACAAGGGCATGGGGGAGAACCTGGCCTGGAACTCCAAGACCACCCTCCCTGAGAGCGAGCTCATCGATAACGCCATGAAGAAATTCTACGACGAGAAGCTGCAGTACAGCTACGGCCGACATTCCTGTGGACCTGCCTCCTGCCACTACACTCAGGTGAGGCTTCCGAGTTTTGATTGAGTTTTTTTGTCACGCCCAAGTCTGATGCGCTGGGTCTTACTTGTCAGGCGCTTAACGGCGGCGCAACGCAATTTTTTGTGTTTGCTCATAGTTAATTGTGACAACTGACAGTTGCTGTGAGAGCGTTCGATGAAGAAAAGAAGAAGAAGAAGAAGAAGAAGAGGAGGAGGAGGAGGAGGAGGAGGAGGAGGAGGAGGAGAAGAAGAAGAAGAAGAAGAAGAAGAAGAAGAAGAAGAAGAAAAAGAAGGAGAAATTAGTGTTGTCAAAAAAGTTAGTAAAAAAGTTAGTTTAATGAAGGAGAGAGAGAAAGGGAGGGGAAGAGAAAATTTTGTCACTTTGGAAGATTATTGTCCTGTTACTGTTAGTAGATTATTGTTGCATTACTGTGGTAGATTATTGCTGTGTTAACTGTGGAAGATTGTCACTGGCGAGAAAAAAACATGCTGGAAATATTATCCGTCTTCATAGAAGCGTTTTGTTTTGTTGTTTTTGTCCTCGTTGTCCTCGCTGCTGTTGTTGTTATTGTAATTATTACTTTGTTACTGCAGAAGATTGGCTCTGAACGGGAAAATATACTGGATACTTACAGCGGTACACAAACATCATCTATAGAACACAGACCCCTACACAGAGACTCCAACCCACGCCCCCAGCTACTAGTCACGAGTTAAAACGCTGTCACCACTACCATAATAATTATATATTACTCCCTACCCCCCCCCCCCTGCCCCTGCCTCCTGTGTCAATACTTAGACGAGGATGGATTTACATTTAATGACCTGACCTGTCATAGACATCGGTGATTGAAGACATTTTAAGACAAAACATCGAAATGTGCTCGTTTTTGAGAGAGAGAGAGAGAGAGAGAGAGGGGGGGGGGGAGGGACAGAGAGAGAGATAGAGATAGAGAGGGATTTATTCTCTTATTTCGTGGATAATGGAATAAGCACTCTCCGTTCATTTGAGAGAGAGAGAGAGAGAGAGAGAGAGAGAGAGAGAGAGAGAGAGAGAGAGAGAGAGAGAGAGAGAGGGGGGGGGGGAAGAATTCAATTGAGAAACTTTATTTAAAGAGAGTTATGGCATAAGCAAACATGCTTTTTTTTACAACCAGCCCTCTGGGCAAAAGAACACAAGAAAAACAACCAAAATTCTCTCAACCAAACAACAAAGAACACAATTTTGTGCAAAGAAAAAGGGAAAAAACAATTCATCCAAAATGTAAAATGCATAATTATTGTAAACAGAGAGAGTGAGTGAGGAGAGAGAGAGAGAGGGAGAGAGAGGAGAGAGAGAGAGAGAGAGAGAGAAGAGAGAAGAGAGAGAGAGAGAGAGGAGAGACAGACAGACAGACAGAAGAATGACAGACAGGCAGGCAGGCAGACAGACAAACAGACAGGCAGAGACACAAAGATAGGTTATAAAGGAGGGGATGGAGACACGGGAGAATTAGAAGAAACTAAAAGGAAAACAGTAAGACTAGTAACAGTAAGCTCGGGAAAGAAAGGTGAGACTGTTAATTCCAAGCAGCAAGGTGAGCGAGTGAGTGAGTGCCAATGGAGCCTGCCACTACAAGACCAAAGTTAACCTTGTCTGAGTGAGTCCAGTGCCAATGGAGCCTGCCACCACAAGACCAAAGTTAACCTTGCCTGAGTGAGTGAGTGAGTGCTAATGGTGCCTGCCACCACAAGACCAAAGTTAACCTTGTCTGAGTGAGTGCCAATGGTGCCTGCCACCACAAGACCAAAGTTAACCTTGTCTGAGTGAGTGAATGCTACCACAAGACCAAAGCAAACCTTGTCTGAGTGAGTGAATGCTACCACAAGACCAAAGTTAACCTTGTCTGAGTGAGTGAATGCTACCACAAGACCAAAGCAAACCTTGTCTGAGTGAGTGAATGCTACCACAAGACCAAAGTTAACCTTGTCTGGGTGAGTGAATGCCACCACAAGACCAAAGTTAACCTTGTCTGAGTGAGTGAGTGACTGCTTAATGGTGCCTGCCTCAACAAGACCAAAGTTAACCTTGTCTGAGTGAGTGAGTGCCAATGATGCCACCACAAGACCAAAGTTAACCTTGTCTGAGTGAGTGAGTGACTGCTTAATGGTGCCTTCCACCACAAGACCCGAGTTAGCCCTGTACTGTGTGGGTGTGTTGCTGACAGCTGGTGTGGGCGGCCACGACAGACGTGGGCTGCGCCAGTCAGAAGTGTCCCAGCCTGAGGAACAGCGGCTGGGGAAAGGAAGCCTGGTTTCTCGTCTGCCGCTACAACCCTGAGTCAGTTGAGTTCCACCGTTCTCCCTAACCCCACTGTGTGTGTGTGTGTGTGTGTGTGTGTGTGTGTTTAGGTGTGTGTGTGTGAGAGTGTTTGTGTGAGGGTGTGTGTGTGTGTGTGTGGTGTTGTGTTTGTGTGTGTGTGAGTGTGTTAAGGTGTGTGGTGTGTGTGTGGTGTGTGTGTAGTGTGGTGTATGTGTTTGTGTGTTTCTCTCTCTCTCTATGCGTGTGTACGTGTGTGTGTGTGTATGTGTGTGTGAGTGTGTGTGAGTGAGTGTGTGTTTAGGGTGTGTGTGGTGTTTTGTGTGTGTGTGTAGTGTGGTGTGTGTGTAGTGAGGTGTATGTGTTTGTGTGTTTCTCTCTATCTCTGTGCGTGTGTGTGTGTGTGCGTGTGTGTGTGTGTGTGCGTGTGTGTGTGTGCGCGCGCGTGTGTTGTGTGTGTGTGTGTGTGTGTGTGTTGTGTGTACAATTTATTTAATAAAACAGGAAAGACAGGTTGGGAGAGGAGGGGGGGGAGAGAGAGAGAGAGAGAGAGAGAGAGAGAGAGAGAGAGAAGAGAATCATCTTTAGATTTTAGAGCCACAGATAAGCATTTACATACTTTATTTTCAACTGGCGTTTGCTCTGATTAGGGATTACAATAATACAATCAAGCATTGATTTAAGGGAGAGAAATAGGGGTCGGGGGGGGGGGGGGAGAACCCAACAATACACCAACAACATTTTTACACATGCCCCATCTTAATTGGAAGAGAGAGAGAGAGAGAGAGAGAGAGAGAGAGAGAGAGAGAGAGAGAGAGAGAGAGAGAGAGAGAGAGAGAGAGAGAGAGAGACTACACACTCACAGACACAGACAGACAGACACACATACACACACGCGCAGAGACAGCGACACAGCCATAACGATAGTGCTGTTGTGTGCAGGGGGAACTGGAACGGACAGAAGCCTTTCCTGAAAGGTGCCGCTTGCTCTGCCTGCGCCAACGACAATGCTCAGTGTGAAAACGGGCTGTGTGTGGGTGAGTGAGTGAGTGCATGTAGCCTACCTAACATCTCTCATACTCCTCCTCCCCTTCACCTATCCCCGTAGTCCCATGGACCTAATGAAGATTTTGCAACCAGCTTCCTCCACTTCCCATCCACTCCTCTGCTTTTCGTTAGCAATTCCTTCCACTCAAGGCCAGTCCTCCACTCTCTGATGTTGTCGATCTTCCCATCGTTTTCTCTGTCTGTCTCTTCGTCTCCCTCCTTGTACTGTTTGTTCCCTGTAGGACAGTCTTGGCCAGTCCAGATGTTCGTGTGACATGCCCGAACCCACTTTAGTTTGCGTTTTTTCCACTGAAGTCAGGAGCTCTTCATATGGTCTGATGGCGTTTTTAATTCTCTCTCTCTCTCACACACACACCTATAGTTCTTTCTTTGTTTTCGCCTTCCTCAGTAGGACAGCTCAGTCCGTGTCATTTATTAATTCTATTTCATTCTTTTACTTCGTGGATAAGGGAATAAGCAGCTCATGTGCTTTTTAAAAATTGGTTTTGTTTTTACATCCAAGTCCATGTGTGTATACAGTTTTGTCAATGTTGTCATCTGTTCCTACGGGCACACTAGGGCTTACTCTTCCGAAAAGCGGAACGGGTATTAACGAGTGCGCAAGATGTTTTGCATGCGTTCGCACACAGGACGTCGGTTTATAGTCTCATCCGAAGGACTTGGGGGATTGGAGTCGGCACTGATATTTTACTCCAGAGAAAAAAAAATCCTCTTGAACGAGATTCGAACCCGGGTCTAATGTTTTTTCTAATGTTCATGTACTCCCTAAGGTGGGTTTCTTTGAAATAAGTATTCTTGAAGTCACAAAAGAGTGAACAGACAGACGGACGGACAGACAGATAGACAGACAGACAGACAGACAGACATGCAGACAAGGAAATATTCTTACACGATTTTTTGTGTGCGTGTTTGTTTCAGGAGGAACACCTAAGCCTGTGGGTAAGTAATATTTGCTGTATAATGAAAGATAAACAAACACAGCCACAGAAGTAAAGCAGTACAGGCAGAAAGCTGAGCATACGTATAGACAAAACGCAAACAAACCAAAAAGAAAATGTGAAAGAAAGATGAGCAGTAAAAAAAGAAAAAAAACATACCTTTACACAACTGTCGCGCAAGTAATTCAACCTTGTACATTGCGGATGGCTGATTTCACGAAATCGTTCGAAAGCGTTATTCTTATTATAATTCTTTTTCTTCTTCTTATTATTTCTTTTTTAATCTATCTATCTATCTGTCTGTCTATCTATCTTTCTATCTGTCTGTATGTCTATCTGCCTATATGTACGCATGTCAGTCTGTCTGTCTGTCTGTCGTCGGTCTATCTATCTATCTATCTGTCTATCTGTCTATTTGTCTGTCTGTCTGTCTATCTATCTATCTATCATCATCGATTCGGTATTGTGATCATTACTATAGATATTAGTTGTGTTTTTTTATTTTAAAAAACCCCAAAACAAGCACGCACGACGCAGATCAGTTAGTACACTACATCCAGGGCACTGCACACCTCCAAAAAATGCAGGCTATCGATAGTTGGAATCTGTCTTGCATTACTTGTGCATGTGAGTGTGTGTGCGTGCGTGCGTGCGTGCGTGTGTGTGTATGTGTGTGTGCGTGCGTGCGCGTGTGTGTATGTGTACGTGTAGCGCCTGCCTTATGCACGTGCATTCACACACTGTTCAAGTAAGGTTTTTCTTTGCACCTGACCTGTGGTCTTGCTGTCACCAGAATGCAAGGACGACCGAAAAGAGTGCCCGGAGTGGGCAGGCCGCGGAGAGTGCCAGAACAACAAGTCCTACATGAGCAAGAGCTGCCAGAAGTCCTGCAGTATATGCTGAGCCTGCCTCCCTCCTCACGCTCTCCACCAGCTCTCCCCGGGGGGGATGGTGGGGGGGGGGGATGAAGGGTAGAATTCTCCACATCAACCACACTCTCCATAATCTCTCTAGCAGGGAAAGGGTAGAGCTCTCTCCACATCAGCCATCCACATCAAGCACAAAGTCTATAGGGATGGGGATGATTTACAAAACAAATTTACAAAACCGCATACACACGGGGATTGGATGTAAAAAAAAGCACAGGAGTGCTTATTCCATTATCCTCAATATAAAAGAATAAATAAAATAATAAAAATAAATAAAATAGATGATAAGGAGCAGGGAAATAACCCCCCCCCTCCCCCCACCAAGAAAAAACAAAAAACAAAACAAAATCTTTACTTCGTTTCATTTCGACGTAGAGTGTTCTAGCAGATTGTCAACGGCAAAAAACCCACACCCAAACAAAACGAAACAGAAAGAAAGAAATATGGGTACCGAAAACAATGATACCAGAACTACCAGAACAAAACTAGAACAAAGAAGACCGTAAGAGTTTAAACATTGCCATGCAGGAAACTGAACCGATAACTTAACAAACACGATCCAAAGCAAGTGAACTGTGCAGATTTGCTACAGAACAGAAGGCCAGGGGTAAACTAGGGGCAAAGCGAGACATTGCCATAATATTATACACCAGTACCTATGCAGCGTGCAAAAACGACCACCAACAATCTTCACAACAAGGTACCAGCCATGTTTTTGGGAGACAAAAAACACAGGGAGAAACGGGGAAGCTGGACGTTTTATAAGGTGGGGATGGGGATAGAGTGGGGGTGGGGGGACTAAAAAATTGTGAGTAGGAGAGGATGTGGTGGGTTTGAAAGCGTGATTACAAAAAAGAAGAAGAATCAACTGGCTTCCCGTCTAGGCATTCTTGTTGCACGACAACAGAATGTTGCTGCGTCATTTTGCCGATTACGAACATTGACAATGTCAGTTCTTTTGGGGTTTTTGTTTGCTTTTTTAAAGGATTTTCACCCCCCCCCCCTCCCTCCCGATTTCACCCTTTTTATATTCTTTCTACATTATTTGTATATGAGAACAGAGACTTACGCATTGTATTATACTATCAACTGATTTAGATAATTACATCCTCTTTGTGTGTGATGAATGAAATAATTGTAAAAAGTATTTTTGTGTATTCTTCACTGTACTGTACATACTGCAAGGCAGCACTGATGAACGTAGCACCTAACTAGATGTCTGTAGGACTGAAGTGCCGTGTCCTGGCTCTCTTGCTAACAAGCGCACTCGTAGGCAATATAACCTAGTCTTTCCTGTAAGTACTTTATCTGTGTACAAATTTTCTCCATCAATTCTGTTGTTTTGACAAGTTTTGTAAATGCTTTGTAAAGAACAAGAGGTTCAATAAATTTTGATGCTGAATTCAAAACGCTGTGTGTGGGGTGTGTGTGTGTGTGTACGTGTGTGTGTGTGTATGTGTATGTGTATGTGTGTGTGTGTGTGTGTGTGCACGGTGCGTGTTCGTTCGTTCGTTCGCTCGCGCGTTCTGGTATTTAACGGTTGTTCACTATTTGTGATATTAAATGGTGTCTGTATGTTCATTTGTTCTTTCCCGGTATTTAACGGCTGCTCACTATAAGTGATATTAGATGGTGTGTGTGTGTGTGTGTGTGTGTGTTGTGTGTTGTGTGAGTGCGCGCGCACACACTGCATAAATGTTTAGCGTGCGCGCATGTGTGTGTGTATGTGTATGTGCTTGCTTGCGTGTGTACATGCGCGCGCGCGCGTGTGTGTCCGCAGCAGATGCATACATTACATCAGAAAGTACCAGTGACTTCTTGCTCGCCAAAATGTCAGACTAAATGAATGATGATGGCATTCACGACAACAATGCTGGTGAGTAGTTACCACGATTGGTTATTACCACGATGTGGCCGTTGACTGCAGCACGCCTGATGACTGAGCACCTCTGGCCGTTTGAATAATTACCAACCCCTCCGCCATCTTTCAAAGGTGTGGCTGAGAGCGCATGCACACTACTACACACAGCGCGCGCGTCTTCACACAGCAACTCACAGGCACATGTATAGGCTAGGATACATAGGCTTATAATAATACTAATGAATAGAATTTATATAGCGATATATATCTGGTAAAAATCCCCAAAGTGCACACGTTCAGAGACATATATACATACATACATACATACATACATACATACACACACACATACATGTATACATACCTACCTACCTACATACATACCTACCTATCTACCTACCTACCTACATACATACATACACAGAGACGCGCACAAATACATGCACGCATTGTATGCAATTAAGCAGCCATGCTAAATATCTTTCTCACTGTGTACCATTGCAGCTAGCCGAAGAGTATAAGGACTGGGGCATTGTAAATCCACACACATTGCGGAAGAACAAACAGACTAGAAGAAACTAGCGCCATTTGATTGTAACTAACCAGTGCGCAAAAAACCCCAAACCAAACCAAAACAACAAAATAAAACGCAAACAAGCAAAAAAGAAACCAAACAACAAACAACAAAAACCAAACAAACAAAAAAGCCGAAAACAACAACAAAAAACTTCTCCTACGCGCATCATTCAATCTAGATAATATAATACTATATAGTAATAACAACAACAATTATACTACCACTGGCCGGGCCGACCCCCTACTTACTACTACTACTACTACTACTACTAGTAGTAGTAGTACTGCTACTACTACTAGTAGTAGTACTGCTACTACTAACATATATTAATAATACTGTAAGGCAATCTTAACATTTCACTCAGTGAGATTCAGGACCCGTGAACAGTTCCCCTGCACCTCTCAGTGCATTCACACAGATAATCTTCAACACCTAGCCATATCACAGTACTCAGTGTTCCCTTCTTATTCTAAATATGTTGAATATGTTAAATTTTCTCCCCAAAAGTCCTTCGGATGGCACTATAAACCGAGGCCCCGTGTGCGAACGCACACAGAACATCTTGCGCACACGTTAAATCCTATTCCGCTTTTCGTAAGAGTAGGCCATTGTGTGCCGGTGGGAAACAGACAGAATTTACAAAACCGCATACACACTGGGACTGGATGTAAAAAAAGCACATAAGTGCTTATTTCATTATCCTCGATATAAAAGAATTTTTTAAAAAAGCAAGCCCTCTGATTTGTCTTTGCAAGATACAGCTCTATACAAATTCCATTTATTGTTATTAAATTTCTTGACACACTTTATTAATGCATGCTGATAAGTTTAAATCTAACCTACCTTCAGAATTCCATCAGCTTTCAGCAGACGACAACTTTTCAAGTGGACTGGCGCAGAGGTGTGGTGTGATTTTGTTTTCCTTTTCAAACAACTGCGTGAATGGAGGGGAAGTAATTCTATCATAGCCCATTCTCCTGTTTGCATCTCTCCATTTGAAATATTACCGAATGACTCGATTTAAAAAAACAACAACAAACAAGCAAACAACAACAAAAAAAATCCCTTCACAAAAAAACAAACAAACAAATTAAACATAGCGAGAAACACAGACGAAGTACCAGAACGAGAGATAAGCAGGTCTATGTGCTAACGCAAAATGCACCTGTTGGAGAGATGCTGGATAGGTAGGGTGGCCCGCACAATTATTTGCCTTGACGAAATAACAATCAAATGTAATGAATAATCAAGAATTTTGACAGATAATGCGGGCCATCAGCGTGCACGTCCACGCGTACACACACACATACACACACACACCACACACACACACCCCAACAACAACAACAAATCATATTAAAGGGAGAGAATTCTGATTTTCACAAAGTTTTAGAAAAATCCTGAAAGCTGTCATTTCCCTTGGACTAGAGTTTTCCTATTTTGACACAAGACGAGCTATTTCAATTCAGTCTAGGCAATAAGTCACAACCGACTAACAGCTTCATGTGAGGTTATTTAGTTAGTTTATTTATTTTTGGTCGTCATTTTAACAGCTGGCAATTTACCACAGACCTAACATGCCGGACTGATGATGCTAGTTTTACTGCAGGACTTGGTTTAAACCAACGATTCAAACGAAAGACTGCAAATAGTATGCAAGGTTGTCCTCGGACCAAATGTGATTTAGTTGACCTGCTCATCTGTCTGGTATTTTGGTATAGAAAATTCGTTTGTTTGGCCTGTGACGTTTGAGAAGAGTTTACAATTTTGCGATCTGATTACTTATTCCAAACTGGTGTAGTAGTTTGCAAAAGTTCAGGAAGATGTCAATTTGAATGTCTCGTTTGAAGTATGGTGATAGGTGTACAAAAAGCTGCTGAACACACACACACACACACACACAAGCGCGTGGGAGAGAGACATTGTATTTTGAATCAATGATGAATTGATGCTAAAGCGAGAGAGCAGAGATCGTTTTCAAAGGAAGCCATTAAAATGTGGACACAACGTCAAATAACGTTGAACTGCAGAGTTGCCACTATCACAGGCTGGATCATTGAGCAGATGATGATACACAGATTCATTTTGAGTCTATTGATTCTGGGACATAACCAGTAATGACAAGTCTGGTCTTTCCTTTGCCGAGATAAAGTACTTGGCCATGACAAAGTCATTAGCTGATAAATGTCGATTAGCGTGAACAAAAGTCACCGTTTTTAATAAAATCTGGTAAATAGGTTGTTCACTGAATTGTTGAAGAAGGAATGATATATTCAAAAATAGAAACACTCCATTTTGATACTGCGTTCATGGCTTTTTTTCTCTCCATAAAAGAGGTTTTAGTCTTTGACAGCCACAAAATAACAAGGACTTAGACTATTCTTCTTTTTTATCACTCTCTTTTTGTAATCACTCTCTGCGTAGCTCTCCATTCTTTAAGTGAACGGAAACCAGATTAAGTATACAATTTTTCATGACTTGATCCATGGCAAGCACACATGGTGGTTCTTAACATTGCCTCAAAGGTTCTGTGAGCTTGTATTTGATTTATTTCAGAACAATTTTTTCACGCAATATCAATATACTTAAAAACAAAGCAAACAGACCATTTCAGCATTATTTGAAAGAGTTTTGTTGTCCTGTTGAGCGCGTGTTCATGGGTTTCAAACCAGAAATCAACATATTATCAATGTTAACAATGCACATACTGAAAATGTTGCCTCAAGAAACAGTATCTAGATGTTCTGTATTTTAGAGTTGTGTTAAAGCAAATGAAAAACGTAAATAACCATAAACTAGTATTTTTCCTGTGTTGCTGATGTTCAGCATACCTGCAGATTTCAAACCATTGTTTTAAAATGTTCAATGAACCACACACAGAGAATGATTCTTCTGAGGTGTGAAGCACACTAGGGTTGCTTTTTGAATTCTCTACTGAAAGAACCAGAATTTTAGTGAATTTGATTCTTGCCATGAAGACATTTTCCACAGACTACAGTCACAGTGGAACTTGAAGACTTGAAGAGAAAGTGTTTGACAGATTGTGAAGAGGCAGAAATATGCATAACCAGGAAAACAAAAGTAGGAAAACGTAATAGCAGCGCCTCACCTACATGTGTGATGTCGTGCCCTTGGACGTTTTTCAGTTTCTTGTTCCGCTTTTGATGTGATGAAGCAATTGAAAATATGAAAAATAAAAGACACAAATTAACTTTGTTCACTTACTTTTGTGACATTTCTTCCTTCTGTTAACATGTGTGCTTCTTCACAGGAGAGCTCTGTAAAGGGGATGTTACTCTAACAAACCCGGATAGCTCCTTTGGTAAAGTGCCAGGCTGGAAAAGGTTGCTAGTTCGACTTTCACTCGTCATGTATTATACTATTTTCACTGTTCATTTTGACATGATGTCGTTCTTTCTAGTGGTGCAGGTTTGGTTAGATACACCTCCCACACTCCCGCTCCTTCTCAATGCCATGCTCTCTACATTAAACCTCTGCCCGTTGGCTAAATACAATTATTATTCAATCAGTGGGTGCCAACCTGAGACCCGAACGAAAGAAGGCAGTTTTTAGACACTTCATGAGCAAGCCATTTTACAGCAAAAACACCCAACACGAAACAAAGCAAAAACAACACATCGTTAAAAGAACTGCATGAAGAACATCAAGGATTGGACAGACCATGACATGCAATAGATAGTCATTGCACGCTGCCATTGCCATAACCATGCCTGCTGCCATTGCCATAGCCATTGAATGCTTCCATTGCCATAGCCATTGCATGCTGCCATTGCCATAGCCATTGCACGCTGCCATTGCCATAGCCATTGAATGCTGCCATTGCCATAGCCATTGCACGCTGCCATTGCCATAGCCATTGCATGCTGCCATTGCCATAGCCATTGAATGCTGCCATTGCCATAGCCATTGCATGCCATTGCTGCGAAAGGCCAAGACAAACGTAAGATTTTCCTCTCCTGTTTCATCTCATAGCTTTTTCTTGCCTTCAACAGCCGAGATTCTATCGCCCTGCCAGGGTGTGTGACGTGTGTGTGTGTGTGTGTGTGTGTGTGTGTGTGTGTGTGTGTGTGCGTGCATGCGTGCACATTTGGACTTGATGGAACTATTAATTGTTACTTGTTGTATGACTGTGTAAGAACGAGTTGAGTGCAAGCGCTTTGATTTGTCTCTGCAAGATATAGCGCTATATAAATTCTATTATTATTATTATTATTATCATTATTATTATTATTAAGACAGACCAGCCTAGAGAAAACTGTCGTCCAACACGTCACTAGTGTCCTTCCAACCATTATCTTGGTCAAGGGACTAACTGATTGAACAAAACTAGAGATTTTGCTTGGGTTTGTCCTGATTTTACAGTAACAAACAAACTAGATTGGTCAAAAGCGTTTCTGGAATCCTGGCTGCCTGGCTTTGATAACCCAAACTGAAAGCGCCATCGGGCCATATGAAGAGCTGCCGACTTCAGTGAAAAAACGCATACTGAAGTGATAGGGGCACGTCACACGAGCATCTGGACTGGCCAAGACTGTCCTACAGGGAATAGTACAAGGAGAGAGACCAAGAATCTGACAGAAAACGATGAGAAGACAACATCAGAGAGTGGACTGGCCTTGAGTGGATCGACATACTGCGGAAAGCTGAGAACCGTGAGGAGTGGAGGAAGCTGGTTGCAAAACCTTTAAGGGTACCCCAACGGTCTACTAGACTATGTATGGGGTAGGTGAAAGTGAAGAAGTTGATGATATGAGAACCTTGAACATGTGTATGTGCGGAGGAGTAGGAATGACAGGCGTGGAAATATTGCTTCAGCACCGACAGGGATGGGAAGAAGAGAGAGAAGATATATATATATTATATATATATATATATATATATATATATATATATATATATAAGAAGAGAGAGAGAGAGAGAGAGAGGGGGGGGGGGGGAGGGGCAAAGTTGAACGTTGTGAATATTGAACGTGTTTGGGGAAAAAAGTCAAGAAAACTTACCGGCTTGAAGATTGTTCCATGTTTTGATATCCCGACACAAGCGCTCTTTTTCTTTGGTTTTTCGTCTGATTTATCCCCCAGAAAGTTTTATTTAGGCAAGGCTGCACTTTTGTGTGTGTGTGTGTGTGTGTGTGTGTGTGTGTGTGTAGTAGTAGTAGTAGTAGTAGTAGTAGTAGTGCTAGTCTTCAATTTTACGTTCTTCCACCTAAAGTGATATCGGGTGTGCGTGCGTGTGTGTATACTTACTGTTTAGACATGCCTACTCCTGTGCGTGCGTGCGTGCGTGCGTGCGTGTGTGTGTGTGTGTGTGTGTGTGTGTAGCAGCAGCAACAAGAACTTTCTTTTTTCGTCTTCCTACACCTTTTCGTTGTTTTTGTGCTGCCTCATCTTCTGTGACGTTCCTGTCCTGTTCCCACGCCGCTCATTTTGATCTTCCCGCCACAACCACGCCCAGATTCGTTGTTTCATCCTCAGGATCGGAAATCCACAGGGAGCTCATCAATGTCAGGCCGCTGTGAGGCCACCAGCCAGAGGGACCCTGCACTGCTGCTGGGTCACTTTGGCGGTGTTGAGTGGTGCCTGTTCTGAGCTACCACAACGCAGGACACCGCCTACTAAGCCCCCTACTGACGACAGTAACAGGTCAGTCGCGGAGCCAGACTGTCACTAGTGAGTTGCCCATCCGAGGTGGCGACCACCGCAACGTCCCTCCAACAACCGTCCCCCCCCCCCCCCCCCCACCAGTGAATCTCCAACCTCTGAAGGCTTTGACACATACTATAAGAACAGAAGTGCACGGGGAAACCAAAATTGGGGTCACCATGAGACCAGACCAACGTGGCCACCGTATCAGAGTAATTTCTCTATTGCCTGATAATCAGTGATGATGAGGGCGATGTAGTAATGCTGTAATAATGGAAGTGCTTGTGCTTTGAGGCTTAGTGACAGGGTTGTATATGCCGGCGTTACACACCTAGTGTTGGTCAGGTAATTTGAGCAACACTCTCAAAATCGTACCCGTAAAGTGAATGAAGCTCGACTGAGTGTGCGATTCTCATGGGATTCGAATCCGCGACCTTCCAGTTCATAACCCAAGGCGCTGATCACTGTGCCAAGGCGTCTGGTTGTCTTCTTACACCTTTGTGGTATTTGACAGAGAAGAAGAAGAAGCAGAAGGAGGGTACACACACACGCACGACGCACGCACGCACGCACGCACACACACACACACACACACACAAGCTCTACAAACACACTGAAGAAAAAAAAACCCAACACTGAACGAATCGTTTTCATTTATTCATCCTCATTCATGCCAAACATAACAGAAAAAACCTCACAACAGCTAGATCCTTGCAGAACATAAGATCCGACTTGCACACAGTACGGAACTACTGTACGAGCAGCAGTAATAACATCTGACTGAAAAATAAATGCATTAGTTTATTGACTATTCTCTGCAGGAGTCTACAGTCTGACACGTAGCCGTCATCATTGCTCGCGCCCGCTAGTAACAGTTCTCTTGAGCGCAGTTTGAGCTCAATCCATAAAAAAAACAACCAACAACACATTAGAACACACACTAGAGAAGCAATGGCCACTAAAAAACTTTCGTCACAATGAAATATCAACAACAATAGTTTAACATGTATTCAGTGTAAAATATATGTATATAAAAAAAGCTATCGTTATTAAACTAACAAACTTGTGAAGTGGTTACGGTGAGTACATGGAGGGGTTAAGATGTGCAGCAAAAGCGATGACGAAACCTCCGTTGGATGATGACGTAGACAGTCAGTCTCACACTGTACAGGTTTCTCAACTTCTGCCTTTGTCAGGATTTAGGATCCAAACCGTCAGCTGACATCGCTGGTTTTAGACACCATCATCTGATATACTAGATCGACTTGTATTTTTATTAAATTTTTTGTTGTTGTCCTC
The DNA here is from genome assembly GCA_028751875.1 of Rapana venosa. Lineage (NCBI taxonomy): Eukaryota > Metazoa > Mollusca > Gastropoda > Neogastropoda > Muricidae > Rapana > Rapana venosa. The sequence goes on along the minus strand of CM054134.1, from coordinate 1,608,243 downwards.
CACTGTCGATTTGGTCAGATTTATCATCCAACTTAAATGATCTTTCGTATCTTCAGAAGATAATTCTGGTGTAACCACAGCAACCTTCACTTCAGTGTATCTTTATCTTTAGATGATTATTCCGGTGTAACTACAGCACCTTCACCTCAGTGTATCTTTATCTTCAAATGATTATTCCGGTGTAACCACAGCAACCTTCACCTCAGTGTATCTTTATCTTCAGATGATTATGCCGTTGTAACCACAGCAACCTTCACCTCAGTGTATCGTATTCTTCACAGCTTAGTCCGACCAGCTTCAAAACCGGTTTTCATGTCAAAGTCTCGACTACACATAGTCTATTCTATCCTTTAAAGACTACAGTCGGTCAGTTACTTTAAAAAAAAAAGCAGAACAGTTAAAACTGTGTGTCACAACCTGCAGAACCACTGCTCGTATGATAAGTGAAAAGGGTAGGTTTGGGTGGATGAGTTGTGACAGAAAATGATATCATACAACGACACATGACACAGTACGGTAGAAAAAGAAATACAAATATATAATCTTGTAAAAAATATTCTGCAAACTAAAACACAGCTACACATTGTCAGGCAAAAGCCAGCATGTCAGTATACACCTTGTCGAGCTCTGGCTCCTCCTCGGAAAATGATGGACATTTATGTGACATCACACTCATCATCTTCACCTTTTATCTCCATAAAATATCGTATGTAGAAAAGCCTTAGCATTGTGCATTTTCCCCAAGTTTCTTTTCAACTCTAAATATAGTAATGCAGGACTGAAAAAAATTTATGTGATAAAAAAATACAAACACAAATTCACGCATTAAAAAAAAGCAGTATCAAAATGCCAAGTAAAAAAAAAAAACGAAGAGAAGAAAATTTTGATAAGTTTGTGCGTTTTGTTTCCGTCCACATAACTATGCAAAAGTGATTGTTTTTCAATGCAAAAGTAACACTAACAAAGGACGTAAAATATGAACAAGTGCTAATGTTTTCACAAAAATACTGCATGAGAACTTTTTGTGTTCAAAGAAAACAAATGCAAGGTTGAAATTCAAAGATCAACTGACACGTTTCCAAAGCCTTGATTCTATGCACCAGACATCTCGATTCCATTGGCACGGTCTTTTCTGATATCACCACTTCTCCTGACAGTCGACTGCCCTATTCTCGGAAGTTGTAACCAACGCAATGCTGAATCAATCAACAGCTACTGAAACATCACGAGACAAACGTACAAGTGATCGAGTTGTGACCTGTTACGGCAACTTAGCAGAAGTGAAAAAGCAAAACACAAGTCTTTGTCTCTGTGGCTAACTTTAAAAACACCAGTCTATCTAGGTTTTGTTGCTGTTGTTGTGAGTTTTTACTCGCATGGACTTGTAGAGGTGAAATAATTTTCACCCAAACCACGGTCAGTGACCGACTTATTTTACCGTCACGTCTCTGCCCGCTCCCCTGCCCGCTCAATACAAGCCAACAAACCACCCATCCATCCCGTTAAAAACCAATATAAACCACACAGTCCTGCTCTGCCTAGATTCTAATTCTGGCTTTTTCCCCCCGCATACATGTATGCTGAAAAGCGCTACTGTGGTATAATAAATATTGCGTGAAAAAACCACATCACAAATTAAAAAGATAACCGAACAGCGGTGATAATTATCTACATAGTAACCCAACAACGGTGATAATTATCTAAATAGTAACCCAACGACGGTGATAATTATCTAAATATAACCCAACAACGGTGATAATTATCTAAATAGTAACCCAACAACGGTGATAATTATCTAAATAGTAACCCAACAACGGTGATAATTATCTAAAGAGTAACCCCACAACGGTGATAATTATCTACATAGTAACCCAACAACGGTGATAATTATCTAAATAACATATGTACAAAACCTCACTCACACAACCAATCAGACCACTCTGAATGCAATGGATATTTTGAGTGGAATGTCGAATCGAGCTGAAAAAAAAGAGTCCATCACGCTGAGTTACATCATTTGGCATGCCCCCGACAATCCAGCGCTTCTGGCGCAGGATAAGGTACATCTCAAAACAACGCCGCCGCCCATCTCAACCACGTCACTGTGAACAACAACAAAGTCTTGCATTGCCAGAACTCAACAAACAGTCACGTCGACAGTCAGTCCGTGGAAACAAAATCAAGGCATTATTACCGTTAACTAAGAAGCCATCAGCTAGATAATGCCAGTGTTTAGCCGCATGGCCACCATATCTGGCGGTTTGTTTGCTTGTTGTTGTGTGTGTGTGTGTGTGTTTTTTATATAAAAAAGAAAGATATTTTTGGGGACAATTTTTGTATAATGAATCATGAACTATTCTCTAAGAAATATATGCACAACTCAGAAACGTAATGAACAGTTTACCTATTCATACAAACAAGACATGTTTATTTTAAGAACTCAATTCATGATATTCAGTAAGCACATTATCTACAATCACGATTAGATAATGGTAATAATTGAAAAAACCCAAACAAAACAACTCTTACATGACAATAAATAACCAAAAAATTGATATCTTACGATAACAGACGACATGACAGCCATTTGAGTGTAGTTCTCTCGTCAATTAAAACATAAAAGCTGACATGCATTCACCCACAGTTCCGGGACAAGGAAGTGTTTCTCAAAAACTTCAAGGCCAGTGGAAATCTCTATCTTGACCCCAGTTTTCGCGACAAAACTAGTAGCCATTCAGAACAGTTCTCTGCTTGCCACGTGACACGGTAGACCTAAGGGACCATCTTCCTGGCTTTGTCTATTCAATGACCAGCACACGACCGTGAATGGCAGACGTCTAAAGCTGAAGGTTGACCAGGACCTGTGCAATGAACAACCCCTTCCTCTCTCACTCTATCTCTGTGACTTCAGTCTTTGATACGACTTCTCAACAGACCACCCAAATGATCTTTAGGAAAGATGGATTCTCTGAGTCTAACCCAGATCTAGAAATAGCACTGCTGCATGTCAGCAAGTCTTACCTCCCAGTGGAGGGTTGAACAAAGTTATGTACAACCCAATGCAGCATTAGAGATGTAGCACAGATAAGTCCTATCTATTCTGACTGACAGTTTTCTTTTACAACTCCTCTTCTTTTTTTCCCGAAGCGTCTTCGATATCTAAATTTTGTTGATTTTTCTCCCTGATTGGAATTGAAAGAAACTCAACTCTAACAAGTATGAACAAAACAGCAAGTTTTGGATAAGAGTATCTGCCCAAACATACAAGAAAATGCCCATGTGATGCAATACTCGCCTGGAATTTTCAGAAAAAAACCCACTTGAATAACTGCTGACAGAGTCCGATTTATTTTACCCTTTTTATCTTGTACTACTGAAAAATTATGCAACATTACGTATTACTTTCAGTGTAAAGACTATGCATTACGACAATCATTGCCCGTTTTATAAACGATTATTTTCTGCCTCAGTTTCGGATTAACTTGATGCCACTGCGCACTTTTCAGAACAAAATCTCCGAAAAGAGAGTACCAGCCAGCTGTATCACGCCTTCTCACTACATCGTCTTCATTCACCGATGTGGTGCAGTCAAGAGGTTTCAGTGAGGAGAAAACAGTTCAGAAACTGAGAACAGCCACGTAAAGCTTTTATAGGACAATATATAACAGGTGGTTTGTGAATGCACGTACAACATACGACAAGGAAGCAAACCAATATACCCTCCACTAGGTTTAACAAACACGGACATAACATTATATCATCATAAGTAGAGAAATATGCAATGGTGACACGTCAAAGCAATTTCATGTTCATGTGCCCAAGAAACGTAAAACAGGATGGTATGATGAGGGAAAGCCTCTGCCCACGCCAGTTACAGGTAGTCTGCACTGCCCTGGTACATTTCAAAAAGCCCTTAGGTCATGAACCTATCAACTTGGTAACGAGACGATATGTGTACAGGCAGCCCCATCAAAGTCTATCAGTCAGTGAAAATGCCACACAGGCTTATTTCTGACCATGAATTTTACATGAATCTAGTTCAATGATTCTTTGCAAAATATCCTGTGGATTATTGCTATTCAAGGTAGGTGAACACATCTAAGAAGATACGTCATGCACACACAACGCACGCACGCACACACACACACACACACACAGAGCACCACCACCACTACCACCAAAAACAACAAAGTCTGCACAAAGATAACAAAAGCAGTTACTATCTTTAAAAACTGACAGAGACTTGTCACAATGTTGCAACTGAAAAATATCGGGAAGCAAAAACAGCTTCTGTGTGAGGTACGCTAATTCACAAGGAAACTATTGGCAGTGGAAAGGCAATACAACCTAGTTGTGCCCCGACCCCAAGTCTTATCCTCCAGTTGTCAGGTCTAGCTTCAAGTGGGTCAAATGCCAATCCTGTAGGGCGTGGCTATACCCGAACTTACCTACCGACAAATCTTAAACAAGTCAGGGATAAAGTTAAGGGGCTAACCATGGAGATCAACGTCTCCAAATCAACAGTCCTTACCGCTCCTCTAGAAGCCCAACGAGATTGCTACGACCTCTGCTGCCAATCTCGTAGAATGAAAAACAGAAACCTGTTATGCACCCACGTTTATCTGCCTTTCCCTAGGAGCCTGGCTGAACCTTACGAAACCCTTATCGGCATACTTACATGCATCGGCGGGATGGCAAGTGTGATAAGCGTTCCTCCCTACCGGCGAAATGCTCTATAAAGCCCCGGCATTCTCCTCAGATGACAGGCTGCCAGCACTGCAGCCTGTTTCTTACTTGATGGTTTCTCGGGTTCATTTTGCAGGTGCCAATCACGTGGAAAATGTGTGCTACGAATGCCAAGCACAGGGAGCAATGTTTGCGGGATGATGTGGTAATAATAAAGAGGTGGCACGCGCCACTTCCACACGATGGTTCTCTCATTTTGGATGGTCTCTTACTCTGGTTTTGGAAGTGTTTTGAATTCCGTCTGGCACGACAGAACTTCCTGACTTTTCTAACCATTCGAGTGTTTAGACTTTCAAAAACGCTTCATCAAGACAAAAACTAGACGCATACAAAAAGAGAACATCTGTATAAAGAAAAAACTCGACTACACTCTCTGATATTCAGTCTCCACATGATAATGCAACATCACACCATAGCATGCTTTTAGAATTCGCCGATGGTCATTGCTTTTATATTATTACATGTCGTCTTGCGTAAATCATCCTGTGATTTGTACACATTTTATTGAGACAAAAAGTCACAAAGTGTTTTCTACTTACAGTCCATTTTCCGTCACTATCTCCCCCCCCCCCTCCAACACAGCCATGCTTTGCGCATGTCTTTGGTAACTGGTACAGCTGTCTCCGCATTACCGGTAGATATGAGCAATGCATGGTACTGAGAACAAGTACTCTAAAGAACGGCTGCACATCAGAAATTCTGCTGTCTTCATAGAAGCACCAGCTGCTGTTACCATTCTTGTGGATATACGACTTAACTACCGCTCTGAAATGGCAGAAAGTCAATACTTAACACGACCCATATCAGTTTTTGAAGCCCACGCTTCTCCTCTCTAAAAATGACACTTGTTCCCATCTGGAAAGACAAAATCAATTATCTAAGTTTACCATGTGCTCTCGGATCCATTTTGGATGATTTTTTAATAGAAAAACGCACATGGCAATTAAGCCAATTTGCTGGGATCACGAAAGCAATATTCAACGTTGTTTATACAGGCAATAAATTACCCTAATGCGGTCTGGTTAAGCATTTCTCACAGTGGAGGGTCCTCATATCTTGCTGCAGTCTGGGCCTAAGCAGGTAAACACGGGAGTGGAGGTCAGGCTGAAGATGTAGCGTTCATTTCTAGGCAAGCAACATCGAACCTCTTTGAAGAAGGGGAACGATTAGTTATTTCCGGATTCACTCACGCAGAGCATCGGTTTCTGCTGTGGATTAACTTAGATGGCTTATTTTTGTGCAGTTCTCGGATGTAAATTATAAACCCAAAATATCCTGTTAAAATTTTATATTCACGGAAATGATAACTATATTTTTTCTGTGTCAGCCAAAGGCCTGTGGTAATTACAGGTATGGCGTATTGCCAAGGCAGCCTACGCTATAGGACTGAGAGTTTTGAGGGATAGGACATAATAAAATCTGCGTAACAGACGCAGACCATGTCCTTTATGGACCCAGATGGCTAGCAAGCCTATCCCACAGTCATCAAGGCAAACTAAAAAAGAACAGTACTTAACAGCATAAAAAAGGTGAAATCCCTACAATTATGCACCGCAAACAGAGAGCAGGACAGTGTTCAATCGCTTTACATAAAGCGCAATCATCCAATGATTGTATGGTATTCTGCATTTCAAATCACAATCTAAACGGTAAACCAAGTAGATCTCTTAATCTAATAAACAGACGTGACTATGATGTACAGATTTCAGTGCATTTGATACACAGACATTTTGATTTGGGACAAGTGTAGACATTAACAAGAGCATACACTTACAGTGCAGACGATGATCAATCGAAAAATGAAAAAAATGTGGTGAAGAGTTATGCATTAGCAGACAAGCCTACAAGTTTACAATACAGACAAGCATTGCACTGAGAAAGGACCACAGGGAGCATGTAACAAGCACAGTTCTCACACATACACACCGGTGAATGTTTTGTCCTGTTTGCGTTGATTGCAACAGTTAAGGCGACCTTCATTTTGATTTTGTTTCTACTTGATTGTGTTTTGCGTCTAGAGCAACAGTTTAGGCGAGCATCGTGATCTCTTGTTTCTACTTTATTGACAGCTTCCATTCATGATATATATATACTGTCACAACTTTTTCAACTTGTCTGTTATAAGAACTACTGAAATTTCGAAGTAACAGACAAATTCTCTGTGAGACATTGGTAGAGTTGTATGATGAGTGCCGCACTGAAGACAACAAATGTAACGACCAATACAGACCCTGCACGACAGTGAAATGTACTGTAAAATATGACCTTGATCATATAAATGTCTACTCTGTGTGATCTTCATAAACTGTGTTCCAATGTTGATTTATTGCTTTCTGTGTGCTATCATTGATCAATGGCGCAATTGCTGTTTTACCCTCATTGTGACACTGACGAGTTGCACGGGGTGACTGCTTGAAAACAACGTCCACACAAATGTGCTTTCCAAACGACTGGACGGTGATCAAAATAAATATTAATGAGCATGGCGTGTATAAATTATACAAGTGTGAATATGTAGATGTGGACGATGCATTTGTAAAATAGCAAACAATATTTACATGGTTCACCAACAATGAAACAAATCACAATAGTTGAAACAAGTTTACCGTCGCAACAGGATGATCACAAGCATCAACAGCATCCAATGTAACAGAAGACTGCCAGCAAACATGGCACTTACGCTGTGAAGTGGCTTCCTTCAGCTAAACCATGACACTTAACTTACGTTCTGGAGTAGCTTCTTTCAGCTAAACCATGACACTTGACTTCATTTCGAATCAAACACAGCGAAAACTTATCGGTCCACAGCTGCAATGTGCAGCCCCAATGTCCAAAGTCTGTTGGCTACATGGCTAAGCTGTGGATCACTTAATTAAATTAAGTACATGTCATATATACATATATCTATATACCATTGGACAAAAACACTTGATATCAATATACATATAACCAATCTACAGCAATGGCAGTATGGCAACTTCAAAGTCACTGTCAAAGTCCACTTTGCCACACTTGTCAACTCTACGAACACTGAGACACGAAATCCTAAACTGTCTTCTGTGATATCTGACTCTTATCTCATGTTTCAAGGAAAAGCGTTCCACTGGATCCGCGCTTTTCTTTGCCCAGTCTGTGACAGAGACCCCAGCTGAAAAGAAGCTACGACAACGAGTGTACACAGCTAGAAACCTTTCCCAGTCCACAGTTTGTCTGGGTTATACTGCAGCAGATACACACTGCCGACACTACAGGTTTCACAGTCAACACATCTGAAAAACGTCGAATGAAGGTAAATACAAAAGTTCAAGTCAGCTGTTGTCACCGCGCGGCGCTGTGTCACTCAAATAGGGATGGCGTCTTGATCGGCACACACATTGCGCAGCCGTCTCTCATAGTCCTGCTTGTCTTCCGCTCCTCTGTAGCAGCCTGTGCCCTTCTTTGGCGACCCGTGCATGAACTGCTCTCCCAAGTCGTCGGGGTCCGAGTCCACGCAGGGATCGAAGGAGTAGGTCTCGCCCTGCGGAGTGCCCTCTGTCAAAGGGGAGCTGGGCTCCGTGGAGCTGAGGGTGTGCGGCAGGAAGCCAGCCGAGTCGTCCTCAGAGGCACTGCCGGGCCGCTGGCCCAGGTCCGCTGCAGCAGGGGGCAGGGCTGGGGGCCAGGAGGCGGCCACACTGCCAGCAGGGGACAGAGGAGAGAAGGAGGGAGAGGTCCTGTCAGTCGCAAACGGCTCGGGGGGTGGGGGGAACGGAGGAGAGCAGGATCCCATGTCCACGGAATCCAGTCTAGGGGCATTTTTGATGAGGTCTTCTTCGCTTATGTGTAAGGGCAGGAGTGGCTTGTCCAGCACCTCGTCATCACTCTCCCAGTTTTCCACGACGCCATTGACAGGCAAGGCTGTGTTGTATCCAGCTTCCTCAAGATCCGATTTCTTGGGTTCCTCTGGCAGCGCCATGGAGTCCAAAAAGTCATAATCTGCCAGCAAACGAGCCGGGTCCTTAGAGGCTGCTCTGTCATCCGGGCCATTGAAAGCATGCTCAGCGCCATTCTGGACAGGGCTCTGTGACTGGTCAGGGGCAAAGGGCTGCTGAGGGGAGGAGGTCTGTGAGGCGGGCGTGTAGGGCAGGCTGTCCACCACATCAAGGCTCTTCAGTCCGGGGTTGCTGGAGCTGGGGGGCTTGCAGCCCATTCTGTTCAGCTCTATCGCTTCGGGCAGGTCTCCCTCGCTGTCCAGAATGATGGGCATGGACTTGCTGTCTGGCACCTGACCCGTCCCTTTCCACGACCTGGGCCTGTCGCTGCAGTTCTCGTTCACCGACACAGCTTTCAGGCGAGACCGTACGCCATTGCTCTCCACATTAGGCGACTCGATGTTGGACACGGGTCTGGCTGGCTTCTGGTTGGGTTTGGCGGGAAGTGGGGGAGGTGCTGCTGTTACTGTGGCTGCGGTGGTGCGAGTGAGAGGTGGGAAGGAGGCGTCGTTGAGAAGGATGTTGTTTGCCGAGCTATAGGGGTAAGCGTAGGGGAGGTTGGTTTTAGCTTCCAGGTCAGGTCTGGGTGGGAAGGCGGGCGGATGAAAACTGAAGTCAGTCTGGGTTTCCTGGTGAAGAGAAAAAAGACACCCACTGATTTCTCATGTCTCGCCGACAGGTCACTGTAGGCACAACATTCTGCTAATACTACATTATACCTGCCAGCTCTTCCTCACAACAATCTGCCACAGGGGTATGTTTGTATCCTTCCTAATACAGTTACCACCGTGTGTGACTCCCCCATAGGTTCTAGCTGTGACCTACACGTCCAGAATGTGAGAAGTCGCGGGTCTGATCCCAGCTTTAACCCTCTCTGATTCTAAGGCCTCTCAGACACCCAGAAAAGATGACCCAGCTTTAACCCTCTCTGATTCTGAGGCCTCTCAGACACCCAGAAAAGATGACCCAGCTTTAACCCTATCTGATTCTGAGGCCTCTCAGACACCCAGAAAAGATGACCCAGCTTTAACCCTCTCTGATTCTGAGGCCTCTCAGACCCCAGAAAAGATGACCCAGCTTTAACCCTACCTGATTCTGAGGCCTCTCAGACTCACAGAAAAGATGACCCAGCTTTAACCCTGTCTGATTCTGAGGCCTCTCAGACACCCAGAAAAGATGACCCAGCTTTAACCCTACCTGATTCTGAGGCCTCTCAGACACCCAGAAAAGATGACAAAAACTTGCATTTTTATCCCTCCGGCTTTTTCAGCCTTGCATCAGCTTTTCTCGCAAAGCACACAGAACCTACATCACTTTTCTATGAAAATCATCATGACATAAAAACGCACATTCTTATCAAAATTTTACGGCAACAGAATGTGATAACACCATACTTAACACCGGCAGAGTTTTTTCTAGCAAGCTATGCACTCTAAACAACTCCGTTTCTCTAAACATAGCTCTACAACAATACGCTATTTCTGGATGTCAAGAGGGGTCCAGGGAGGATTAAGGGGAGACAATGTCCAAGACTAAAGGGAGACAATATCCAAGGCTAAGGGGAGATAATGTCCATGACTAAGGGGAGACCACTAATGTCCAAGACTAAGGGGAGACCATTGGTGTCTAAGACTAAGGGGAGACGATTAATGTCCAAGACTAAGGGGAGACGATTAATGTCCAAGCTAAGGGGAGACCATTAATGTCAGACTAAGGGGAGACCATTAATATCCAAGATTAAGGGGAGACCATTGATGTCCAAGACTAAGGGGAGACCATTAATGTCTAAAGACTAAGGGGAGACAATGTCGCACCTTCTGAACTTGGGGCCTATGGCTGGGAGCAAAATGAGTCAGTCGAGCCCCATCCGTCTTGTCCAACAGCAGATCGCTCTCAGGACCCAGCCTCTGCTTCATCCGCCTCCTAGCCTCCCAACGCTTGCGGCGACGACTGAAAACACAGGGCAGAACATGACTGTTACCACTTTGTACAGCACAGCGTGCAGCGTACTGCAAACCGTTCCCCGCACAGTTTTTTTGAGTCTTCCTTCATTGATGCTTTGATACTATCTTGTTTGTATGCGTGTTGATCGCGTTGTTTGTAGAAATCTTTGTGTAGCTGTCTGTTTGTATGCGTGTTGATAGCGTTGTTTGTAGAAATCTTTGTGTAGCTGTCTGTTTGTATGTATGTTAGTAGGGTTGTTTGCAGTTTGTAAAGCTTTATATTTCTAGGGCAGATGTAGTATTGTACGTAGATTACACATCTCTAATAAACTGAATCTGTGCAAGTACTGGATCAGGAATTTAAAATAAGTGTTCATCCTTAAAATCGATGACATCTATTGCCAATATGATTCTGTTTTGTGGCAGGTTCAAATATTGCATGGCATGTTGTTGAATTAACTTGAATTCTAGTTTATCTGTCAGAAAGAAAAAAAACAACAATGCAATTCAAGCGTTACTGTACAGTTTCATCGCACTTATCTCAACAGGGGGAGGGATAGTCTAGTGGTTAGAGCGTTGCGCTCGCGATTTGACGGCCCAGGATCGAGCCACCATCAAGACGTCCGTTCAAGTGTATTACCGTTCAAGGGTATTAGCGTTCAAGGGTATTAGCGTATTATTTTCCCCCCTGGTGTTAATATCAGTACTGACTCCACTCCACCAAAATTCCTCCGGATGAAACTATAAACCGAGGTCCTGTGTGCGAACACATGCAGAACATCTTGCAACCTGTTCCCGCCTTTTGGAAGAGTAGGCCATGTGTGTCAGTAGGAACGGATGACCAAAAATGCATTAAAAAAAAATCCCCAACCCCCCCAAACGCATCATCTTCGAAGTCAGAATTCAACGGTCGCATACGCGTTGGTCAACATTGAACCTCCTCCAGCCGAAAAATGGGAAAAAATTCCAACATACTGGAAAAGAAGGCTCCGTACCTTCACAGCGACACATGAAGATAGAGTAAAGGGCAGACTTATGCAGGGCAGCAGAAATCAAACCCTCAGCCTTTAAAAACGAGTCTGGTGCAAAACCAGTGGCGTATACAGATAGCTGGGATATCAACAGCGCATTTGAAAAAAAAGTCCATGCCCCATCTCTGCTGTGTCAGTTCTTGATGTGATCTACCGATTACTGTACGCTGTCTGTAGCCTTTATGTGCAACACTAACTCTGTTGTTATCATTGTGTGTAAGGTACAAAACTCAACGGGTATGTCAGCAAAAAAAAAAAAAAAGAACGAGCATATGACTGTATGAACCAGCGTGGATGCTTAACTTGTTACGCCCCACGTGCGTGTGTGTAAATGTTTTGTGATGTGTTCGAGCAGTTATACACACACACACACACACACACACACACACACACACACACACACACACACACACTCATTAATTATAATTATATACATACTTATATATACAAAGTAAACTAATTTCGAAATAAACACATATAACAATTTACATCAACATAAACAAAACTTCTTCCTAGAAAAAGATCTAAACAACATTATTCGAATCTGCAAAAACTTATAACAAAAAAAAAAGACTATAAAAACATGCAAACAGTAATGAAAACGTCGTCCACTAAACACATTCCAAAAATCATTCGTTAATGCAAATCGACACATTCCACCGGAAACATTTTCAAACATGCCAAGAAGGTTCATGCTGTGTAATTAATGACATTCTCAACTGATACTAACTTGATTCTCAACTGATACTAACTTCACTCTCAACTGATACTAACTTGATTCTTAACTGATATTAACTTCACTCTCAACTGATACTAGCTTGATTCTCAACGGATACCAGCTTGATTCTCAACGGATACCAGCTTGATTCTCAACGGATACCAACTTGATTCTCAACTGGTATCAGCTTGATTCTCAACTGATACCAGCTTGGTTCTCAACTGATACCAGCTTGATTCAACTGAGACCAGCTTGGTTCTCAACTGAGACCAGCTTGGGTCTCAACTGATACCAGCGTGGTTCTCATCCGATACAAGTTTGGTTCTTAACTGATACCACCTTGGTTCTCAACTGAGAACCGATACCAGCTTGGTTCTCAACCGATACTAGCTTGATTCTCAACTGATACTAGCTTGCTTGGTTTTGACCACGTAGACCTAGCTATCAAGGACGATTCCATGGTCATAAAATGAGTACATTAGCAAGAACATATCTTTTGAAAATCCCAAGAAACTATGTACAATCACTTGAAGGTTTCACTATCTATTCAAACAGAACCCGAATCTTAAAAAGGACACATACTGGCTCGTGACTTCTTTTTTTAATTTTATATAGTTTATCAAGTTTTCACGATGTATCTATCTATAACAAAAGTTAAAGCATGTTTGACTTCACGTTTAGCTGAATTCCACATTCCACAGTCTGTCCATGATCCAAGGCTTTGTCAAGTCCCGGGTGTCAAAGGACGATGTGCATAAGACAGGAGAGAGGACGATAACGACAACAACAACAACAACAGAGTGCAGTCACTGACTTCACTGAGGACACGGCCACTGACAAACAGTGCAGGAGTTCCTTTACTCTGTGCAGCTGTACTGTACATGTCACATGTCACCACACAACACAACACAACACAACACTTTAGGAACACTGATCTTCAGGGTCAACTTTCCTTTCCACTTGCAATACTAAAACGGAAACAAATAATGTACCAAGCCTTTCAAGTGTCCTTGGGTCTTTTCCTTTTCTTTCTCACCCCCACAAAATCCCAAAAGTATATTTTCTTTTGAAATCAAAGTCAACCCCCCCCCTCCCCCAATCCTATAGAATGAGAATGACTATGGTTGCTTTGCCAGATACACTGTTTTTAAAAAAACCACAAATCCTTTTCCGTGAAATTGAATGGCTACGATTGCTTTGACACATAAACTAAGTAGCTGAGAAATGTTAACGCGTACAAATTGATAGGTGATTTTGGTGGAGGCTGAACCAAACTATCTTTACCCAGTATGCGGAATAGGGGGGTGGGGGTGGGGGACTGCTGAAATGAATGAAAGAAGTCATAGAAGAAAGCCAGACAAAGTGTAGGGAGGTGTGGGGGCCGGTGCTGGGTGACTTAGTTACCTGCCCCTACCTGTTTCTCGCCTATGTCTACCTTGCTTTCTCTGGGTGTGTGGGGGAGGTGGGTGTGGTGGTGAGGCACGATGCACTTACTTTGCCAGGAAGTAGGAAGCAATGCAAATGATGACGAACACCAAGAGAGCGATAACAATCCCTACGATGATGAGCACGCGCTCAAACTCTAGCTTGGCTTCACCTGAAAAAAACACAATGCATGCAACTGTGTCAGTCACAGGACTGACCACACCTACTGGCCTGTCCACCACTTCCCCACTCTTCCACGGCACTAGGCCGGAAGCTGAGGGGGCTGCTGGGAAGACAGATCCTGACCATACCAATATGGCCGCTGCCAATGAACCTCTTGCATTTTGCCGTCTCCAGGAAACCGCCGAAGAAAAAGTGTGCAAACCTTTTTGTGCATTCATTTTCAGAAAGCATTCAAAAGTAGCATTCGCATTACAAAAAAAAAAGTGTGTCAGACGTTTAGGACACCATTCTTTTCTTTACAACAGCGTATCATATTTGTTGTCAGAGGTTTGATTTCATGCAAAAGGAAAGAGGTTCATTCGCCGTGCAAAAATAAAATTCATTCAACATTCAATAGGCTTATTGGTCAGATTTCATGAGTGCATCACCACCAACATGGCACAGCAAGACATAACAATCAACATATCATACTAAGTCTACTGGTTGCTCAAGTTCAGTCATGCTCGACAGCTCTTAGAATGAAAGTTCACAACAACATTGCATGCCATCATTTCCAGTTATGATTGAGGTCAGTCAACATCGGATGCAATTAAGTTCAAACACACTATTGTAATCGGACATCTCATGACAGGAACACTCGCAAAACACCAGACACAGGTAATAAATGATAACGTACATTTACACTGTGCATGTTGTAACTGAACAGATGGGCAGACAGGGAAATAACTAAAAATGGGTTGCTTCTTTACACACATTTGAACTGTCACATGGAAAACCTTCCCATAAAACAAACTACAACTATCAATATCATTACTAGTCTCAAAGAAATAACTACCGATACACAAAACTTATGCTAAGTGTATAAACCACCTCTACTTTTTAATGGGACATCAACAGCTTCACAAAATGAAACACTAGAAATTCATTAAATAACAGCTCGGTTTTTCAAGAAAAGAGTAACTAAGAAAGATAAAACAATTCCTAAAACGATCGGTTTTTTATATTATATATTTTAAATCTTTGACGAGGGACGAGAAAGCAGGCTCATTACTGTCTATTTTCCCTTCCTTACGATAGTGTTATACTGCATTTATATACCATCAAAACCGACACAGTATCTTTACAACAAACCCAAACATCATTACTTAGCAATAAATTCTTGCCTCTCCACCCCCCCCCCCCCCCCCCAACCTTTTCTTGAAACCCAAATCATCCAAACATTTGGAAAGAAATCTGCCAGCGTCTGACATCAAGAACAAAGATTCGCCACACTTAGACAGACCTCCTGTCAGCAAGTAATGGGGTTCCAATAGAACAAAGGCAGTCTGAGTGTGTAACACTTTCTTCAAGTCTAAAGCACTCAGGTCACAATTAACAATCCGTTCTCTCCTCCAATACGGAAGACAGAAAGTGTTTTGTGCAGAGGCAACACTTGTGTGCAAGTGCTTTTGAACACAACACGTGATGGTAGTCACTGAGGACGCAAATGGTGTGAAGCAGAGGCAGAGCGCGTTGTTTACCACCAGAGACTGATAAGACTGAGGAGCTATCTGTCTCTCTCCGCTGCAAACTGAGTTCATTTGATGGCAGTTATTTTGTAGCCACTGCTGTAAGGGGCATAGGGGACGCGTTATTTTCGATATGCAGCGGATTTGTTGGTTTTTGTTCTTTTAGTGCATAAACATTGTTGGGACCTACTCAGT
This sequence comes from Rapana venosa, assembly GCA_028751875.1. Classification (NCBI taxonomy): domain Eukaryota; kingdom Metazoa; phylum Mollusca; class Gastropoda; order Neogastropoda; family Muricidae; genus Rapana; species Rapana venosa. The sequence goes on along the minus strand of CM054134.1, from coordinate 1,592,526 downwards.
GTAGGCAACTAGTCTTTTTCTGTCAGGGAACTGGATTCTTTCTTTTTAGCTCAGAAACAAGATAGTTTTTTTTGGAGGGTTTAAACAACATTTGATGAGTTTAGACCAACGAAGCATTTTCATAGTACATTTGCTGTAAGATCTTATACTGTAAGTATATTCAACGCAAATCTGAAAGTGCTAGCATAGCAGCTGAAACGTCAATATTACATGGTTTCATGACCAACAGCACACTGCTTCATAAATTAACTGGATTTTGATACATATTCTCTGTAAGGCACTTTATTTTGTTCTTCTTATAGATATTCATCGATATATCTTAAGAAACGGGTAAACCATTGCTATGAACAACGTGATTTAACACAGAAAATTAAAAAGGGCGGATTCAATATTAGAGAAACTATTCTACTATGATCTTCAGCATGCGTAAATATCATTCCAAATCTTTCCATTTCATCAACATGCAATAAATTAAAACAAAATCAACTTGCATAACCATTATCAACAGAATTATTTTTGGGGAAAAAAAATCAAACAATCGTAATCACTTGCAAGTCACAAAAAAAAGAAAAAAAAGAGAAAACTGCATGCGACTGAAACAGACATATAGTGACTATAGACAGCAGGGGTTGCGGAATACATACGGGTTTTGTCTTTGTTGCCTGGACCGTAGAGATCTAAGATTTCACAACGGTGGCCCGCCCACTTTTTCGGACACCTAGTGAAGAACAGCAGGAACACACCAGTGAGGTTCAGTGCAAGCACAGAGCATGTTAAAACCACACAGAAAACATCCACCGTCACTCGCTAGTTCCAGTGGATGTTTCCCACGCACACAAACGCACACATTCTTTAAGAAAACACTATAGAATGAAACAATTATGATATGTGAACACAATCAGAACAAGTTCATTATTCAGTTTTGTGAAATCTGTGAATTATGTTGTGGAAGGATCACCAGTTGCTACCACGGACAAAGCAACGATGTAACCAATTTAGATGTTCTTAAATACGACATGGTAATCATGTACAGAAACTTCTCTGCAAAGGAAGTTCAATGAATCAAAAGGTATCTGAACTGGAATACTTCTGGATTAAAAAAAGTACTGGTACAAAACATACAATGTCCATTTTGTCAAACTATGACTTCCAGTGATGGACTGTAATTACAAATTATGGTTGCCACCATCCCAATAACTTATCCAAAACTGCATGCAGAAAAGAAAGAATGGTTTAGGCACAGTCACACGACTGCATTCACAGCCACACTCACATGCCAAGCTCTGAACATAAATAAGTGTTATTGATGACACGACAATGACTGCATCATAAGCAGCAGCATCCTTCCATGATGGAAGGAACCAGTTACCTAGGACGGCAATAAACAAAGCCCTCCGCACTTTTCTTGTGTTTTTAGCTATCAGGACTGTTTCTGCTCATGAACAGTGCAAATATTGCCCCAAAGTAACTTTTTTCTTTCTTTCTCAGCTTAGAACAACTCAATCGTGAAGGAAACTGAACATGGAAGGAAACCCCACCATTAACTTTTAAGACAAAAAAAGGAACGATAACAGGCGTTTGATGTACGCAAAGTGGACCCATATCAGTATGAAACCAAGTTCACTGTTGCAAAGTACTGACGTGAACATATAGGCCAACTGTAAGTAGCATTAGAGAAGGAAGGACAAAAAAATACACGATGAATCTTAAGCTGAAGAAGTAATCTGGAAAAGTTTCTGCCATACCCGCAGCAAGCTATAATCTGAAAATCCAAACGCTGATAACAAACTGGTTAAAGGTTAGTTTCACACAAATGCAATTAAAACAAAACCACGCACAAACACAGGAAAAGGACCATTCCAAAACTCATCAACAAATGATTTAGTACCTGTTAACGTCGGCAGGCATGACTCTCTCGGACTAAAGCCTGTTTGTCTGTTGTGGCAATCTACCTTCAAACTTTACCTGCTCATGTATTATCAAATACACATGCAAAAAAATACTCTGGAAAAATAAGTTTCATAAAACGATCCAAGCACATTTACTTTCTTTTGTTTTTAGTAAATTAGTGGTACTCAAAATAAAAATGAAAAATATCAATTCAGATAAACTTTCAATTGAAAATGATGAATGAAAATGACATGCAGTAAATGGACCAAACCAACATATCCAAACCAAACCATGCACGCACACCAAACTGAACCGATCCTGCAAATGGTTAATAGAAAATGTAAAAAGAACGCTGTTTCAATCTGCAGCTTCCAAGGCACTGATGTATAAAACAAGTTCTTGCTTTCCTTCTCTCAAAAGGCGAACCTGAGAATCGCAAAAAATTTCAACCATTCTGCTTTCATTCTGAGAAACGATGGCTGGTATATCGGCTGGAAGCATGAGAAGCAGGTACTGTATGTTTATAAGTTATCATTTTTTCTCTACAAGTTAGAAAACAGATCAAATTTCCACAGAAGAAAAATTTGACCAGACTGGGCGGCTCTGATCTGGTTCTTGTAGCTGTTTAAAGTAGAGGTCTGCACCGACGGTCAAATGAAAAGGTAAGTTTAAAATTAACATTTTTTAAAAATTGTGTTCCAGTTTTCACTCTTCCAAAAGTCCCACAAAATGTAGTTTTTTCGCGCACTGACCCAGATTTTTGTGATGAATCACGCTGATGACAAATTGCGCACAAGTGCTGATACGAGATAGATTTAAAACTGTATATGGTTTGGAAAAGTGACAAGGAAATCGGTCAGATTTAAAACTGTACATGGTTTGGAAAAGTGACAAGGAAATCGGTCATTACAGAACTGGTCACTACAGCAGCTTCCTTTGTGCTTTTCCATCAGTAATGACGCTTCCCGAAGTGTCAGTTCATTATCTTCGTCAGAAAGATAAAAACCCTACTATTCTTAAAAGCTTTTTTCCCTTTCCAGCAATCTGTGGTTCCTGATAAAAGGAAACACACAGTAGCATATCTCATCAGCAGTAATCTCAAATGGTTCTGGTTCTTCCACAAGACAAGAGTTTTATTGTGTTGTTTTTGATGTCTTCAAATCCGTAGTTTTAGTCATGCCAAACAAACAAACAAACAAAAAAGAGATAGCAAATACCAAAAATCAAACTCGTTTCCCATGGCCTCACCCAACTGATGTTATTAAATATATATATATATTTAAAAAAAAGGAGGTAAATTAAAATGAAGAAGCCACGGGGCTGAACTGAGGAGCCATGCCATGCCCAGGTAACAGGTAATAAACCTTTTGTGAACTCGCGCCGCTGGCGGAAGGCACGACCATCACCTGACAGCATGGGGTGAGCCACCTCCTTCTCACACCTTTTACCTTCGTGCGACACGGGACATCTGGGGTGTCACAAACAACACGGCCGTTCAGCATGGTCACAACAGTCTAGGCACCTTTAACACGTCCACCTCCTTCCTCCCTTCCCTACTTCCTTGTCCCCCCCCCCCTTCATCCCCAGTCTAAGCCATAGCACTCTTCCCTCACACAAAACCTAGTCTACTTCAGTGTTCTGCTCCCATCCCCTCCTCCCCCTGCCCCCAAAACGCCCTCCCTAAAAAAATTTTTGTTGGTTTGTTTGTTTTAGTCTTTTAGTGTATAGTTCTTTGCTTGTCTCATACCAAACTTACTGTTGCTTTCACTACCAAAGCGGTAATTTGCTTGTCGTTAACCAGAGGTACTTTGCTTGTCATACTAGTCAGGCACTGTTGCTGGGTCAAACAAACCAAAGCGGTAAAGTTGCTTGTCGTCATACCAAAGCGGTAATGTTGCTTGTCGTCATACCAAAGCGGTAATGTTGCTTGTCGTCATACCAAAGCGGTAATGTTGCTTGTCGTTATACCAGAGGTACTGTTGCTTGTCATACTAGTCAGGCACTGTTGCTTGTCATCATACCAAAGCGGTAATGTTACTTGTCGTCATACCAAAGAGGTAATGTTGCTTGTCGTCATACCAAAGAGGTAATGTTGCTTGTAGTCATACCAAAGAGGTACGCTGTGACATTGTGAGGAAAAATTTAACTAATGTGAAAAATAAAAGGACGATGCAAGTCGTCCATTTATAGTCTTGGGTCAATTCTCGTTATAAAAGGATTCTGATCAATGTTCAAATCAGTAACTCGGATGAAAACAAAAAGTTTGTCTTCTCTTTTTCCTAAACATTGTCAAATTCTCAGAGCAAGGGCTTCAGATTGAAGATGAATAACTTTCAGTTCAAATAGCCTTCTACGTGATGTGAACCATCACATGGCTGGCTTGTATCAACTGTCATTCTTCCCTGCACTGTGTTCTGCAGATTACTTAAACAGGAACTCTCTGCAAGTCATTGTCTGTACAAGAACGAGAGAGCGAGAGAGAGAGACAGAGAAAATGTATGTGTGTGTGGGGGGGGGGGGGGGGGGGGGGGGGGGGGGGGGGGGGGGGGGGGGGGGGGGGGGGTGGTTCCGCTAAAAACTTAATTCATTAACGTCAACATGAAGACTGACGTCACCAGAACGGACAATGTCAAAGTCTACAAATCTGAAATCTGAAAAACGAGACTGAAAACAAGAGAACAAGATAAATGTCAAGCTTAAGACTTTCCGGTCAAAGACATTCAGGTGCAAGGAAACAAAAAACCCAAAACAACCCCACCCCCCCCAAAAAAAAAACAATCCCCAGGTAGATCAACTGGTACTGTGTGTTTCATAAAAGACAAATCAAAGCCAAAAAAACACCAAAACAACAACCACAGATCAAATTGTGTTGCAGTATGACTTTGAGCAGAAAGTGAAAGGAGGCAGGCACTACTCACTGGCAGAACGACTGATGCAGGGCGGGGATGTAGCGGCAGGTTCCGCCGTTGAAACAGTACGTCTGCTTCTGACAGGCGACATGGATCAGCTCTGGAGTCGTCACTGCACACGGAAATGACCCCCCATTATCTATCTACACTTATCTATCTATCTATATAGTTCTCTGATATTGACTCACATTCACTGGAGAGGGAGAGGGTGGAGAGATGGGGAGGGGGGGGGGAGGGAAGTGAGGAGAGAGAGAGAGAGAGAGAGGAGAGAGAGGGGGACGGGGGGAGGAGAGAGAGAGACAGAGAAGGGGCGGGAAGGGGGAGAATTCTGAAATGGTTTAATTGCACATGGCCTTAGGCCACAATACAATAATAGAAAAAAAAACCAGGAAAATATCCGATATAACAAAATACAGATTATATAATATAAATAGATAGATAGATAGATAGATAGAGAGAGAGAGAGAGAGAGAGAGAGAGAGAGAGAGAGAGAGAGAGAGAGAGAGAGAGAGACAGAGACAGACAGAGATTCCGGTTTAAGCAGAGACCATTAAACCACCTACGGAGAGATTACCACGCTTATGAGCAAGTCTCCAGTACAAGATATGGCAAATTTATGACGGAAAGATAACCATGTTAAGATAAATATTAATATTTCAGCCATATCATCCTTACTTCAAAATGCGTCCGAAATAACTCCAGATTGTGACTTATTACCGGAAGACGAGGAAACTGTTCATTTTCAGATGGATTAAGGAGAGGGCAAGGAATCAAGCATTTTTTTACTTTCCATTCTGACTGATTTATTCTTACACATAAAAGCAAAATCAGGAAGCGCGAACCCAACTGTGAATGTGAATCAAGCATCACCCGTGTCTTATCACCTCTCTCCCCGACTGTTCAAGCCACATCTTAAAAACACCTACAAGGAAAGAGAACTCGGACAAGCGAGGAAATGACATATCTTTCATCGAACTGGAAGAATCAAGGGGTCGTGATATAAGCCGAAAGTTTCAAAAAAAAAAAATGTTTTCAGGCATATTCCAAAAGCGTTACGGGCGAGAACAGATCGCCTTCATACAATGTCTAGCGGAAATGGACTAGAGATTAGCAATGGCGGAGGGGGGGAGGGGGGGGGGGGGGGGGGGGGGGGGGGGGGGGGAGAGAGAGAGAGAGAGAGAGAGAGAGAACTTGTATGTGCCTGCAAGTGGCAAGACAACAACATGAGAAATGGCTGTCTGGAGTCCGATAAAACGTAATATCTCCATTTCAGCAGCAGCTCTCATTATTAAGTCTGAAACACGATGCTCTCTTCCTTTTTGCTGTGTGAGGAACACGACCCCCCCCCCCCCTCCCCCCCAGGAGGAGGAGGAGGAGGGCCAGGAGGGCACTGCCTGGTCTGCCCAGGATCCTCCAATCATCCACCGGAACTTGCCCTGACCTTGTCCAATAGGAAGTAGCCGGAAGTTGTCATCAGTCTGGGGAAGTGAGATCTTAGGCGAAGTCGCTCCTCCGAGTGGGGGCACTTTAGATGAATGTGTGTACGGTAGGCAAGTGACAACCAAGATTGCTGCTGTAGTCGCCACCTTGGCGCCACAGAGGTAATACATTCTGCCCACGTGTACAAGAAAGAGGGGGAAAAAAATCACACCAACCCCCCCTCCTCCTCATCCTTCCCCACAAACCGTTTAAAAAACCATCATCACTTAGCGCGATGTATTTTGTGCCTGTTTGGTCTTTTACCGTGGCTGGTCGGTTCAACTCTGAAACCCTGTACGTTTTTAGGGTCTTGTTGGTGACTGTATCTGTAAGTGGGGGGTTTGAATAAGAACATATACTATCAGGCGTTTAACAGACGTAACTCGTGAAGTGTACTCTGGTAAGCAAATAAACCATGACTGCCAAAACCAGAGAGAGAACGAGAGAGAGAGAGAGAGAGAGAGAGAGAGAGAGAGAGAGAGAGAGAGAGAGAGAGAGAGAGAGAGAGAGAGACAGACAGACAGACAGAGAGACAGACAGAGAGACAGCGAGAGACAGAGCATGGCCGACCTTACTACACCTCAGACCATGGGCTAAATGATAGGTACCATCAACGTGGTTCCCATCATGAGCTTTTCAAAACAGATCAGTCAAGTCTGCTTTGGTCTGTACTCACAAACGAAAGACAATACTTCTGTTCCCAAGTCTTCGATCGTTTTTAACACGCATGCTGATCAGAAAGATACATTACAAACTTCAGACGCAGTCAGGTAGTATAGACATGCTCATTGCCATCACATCAGTTAGTTACTTTAAAAAAAAATCCCATAACAAAAACCCACGCTGGCATGCAACCAATCATAATAAAGACGAACACGTACGCATTCACACACTTCCTACACTACAAATCCCCTTCTCTCTCTCTATCTCTCTCTCTCTCTCTCTCTCTCACATCCTACCACACCACACACACACACACACACACACACACACACACACACACACACACACACACACACAAAACACACACACACACATATACACACACACATATATACACACACACACACACGTTTTTCTTTTCTTCTTCGAATGTGACCGAATCCCTCCAGTCCTGGAAATAGCTTTGAAATAACATTTTACAGATATAAAGAGCAGTTTTGTGATGAGAAAGAAATGCTGCATGAAAGTTCTGGCAACATTCAATCAGTCATGGATGTGTAAGCAGACAAATTCCCAAAGACTCCTATACTCGTCATGTGGAAGTTTAAAAAAAATAACAGCTGCAACTTACGTGTTTAGAAAAAGTTTGCTATTTACTATAGATCATTATTTCAATCTTAAAATACCGGGGGTGGGGGGGGGGAGGAAGGAGGGGATATAATACATGAGAACAGAACTAGATTTTATAAATTAGCAAAAAAATCTTGTCAAGCTGTCTCGTTAGTTAAATGAAAAATAAAATCGACAAAATGCTCAAGCATGCAAGCAAGCACGCAACGCACGCAGCATGTACGTAGTACGCTCGCACACACACCCCTTTTCATCAACGAGAGTAGCAAAACGCATACTCCCCGCCGCCCCCCCCCCCCCCCCCCCCCCCCCCCCCCCCCCCCCCCCAAATTCGCCATAACAAACCAATCTAAAATGATTATTGTATAATAAAAAACACATGCAGAGGAAAAAACAATGTTATGTAATGTTGTTTAGCACACTAAACGTGCAAAACGAACACAAAAAATTGCAACTTACACACAAGGAGATCGCCAGTTGCATGCAAAAACGTTTTGTTTAAAAAAGCTATAGAATATCAATACTTCACGATTCATTATCAAAGATTACAGACCAACAATATTTGGTAGTTTCAGCTCTGACAAACTGACCAAAGATTCACGCGCGCAATGTTTCATTTCCCCCTTTCTTGGGGGCAAGCTGAAACAGTTTTGAATGAACCATTTTTGATCTTGAAAGGCGTCACACTTGTGACAGGTTTGGGCTGATTGATTTGTCCTTTTTCTCTAACAGTCCACAAATCAAAGTTCGTTTCTGGTGAAACTTACATACGAAAACGTACGTGCAACTACACTGACTTCCCTATATTATCTCAAGGGATGGGTTTTTTTTTAAGATGAAGGAGAAAGCATGCCTCGATCTGCCGTGTTCTCTGGCACGTGGAGAGGTAAAGCAGGGATATCTGTGCAGTACTTGCATTCTCTTTAAACAAAATATTTAACCACCCCTCTAAACTAATATCTTTCTTCAAATCACACCCCCCAAAAGGTCTTTGTCTCCTCCATAGACTAGAGATAAAACTGATACATTATTGGCTAATGCAATCTCAGCACAATGCTCTCGGTACTCACACACACACGCAGGCAGATTTAAACACATGTCCCCATTATGTATATATTTGTTTTAGATAAGAACTGCAAACGAAAGCGCAGGAATCAAAAACGCTCCAAGATTCAGAATGCATTTCTGTGAACAAACTTCACAAATCAGTCAGTAATGGCGTCAGAAAGCAAAAAACCGGGGAGGGTAAATGTGTTAACTCCGTTAAGCTTGGTAAATTGATGCTGTGTGAAAGGCTCTAACCAGAGACGAGGTCCTTGCCAATGGCATCCTCATTCATGTATCTGTAGAAGTTATAGGGTTTGCCAGATAGCTTTGAACCCCGAACTGCAAAGCAGAAAAAGCACATCATCACAGTCACAAAGTGGACATCATGAACAGAGGACTAATCTGCCAGTCACATATCTACTTGAGGACAATTTGCAGTCTCCAGAAAACGATTTGGGACAAGGGGAACGGGTGGAAATCGTTCGTGTCTAGAATGGACTTATTAGGGATTATTCAGCATTGCATGTTATTTCATCAGTTTATCTTTCCTTCTTTATATAGCTGTCATACAGGCAGGTAAGAGAAGGTGCTTGAGTGTGGTGCTGCAGATACTGTGATGCAGAAGCTGGTGGTCTTGACAAGAAAAGTCAATGGTCAGTGTGCTGGAACAGAGACTGGCTAAACGTCTCTTGTAAGTTCAAAAATCTTTCCGCGTGTCCACACAGAATGTTCATCCGACACTTATGTGCTTAAAGAGAACAAATAGACTGGGTAAAACCTAACAGTCCAACTGTCAACCAACTGTTCATTAACAAAGCGACTTATGCCATGTCTGGAGACGGCAATTCACCCACATGTTTGGACACAGCTGAAGGGCAACATGTTTACTGGACCTAGGGAAACGGGGCAACACTGAATGAAAACACTGTGGTTCCAAAGACGCAGGGGAAGACAAATTCCTAGCATACTTCATTCAGATCTTCCGGGGATATTACTTACTATTTGCTGCTGATACAAATACACTAAACTCAACACAAACAACTTTAAATAACAGGAAAGCACATAAAATATCTACATTCTAAAAAGTATTTTCTACATTCTAAAAAGTAAACAATCTAATGAGTTCAACAATCTAATGAGTATACCAATCATGGCATTATTCAGTTTTGCGTGTTGTTTTTTCAGTTTATCTTTCCTTCTTTATATATATATATATATATATATATATATATATATATATATATATATATATATATATATTATATATATATATATATATATTATCATCGGCATTAAAAAAAAATCAAAATGTATATTCCAGTCGTGGCACGATCACGAAACAACTCTTTCCCCCCAAAAAAAAAGAAAAAGAAAAAGAACAGAACAGAGAAGTGGATTCGCTGTGTAGAGAGAGCATTGGAGGCTGC
>CM054134.1:1574981-1577481 GCA_028751875.1 Rapana venosa | reverse complement strand
ACACACTCTCTCTCACCCCTCCCCCCCCCCCCTCTCTCTCTCCACACACACACACTCTCTCTCACTCCCCCCCCCCCCCCCCCCCCTCCCCTCTCTCTCACACACACACACACTCTCTCTCTCTCTCTCTCTCACTCTCTCTCTCTGGCACACGCACAGGTCAACAGCTGGTACCTTTAATGGTGATGTTTTTGCTGGCTTCTCCCAGAGCGTTGGCGGCCTGGCAGGTGTAGACCCCAGCCCTGGCCTTGTCTGCCTTGGAGATCTTTAACCTGGATCCCCGCCTGTACACACACACACACACACACACACACACACACCACACACACACACACACACACACACACACACACACACACAACACACACAATGACATCTGATGCATAATGTGATATCCCCCCAAAAAAAACACACGTCTCGCGATAATTATACTTGTACCACTTCACAATAATAGTGAAAAACAGTGAAACACCCGCGCATGCAAGCAAGCAAGCACGCAAGAAAGAAAGCAGCAGCAGAGACAGCACAACCACTCACGCACAGACAAATAATACACATACAAAACACATACCCACACCACACATCCCACAATACATACACACACACATACACACACACACAACACACAAACACGCACACCACACATACCAAGCACGCACACACACACTACCCCCCCCCACCCACCAGACCAACACACACACAAACACTACCACACCACACACATACACACACACTACACACACACTACCACACCACACCACACACAACACACACACCCCCCACACACAAACACGCACAGACAACACACCACACACACAAACTACAACACCACACACACACACACACACGAAACGCACACACACTATACGGGGCGCCCCGATCAATGCATTCACTGATTTGTTTAAACTTGAGCGAGCTGCACAGAGACGTGCCACTGAAGCCTGGTGTATAACAGGCCTTCACAAGACAGTGCACCGCAAAAGGAGGGGGAAAGTACAGAGGAGAGCCGATGATAAGGAGATAGATCGCAATAATCAATCAGCCTGAACAGAAAGAAGCAAGGACAGGTGAACTGCTGGTCAGACCAACAACAACAACAAAAATGTCGACGGAAGGAAGGAAGGAGGGGTGGGGGTGGGGGGGGGGGGGGGGGGGGGGGAGAAGAGAATAAAATCATCAGATCGATCAAAATCTGTATTCGTAATGGTGATAGACTGGGCAAGCGAACAGAGACAGACAGACAAACAGAGAGGTTGGAGGGGAGGGGGTGTGGGGTGTGGAAGAAGAGAATAAATCAGATCAATCAAAATCTGTATTCCTAATGGTGATAGACTGGGCAAACAATACAAGAGAGAGAGAAGAGAGGGTGGAGAAAGAGAGAGAGAGAGGGAGGAGAGAAGAGAGAGAGAAAGGGGGGGAGAGAGGGGAGGGAGAGATAGAGGGAGGGAGGAGAGGGAGGGGAGAGAGAGGAGAGAGGGAGGAGAGGGAGAGAAGAGAGAGAGGGAGAGAAGAGAGAGAGAGAGAGAGAGGGAGGGAGAGAGAGAGGGAGGAAGAGAGAGAGGGGAGAGAAAGAAGAGAGAGAGAGAGAGAGAGAGAGAGAGAGGAGAGAGAGAGCGAGAGAGAGAGAGGGAGAGAGAGAGGGAGAGAGAGAGAGGACGGACAGAGAGGTTGTAAGAATGGGGGGAGAGGGAGGGGGGGGGGGGGTGAGAAGCCCCCCCCCCTCCCCCCCCCCCCCCCCCACTTTCCCTCTCTCGCAGACGATCCCCCAGTGGCGGGATCTGTGTTGGCGGGGATCCAAAAAGAACTCATTTCTCAGCAGGGAGGATGCAGAAGAGAGGGGAGGAAAGAGGTGAGCAAGTGGAGGGTAGAGAGAGGGAGGGACACGAGGAAAGAAGAGTGAGAGAGAAGAGAAAAGGGAGAGGAGAGAGAGAGGAGAGAGAGGAGAGAGAGGAGAGAGGAGGAAGAGACAGAGAGTTGTAGAATGGGGGGAGAGGGAGGGGGGGGAGAGGGAGGAAGCGACGAGGGTCCCCCCCCCCCCCCCCCACGGGCAGGGCGGGAGGGAGAGAGTTTCCTTCGAGACGATCCCAGAGGCGGGATGAGTAGGAGGGGATCAAAAGAACTATTTCTACAAGCAGGGAGTGATGAGCAGGAGCACGAGCTACCTGTATCGAAACGTCTGCCGAGCTGTGTAGTAGGGAGAGAAGAGATGAAGAGAGGAGTTAGAGAGAGAGAGTGAGAGAGAGAGAGAGGAGATGAGAGAGAGGAGAGAGTGAGAGAGGTGAGAGAAGGAGAGTGAGAGAGAAGAGATAGAGAGAGTGAGGAGTGAGAGGAGAGAGAGGTGAGGAGAGAGAGAGAGAGAGAGAGAGAGAGAGAGAGATTAAAACCCAAACCGCAGCTGTAGTTAAAAATGTGTTCAAGTCGATCTAAACAGCACGGACGCATGAACGGGAACGGTGGTGGCGGCAGCAGTTGAACACTATTATATAGAGCTACCCGACAG
>CM054134.1:1552481-1557481 GCA_028751875.1 Rapana venosa | reverse complement strand
GGGGGGGAGGAGGGGGAGAGAATAAAGAGCAAGGAAGAAAGGGTGAACTGTGTGTGGTAGTAGTGGTGGTGAGGGGGATGGTGGTAAGGGTGATGGAACAGATGGAAGGAAAGAACATAGGGGAGCAGAATTCATAGCAGCAACACTGACAGCAGCAGCAGTAACAGCTTTTCTGAAAGCTGGAGAAGTAAAGGCAGGAACACACACACACACACATACACACACATAACAGCAGCAGGTGAAACTGAAGTAATATCCGTTTAACATGAGAAGAATCAGCAGCAGGGGTAAAGTGAATTGGGAACTCTCAACAGCCCACAGCCTAAGTACCAACCACTGTCTCATAAAAGAGTGGGAGGTTCTTTTTGTCTTATGCATCTATACACTGGAACCCCCCCCCCCCCCCCTCCCCCCCCCTCCATTGTAAAAACCGACGACAACACATCAAGCAAAACAGTCAAGGTTTGAACCCTACAGACCCTTGAACAACAAGTACCTCACACACATCTGGTAGACCAGGGCAATCCCTATTGGAATTGCTCTCCTGGTCAACACGGTCCAACAACTCACGCAGGTTTTTTTTTTGTTAAGGTACAAACAGGATGTTTAGCAAAGACGGAACCTTTCTTAACCCAAGAGGAGAAAGGACGTGAAGAAGGTGAGGCCATAGGACAGAAGCCACTAACCGGAATAAACAACCCCTTATATGGTCATAGCACTTCCTTACCCCTGACACACTTGTTACAACAAGTGGTCTCTCTCTCTCTCTATCTCTCTCTCCCCCCCTAACTCCCCAGTCCTATTTACTTGCTTAGTGACTAACTGACTTGTCCTTCTGTCTCATTTCAGCTAAGTGCTTTTCCATCTCTTTTTACCGAGGGCGCGCCACTGCACACCTGAGTGGTTTTCTTCTACATATTATGTACTTTTCCTTCAATCTGGTCACAGCATTTTTACCTGAATGCGGGCGGTATGGGCCTGGCCTTTTATTTGTATGTTGGTGCGGCTGCACTGTGGGTTTTGTTTTGATCGCCAAACTTAAGAAATAGCGTGCGTGTGGGCTCGCGTGTGTGTGTCCTTATCGTTTCTGTGTGTGTGTGTGTGTGTGTGTCTGTGTGTGTGTTTTCGAGAGAATGCTTGCAGCCCTAAGCGCTGTCTTCTGCTCTGTGTGCGGTCTACACATACAATAGCTACATGCGATACATAAGCGAATAAAAACCGTTTACATTAGTCAGCCATCGACTTGAAAGGCAGGCAGGCAGGCAGGCCGAGAGTTGCACAAAGGTTGCAGTTGTTACGGAGGGCAAAGGTGGCTGTGGGTGGATCCCGAGTCGCTTTCAAGTCACCCATAGGACGACGCCAGCTTCACTCTCTGTGGCCAATGATCCCAGTAGGTTAAAGGTTTCAAAAACCTGCTTCTTTCCGATAGTTTTTGTACCGAAAATACCGCTGTGTTGGATAGTTAATAATGAGAAAAGGAAACCAGTTTTCAAGGTCTTGTCAACAACCCAACGAATAGACTGGTAAATTAACAATGTTAACAAAACAGCTTCCAATATCATAAATTTTGTTGTGCTACTTTGGGGGTGAATAACTCGCATTTGTCCACGTTATTGTATGAATTTATTGAGTCTCTCAGAGAGAGAGAGAGAAAGAGAGAGAGAGACAGACAGAGATAGAGACAGAGGTAACAGTAGCAGCAGCAGTAGAGTGATGCGGTTGATTCTTTTTTTGGGGGGTGGGGGGGGGGGGGGGGGGTGTGGAGGGACGGGGGGCGGGCGGTTCGTGTATCCAGAAAATAAACTGTTATATAATGGAATGAGAGTCTGCCAGGTGTATTTTGTTACAGACTGCTTAAAGAAACACACACACAACACAAACACAAACACACACACACCACAAGCAAGCAAGCGCGCACGCACGCACGCATACACAAGCGCGCTTTGCAGATGCGTTCATACTCTTGGGAATCCTCTATACACCCGGCACTATTGATTGCCAGTGGTACGTGTGCTGTCCATGGCATTTGCCAGATTGACTGGATCCACAATCTGATTCCTGAAAACCATTTCATTACGTCTTTGGAAGCAACCCCTGCATATTATGCCTTTGGGGTATAGGTCATTCCATCTGGGTCGCTGTTCCAATTAAGAAATGTCATTAATGTTCCGTTTCAGTACATCCCACATCTAATAAAGTGATTACATATATATTTTAAAAAAAAGATCGTATGTTGCGCACATGTTATATTTCCGCTTGAACGCATTTCTCTTTGCGTATATTATTTAGTAAGAGGGGGAGGGGGGGGGGGGGGGTGAAGGGTGATGGAGAAACAGAAAATAAGAGAGAGAGGGTGGGGTTGGGAGGGGGGTGGCGAATAGTGAAAAATCTCAGCGACGAAATAAATTGTCACTGGAAATTACCAGACCCAGGTGAAAAGGAAATGACTGCAGGAAGATGAAAGGTAGGGGCTGAAAATGGGAGGGAAGAAAGAGCGGAAGGAAATTTGACGATCAATGACCAATTTCCCCCGCAAACTTGGGGCATTTTTAACGAAGAAATCGCGCGCACGCACGCGCGTGTGCACACACACACACATAGATACGGAGAGAGAGAGTGAGAGAGAGAGAGACAGACAGAGAGAGAGGCAGAGAGAGAGAGAGAGAGAGGAGAGAGAGAGAGAGAGAGAGAGAGGGGCAGGCAGAGACAGAGAGAGGCAGATGAGAGAGAGAGGGGCAGACAGAGAGAGAGTGAGAGAGAGAGAGAGTGAGAGAGAGAGAGAGGCAGACAGAGAGAGAGGCAGAGAGAGAGAGAGAGAGAGAGAGAGTGAGAGAGGGGGGCAGAGAGAGAGAGGACAGGATGGAGAGGGGGGGTGGTTGGGGGAGGGGGGGGGGGGCTGTCGTCTCGCACTAGTAACGGGATACATTCTGTGCAAGGTCTGTGCAGCTATTCCGAGGACATTTTTAATTCGCTAATTGATGTGGAGGAACTTCCTCACCCAAATTACTCTCTTGAGAATTACCATGTCAAGATGGATGACTGCAGCTTTGCCTGGACTTCAGCTTAAGTAGGGCTGCTTTGGTCTTTCCAGGCCAACCCCCCACCCCCACCCCCAACCCCCTCCTCTCTCTGTCTGTCTGTCTGTCTGTCTCTTGAGTTGCTGCTGCTCTCTCTCTCTCTCTCTCTCTCTCTCTCTCTCTCTCTCTCTCTCTCTCTCTCTCTCTCTTCTTTCACACACACCACACACACACACACACACACACACACACACACACACACACACACACACACACACACACACACACCACACATCAAACCATCTCTACGAGTGCACGTTCTTTCATCAAAAGAAATGTGGGCACACCACACAGTACTTTCTTTTGACTGGAGATTTGAGTTGGGGTGGGAGTTGGGGGTGGGGTGGGGGTGCAAAGATTAAAAAAGAAAAAAACCCCAACCCACCATGAACTATCTCCCTCCCACACCTACATTCAGAGTACAAATATTTCACATTCCTGCACAGAGAGACAGACACAGGAGAGAGAGAGAGAGAGAGAGAGAGAGAGAGAGAGAGGCTACAGAAGAGGTTTTTCTTCATTCCGAGCCCCGACAGTTCGGGCCACCCCACCCCCCACTCCTCACCCCCCCCCCCTCACACCCCCCCTCCTCTGGCCGCACCTGGGCGTAGTGGAGGGACTGGATGTTTGAGTGACCACACCACAGCAGTGACCACACCACAGCAGTGACCACACCACAGCAGTGACCACACCACAGCAGTGACCACACCACAGCAGTGACCACACCACAGCAGTGACCACACCACAGCAGTGACCACACCACAGCAGTGACCACACCACAGCAGTGACCACACCACAGCAGTGACCACAGCACAGCGACCACACCACAGCAGTGACCACACTACAGCAGTGACCACACCACAGCAGTGACCACACCACAGCAGTGACCACACCACAGCAGTGACCACACCACAGCAGTGACCACAGCACAGCTTTGAAGGATCGCATTGATTCATTATTTGTCAACGGGCGGCTGTTTCATTGATAACCACAATCATTTTTTTCCCACCACTTCCGACTTTCTCGCCCGTTTGTCTACACACGCATTATTTTGCACGTGCGCGCGGACACACACACTCACTCACACACACACATACACTCACAAAACATACGCGCGTACACACACAGACTCTCTCTCTCTCACACGCACTCATACACCAAAACACACACCCAAAACACACAAAACATACACACACGTACACACACACACACACACACACACACACACACACACACACACACACAGACTCTCTCTCTCTCTCTCTCACACACGCACTCACACACCAACACACCCCCCCAAAGCACACACCCAAGACACACACACACACACACACACACAACGCACAGCAGGACACAAACAGACCACCTTTATGCACAAAGTCACCCACGCGCTAATTAAAAATCTTCAAATATTTGTCCCATTCTTCCTTGGCTAGGAGTGTAAAGGACCCCTTCCATCCCCTCCCTCCGTCCGTCCGGCCCTCTCTCTGTCTCTGTCTCTGTCTGTGTCCTACTTGTGTCACGCAACACACCACACCACACCACCATACAGAACAGCAGTATTGCTCTAAGCTAAGGCAGCCAACACCCTTCTCACCATACCTGGACTGCTGGGCTATCCCCGTTTTGGTTTTTTGTGCTTTTTAACAACGTCTCTCTCGCACACACAGACAGTCATACTGTCGCCTTGATCCACCCAGTACTGCCACCCCCGCATAGTGTGTGTGTGTGTGTGTGTGTGTGGTGTGTGTGTGTGTGTGTGAGTGTGTGTGTGTGTGCACTGTCATCTTGTCACTCTGTTTAAGTGTGGTGTGTGTGTGTGTGTGTGTGTGTGTGTGTGTGCGGGCGCGCGTGCGCTGTCATCTTGTCACTCTGTATGTGTGTGTGTGGGGTGTGCTGTCATCTTGTCTCTCTGTATAAGTG
>CM054134.1:1544981-1547481 GCA_028751875.1 Rapana venosa | reverse complement strand
ACGGAAGCTGTTTCTAGGTAGCTCTCCTCTGATTGGCGGACACTGGCCGCAGCGTGTTCATTCTGAGCTGAACTGACGGAAGGGGCCGGGGTGTGTGTGTGTGTGTGTGTGTGTGTGTGTGTGAGGAGGAAGGGAAAAGCCCGGGGGGGTCACATTTGGCGTGATGGGCAGTCCAGGCGTGCTGCACCTCCCCTGGCAATTTGCCCATCCATGTCCAGCTGGTGTTTGCCAGACACGCTATCATAATCTCCCCCCCCCCCCCCCCACCACCTCCCCCTCCCCTATCCCTTCCCCATGCTCCCTTTCTTCCTTCAGACTGCCCCTGTGTGAAAATGGCGACTCCCTTTTTTCTGAGGATGACGTCACAGACCACCGGGGAGCCTCCCTGCAGGGTCGTCCCTCCAGCCGTCAGTCACAACCCGTCACTTCAAACGCTGCCCGCTTTCATCTCCCCCGTGTCGTTTCGGTTCGATCTCACGCCAAGTGAGTGAATCTTTGAAGTTTCCTGTTCTGATTCCCTTACCTGTTGTCCCAAGGCCAAAGAGATAAAACTGAACTCTCCAATGCGCGAACTGTCATTGGCCAGTGTGGGCTTGTGTCTGGAGACCCGAGAATGAACCCTGGGAAAATGGACGATTGAAGGCACTTCGCCTCCGGCGTGGCCATTTTTAATCCCTCTACAACCAGCTTGAAGCATTTCAGCTGTGAAATCAACTCTAAAGTTGGCTGCACGGACACAGATAAAAGCGGAAAAGGGAATACTCTCTCTACTCCGTGACAAGTCTGATGGTCGGATAAAAGCGAAAGTTGCATCGGTCCCTTGTTTCTATGTACTTTCACACTCGGTGTCTGATTCAAGATGTTTGGAGCTATTTCAAAATGATGTAAAAGTATCAATTGTTAAGTAACAGAGAGAGAGAGAGAGAGAGAGAGAGAGAGAGAGAGAGAGAGAGAGGAGAGAGAGAGTGAGAGAGAGAGAGTGAGAGAGAGAGAGAGAGAGAGAGAGAGAGAGAGAGAGAGAGAGAGAGTGAGAGAGAGAGAGTCAATATTTGCATGAGATGCTAATTCAAATAATCTTTTATTTGACACTAACCATCACATTTTTCAAAACTCAGAACTATCCGTGAAACAATAACAAATTTATCAACAGGAACAGCGCTATACGCAAAAGCTTAAAATGTCCATAATTTTGTGTAACTCTCAATCTGACACTGTCAACTTTCACGTATGCACTGAAGATACATACTGTGACTGTCCCATATGAATCAAACGCTTGAAAAGCCTTTCTGATTTCTATTAAAAAAAACCTGTCAAATTTCTTTGTACACCGAAAAGGATTTCAAATCACCTTGAAAACCACATAGTAATATGTAGTTTTTAACAGCTTACCTTTTTTCTTCTTTTTTCGGTCTTCTTTTTTCGCCGAATCTCTTTTCTTCAGTTTCCCCTCTTTCTTCTTCATCGCGTGCTCCTAACAAGTATCCCCACAGTGCAGTCTGTCTCAAGCACAGGCACTCAGTGTTGTCAGCCGCAATCTGAACTCAAGGCATCAAATATTGGCACTGCTCGCCGAAAAGCATTCCTTTCTTTTCCCAAGGAATGCAGCGCTGCTCGATAATCCGTTTAAGAGAATTCCATCATCCGCCACAACTTGTCGGTAGCTAAATCTGGAATCCGGCTGCTCTCTGCGACAGTTTCTAATCCTGGCACCCACTTGTGGACTTTACCATCTGAAAAACCTGAATGGCATGACAGTAGTCCTGACTCTCACTGTTCTGGAATCTCCAGCCTTCTGTATGACTGTATGTACCAAAGCCTTGATTCTTTCTACCCCTAACAACCAAGCTATTTGCCGTGGGTGACAATGACAAAATCCTTGTTCTCTTCCCCCCCTGTGGTATGGTATTCAGTATCCCCACGAGTTTTGACAGCTTGCAGAAACACGGGTAGGCATTGCATTCCCTGACACTGGCCACAGTCCTGACTGTCACCACACAATGTTCTCACTCAGACACCAAACCTCAACTTCACAGTGCTGAATAACCAGAACTGATCAGATAACAAGGACAGTAAAAAGAATCTACCAAAAGATCTAATTCCACTTTTCAAAGTAATTGTTCAGTCCTGACAGTCTTTTGCTCGTTAAGGAAAAGATCCTGTGCAGCAGAAACCAATCCTCTTCTTCTAAGCCAACAGCTCAATACTGAAGAAGTAAAGCGACACTGATAGCAGACTGGACTAGAATCCTGACTTGATAAGCTGTGTGGAAGGAAGGGACAAAGCTGTGTACCCACTGCCAGCCAATCGGGGTTGCTGCAACGCCTGCGTTCTCGGGATAGCTTTCCAAAGCCACCCACCTTCGACGGAACTCAAGCGTAAAGACAGATCGTGCCGTTCGCTTGAATGGACCCTGAGTTAATGGCATATAGACCTTGTCGGCTGGCCGGGGGGAAAAGGCACGTACTGCACTAAAACAAGTTGCACTGGCATGATCGGCTGT
>CM054134.1:1517481-1539981 GCA_028751875.1 Rapana venosa | reverse complement strand
GTCTGTCTGTCTGTCTGTCTGTCTCTCTCTCTCTCTCTCTCTCTCTCTCCGTGTCTCATCCACACATTTATCCATGATAATTGGGCGAGGTAGGTAGGCAAGTAAGTACCCCCTGTTACTCTCTCCATGCGCGCCATCTGAGGCCCAGCCCACCACAGGGGCCACGGGGGGTGGGTGGGCACAGCGAGGGAGCGAGTGAGGAGGCTGTGTGACCCTTCACACCAACCCAGGGCAAGGTCGTCTGCGCGGCCAACTACAAAAGGCCCTGAAAGGTCCACGAAGTCACCGACCCTACCTACCATGGAAGCCTGCCACCCACCCCTGTCCTGTACAGTAAGTACCCACAGGCAACTGTAGGGCACAGACACACACAGACACAGAGACACAGACAATGATGATAGATATGATTTATTGCCTCTTCTGTGATTCACAGAGCTGGCCTCTTCTTTTGTGTGTGTGTGGTTTTTCCCCCCTCAATCACACATGGGAAATGTACTTTTTTGGCAGGTGGCATGAGTCATAAGTTGGGAGGGGGTGGGAGAGAGAGAGAGAGAGAGAGAGAGAGAGAGAGAGAGAGAGAGAGAGAGAGAGAGAGAGAGAGGACAGACAGACAGACAGAGCAGAGCAGAGAGAGACAGAGCACAGAGAGAGAGAGAGACAGAGATAGAGAAGAGAGAGAGAGAGAGAGAGAGAGAGAGAGAGAGAGTTAGTTGTGTGTGTGTGTATGTGTGTGTGCGTGCGCGTGCGCGCGCGAGCGAGCGAGCGTTTGCTTGCTTGTTTGTGTACAGACGCACGCCAAACTATGTGTACATGTTACTACGACAAATCAGGCCATAGCCTACCGGTCAACCAGACAAAGCCTCTCTCACACACACACACAGAGAAGAGAATGATCACCTGAGACACCGACCGACTATCAAGCTGCTTAGCTGGCTAGCATCATATCACCGTACCCTACCCTAGGTCGGCCACCCGCGCTGCTTCCTTCATCAAGCCCTGTCTGTCCTCAGTCTGCCAAGTCCGACCACAATCGATGAGAAAAGTGAGCATCCATCCCTCTCACCACCAGCCTCCATTCAAACCGTCCGTCTCTCTCTCTGTGTCTTTCTCTGTCTCTGTGTATCTCTCTCTGTCCGTCTCTCTCTCTGTCTGTCTCTCTCTCTGTCCGTCTCTCTCTTTCTCTCTGTCTGTCTGTCTCTGTGTGTGTGTCTCTCTGTGTCTCTCTCTCTCTCTCTCTGTCTCTCTGTGTCTCTCTCTCTCTGTGTCTCTCTGTCTGTCTCTGTGTGTGTGTGTGTCTCTCTCTGTCTCTTTCTCTCTCTCTCTCTGTCTCTTTCTCTCTCTGTCTCTGTGTGTGTCTCTCTCTGTGTCGCTCTCTCTGTGTGTCTGTGTGTCTGTGTGTGTCTCTCTGTATCTCTCTCTGTGTGTCTCTCTCTGTCTCTCTCTCTCCCTCTCTGTCTCTCTCTCTCTGTCTCTCTCTCTTTGGGCCCACCCTGTCAGGCGGCCCTTCTCACCAATACCCATCCGATTACGGCCTTCTTCTCCACGCTCCTTTTGTTTGCCCTGAAAGCCCGGCCCGTCCCGTCCCGTCCCGCACCAGGAGAGATCGATACCCATGAATCGATCAATGATCCCTGTTTGGGGGGGCTGTATGGATAGGCAGTCATCATCCCACAGGGAAGGGAGGGTGGGGGTGGAGGTATGGAGGGAGGAAGGGGAGAGAAAGAGAGAGAGAGAGAGAGAGAGAGAGAGAGAGAGAGAGAGAGAGAGAGAGAGAGAGAGAGAGAGAGGAGTGAGAAAGAGAGAGAGAGTGAGAGAGAGAGTGTGTGTGTGTGTGTGTGAGAGAGAGAGAGAGAGAGAGAGAGAGAGAGAGAGAGAGAGAGAGAGAGAGAGAGAGAGAGAGTTGCCTCAGGCCATATTGACCGAGGAAGATTTTTTTTACCACCTTCCCTTAAGGCATGTACATGATTGTGTGGACACCGCGCACATACACACACACACACACACACACTTCTATGTACATTCGGGGTTTTTCATCTCTTGACAGTGTCAATTATTGGCGGTTTTCGACAAAAACAAAAGTGACGCTTGCTTTTCTGTATCACATACATTCCTATTCAGCAGCCTCAAATCCCAGTGTACAACAACAGACGAACGCAAGAGTGGTTTAACCTTTTCTGGCGCTTCTGTTTTTGGATTCCGTTTTCACCAGCCAGTGACCCTACACTATTTTTAGATCCCATGCAAAAGAGGTGGGATTTCCCCCCCTCCTGTTGCTCATTTCCAGCCCAGATGAAGAAATAATGTCTGTTTCTGACGATTAGTTTTTAAGCTAAAAATTAATGGACAATTTGTTGCAACTCTCGTGAGCATATGCACAGTGTAGGTAAAAAAAAAAAAAAGTGCGTGTGCCAAGCAGAAGGTGCATCTCGCAAGGAATCCATGTTTTCTTTTGGCATTTACTCGCTCGCTCACTCACTATCTGTATGTCTGTCTGTCTGTCTGTCTCCCTGTCTCTCCGTCTCTCTCTCTCTCTCTCTCTCTCTCTCTCTCTCTCTCTCTCTCTCTCTCTCTCTCTCTCTCTCATATCGAACAGCCAAAATGAAACCCGCAATTACTGTAAGAAATCAGGAACTGATGACTAGAGGTCTTTAGCGAGGTTCCACCAGCCTGCATGTCTCCATATTCTGATGTTATGTTATGTTGTGCTATGCATACAATTATTACCATTACTAGTGTCTTATTTACTGGTGTGTCTGGCTGCTCGTCTCAAACCCAAGATCACATTATTTTCAATTCGATTCAACTGAAATTCAAACACTTTGTCACCTCAGAGACAGAGACATTCAACACATTTGGTGGTCACTGTTTGTGCTTTTTTTCAATGAAAAGGTTGACTTGCCGGCCGTTTATCATTTTAAGCTGTCACACTGTTTATTGGAGAAACGTTAGTTATAGAGCATAATATGCTGAAACCTGTTATCACCAGAAGCACAGGGAGAGAGAGTACTTGGCGGGGAAGGCTACGCGACAGGAAATGCCGTCGTCTGACAACATAAGCTCCATTCATATCACTCTGAGCACCTCTCCAGTTTTACCCCCCCCCCCTCCTCCCCACTCCCTCTCCCTCCCTTACACCCCTCCCTGGCCCGCCCCCTCCTCACCTATCGTTATCCTCACCCACCCACCCCCTACTTCCTGCCAAACACTCTCATCTCCATAAACGCCCCCCTCGTCTCTTTCATCACGCTTACTCCCCCACTGCCCCCTTTCCCCCCGAAAAAAAAAGGGATTTGTCAATATTTGCGGTGACACCGCGACAAGACTTTAAACCTGTGTATCCTATGCCAGTGTGGAATTCAGCCTGTTCAGCTCCCTTGTACTGAATGGATCCCCGCCTTCAGCTGAAATTAAAGCCTGAAGTAGCCTGCCTATCCCCTGAGACAGCCGCTTCACACAGGGTGTGTGATACTAGCCTATGTTTTTTATTGCGCGTTAGGACACGAATCTTCTCTCTCCCCCTGACACACACGCACACACACACACACACACACATGGAGTCTAAGAGACGCCGCTGCACTTCGAAGTGCTAGAACAGCAGATTTTGATTTGTAGGCAAAGGTCACGGACTTGACATATTATTTGAAAAAAAAATCGAGCTCTATGATTTAAAATTTGCTCGCGATCATATTATCATTATGCTTGCACGCCTGCGTGTGCCAGCATGCCTAGTCTGACGAAGTCTGTGTCACTGAAATATTAATCCGCAGCACTACGACATAAGCATTTAGAAAACACTCTTTTCTCACACTCTGAAGAGACTCACCGACTCCGCTAGTCACAAAATCTGCTCAATTTGCGAAAATACTTAGAGAAAAAAATCGTTATGGTATTTAAACAACGCTCGAGAAGTGGTCGTAGGTTATTCCTCAGTCCACCCCCGACCTCATACACACCACACACACACACACACACACACACACACACACACACACACACACACACACACACACACACACACACATCCATCCACGCACATACAGACACACAGTCACAGACAGACAGACAGACAGACACTACCCATTCCCACCGCCACAATCCCGCCACCTGCTACGCACTATTCCCCCTCCCACACACCAGGCTTCCACCACCAGGCCACAGGCTTTTGTTCCAGACTGGGGTAGTTGGTCAGTGATTGATGGGGCCGAGAATAAATCGATGAACGGACTCTATCTCTGCATTTCATTATTTTCATTTCATACTTCTTGCTGCAGGCCCACTAATGGATCAACATCAATCACCACCACTTGCAGGACAAAAGAATGACAGAAGACTTGCACCACAGACAGTTACCTGCACGTACACAAATAACAGGCAAGTATGCACACAGACACATGCGCCTGCATTGACTATTACAACATAGATGAGGACAGACATCGACGTCTCAGATATTACACTTTTTACAGTGTTTTTGCCACCCCCACCCCCCGCACAACCCATAGTTCCTCTGTGTGTGTTTGTGTGTGTGTGCGCGCGCGTGAGAGTGTGTGAACGTGCATCCACATGTTCGTGTGCACACACGTGTGTGTTCGCAAGTGTGTAGACAGATAAAGCAGAGCACAAGCATATGGCGGGACACACGAGGCGGTAAGACAGATTAGCCTTGAAACAAGGTAGAGACAGAAAGCGGAGTTCAAAGTAAAGAACACCCACACACTAGGTGCAGCAGAGAGGTGCACAGACGGGGGGAGAGAGAGAGAGCACAGACATTCAGGCGAGGTATGCCGTGAAGAGAAAGCCGAGATGTGCACACCCCAAACACCAACCACAAACAACAAAGGCACGTCACTTCAGTCACCAAAACAAAAGGCCTCCTCTTTCATATGACCCAGAACATGGAAATAACAGAAACAGTAAGAGTTTCACTAAAAAGATAGATACAATGCTTAGACAATTAAAAAAAACAAAAAACAGATTCATTGTTGCCTCCTGTAATCATTTTTCGTTTTCTGTCGGTAAAACATTCTGTCCTTAAAATTACTACTGGCCCCTTTGAAATGGAAGACAGACTTAACGCCCTTCTTGGAGTTAATGGCTCACTGAAACGGAAAGACCGACTTAACACTCTTCTAGCAGCGATCCCCAACCACACCGTACCACAAAGGTATTTCTGCAAATTCTCGCAGAAACAAGTTTACTCCTTGGGCGAGAGCCATACCTCAGCATCTGTTATCTCCTCTCAGTGTACAGGAAAAAATGGCGACTTGTGGTTTCTGAGTAGGATGAGTAACAAGCCGAACATGTTTTGGCGAGACATATGGGGGGTCCATTTGGAAGCGTATCCGTTTTATCGTCTCTGCCGCGATAGCGGGAATACTTATGGGAGAAAAAGAAACAGGGAAGAAACCAAAAAATTCCACGACTGAAGCAAAAGGGGAAGCCTGTCTTCCGAGAGAAGCTGGATCCCAAATCGACAACATTCTTACCACTCATCGTCGGAGAGTGAGGGATGAAGGGAATCTGGTGCTAAAGCCGACATGATTATGTTAACAGGTGTGCGAGCGAGCGAGCAAGAAAGAGAGATAGAGACACACAGACAGACAGACAGACAGACAGACAGACAGACAAACAGACATAAAGACAGAGCAAGACAAACGCACAGGGAAAATATAGGTATCTGTTCTGGCGCACGTAGCACGAGGTGTTTTATCTGCCCAGCATCTCCTGTCTAATCAGTCGATGAAACTGTAGCATTCCTGGCTGATCAAGCACACTCCACACCGTCCCCTGGCTCCACACTTCTTCCACTTCAAGCAGACACACTGACTTAGACAGATAATCCCCCTCTCCTCCTATCTCCTCCCCCCCCCCCCCCCCCCCCCCATCCCCCCTCCCACTACCTGTCTTGTAGGACACTATATATACTTTGGGGCTTTGAGAACCGATTAAAACAGTTAGCGGGTGCTGAATACCAGAGGTCAAAACCCTTTCTCCACCTACCTCCCTCCCCTTTCCCAGGAAGAAGTTCCACCCCCACCCTGTACCTTTTCATCTCCCTTCCCTCTCTTTGCCTCTCTCCATGTCTTCCCCGATGATGAGTGACAAAAAAAAGTGTGCCATTTTTGTTTGTAGCAAAATGGCGAAAGACAAAAATGATCGATGGTGTGAAGGAGCCCTTCTTGCAGTGCACCATTTTACTGAAGTGCCGGGATGGAACTGTTCAGAAGACGCTGTAGGGGTTAACAGTTACAGAACGCTTGATGAGCCAACTGTCAGGAAGATCTTTCCCCCCAAAAAAGTTAAAAAAATAAAAACAAACAAATAAACAAAACCACCCCAAAACAATACAAATCAAAACACACGCAACTTACAGTCACAAAATCTCGAGAGGTACTGCCAAGGGGTTGATTTTCTAAAATAAAAAAAATGCGTTAAAAGGATGAATTATTGTCAGACTGGACACAACTGCAAAAACAACAACAACAACCCATCCCAAAACAACATAAACTGCGTACGGGATACAGGATTCACAGGAGAGTTGAAAAACAACAGCAAAAGTAACAACAGAAAGAGAAGGAAAAACAAGAAAACAACAAGGAAACAGGACGACAGCAACAAGAGCAATCCACCTCAACAACATTTTCCTCCTGGGCTTCTGAACCTGAACCCACCTGTCACTGCAGATATTTCATAAAACGGAAGACAGACCACATGGGCTTACCGATAAGGTGGGCAGGCTTAAAGCACAGGAGAGGAGAGAGAAGAGAGAGAGAGAGAGAAGAGAGAGAGAGAGAGAGAGAGAGAGAGAGAGAGAGAGAGAGAGAGCGAGAGATAGAGAGAGAGAGATAGAGAGAGAGAGAGAGACGGACGGAGGGTCACCTGTTGGTAGGTAGTTCATCTTATTTACTCTGCCACCTGCGATAAACTTCTATTCCTGGACACTACTGTTTGTTCTGGGAGGCAAGTCCGCCATTTTCGTGTCAAGGTACCGTTTGGTGTGGAAGGCAACAATCACGATTCTCCCCCCTGCCCCTGTCTTCAGCTCACACTTGGCTACGCTATCTTCTGAGGCCTAGAAAGAAGCACGAGCAGCTCAGGGCTACACCTTTTTGCACCGGGACTAGCGAAGTTACACACTCTTGTTTTATGATCGTCAATATGAGGTACGTACGTAGGGATGCTTGGAAGCGATGATGAGATTACAGTGAAAGATTCTGTGCACAGATCTCTCTCTCTCTCTCTCTCTCTCTCTCTCTCTCTCTCTCTCTCTCTCTCTCTCTCTCTCTCTTCTCTCTCTCTCTCTCTCTCTCTCTCAATGACAATAAATTGGTCAAAGCGTCAAAGCGTCTCTCTCTCTCTCTCTCTCTCTATCTCTCTCTCTCTCTCTCACCGTGCGTGTGTGTGTGTGTGTGTGTGTGCGTGCGCGTGCTTGTGCTTGCGTGCTTGAAACTGACATCCCAAGAGGAAGTATTCTGGGTACGGTAGAATCTACTTGTCTCCCATCTCATCATCACACTGATTGATGTGTGCGTAGCACATAGCTCCAATGCATGCACACACAACGATGCGTGCGTGCGTGCGGGCATGCACGTAATGTGTTTGTGTATGTATGTATATGTGTGTGTGTGTTGTGAGAGAGAGAGTGAGCGAGCGAGAGAGAGAGAGAGAGAGAGAGAGAGAGAGAGAGAGAGAGAGAGACAGACAGGCAGGCAGACAGGCAGAGAGGGAGAGAGAGACAGAAGAGAAAGAGAACAAGAGTGAGAGAGAGAGAGAGCGAGCGAGAGAGCCAGAGAGAGAGAGAGAGAGGGAGAGAGGGAGACAGAGAGACAGAAGAGAAAGAGAACAAGAGAGAGAGAGACAGAGAGAAAGGGAGAGAGGGAGACAGAGAGACAGAAGAGAAAGAGAACAAGAGTGAGAGACAGAGAGGGCGAGAGAGAGAGAGAGAGAGAGAGAGAGAGAGAGAGAGAGAGAGAGAGAGAGAGAGACACACACACACACACACAGACAGACAGACAGACAGACAGAGCGAGCATATAATAAGGAAGTTGGAAAAGGCCGAATGCCGGGAGGGGTGGTCGTAAAACGCCTATACTCCGAACAGTTACGAGGAAACGTGTGTACCAGGCCCCCCCTTGACTACATCTCAGGGCCATGTACAAGTCCATGAAGCTAGTAGTATGTATGTATGTATGTATGTATAGCTGGGGATCAGCCCAGCTCACTGACAGACGAACTGTATATAGACTGTACGTACTAGCACAGCACAGAGATGTACAGCAGGCGGATGGGTGAGGAAGCCCTAAACCCTAACGCGCACCTCAAGAAAACCCAGAGGTCTGTGGCTACTACTACTTCTATCCGTCTGATGTCAGACTTTCCCCCTCCCTATCCTCTGACTACCAGGCAGGCCATGAGCGCGGGGTGGTCTTGAGCGTTGACTGAAGTCTTTTGTGTGAGACGAAAGTTTGGAAGGTTTCAATGTGTATTACAGATTGAGCGCACGTTTAAGAATCCATGGTATATGGCCAAAAAAACAAACTTATGCATAAAAAACCCGTACATTGCTAAAGGGTTTACAAATACACTCACACACTGGAAAATAACAGTTCCTCCCCCCCTTCCCCTTCAAAAAACCCACGCATAAGTAGTGGTGCACTAGTTGTGACACGTTCTTCGTAACCAGAGAAGCTCGAATTACAGTCTCGCAAAAAAGACAGACAGACAGACAGACAGGCAGACAGGCAACACACAACAGACAACACACAACTACAAATTGTATTTCACACAAGTGTATTTCAAATCTTTTAAACGAGAGAGAGAGAGAGAGAGAGAGAGAGAGAGAGAGAGAGAGAGAGAGGAGAGAGAGAGAGAGAGAGAGAGAGGAGAGAGAGAGGAAGGGGAAGGGAGAGAGAGAGGGGGAGAGAGAGCCGCCAATTACTGACTATAAAAGTGCCACACAACGAGAAACGAAACAGCAGCATTAGGGACCCGATAACACCCAACATGTGAAGAGAACACACACACACACACTCGCACTCAAACAAGGATACACCACAGGGCAAGTTCTTCGTGACTAGTTGTTTCCTCTTTTTTTCTTTCTTCAAGTATCTAATTTATTTTTTTACAAGTCCTTGTAGACAAGCGAGAAGACCACACCTGGAGAAAAGCCCAACAAGCCAGGTCAGCTAGCTAGCCAGACTATCCAGACTGCTTGCTTGCTGTTTCACACCCAGTGCAGACAAGACGCCAGATAGGCAGCCAGCCACCTGACCTAGAAAACTGGAGGTGCGAGCACAGGCCTAGACCTCTCTCTCTGTGGTGGGCCAAGTTCAGAAGTGAAGGGAGCTAGCTCACCACTTCGCCTCTCCTCCTTCAAGGGACTGACGTCACGAGGACAGTGGGGAATCAGCGGGAATCTCTGATAACGGGATAACGGGCTATCAGCATGGTCCATGGACGATGAGTGAGTGAGAGAGTGAGTGACAAGGAAACTTGGGGGGAGGATTATGGTCAATGAGGTCAACAAGTTGATTGCAAAGTATCTTTAAGGATTAAGGTCAATGAGGTCAACAGGTTGATTGCAAAGTATCCTTAAGGATAATATGGTCAATGAGGTCAACAGGTTGAATGCAAAGTATCTTTAAGGATTATGGTCAATGAGGTCAACAGGTTGATTGTAAAGTATCTTTAAGGATTATGGTCCATGAGGTCAACAGTTTGAATGCAAAGTATCCTTAAGGATTATGGTCAGTGAGGTCAACAGGTTGATTGCAAAGTATCTTTAAGGATTATGGTCAATGAGGTCAACAGGTTGAATGCAAAGTATCCTTAAGGATAATATGGTCAATGAGGTCAACAGGTTGAATACAAAGTATCCTTAAGGATTATGGTCAATGAGGTCAACAGGTTGATTGCAAAGTATTTGAAAGTCCAATAGCGTTATTGGGGTATTGCAAAGAAAGAGCTGTTTGTTGTTGCTTTAAAATTCCTCAATAACTGTAGTTATGTGCCAACGCTGAAGTCTCTGCACGTGATTCCCCCCCCCTCCCCCCCCCCCCCCCACCACATATATATATATATATATATATATATGGTATATGTATGTATGTATACCCATTCTGCACAGTTTTCCATCCCATCCCTTCTTCTATTCGTTTTGTTTTCACCAAAATCGGAATGAGAGTCCTCTTGGTCATAATACTGAACTGACCCAAAACATGATAGAAAATACATGTCTTGTACAAGAAAGAAGAGAGAGAGAAGAGAGAGAGAGAGAAGAGAGAGAGAGAGAGAGAGAGAGAAGAGAGGAGGAGAGAGAGAGGAGAGAGAGAGAGGAGAGAGAAAGAGAGAGAGAGGAGGAGAGAGAGGAGAGACACACAGAGAGAGAGACAGAGAAGAGGAGAGAGACAGACAGACAGAGACAGACAGACAGACAGAGAGAGAGAGAGAGCGAGAGATAGAGAGAACGAAAGAGAGAGAGAGAGACAGAGAGAAGAGACAGAGAGAGAGAGAGCGAGCTAATCACAAGCTTTAACCAGCGAGCAGACACACCCCACCGCTGCTACCACCACCTCCCTGCAGCAGAGGCAGAACAATGACCAACGTGGCAGGCTTTAGCTGGGTTTGTGCCTCCGAGAACCAACCGTCCCACAGCTGAATGAAGCTAATGAGCAGGCAGTAGGCTTACCTGGGGACCTCTTCCCCCCCCCCCCCCCCCCCCGCCCCCTTTCCCCCTTCCCCCCACCCCCATCCTCACCAGTGCATGCCTAGCTTGGCTCTGACCTTCTCCTAGACTAAGCTCTCGTTCACTGGCACTATTGCATGCTCCTTCTTGCATCTGCACCATCATTAGAACCCCCTCACCCCCCTCCCTCCCCACACACACTTACACCTTTCTCACTTTCAACACTTCCTCTCTCTCACCCTTTCTCTGCAACCTGCCTTGGGTGGGGGTGGGTGAGGGTGGGGGTTTGGGGGCTGAGGGGGGCGCGGGGGTGGGGGTGGGGGGCTCAGAGCCAAAAACTGTTTGTTACCTCCAATTCATCATTGTCTCTCTTCACTCGATCTTTTTTTTTTTTTTTTGCTTTTGGGTTGGGTTGTTTTTTGTTGGTTTTTTTTTGGTTTTCCGTTAGTTTTGGTTTGTTGTTGATGTCGTTGTTTTGTTTTTTCTTTTTTTTTCTTCTCTGTTTCA
The DNA here is from genome assembly GCA_028751875.1 of Rapana venosa. Lineage (NCBI taxonomy): Eukaryota > Metazoa > Mollusca > Gastropoda > Neogastropoda > Muricidae > Rapana > Rapana venosa. Next base: position 1,528,793 of record CM054134.1, on the reverse strand, counting down.
ATGGCTGTTGTGGTCCTTGCTGAGCTACGTCTGCATCATAGCCTTTGTTTTTTGTTTATTTGTTTGTTTGTAAAGAATGTGTCTTTTGTCTCGATACACACGATGTTTATTTGGCGGTTGAGCAAATGAGAGAGAGAGAGAGAGAGAGAGAGAGAAGCTGCTGATTTAAGTTATCTCAGTCTTTTCCTTTTTTTACATTGTATTCTAAGGACAAAGGAATTTTTCCCGAAATCCGCAAACAGCACCGAGGAAGTGTGCACAGGGCGAAAAGAAGAAAAGAATAATAAAGAGAGGATAAGATCAGATTAAAAAACAACAACAAGCCAACCAAAACCGAAGAAGAAAAACGGCGTTTTATACACTGCTTTTCAACAAACAATGTTTCAGTCTGTTGATAGGATGACCCCAAAGTCTCACCCAGCTGGCAGATCCGAGTGTGGAGATGGATCGAGCTCCGGACACACAGGCTTCCAGATACCATCTGCACCTGCTAGGCAGCCGATGCCATTTGACTGTGGAAGAATGGGGGCAAAGGTAAGAAGGAGAAAGATGCTGAAATGCCTTCGGAGGAAGAAAAGCGCGGCAGACGAAGAAAAGGCAATACAAATTGAAGATTTCGGGAGAAAGACAAAACCACCACCACTACTACTACTACCACCATCACCACCACCACCACAAACAACAACAACAACAATAACAACAACCACCACCACCTCCCGCAACCAAACAAATTCTTAGAATCAATGTGAACATGGGAGACATACAGCTCACAACAAGACCATCATGCACGCCACCTGGCTGGGAGGAAGGTAATGATAATAAATCCGAAGGAAAAACATCAGGTAGGTCTAGCAGTTGTCTTCCCTTTGAGGGACGAATTGGCTTTGAAGGGAAAAGAAGTAAACACATTAGACGACTGGGAAACAGCATCAAGTGTTTACCACCTGAATGCCTGTGTGGGAGCCTCTCTTTCCAGCCTAGGTCGCGTCTCTCTCTCATACACAATCTCTCTCTCTCTCTCATACACAATCTCTCTCTTCTCTCATACACAATCTCTCTCTCTCTCTCTCTCTCTCTCTCTCTGGTTATTTCCCCTTGTTTTTATTGCGAGACTGTATAAGTATGGGTTATTATTATTAAGATGTATCCCTAACGGGCGGGGACTGGATGTTAAAAAAGCACATGTGTGCTTATTCATTATCCTCGAAATAAAAGAATTTGTCATTGTCATTGTCTCTCTCTCTCTCTCTCTCTCTCTCTCTCTCTCTCTCTCTCTCTCTCTCTCTCTCTCTCTCCCTCTCCCCGAGTCTCTTACACAAGAAGCAAACAAACAAGCGCAACAAACTGGTTAACTACAGACTAGCTAATAATCTCCTCAAGTCAGAAGGGACAACAGAAAGAAATGAGTTCACCACAACAGTTTAGTTAACCCAAACAGTCCTACAGTCCACATAACATCCCCCAGCCACCACCACCACCACCACACCGCTCCGCTCCGAAGAGTAAGCAGCGGGTCCGGCACTAAAGACGCCTGACACACGATCATAACACTGCACGTCCCAGGTGACCCCCCCCCCCCCTCACTCGTCCTTGACTGATTTCGCCGCCACAGACACCCCCCCCCCCCCCCCACCTCCTTCCTCCCCAAGCAGCTGTCTTGGTTTTACCCAGTTTACACTAGGGCGCAGCCAAAGCTGGGGTCTGCTTTGGCAAGCCAGCTGAGGCTGCTTACCCGGGTATATATACACCCGAGACTGGAGACTACCCGGGGGGAGAGGGGGGGGGGGGAGGGGGCTACGATTCGCGCGGGAGGAGGAGGCCGGGGAGCGGAGCGAGAGTAACAAAGTGATCAGCCCCAGATCACACAAGCGGCAGCACACTAATTCTTTGCAGGATCGACAATCGTACCCACATGACTTGGTATTGCTTCTACCTGAGCAGAGCGAGGTGGTGGTTGGTTGTGGGTGGAGGGAGGTCTGCCTGCACTTACTGGCAGCACAAAGGGCTGGTACTGTTGCTGCTGCTGCTGCTGCTGCTGTTGCTGCTGTTGTTGTTGCTGTAGCTGTTGCTGCTGTTGCTGCTGCTTGCAAACTTGGGCCTCTGACAAGATTACTCATTTGTTGCTTTGGGCTGTTTTCGATCAGGAATAACTGAGCGAAAAAACTACGATTTTCATTGTTGTTACTGATTTGATTACGTTGTTTTTTCTTTCTATTGTTGACCCATCTAAGTTTTCTTTCATGACTAGCAGCTCAATAAGAATCTAAAATGATATTCAAAACGATTTTGTTTTCACCACTTTTTTTCCGTCCCTAAACTGATATTTTGGCAGACTGCATCTCTTTACGAGATCTTTGTCCAGTCAAGAGACAACAAATGTACACAGAATAAACACGATGCACATTCTATATAAAACTGGTTACTGTCCAATCTATAATGCACGCTTCTAAAGAATTGCGATATCGTTACAAGGGTTTGACTGATTCATGCATCACCATGTGCTTAGAAAACAACATCTGTATATGGTATAAACCCTAAATCAGTCATGCACACGCATATAAGACGGGATCAGAAGGACACAACGGACTTGATTAAGCCTATAATATGACTCAAAATATCATACGCTTGTTTTATCCCCAAAAGTAAGCACGCACCCGCCATTCCCCCATCCTCGCCCCCTGCATACACACATACATACATACATACACACTCGCGCGCGCGCATACGCACAGCGGTGGCAGCATGCCTGTGGTGTCGGGGACCACGAAAGGTTAACAGCATTGGACTGCTGCCCGCGCCGCCCCCCACACAGTGGCCCAACCAGCACTGAGGGCAGCAGACAGGAGAGGTGTGACAAGCGCTAGACTAGAGCCTCCGATACCTGCTAGCATAGGATTTTATTATACAGGGGGCTGCCTACAACAAACATGCAGGTGATACTTCCTATCCCCTATACTACTACTTGCCTCTGCCCTGCCACCTGACGTCAACTGCCAGCACGCCCGCTTCCTCAGTTCACACCACTGACCTCGCACCTTCTGTTACATCATCGCTAAAAAATTTTTTTTTACTGACTTGTTCTTCCTCTGTCTGTCTGCCTGTCTACCTGCCTGTCTGCATGTATGCCTGCATATCTGACTGTGTCGACATTAAGCGTACCTGAAAAGATACTGGTTTTTGTCTTCTGTAGTTTGCCAGACTCCCAGATCATTCTGTTCTGCAATACCACGAGAAGGAAAAATGAAGCGGAAGCGGGCTTAGAAGCATGGCTCCTATCAGAGGTTCCTATGTAGGCCTACATCTGCCCTCCTTCTTCTCCCTTACACGTGCCTGTAAGTGTGCATATCCACCCCCCCCCCCCATCCCCCCGCAAACCACACACACACAATCATAGTCTAACACACAATGACGAGTGGCAACACTCAAACACCTGCAAATTGCACACCACCAGGCTGAAAAACGCGCAGCGGCGTTATACATAGTCAGAAGCCAGGTCATGCCAATCATCAGACCAGCAACACAGAAGCCCTACACTTCCAGGTAAGACAAAAATAACCTGACATTAAGTGGGAGGAGGAGGAGGAGAGAGACAGAGACAGAGAGCGAGAGAGACAGAGACGAGAGAGAGGAGAGAGAGAGAGAAGGACAGAGAGCGCGAGCTCTATACAAACAGAAGCTGTTCGTGACCTCCATCTGGGCTTGTTGTCACCCAGATCAGGTCAATAATACACACGACTGCCACCACCACCACCACCACCACCACGCCTCCCCTATCAAAGCACAGCTCTCGTGAATTATGTAAAGTCAGTGCCCGATCCGTCTTGGCTCCGTACGAACAGTGAGCCGTTGGTTCGATAGCTGGCAGCATGCTGGCAAAGCTGGGCTGGCTTGTTTGTTTGTTTGTGGCCTGCTTGCTTGCTGTCAGTCGCTTCTTAGCTACGGGCCGTGTACACGAGCGTGCAACATCGCTGGAGAGAGGTCCCTTTTTTCTTCCTTCTCTTGTCTGGGTGGTATGCCTTGTCACTCGCAGGACACACACACACACACACACACATACACACGTACGTCCGCGCGCGCGCACACACACACACACACACTATCGCCATACATTATAGCTTTGATCGTTGGTGCAGAACTGGTAGGGACAAACACGGAGAGCATGTCCTCATATAATCAATCCTTACTTCAAGGAAAAGCTTTCTCCACTGACTATTGCTTCCGTAAAAAACAAAACCCAACAACAAAAAGCTAGGGCCAAAAATAAACATAGGCCAACCGTTATTGAAATCAATTGCCAGCAACTAATGAGAGAGAGAGAGAGAGAGAGAGAGAGAGAGAGCTCTTGTTCAGTTTCAGAAAAGAGACTGAGGTAAAAAAGCAATGGAATTTTTCTTTAAATGCATAAAAAAAAGCTTTATCCTTATCGTTGAATACTGTCAAGACGCTATAAAAGTAAATGTAATTGGACTTTCAAGAAAAGTTGTGAAAAGTAGATTTAACATGCACTAAGATTTTTGAGAGCTGGTGGTCTTCATCATTCAACGTTTGGAACCTCTTCAAAAACCTTGAGCCAAAAAAAACACAAAAACAAAGACAGACATAGATCATTTTCTTTCTCTCCTCTTGTCTTTTTCTGGAAGGTAAAACTCGTTTTTCTTCCTCCTTGGTATCTCCCTGCTATGGACAGCTCTGCTCCGTTGGAATGTAAGAATGAGAAACGGTCCCCCGGCATGGAAGTAGTAGGGTCACATAGCACGACCCTGGGTCGCCCCCCTTAGTGACAGTTGCCGCAGCGCAGTTATCGTTCGTTATCAGTGAGAGAGTGGCTGGAGAAATTGGACCTGCCGGCATCCTGCCGCTTCTTATCTCCCCTCTGTCTGGCCATAGACCTTTACAGCGCCGCGGTCCCAATTGGCGCTCTAATTAGGCCGCTAGCAAATCTACAACCTCCCGTGACCAGTCAGTCGGTCAGCCGCACACACAAACGCACGTGCACGCACGTGAAGTCCGGCTCAACACGGCGAACTGAGAGAGAGAGAGAGAGCGAGAGCGAGAGAGCGAGAGGCTACTGGGAAGTCGGGCAGACAGACCGAGGCACAGGTGGATTCATTATTAATCTTTTAGATCCAGCCGACAGCATGCTCAAGGCCAGTATGAAGTTGAAGGTGACTGACTTCACAGGTTAACAGACCAACATAAATAAGTAGTAAGGCAGGTAGGTATAACCATAGGCAGGTACATGAGTTACAACTAGTTTAATAATCTTTGGTGAAAATGGAGCTAATGTGTAAGAAAAGTAACTACAATGAAAAATAAAGGATTTGAATCACTTTAAACAAACACGCATTGATATATATAAGAAAAGGCTATCACAATAATGACAAATACAAAAAAAGGGAGAGAGAGGGGTTGGGGGTTGGGGTTGGGGGCGGGATAGAGAACAATAAACGCGGGATAAAGCGATACAATAATCAGCTTTCCTGGTGATGCTTTGAAGCCAGTTTCAGATTTGGAGTACGCCCAGTCTTTCAATCCCAGTTGGCTTTTCATCATTCTCTTCCAACAAGCAGTTCCCTTCTTCTCTCCACACCTGCCCCCCCTTTTTTTTCTTTTTCTCATTTCCAAAGAGGGGATGGGAGGCTCCCTTTTCTGTCATCAACAGCAGCAACAGAGAGAGACTCTAAAGATGAAAGACGTGAAAGTACCCAGGCAAATCATCACGGACTAACGACAGATGGCCGGAAAACGCAGGCTCTATTTTTCCATTCCCGCCTGGTCAGACAGAGCTGACCACTGGTCAGCTTGACCCCGCCCCCTCCCCAAAACGGTCCATTCTTCTCCCTAACCTCCCCACTGGACAAAAGAGACAGGTGCAAACATCCAGATCAAAGCAGCAACCCGGGACAGACACGACAGAGACAGACTGGGTGTTGGTTGGTTGGTCTTCGGTTCCTTCCTCTGCCGGTGCTGCTGTAGCTGCTTCTTCACCTCCCCCCCCCCCCCCCCCCCCCCCCCCCCCCCCTCACCCCCACCCACACCTCATTCCCTTCTCACCCGCTGTAGCCGAGGTGAGGCGAGGCTATCATTATCCGTGCAGGGGTGGTGAACGGATCAGTCTTTTTTTCATCGCCCTCAAGCCGCTTACCCTTTGTCGGCGAATTTCGACGAATATCTGATGGTCATTGGCCGACCGCTCCATTATCTTGCCTCTTTTGTCATGAACTCTATTTTCTCACACACAGAGAGAGAGAGAGAGAGAGAGAGAGAGAGAGAGAGAGAGAGAGAGTCTGAACACACACACACACACACACATAGCTAAAAAGAAGAAAACAAAAGAGCAAATGAGGGGTAGGAAAGCATTACCATCAGGTGGCCAGAGCTTTTGGCACCTCTTCCAGAGACCTTACCTGCTGTGAACTCGCCTATTATATGTCAGGCAGTGCAGACGACTTTTTCCTCTTCCCTTCCTTCCATGAACATCTCGCCCCCTTAACTCCTCACAATCTCTTTACATCTCCAATGGGAAAAAACAACAACAACAAACCAACAACTAACCAAAACAACATCAAAACCTAATAACGTTTAATTGCTTTTTGGGGGGTTTGTTCTTTCCTTCCCCTGTTTCTGTTGAAATCTACAGCAAACCCGTTACGGTGACTTAACTTTTCCTACATCAGTAAGCTTGCTTGTGGACGGGCTTTGCCGATTGATATACATCGACTGTTATCAAAGGTAGTGTGGGTGCATTATTGCATCACTGCACTGTACTGTACAGTGACCTGTACCAAAGGCTATCATCCCTGCAGGGAGGGGTTTAGCGCTGCCAGACAGAATTGCAGATGAAACCGCCGCTATACAAGAGAGAGAGAGAGAGAGAGAGAGGAGAGAGAGAGAGAGAGAGAGAGAGAGAGTTTTCTGATACGGTACAATCCCTTCATTTCGCGTAACGGCTGCACTGTGTTCAGAAGACTTAACTCCATAGTAATTCTTTGTATCTTTTTGGGGGGGGGGGGGGGGGGGGGGGGGAGGGGGGGGGGGGTGGTGGGGTGGGGTGGGGGGGGGGGTAGGAGATGGAGAGAGGAATTCAACACGCAAACAGGAGTGAACTAAACGCAGAGTTCCCGTCTTTCAACAACATGGAGGAGGTAGTCATTGACAATGTGCATTATCGACCTCTTCTATTCTCTCTTCTCTCTCTCTCTTTCTCTCTGTCTCTCCTACTCTTCCTCCTCTCACCTTCTGTCTAGATATCGATCGATCTCAGTGTTCGGCGCATCGATCATGGCCCAGTACAATTAGTGGGGCCTGTGCTTGGGTTGGCGGCAAGTAATTAGACGTGAAATTTATCCTTTCAGTCATCCATTCCGCATGAAGTGAGGGCGATCAATAGAGTTTCGGCCACCTCGACACGGGCCGTTGGGTTTGAAGGGCTCCCGCCGTTTGTTACAAAAGACTTGACGATGGCTTGCTTTAATGGGGCAGTCCAACAAACAGGCACATGATAATGGTGATAATGCTCCACAGTCATACATACAGGATAGCATGAGTTCGAGCAAGAAGTGAGGTGTGTGTGTGTGTGTGTGTGTGTGTGAGCGCGCGCGCACGCACGCACGCATACATGTATACACATCGAGAACACAGGCACATTTCTTCAGATTCAAAACTAGAGACAGACAGACACACACACACACACAACACAACACACACACAAACAAGGGCACAGAAATTTGAGACAACAGTAAAGAAGAGGCAATGAGTGAGAGAGAGAGATGTGGTTGTGTGTGTGTGTGTGTGTGTGTGTGTGTGTGTGTGTGTGCACGCGCGCGCGTGAGAAGAAAGAAGAAGAGGAAGAGAGAGAGAGAGAGAGAGAGAGAGAGAGAGAGGAGAGAGAGAGGACAGCGGAGATTGACAGCTAGCAAAGACAGTGAGAGGCAACTCCTTCAAAAAACAAACAACAAAAGCAACAACAACAACCACCACCCCCATAACAAAAACAACAACAACCAAACAGCTCAGTCCCGGAAAATGCAACGGTTCTCACGGTCTTTCGGACAGGTCCCAGTTTTCACCACAAGATACTTTGTAAAAGAGGGTTGGTAAATAACATCACTTTACAATTATATACATATTCATTTCAGCCATACTTGGGGGGTTGGTTGTTGGTGCTAGTTTGATGCAGGGGGAGTCAGATTTCAACTTGACTTTCTTTCCTGTCTTTTCTATGGGGATCTCTTGGGAGTGGCTATTTTTGGCCGCCAGCTCTTTAGGTGTGTTGTAGAATGTGCACAATCTGCTGAAGTGCCGTGAGACACAGAGAGAGGAGAGAGGAGGAGAGAGAGAGAGAGAGAGAGAGAGAGAGAGAGAGAGAGAGAGAGAGAGAGAGAGAGAGAGTGAGAGAGAGAGAGAGAGAGGTGGAGGGCGAGAGGGAGAGAGAGGGCGGGGTTACCGAATCAAGGTTCTCTTTACACGTTTTCATGGACACAAAGCCCATTCGGCTGAACTCTAACACTTATGCACAACAGCCAACACATTAACGTCCAGTTCTTTTTTCTCTCCTCATAAAGCTGTATGTAGTACGTGAGGCGTGTGTCTGTGTCCGTGTGGGAACAGCGCGCGACAGGAGTTGACAGCCAGATAGACAGCACACACAGAGCACGTTACAAGAAACTGGGGTCTTCTTCACAGCCAATGACAGACATGCTTTAGCCTCTGATTCGCCTCTTGATTTCGGTGCAGTTTTTCTTATTCATTAAACAGATGACACTGCTATTTCTTGCAGCTGTGTGCATTGTCTGTCAATGTAATGTAAATGTATGGTCTTAACCCCCCCCCCCCCCCTCTTTTTTTTTTAAAAAGTCTTTCTCTCTCTCTAAATGACCAGTTTCTCAATTTCACATGGCGGGAGACTCACCAGTATGCGCGACTGTTTCTCAGGGACTGTAAATACTTGATTATAGTTAGGGGTCGGCACAAAGTTTTCCTAGCCTTGCCCATTTCCAGGCTGTACATCATTAAAGTATTTAGCCATATAACTGCCGCTTCAAGACGCCCTTAGGGCAGACGAAAATTCCGGTTCTGTCAAAAATGCATTTCTGGTTTGTGCAAATGAGCTACGTCTTCTAGTTCTACGCTTGTGTTTGCTCTCATACTAATTTCTGTTGCTTCCCAAAGTATCACTAAAACAGAAACAACCAGAAATGAAAACTATTTAAGGAAACAAGATACTTTTGGGAAAACATAAGGCACGCTACATAGCTTTTGAACACTTTTTATATTATGGATTTACTGATTTCATGACTTCAGGAACAATTTGAAAACTAGACCTCGACATCACTACGTTTTTGCTCAAAGTATACCAGCAGAACCAAAACACCTTTATTGTTGATTAAAACTAACACCAAACAAACAAACAGATGATATGAACACCTACAGCTTCCTTCTGTAATACTACGCACTGTAAGAACGAACAGCTCTACAACTTGCTCAGCACCCAATACAGACAACTGAGAACGTGTGACACCGAAAACTACTTCGTACGAGCAACAATTTTCCGCCGAGTGTTGAGACAAAAGAACATAGTCCCAACAAACAAGAATACAATAAGTCTCTTTTGAAGCTACACGTTGTTGTTTTACAACAACAGCGCTGGTAGCACACTACAGCGGTAATATTGTCTGACAAGAAACAAGCAGACGGGACTGTCAAGGTGGAGGGAGACAGGACCCACAGTGCATAGGAGTGGCAGATAGGCCGGGGAGGAAGAGGGGGGCATCAGGGACGTACACACGCATACCGCGGATAGATTCCTTCCTGCTCTGCACGCTCAATGAACGTAATGACAATGAAGAGACTCAGTCACGCAAACGAGGCACACCACACCACACCACCGTCTTTGGCAATGAACTCCACCAGTCCCCTGTCCCTTAATGCCCCGACCACTGGACTGTCCTGCGCAAACAGCAGGCCATTACCTCACACTACTGTTACTTGACACCCGTTTTTAGACCGCGGATGTCCACCTCATTCATTCCGACTTTGGTGAAAAGTCAAAGGAGAGAGGAATTTGTAACGTTAGCCAAGCTGAAAGAAAGAAAGAAAGAAAGAAAGGGCAAAATCAGACACTACGGCAGGCCGAGATCGACTATGCATGAACTCATAGAGAAAGTTTGCACTTAACGAAAACTGGAATCATTCCAGTATACTGAAAGACTTGAGACAGACAATGAACGAAGCTGGAAAAGGGACCGAAGGACTGACCAGAGAGAGAGAGAGAGAGAGAGAGAGGACGCAGCAACACAGAAAGTGTTTTTGCCCTGCTATTCACACATACTTCCTTTATTCATGGGGATTTCCACAAAGCATGTGGTTGCATATAATACAGTGGAGAAGAGTTGTGTGCAAAATCCTCGGCTGGGGCACATGTTCTATTCAGTCTGACAACTGAATGGGACAGCAATACACTTGGGGCAGCCTAACTGTACACATCTGCGCTTCGCATTCTTTTCTCAATAACTTTTTTGTAATACCAGGCGGTGCATGCAAACCAGGCGGTTGTCAGATAATTATGGTCCCCAACTTCTGTCACACAGATGTTTGGATCAGCCTAAAGACAGCTAGCTAGCCAGAGAAGAAAAAACAAAGCCCGTTTGTCTTCTCATTGCTCGGGGCTGCACTAAACACACACACACACACACGCGCGCGCGCGCGCATCATGTAATTTTATGCCACCCCCACTACGCTGAAAGCTATCTCGTCTTACAAGTTGTTAACTTTCATTGGGCGCTGTTGCCTTGCAAATCTGTACAGTGGAGCAGGTCATACAGACACTTTCACCACCCCTCCACGGGACATGGTTTTTCCCTTTCCATGCACAGGTAAGGTCATACTTTCTGCGCACGCCGTCCCTTTTTGGAACATTGCACTCTCTCTCTCTCTTTCTCTCTCTCTCTGTCTCTCTCTCTGTGTCTCTCTAGCTCTCTCTGTCTCTCTCTCTAGCTCTCTGTCTCTCTGTCTCTCTGTCTCTGTCTCTCGTGCTCTCTCTGTGTTTTTCCATATATTCACCCCACTTTTTATTTTCCCAATGTTAGTTATCAAGGAAAGGAAAGACAAGACAAGAATCAGTCCTAGGGTAGATAGATTTGTATAGCGCTCACTGCAGCAGGCAGAGGAGTCTAAATGCCAGGCCTGAGGGAATCGACCAGGTGTGATGGTTTTCAAAACCACCACCAACCATCAGGCGGAAACGCCAGGTCTCGGATATGATAAGGAAAATGAAGATGAATGGAAACGAATCAGGTTGATGGAGACAGCCA
>CM054134.1:1507481-1509981 GCA_028751875.1 Rapana venosa | reverse complement strand
ACATTCTGCATGTTACCTGATTGAAACTCTCCTTCTTTCTGTTTGGCTTACGCTAGTCCCTGCTGTATTTCCTGCCCTTGTTGATTTAGTTCCAGCCCTTCTTTTAGCTGGCTCATCTTGGGACTTACAGGTCAGTTTCTTCTCCAAAATAATTTATAGGCTCAGAGTTTGTTGCTTGTAAATAAATAAATAAATATATTATAAAGTATTCTTCACAGAATGCTTTATATCTGGTAATGCCATCAACTGTCTCATCGGCACTATCACAGACACACATCAGAAAACAAATGCCATTCTGTGCATTCAAAACACCCTGGCAATAGCTCCACATTGTCTGAAGACCACACTCTCGCAGTTTTCTTTACAATGGGGCGAGTTTAAGTATGGCAGGTCGGAAGCTAAAGATGAGGTAAACAGTTTTGTTTTCTTATTTTCCTATTTCAGGAATAGCAACGGATTTATATTCTCTTGAGATATTACAACAACAGTCATTTTTTTCCACGTGTTGGAAAGGTAACACACTGCTTAAAAGACAATGGAAGTCTTGAGAGAACACTGACTAACAAATACATCGGGGGCATCAGGTGACAGCTCTTGAAGTTCAAGTATGACGTCAGCAATGTCATTATAAGCACGTGCAGCCTTGCGTGCGATGATGGATGGATGTAAATAACTGTGATATATAAAGTCTTCCAGATTCACAGGGCATGTAATGAGGCCGTGGTGACACTGATAATTAAGGGGTCACAATCAGGAATACTCACTGTCTTTTTCTATTGTCGCATTTCTGTGTTACAATAATGTTCATTGATGTACAGGCACACGCCACCACCTTGCGATTTTCTGGTTAAAAGTTTAGTTTGTGACGGTCATTTCTAAAAAGGAGTCCCCCCCCAAAAAAAAAATCAATAAAAACACTGTCATCAGAAACATGACACACATAACACACAGGCATCACAAAATTAATTTTACATTTGGACACAGGTCATCAAGGTTAATAAAGTTAGGGACTTCGGGTTTGATTGATCTCACACTGGCAAGTGTGGCAGTTGGTAGAGAGAGAGAGAGAGAGAGAGAGAGAGAGAGAGAGAGAGAGAGAGAGAGAGAGAGAGAGAGAGAGAGAGAGAGAAAAAGAGAGAGAGAGTGAGAGATGGAGGAGGGAGGGAGGGAGTGAGAGAGAGAGAGAGGGAAGGAGGGAGGGAGGGAGGGAGAGAGAGAGAGAGAGAGAGAGAGAGAGAGAGAGAGAGAGAGAGAGAGAGAGAGAGAGAGAGAGAGAGAGAGAGAGAGAGAGAGAGAAAACTCGGAACTTGTTTAATGTACATCGGCCACTAAGGCCACAATACACAAGCATTATTTCTGGATCCAGTTCTTGTATTAAGATCTCCACATGATAACAAATGAAAGTCATATAGTTCATACAACTCTAACAGTGTATGCTCTAATGTTTCCAAACCATATCCATTCTCATTATTTTTCCAAACTACCGAGTCATGTGATGGTATGTATGCACAAATCCAAAAGATATCCATATCAGTTTTGAAACGTTGCTTATCAATACTCAGAACAATCATATTATCTGTATCGAAATCAGCTTTAGTTACAAACTGTGCAAATGCCTTCTTTATCAATACAATGACTCCCCCTGAATATCTACCCTGATAAGACATCTTCTTTGCAACAGAGCAGGAAATAACATCATCACAAAACAGGTTAGACTCAAAATTGGTGCCAACAAAAGGTTTAGTTCAACAAATAAAATCATGTGATGCTCCCCTCCCCCTTCTCTGCTCTGTACCTTCCTGTGCTCAACCAGCTGTTGTCACGAGTTGTTACTAGTGCCTCCTGTTTCTTCTGTGGCTTCTACACCGAGCAAGTTCACAGCTTCAGAGGTTTTACTGCCCGTTTCCTCTTGCATGGACTCATCTTTATCTCCATCCTGTAAGTCTCCAGCATCAATGTTAGAGATTGGAGGTTTGTCGTCCAAGTCTTTTCCCTTGTCTGTACCGTCACTATTGTCCAGTTCACTGTCATCTCCATTGTAGCCTTCAGTCTGTGCGTTGTCACTCTCTACTCTGTCTACCATGCCATTCGTGTTTTGCTTACCTGGGGCCTCTTTGTGGAGACCAGTGTTTTTATGTGCCTGCCTGTGCACTGACCGTCTTTGTGACTGCTCCACAAGCAGTGTGTCCTGGACTCTGGATCCTCTGTCAGAGTCTGCCTCTGGTGAGCAGTTCAGCTGGGACACCTGGCTGTATGTGAGATGTCCTGGTACAACAGGTCTGGCATGATAGCCATGCCTTTCCTGTGCAGAGCTTGAACTGCCTCCTGTTGGGTGACGATATTCGTGATGTGCGTCTCTGCTTGAGCTCCATCTTTTATCTGTCACGTGTGAATCATCACAGTCATGAGGTCTCTCTGGCACATCATCGGTCATACTTCTCTCATAGAACAGTCTCTTGCCTTGGTCTGTATAGTGGAAGAAGGCATGCGGCCTTCGGTA
>CM054134.1:1499981-1502481 GCA_028751875.1 Rapana venosa | reverse complement strand
AGTGGATAGTACAACCAGGCCGAACAACAATGCTGACCGACAAGCGCCATCAGCAGGAAAAGCCTCTCACACTCAGGAAGGCCATAGGAGCATCGCAGTAGGTAGACCAGTGCACAAACAGGCGGCGGAAACACTTCCCGTACTTCGCTGGAACAGCAGTGGTTTAAAAACGGAACGACACGACTCGACTCGACTGCTCCTCATCATACCACTACCGGCATACATACACAACACACATGACCTTTTTTTGCTCAGTACAGTTGTAGGATACGTTTTCATACTTTACAAAAAAAAGAAAGAAGCTTTTTATGGTTTTAATGTAAATAACCGGGTTACAAGGTACCTGGTTACATAATTATTAACACATATTTTCATGCTTATTTCTCTTTTTCTTAAACAAATTAACATTTTTAGTACCAAGTACTCCAATCAACACACACACACCCACATGCACACACACACCACACACACACACAACAACACAACACACACACACACACACACACACACACACACACACACACACACACCACATGCACACACACACCACATGCGCACACACACACACACACACAACACACACACACACACACACACACACACACACACACACACACACACACACACCACACACACCACACACACACACAACACACACACCACCTCCCAAGTCCGCTGCAACTATAGGCGAATAAGTCTGCACTCATTCACAATCATGTGTTTTTTTCAATACCTGCATCTATTCATTCATGATTGTGAGTTTCCCCAATCTCATACAGATATTAACATGTAAGCAGATTTATAAAAGCCAAACATCTATCGACAGAGAGAACACTGAAGATAAGAAAAATCTTTCAAGAAAGTATTATAGCCCCTAACCCCCAAAACCAACAACAAAAAAGCAAACAAAACAAACAACAAACAACCCACCACCACCACCACCACCACCACCACCAATTTCACCTTCCCTACCTCTTAACGTGACTTCATTTTACTTATTCCAGATCTACATAATTATAAAGAAAACACTTGGCTGATTCTGTCCCCATCTCCAAACAAAGTAAGCCTATGTTTAACCTAATGTGCCTCTATTCTGAAGCTTTCTAAAAACAACACTGACATTCCGTAATCAGTAGGCAACTTAATTACATGCATGAGAATATTTTAATAAAGCACTATTTGAAACAATCTCTTTCAATTTAGCAGAACAAAGCATGTAAATTAAACGAAAATAAAAAAACACACACAAAACACACACACACCACACACACACACACACACACAACACACACACCACACACACACACACACACACACACACATGCATGCACGCAGAGGTGCGGGCATGATTAATGGAAGTGATGAATGGATAGATATAATACGAAACCACGTATTTTGC
Organism: Rapana venosa; assembly: GCA_028751875.1. Lineage (NCBI taxonomy): Eukaryota > Metazoa > Mollusca > Gastropoda > Neogastropoda > Muricidae > Rapana > Rapana venosa. The sequence continues at coordinate 1,501,082 of CM054134.1, read as the reverse complement.
GTTCGAGTTTGTTGGTAAAGAAACAACCGATAAGAAGAAAAATAATGCAACAGAAAAGACGCATCTTACAACCGTAAATGAATACAGGCTGGCTGCCTGATGACTTTTTACAGAAATGCTGTTTACTAGGTACCATGACTATTGTTACTATAAACCTGCAGTGTTTTTGAAAAAGGATAACGACGACGACTTTAGTACTGAAAATAAAAGCACATGTCTATCAAACTAGCTTTTATCGTTGTAGTCAATATCATCGTCGTCAGTATCAGGTTGAGAAAAATGGGTCATTACTCATGGTTTTTATACAGCCATAATCAAAACTGACATTAAACCGAAAATCTAAGCTTGTGCCAAAATCTCTTCTAACCTTTTAAAGGTGAGAGAGAGAGAGAAACTGTAACGACAAGCAAGGTCACATTAGTCAGCGCTAAACTGTAACGAAATAAATTCAAAGGCAAAAGTTTGTTGTTTTTTTTAATTCAGAAAAAAAGTATTCATTCATGTTCTCTGTATCACCATACATGAAAAGAAAGAAGAAAACAAAAGAGATCGGAGTGTCTGTCAGTGGATTCCTACCCACAGTATATGACACAAAGTTTGTGCGACTTCGACGGCCATACTAGTACCTTGATACGAATAAATCTGAATTAAATCGGTGTTTCAGATGCTTGTGCTTGTGACTGGCTTCGAAACAGTGTTCGATTTTCCTACGAGAAGGAAACCTGGCCGGATACGGGATTGTGACGGGGTTCAACACAGCGGTAGAACTTTCATCTGCTGCGCCTTGTGATCTCAAAATAGAGTTCTGTTGACTTTGATAACTCGAAATATCCACACCTACCTACTTGTTTTGATCCTAAGGTGACTGGAAAGAGAATCCGAATATGATTCTGACATTAAAATAGCCCTTTGTTATGAAGAAGGAGCAGTAAAGAGACGTAGAAAGTCGTTTCCGTATTTTGTAATCCATATACAAAAATGATCTGAGAACCATTAAAATCTAAAGTCTAAATCTAATTTTTTTTGCAGATTAAAAGCCATACACCAATCTTACTGAAACAAAGAAACAAATAGATCCCAGTTTTGACAAACCGCAAAATG
>CM054134.1:1492481-1494981 GCA_028751875.1 Rapana venosa | reverse complement strand
AAAGTAAAAATAAGAAGCCAGTTACGAAAATCAAACCAACCACCACGCCTAACAAGCACAGGGGAGGAAAATCCCCCATAGGAAGCAACCGACACACCAGCGTGGGTGGTGGCGTGGCTTTAACCCGAAATACGGGGGCAGTGGGCAGTCCCCCCTCACCATTCCCCCCTCCAACCCTCCCCCCCCCCCCCCGCCCCCCAAAAAAAAAGGGAAGAGGGAAGAATCTCCACTTCCTTTAATGGTTCGAACAGAAGCGGGGAGTGTCAATGAAATAAAGCAGTGGGTGGGACAAAAGAGCAAGAGCCGCGACAATTTCCCCCAATAACAGTCATAACAAAGGAAGGTGGCAGGATGATTAAGACATTTGCCTGACAACAAGTAAACCGTGAGGTTCTGGGTTCGATTCCCAGCCTCGCCCTTTCTTCTCAGTTTGACCAAAAAAATCGAACTGAATGTCAAAGTCCTTCGGATGAGACTATAAACCGAGGCCCCGTGTGCGAACGCATGCAGAACATCTTGCGCACACATTAAATCCTGTTCCGCTTTTCGAAAGAGTAGGCCATTGTGCGCCGGTGGGAACAGATGACAAAATTTACAAAACCGCATACACACGGGGACTGGATGTAAAAAAAGCACATGAGTGCTTGTTCCACTATCCTCGATATATTAAAAAAAAAAATCTGAGCGCTTTGATTTGTTGCTTTACAAGATTCAGCGCTATATAAATTCCATACATTATTATTATTATTATTATTATTATTATTATTATTATTATTATTATTATTATTATTATTATTATTATTATTATTATTATTATAACACAAAAGCGACTTGAAAATCCCTTGCCAAAAAAAAAAAAAAAGAGAGAATCAGATCCCGGCTAACCGTTTCGGTAAATCCCCCTTATCTGTCGTCTGGCCAGTCTATTTTATTCCCGACAAGAGAAGTCACGGAATTAGGATGTGTATGTGACAAACAGCGGAAGGAGAGAGCAGAACGCTGATCATGATATAGAGCAGTAACACTGAATTCCCCATCTGAGACCACCAGGTAAACTAGGAATCGTTTGTTTACCTTGCAGCAGTGGGCTGTGCGTCGTAAACAGCTCAAGGAAAATGGGTCTGTGTAAGGTAAAGGTAAAGGTGTCCCATAACCTGTAAGGTCGTAGGGGAGCGAGGCGTCAGAGACCTCACTTCTCTAGGGCCAGCATATTGAGGGCGGTGCCCATCTTCTCTCCCTCGCTGCTTTACCTTCCCTGACCCTAAAGAGGGCAGGTATCCATTTACAGCTGGGTGAACTGGGGAACTGTACTGAAGCTAAGGCGCGCAAACGGTCACCCATCCAACTGGTAACCACGCTCGACGCTGCTTAACTTGGCTGGGGGAAGCGAGTGCTCCGACCACTGAGTTATCCCGTCCCTGTGTAAAAATGAATGAAAGCAAACCAGAAATGACGCGAGAAAGGTGTAGCTTTTTCAGGAAAAGAAAACAACCTTAATATGAATGTGGTGCATGATGAAGTAAAGGTAGATAAAAGCTAAGAAATCTGGAAAAAGTGCAGCAGTAATCGGGACTGATAGATAGTTTAACACACATAAAAGAAACTACAGCTAATTAAATGATAAAACAAACAAACAAGTCTGTAAACAGAGAAAAGAAAGTTTTAAAAATGCCAGGAATGTTTGGGAGGGAGGAATACGTTCATGATTAACTAATGAACTATTTTTTTCCTCGTTCCTCAGCTAGAGCTACGAGGTTCACTGTTGGTAAGGAGTTGGGGTTTTTTGGCGTATGCGACCATTTATCCCTACCATGAAGGTAGCCACATTCCGACCTGGGGTGCGGGGGAGGGGGGGGGGGGGGGGGGGGGGGGGGGGAGAGGGGGGATACAGTTGGGAACTTAACTTACCATTTTGCTCGGACAGTCGGGAGGTACCTCCCTGCTCTTTCCGATTTTCACCTGTCATGTATTCCTTTGACATGCACAAGTCCATAGTAAGCACACGGGTCTGACTGGTTTAGAGTCTCCTCCGAAAGACTTGACCACATTCAGTTTTGCTTTTCCCCTCAAACTGGGAAGAAAGGGCAAGGCTGGGAATGGAACCCAGAACCTCGTAGTTTACTTGGTAGGCAGGTGAACGTCTGTATAGAAACCGTCCTGTCACCTTCCTTTCTGTAAGAAATAATGGATGAATGATGTGAGTCTATGGATTAATAAAGTAGCAATAACTAATAGAGTACTACATATATCTAAAAAGATGAACACATTAAGCGTATAAGAACATAACTCACGGACTGACAAGTGATCTACCGTGTGGCTGACTGACCGACAGAGTGACTGATTTAACAGGATATGATAATACATTGAACATGAAATTTGTGTACCTATGAAATGTGTGAACGAACGAACGAAGGAGTTAATGAATATGAAAGAACGCATAAATAATCATAATATAAGCATAATTATGAACAACGTGAAACTTGATGACAGAAACAGACGA
>CM054134.1:1474981-1489981 GCA_028751875.1 Rapana venosa | reverse complement strand
ACGAAGAAGAAGAAGAAATGGAGGAGGAGGAAAAAGAGGAGGAGGAGGAAGAGGAGAAGGAGGAGGAGGAAGAAGAAGAAGAAGAAGAAGAAGAGGAGGAGGAGGAAGAGAAGGAGGGGGAGGTGTAGGAGGAGGAGGAGGAAGAAGAAGATAATCATGATCATTGTAGTCGTCATGGTCATCCACCTCCTCCTCATCACCGTTGTCAATAGCAGCAGCAGCAGCAGAAGTATCAGGAACAGCAGCAGCAGCAGCACAGAAACATAATCATCATCAGCTATAGCAGCAGAAGCTAACAAAAAACCCCAACAACAACACCGATGACGACGACAACAACAGCAACAACTATAAAAGCAAGAACATGAACCCAAAGCAAACAAACCAAATGACTTCACTGCGCCCGACTGTCCGACAAGTGGCTGTAACTGCACCAAGGCCGCCAGAAATCTGTTAGAATTATGGAAATGGCTCCCGCCTAACGCATACAAAAAATGGCCGCCTGTCGTGTCTGGTTACACTAATTCTGGCACAACCGGCGAAACGAAACATCGTGAGAGTTATTAACCCAGCTGAAAACAAGAGAAGCGATTCAAAATTTTAAAATCAAAATGTTTGTGTAGCGAGAAAGACAATTTAATTTGTATCCTGTGTAAATCAAGATAGATTTTTTTCCTGCTTAAAATTCAGACGACTCTCCCAGGGGAACATGCGTTGAACAATGCAGTGTCAAGCAAATCCTCCCCTCTCCCAATGCATGCCCATTTGCTTCCATGTGAGAGATGGCTACATATTAAACCTGAAAATATTCTTAGCGCGTCAGTAAAAGAATATATACAAACTACATCTCCATAACATCTAAAAATCTACACTGACGGTTCACTTTTGAGTGACAATGAGGTGGGTGCAGCGTTTGTTATCCCATCATTGAAAGTAGAGAGATCATTTCATGTTGGGAAAAATCGTTCTATATTTACAAGCTGAAATATCTGCCATCTTGATGGCTTTATATTATCTTCTAGGTTTTCTTAAAGATATATTTTAGACGCTTTTCTGTGTTGATTCCAAGTCGGCTCTACTAGCCCTAAAACATTCCAGTTTAAAAGTGAGACAAGATCTCGTAACTGAGGTTGGACATCTGATTCATTTTCTGATGTTACGAGGTACTGGTGTTACTTTTTGCTGGATTCCTTCGCATTGTGGTATCTACTTTATTGAAAAAGTTGACAAAATAGCAAAATGTGTTGCTAAACATAGTAATGGGTAGTGCAGCATAACATGTTCCCTTATCCATTCCCTTATCCATTCATGTTATGTTACAAAATGCATGTTGGAAACATTTTAAAAAGAAGCTAACAGATATCGGTTCTCTCTGGAATGATGATGAAGCCGATGTATTATCTTTTGATAAGATCAAGTGCCCTAACTCACATGAATATAGGAACGTTGTATCTCTTATCTCTTATCTACAGGTTCAAGCTCAATGCTTTTAGAACTAATTTTTCAAGGAAAGCAAAATGTATCTGTGGCGAAAATATTACCATTTCTCCACATTCTGTTAGAATGCAGAGATTTGAAAACTTTTTACCTGTTTTCACAGTCCTTGCTTAGAGCAAATTATAAAAGACATTTCATCAATGAATTAAATTGTATTGTCAAGTCACAGTCCTATTATCAGATATATATATATATATATATATATATATATATATATATATATATATATATATATATATATATATATATATATATATATATATATTTTAACGATGTTTAATAGTTGTATGAATTGCAAAGTTAGTTTTGAAGCTGTTAATTTTTTCCCTTCAACTTTCTTATTTATGATTTTAATTGGTGTTTCTTATAGTTGTTTAATGCTGATAACTACTTATGTGCACACACCCCCTCCCCCCACACACATACACACACTCACAGTTTCCCGTCTGATATCACTAATTTGTGGAAGGACGTTAAACTGAAGAACTAACTTTCAGGATATGTTTATCCCATTACTTTTTTCTTGTTGGGAGTTTCTTGGACTTCTTCAACCTTAGAATATTCCGTGAGAAATGCTTGCAACACCAGCTAGATCTTTACCACGTCCATTAGACTTTAAGCAGGCGTTCGAAAGAGTCTGGCCTGCAGCTCTGTAGGCAACCATGAGGCTGTATAACAGCAATGCTAACCTGATCAGAACCATAGAATGCCACTACAACAAGGCAACCAGCGCAGTTTACGATAACAGCGATATAGGAGATTGGTTCCGAACCACAATAGTTCACCAAGGATGTCTGCTCTCTCCCATCCTCTTCAACATCGCTTCAGAGAGAATAATGGCTGACGCACTTGAAAACCATGAGGGAACAGTCAGCATTGGAGGCAGGACAATTACAAACTGACGTTTTGCAGCGACATCAACGGCCTAGCTGGAGAAGTGCAAGAGCTAGTCAACCTGGTAAATCACCTTGATGAAGCCTCTTCGGCATACGGCATACAGATCAGTGCAGAGAAAACCCAGCTGATGACAGATAGTGCCAATGGCATCAGTACTGACATAATTATAGATGGCAAAAAAATGGAGACCGTCCATAGCTTTAAATGTCTGGGAGGACCAAAACCTGAAATTATCCCCAAGACAGCCCAGACCACAGCTGCAATGACCAAACTGAAAGTCCTCTGGAACGACAAGAACATCGCCATCAGCTTCAAGATCAGACTGATGCGTTCCCTGGTCATGTTCATATTTTTGTACCATGTGAAACAGCAGACGTTAAAAGAAGGATACAGGCAATGGAGATGAGATGCTTTCGCAAACTCCTTGGTATCTCACACAGAGATCAAATTAGTAACAAGGAAGTGAAAACCAGAATTACAAACGCCATCGGACCATATGAAGAACTCCTGACTTCAGTGAAAAAACGCCAACTGAAGTGGTAGGGGCATGTCACTGAAACATCTGGACTGGCCAAGACTGTCCTACAGGGAACAGTACAAGGAGGGAGACGAAGAAGCCGATAGAGAAAACGATGGGACGACAACATCAGAGTGTGGGCTGGGCTTGAGTGGAACGATCTGCTATGGAAAACAGAGTAACACGGGGAGTGGAGGAAGCTGGTTACACCATCTTCACTGGTGTCCCCACGGTCTACGTTTCTGGAAAAAAACCCATATGGCGCTGCTTTGTGGAATACTCTGTACGAAGTTATACCTTCTTGATAAATTGAAATGTAAACAAATTAATTTTTTACAATACGAACAATAACACCACCGCCACCACAGCCACCACGATCACCACAATCACCACTAGTTTCTAGTGGTCCTGAAGTGATGTGGTCACAAGAAAATGACCACAAAAATCTGGTGGACAGCAACATTCTGATCGGCAGACGGGGTAACCCTTCACCTGAATGTTTTACATTCCAGAACATATAGTTTTTTTCAGAAAATCGTCAGACTTCTCATAGATCAGTAAAGAATGCAAAGCTGCCATTACCAAAGGCAGATAAATCCGGTAACCTGCCTTACATAAGAGATGTGTATGTCAGGAGTTTTACACTCTGAATGGTGTGTTGCAGGGATCTCAATAGCTCTTCGGAGTTCTTCAACAATTACTCCGACGATGAGAGTGAGCATGTAGAGAAAGGACTGGCGCCAGTGGGCGGGATTCCACTGTGTACGTACAGACTGCCTGCTGACTGCCTGCCTTCCTGCCTGCCTGTGATCTTCAGCCAAATGCCAGAACATGCACAATCCAGTCTGTTCTGTTCTTCCAGGTATTAAATTCTATGGTTCGCAAGGTAAGTTATGTGAGTGATTATTATAAGACTAGTGGTTTTTTTAAAAAAACAACCACCAACAAAAACAAATGCATTCTTTACACTGAAAAACATGTAGCCCCTCATTTTCATAATGTGTGTGTGTGTGTGTGTGTGTGTGTGTGCGCGCGTGCGTGTATGTGCGCGTGTGTGTGTGTTGAGAGAGAGAGAGAGCAGTCCTACTTCTCCACTCCCCCAAACTCACCCCCATCAGCACACCTGAACAGCCAGATAACAGGCAGAAACAAACACAGCTCCTGGTCTGGCACCTTGTGACAGTGTACCTGGAATTCGTGTGTGTGTTGTAGGTATGTTCATCCAGCTTCAGTGCCGGGCAACACACGGTAAAAACGTCTCCACATGCAATAATAATAATAATAATAATGTATGGAATTTATATAGCGCTGAATCTTGTAAAGCAACAAATCAAAGCGCTCAGATTTTATTTCATACCACTTTAAGTCATGGCAGATTTCTCTCCGTGAAATTCGGGCTGCTCTCCCCGGGGAGAGCGGGAGAACGCGTCGCCACTTAGCGCTGCGCCACCCTTTCACCCTTTTTTTTTTTTCAATGCAATGACATCTCCTTCAAGAAAACTAGAACTGCAAATAAACCATCTTAAAAATAGCACTTAAATAGCAAAAAAAAAAGGGCCCAAGTTTGGTTCAGGAATGCCTGGAAGATTTGTAGAGAGACCCCCGAATAACTACTACAAAGTGAAGCATGCCTGACGGTACACAGCACAAAGAAGTTCTAATTGAATTTCATACTGCACTAAGTTCAGGACAAACGGCGCTACACTTGTTCAAAAATTTCCCCCCTCCAATTTATTTGGAATACTCTTCAGAGCAAAAAGGCAATGTTTTCATTAAGAAGAGTCGTAAGCTTAAGCTGGTTGAAATGATGTTGGAAATCATAAAGCAACGAAAATAGTTTTGCTATTGACGTTCCGGACATTCGCTCTCCAATTTTAACTTCGAGTACTTGACTTCCTTGGCGTTTTCGATTTTTTACTCGCCATGTTGTGCTTTCTTCTCCTGCAGACCTGAAAGTCGTTAGCTGTGATTGGTTGAGACAGTCCACTTAGCGCTTTTTTCCCGCGCTTCGGCGCCGAAAGGGAAACAGACATCACTGAACGAGTGAGAATAACCTGTAAGGCCCTAGCTCTCCTTTCCCTAGATTTCCAGTTGAACTATTAGCCTGTGCCAATTCTCCCCCTTCCCCCATAGTCTTCACTACATCTTCTTCACTGTTTGTCTCCACATCCCTTAACTCATTTCTCTCTCTTCCTCAGAGAGAGAGAGAGAGAGAGAGAGAGAGAGAGAGAGAGAGAGAGGAGAGAGAGAGAGAATGCTTGTTTATTGGAATAAGAATGGTTTACTGATGCCGACTGATCAGTGGTCACAGCACTCACTCTCCACAAGCTAAGGTTAAGCAGTGTTGAACGCCTATTGGATGGGTGGGTGAGTGGGTTCGTCCACCTTGGCTTCAATACATTCCCCAGCTGTAAATGGCTGCCTGCCTCTTTAGGGTCAAGGAAGGTAATGCAGCGATGAGAGGAGATTGGCGCCGCCCTCAATATGCTGGCCCTTAGAGAAGCTGAGGTCTTTAAAAAAAAAGTTTTTCGAGGTTAATTGAATAAGCACTCAGGTGCTTAAAATTTTTTTTTTTACATCCAGTCCCCCTGTGTATGGAGTTTTGTCAATTTTGTCATCCGTTCCCACTGGTACACAATGGCCTGCTCTTTCAAAAGCGGAACGGATTTTAACGTGTGCGCAAGATGTTCAGCGTGCGTTCGTTCCAGGGGCCTCGGTTTATAGTCTCTGAGCGCTCTGATTTGTCTTTGCAAGATATAGCGCTTACAAATTCCATGTGTTTTTCTTCTTCTTCTTGTTCTTCTTCTTGTTGTTGTTGTTGTTCTTCAAATCTCATCCGAAGGACTTTTAGGGGTAGTGGAGTCGGCTCTGCTGTTAACTCTAGAGGAAAAATCCTCATGAACGAGATTCGAACCCGGGTTAGCAGATCACGAGCGCATTGACACCTAGCGCGCTCTCCAACGACCGCAGAGGTCACGGGAACACCTTTACCTTGACAATGCTCTGTCACAACAGGTATGGATGCACAGAGGCCTGTAGACATATTCAAGAATAATGTTATCCAAAGTGGGTCTGCTGGCATGGCTGCAGTAACTGTAGTAGGGACGGCTAGCTACACCGACAGCTACGGATAGTGAAGTTGTCTGCTGAACAGCGCAGTGCAGTGCAGCATGCAGTGAGTGATGCTGCGGAAGGACAGAGGGACTCTGGAGAGTCGCTACCCCGTGTGTGCTGGAGCACGCTAATACACGTCATGCTTCATCCAGAGGGGTGAGGGTGAGGGTGAGGGTGAGGGATGCTTCCGTGAAAAGAAAAACTGTCCAAGATGCCACTTCCCATTCCGACTCAAAAGATTGGAGTTAAAAAAAAAAAAATCGTTTCTCGGCTAGAGCTCCAAGGACCACAATTGGTATGATATATATATGATATATTTGATATTATATATATATATCTATATTTATATATAGACACACGCATATGGTGTATGCGACCGTTTTTGCCCATCATTTAGGTAGCCGCATTCCGTCTTCGGGGATGATATTTAAACATTATCATCAGAACCGACCAGTGTATATATATATATGGTTTTTTAACATTGATAATCCTTTCCTACCGGCACGTAATGGCCTATTCTTTCGAAAGGTGGACCAGGTTTTATAACGCGTGGGCAAGATACTCTGCGTGCATTCACACACGGGAACCTCGGTTTATAGCCTCATCCTAAGGACTTTTAGTGGAGAAGAGTAGGTACTGATGCTAACTCCAGGGGAAAAAAAAATCCCCGAGAACGGATGCCTCAGTGGTGGCTCGAACCCAGATCATCAGATCACGAGCACAACGCTCTAACCACTAGACTACCCCGCCCCCTTCCTAATGGGTTGACTAGGAGTTTCAGTCCAAAAACAAACAAACAGTCGCTGCAGTGGTTGTTATCATCACGTCACTGTCATAACTGTTGTTGTTGTTGTTTGTTGTTGCTTTTGTGTGTGTTTAACATGGATAGCTCCTTGACATTTACCTGTGGGGGCGGCCAGAGTGTAAGCACGATGAATCTTCCCGTCAGCTTGCCCTGTTCCTCGCAATTTATCATCTTCCTTCCCTCTTGTCCTCCTCCTTGTCTCGCTCGCTACTTCTGTGGCTTGCTCTTCTTCCTCTTTCTTCCGTGTCACTTGTGTACTGCGTGTTACTGCTGTTCGGGAGGGAAGGGGAAAACATGACATCTGGCCATAACCTGAGTGTCCTGCTCTCCACACTGACGCTAGCAACGGGAGCGTGTCTTGCAGGTTGTTTACAGGGGAGAGTTCACCTACCTGTCCTGTCCCGAGTGCTCTCTTCACCGTGGCAGGAGAAGTCGAGCGTTACGTTCTTGTTTACCTGTCTGCGAGTCTTCACCTGCGAAAGACCTCCTTCCTGTTGATTTTTTCCTGACGCTCCAGTCATCCCTCACTTCGCGACATACTCGCTGACAGCAAAATACTCACGTAGACAAATTTGTTTTGTGAATGAAAAGTAGTTGAGTTTCCTAAACGACGCAACTGGGTTCCGGTAAATATTGGCAATCGTTCATACCGTTGGCTAAAGGCTGTCGCACACGGGGCAATGCTCTTCAGGATTTCAGCTGCAGAAGGGTGGTCGTGCAGTAGAGGCTTTAGTCCCAGCCTGCTTGCACCAAAAAGCTGTCTCAAAGTGCAGGGATGAAACTTTCTGTTTGAAATGCTCTATGCCCAAATGTTTGGTTGCCTTTTTTCGAAGAAAACAGCTGGTAATTTAATTAAAATATTTCTGATCAAAAGGTATGCAATTGCTACTTGTATCCGAAATACTTATGTGGATGTTTAAAGGCGAGTCCCAGAAATCGGTGTACAAGGTCTTAAAAACAGAATGTAGTCAAGTTAACATCAGTCCCAGTGTGGTGTCTGCAGAACTGATACATGGTAATTGAAACAGCAAAAATTGAGGAGGACAAGAAGAAAAAGACGTAGTAGTAGTAGTAGTAGTAGTAGTAGTAGTAGTAGTAGTAGTAGTAGTAGTAGTAGTAGTAGTAGAAGAAGAAGAAGAAGAAGAAGAAGAAGAAGAAGAAGAAAGAAGAAGACGTAATAGAAGAAGAACGACAAGGAGGAGGAAGAGGAAGAAGATAATGATCATAATAATAATAATAATAATAATATATGGAATTTATATAGCGCTGAATCTTGTAAAGCAACAAATCAAAGCGCTCAAACAACAACAACAACAATGTCATTTCAAAAAAGCGTAGCTAAAAAAACCAACCCAACACCAACACCATCTCACAAAGGCATTAGCTCGTACCTGATAAACTAAGGGTACAAGCTTATGTATGTACTGGTAAACAACATGCCAGCCTCTCTTTCCATCACCTTCCCGTTTCCTCCACTTTGGGCAGAACCACCAGCAGTAGGCAGGGCTAGAGCAGGGCTAGGCAGGGCTAGGCAGGGCTAGAGAGCAGGGCTAGGCAGGGCTAGAGCAGGGCTAGAGCAGGGCTAGAGCAGCAGCCAGGGGCATCTAGGCTCCCAGAGACGCTTCAGCATATCACAGGGAGGGAGGGAGGGAGGAAGGGAGCGAGGGAGGGAGGGAGGGAGGGCATGCAGCTAGGTAGCTGAGCAGTTTGCCACAAAGTTCGGATCCCCCGGAGAGCCTACCTTGAAGACGAGTACATCAGTGTCAGCGAACTTGGAAATGATGTTCTTCGCCGTTTTTATGCACCCCGAGGGGATGTTTGTGGTTTTATCACTGTGAATGAAATACCAAATGTGGCTGGCTGGCGGGCTGGCTTTTGTAGAGGTGGTGTGTGTGTGTGTGTGAGAGAGAGAGAGAGAGAGAGAGAGAGAGAGAAGGAGAGGAGAGAAGAGAGATAGAGGAGGAGAGGAGAGAGAGCGGAGAGAGAGAGAGAGGAGAGAGAGGAGAGAGAGAGAGATTTTGTGTTAGCGCGTGGTTTGCGTACGTATGGGTGTGGGGGGGGGGGGGGGGGGGGGGGGGGGGGGGGGGGGGGGGGGGGGGGGGGGGGGGGGGGGGGGGGGGGGGGGGGGGGGGGGGGGGGGGGGGGGGGGGGGGGGGGGGGGGGGGGGGGGGGGGGGGGGGGGGGGGGGGGGGGGGGTAGGTGAATGCGTAGGTGATCGCTTCCATGCTTGCATCTATCTATCTATCTGTCCCGTAGTCTGACGACCGTGGGGGCACCCTCAAAGACTCAGCAACCAGTTCCCTCCATTCTTCTCTCTGTTCTGCCTTTCTCAGGGTTTTGTTGAGTTCTAGGCCTGTCCATTCACTGATGTTATCCTCCCAGCTCTTCCTTGGTCTGCCTCTTCTTCTTCCTCCTTGGACAGTGCCTTGCAAAACTGTCTTTGTAATTCCTTGGGATCTTGTGACATGCCCCATACCACTTAAGTTTACGCTTTTTCACGATCGTTAGAAGGTTCTCATAGGGTCCAATGGTTTGCTGGATTCTGTTATGCACGCTTTCGTTGCTTATGTGGTCTTTGTAGGAGATGCCAAGGAGTCTCCGAAAGCATCTCATCTCCACTGCCTGTACTCTCCTCTCCAAATCTGCAGTCAGGGTCCATGATTCACAGGCATACAGAAATATGGATATGACAAGGGAGCGCATTAGTCTGATCTTGGAGATAAGTGAGATATTCTTATCTCTCCAGATGGTGTTTAGTTTTGACAAAGCTGTTATTGTCTGTGCAGTCCTGCATACTACTTCTGGCTTGGATCCCTGGTCGGATACAATGGCTCCCAGGTACTTGAAGCTTTGAACTGTTTCCAGCTTCTGGTCATTAACCCTGATATCAGTGCTAATGCCGTTGGTGTTATTAGTCATCAGTTTGGTCTTCTCTGCACTGATTTCCATGCCGTATGTTTTGGAGGCCTTATCCAAGTGTTCTGTTAGGCTGGCAAGCTCTTTTTCTGATCCTGCTATTCCATCAATGTCATCTGCGAAGCGGAGGTTTGTGATCGTTCTGCCACCAATGCTGACTGATCCTTCATGATGTTCCAGTGCATCAGCCATGATTCTCTCAAGGAAGATGTTGAAAAGGGTGGGTGAGAGTAGACAGCCCTGCCTTACTCCAACTGTTGTTCGAAACCATTCTCCAATGTTGTTGTTGTAGTACACTGCACTGGTGGCCTCCCTGTACAGCTGTTTGATGACTCTGATCAGGTTTGCATTGATGCTGTACAAGTTCATGGTTGCCCACAAAGCTGCATGCCACACCCTGTCAAATGCCTTCTTAAAATCGATAAATACGTGGTATAGGTCTTGTTGATGTTGAAGGTACCGCTCACATAGTATTCTGAGGTTGAATATCTGTTCTGTTGTGCTGCGCCCTGCTCGGAAACCTGCTTGTTCCTCAGCAATGATGGTCTCTGCTTGTGGCTTCAGTCTATTCAATATTATCTGCAGCATGACCTTGCTTGGGTGACATATGAGGCTGATTGTGCGGTAATTATGGCATTGTTGTAGATTTCCTTTCTTGGGGAGGGTGATGATGAGCGACTGCGTCCATGGTGTTGGCCATTTTCCTGTCTGCCAGATCTTGTTGCAGATTCTTAGTAGGGCGCTGATCATGGCTTCCCCTCCAGCTTGGACCAACTCAGCTGGAATGTTGTCAGCCCCTGCTGATTTCCCCTTTTTCAGCGATCTGACTGCTGTTTCCACTTCTTCTCGGAGGATAGGGTGACTGTCTGTGTCTTTGCTTTCGGGTACATTAAGGACTTCTGGATCTCCTGCGGTTCTATAGTTATACAGGTCGGAGCAGTATTCTGTCCATCTGTTCAGAATATCCTGGTCGTCAGTGAGACACTTCCCATTTTTGTCTTGGATTGTTAAACCTTTTCTCTGTTTCGTGCTAGTCAGGTCTTTCACCAGCTGATATGCTTTCTTGCTATTGCTTTTCTTGATGTTCTCTTCAATGTCTTGGCACTGTTCACCGATCCATTTCTCTTTTGCCTCCGTCATGGACTTCCTGATTCTTTTGTTGACTACCCTATATTGTTCTGCTCTTTCTTTTGTTTCATTTTTCTTTTTCTTCAACTCTCTACGCTTGTCGCATAGTTGTAGGATGTTAGGTGTGACCCATGGTTTTTTGACTGGTCGGCGTTTGCCAAGAAGCCATGCTTGCATAGCATGCGATATTTACGCGAATTTCTGGATAGTTGATGATGATTTAACCGCAAGGTGATGACAAGCAAAATAGCAGAAACGTTCTGTGGTTATACAGAGCATACCGTCGTCAGAGACTGGTCTCAGAAGTCTCTACAAGAGACACGTCCTGGTACTCCAGTTCTCAGAGTCAGGCCAGCTTTTGCATTCATAGTTTCCTCATGCACACTAAACTTCTCTCCATTTCTAAAGTAGGTGCAATAATAAGACAAAACACTGTTACTATCTAGATTTCATGGTTATTATATTCATATATATATTTTTGCTTTCTTTTTTTTTCAAGTAGGAGTCGCCGCATGAGGGATATGTTAAACACACTTTACTACAGTTTATAAGAACTCCATTTCGGGAATGCCTGACGAATTGCATGGCCCAGTGCGCTAGTAAAGCCTCAGTGACATGCCGGTGTTTCCAATTCACAATAGTTTATTCCCATTAACTCTTTTGAGCTATAGACAATGGCAATGACAAATTCTTTTATTTCGAGGATAATGAATAAGCACTCATGTGCTTTATGTACATCCAGTCCCCGCCCTTAGGGATACATCTTGATAATAGCCCAATACTCATACTCTCACACAGTAGAAACGAAGGGAAATAACCCTTAAAAAAAAACCCAAACAAATAAAAGACCCCCCCCCCCCCCCCCCCCCCTCAACAACAAAAAAGAAGAAAAAAAAAACCTCAAAAAACTACCAAACAAAAAAACAAAACACCCCCCCAACAAAAAAAAGAAAAAAAAAAAAAGAAACCCAACAAAAGGACCCACCAAAAAAACACCCCTATAGAGAAACAAAAAGCATACCAATTAATAAATGAATGACGGGTATCGAGAGTAAGAGCGAACACAAGTACATAAAAGGACAACGACAATAAATCAGACCTGGTTCTACACTGCTAGGGTTGATGCACCCTGAATTACTCAAGTATTTTCAGGAAGTGTACAGCTATCTGAAATACAAAACATCCGAAATAACCCGAACGCAGAAGTGAATGAGGAAATTTTAACATGCATGCTGGCTGGATCAACTGCATGACAGCGAACAAGACAAGCCTGAGGCACTGGCAGGTCTTACACATATGCTCATCTGGGAGATTGTTAAAAGTTGCTTCCAAATCTACTATTAATATTGCTTCCATAATCTGCCATTGTTAGATGTTGCTTCCATAATCTACCATTGTTAAATGTTGATTCCATTATCTACCATTGTTAAATTTTGCTTCCATAATCTACCATTGCTAAATATTGCTTCCATAATATGCCATTGTTAAATGTTGCTTCCATAATCTGCCATTGTTAAATGTTGCTTCCATAATCTACCATTGTTAGATGTTGCTTCCATAATCTACCAATGCTAAATGTTGCTTCCATAATCTACCATTGCTAAATGTTGCTTCCATAATCTACCATTGTTAGATGTTGCTTCCATAATCTACCATTGTTAGATGTTGCTTCCATAATCTACCATTGTTAGATGTTGCTTCCATAACTACCATTGTTAAATGTTGCTTCCATAATTTTACCATTGCTAAAAATTGCTTCCATAATATGCCATTTTTAAATGTTGCTTCCATAATCTGCCATTGTTAGATGTTGCTTCCATAATCTGCCATTGTTAAATGTTGCTTCCATAATCTACCATTGTTAAATGTTGCTTCCATAATCTGCCATTGTTAGATGTTGCTTCCATAATCTACCATTGTTAGATGTTGCTTCCATAATCTGCCATTGTTAGATGTTGCTTCCATAATCTACCATTGTTAAATG
Organism: Rapana venosa; assembly: GCA_028751875.1. Taxonomy (NCBI): domain Eukaryota; kingdom Metazoa; phylum Mollusca; class Gastropoda; order Neogastropoda; family Muricidae; genus Rapana; species Rapana venosa. The sequence goes on along the minus strand of CM054134.1, from coordinate 1,477,126 downwards.
TTGATTCCATTATCTACCATTGTTAAATGTTGCTTCCATAATCTACCATTGCTAAATATTGCTTCCATAATATGCCATTGTTAAATGTTGCTTCCATAATCTACCATTGTTAGATGTTGCTTCCATAATCTACCATTGTTAGATGTTGCTTCCATAATCTACCATTGTTAGATGTTGCTTCCATAATCTACCATTGTTAAATGTTGCTTCCATAATCTGCCATTGTTAGATGTTGCTTCCATAATCTACCATTGTTAGATGTTGCTTCCATAATCTGCCATTGTTAGATGTTGCTTCCATAATCTACCATTGTTTTAAAAGTTGATTCCATTATCTACCATTGTTAAATGTTGCTTCCATAATCTACCATTGCTAAATATTGCTTCCATAATATGCCATTGTTAAATGTTGCTTCCATAATCTACCATTGTTAGATGTTGCTTCCATAATCTACCATTGTTAGATGTTGCTTCCATAATCTACCATTGTTAGATGTTGCTTCCATAATCTACCATTGTTAAATGTTGATTCCATTATCTACCATTGTTAAATGTTGCTTCCATAATCTACCATTGCTAAATATTGCTTCCATAATTGCCATTGTTAAATGTTGCTTCCATAATCTGCCATTGTTAAATGTTGCTTCCATAATCTACATTGTTTTAAAGTTCTTCCAAATCTACCAATGCTAAATGTTGCTTCCATAATCTACCATTGCTAAATGTTGCTTCCATAATCTACCATTGTTAGATGTTGCTTCCATAATCTACCATTGTTAGATGTTGCTTCCATAATCTACCATTGTTAGATGTTGCTTCCATAATCTACCATTGTTAAATGTTGCTTCCATAATCTACCATTGCTAAATATTGCTTCCATAATATGCCATTGGGGTTTAAAAGTTGCTTCCCTAATCTGCCAATTGTTAATGTTTGCTTCCATAATCTGCCATTGTTAATGTTGCTTCCATAATCTACCATTGTTAAATGTTGCTTCCATAATCTGCCATTGTTAGATGTTGCTTCCATAATCTACCCTTGTTAGATTTTTGCTTCCATAATCTGCCATTGTTAGATGTTGCTTCCAATCACCATTGTAAATGTTATTCCATTATCTACCATTGTTAAATGTTGCTTCCATAATCTTCCATTGCTAAATATTTCTTCCATAATATGCCATTGTTAAATGTTTGCTTCCATAATCTACCATTGTTAGATGTTTTCTTCCATAATCTGCCCTTGTTTAAATGTTTTCTTCCATAATCACCATTGTTTTGATTTGCTTCCATAATCTACCAATGCTAAATGTTGCTTCCATAATCTACCATTGCTAAATGTTGCTTCCATAATCTACCATTGTTAGATGTTGCTTCCATAATCTACCATTGTTAGATGTTGCTTCCATAATCTACCATTGTTAGATGTTGCTTCCATAATCTACCATTGTTAGATGTTGCTTCCATAATCTACCATTGTTAGATGTTGCTTCCATAATCTACCATTGCTAAACGTTGCTTCATTAATCTACCATTGTTAGATGTTGCTTCCATAATCTACCATTGCTAAACGTTGCTTCATTAATCTACCATTGTTAGATGTTGCTTCCATAATCTACCATTGCTAAACGTTGCTTCATTAATCTACCATTGTTAGATGTTGCTTCCATAATCTACCATTGTTAGATGTTGCTTCCATAATCTACCATTGTTAGATGTTGCTTCCATAATCTACCATTGTTAGATGTTGCTTCCATAATCACCATTGTTAAATGTTGCTTTTCCCTAATCACCATTGCTAAATTGCTTCCATAAAATGCCATTGTTTTAAAAGTTGCTTCCATAATCTGCCATTGTTAGATGTTGCTTCCATAATCTGCCATTGTTAAATGTTGCTTCCATAATCTACCATTGTTAAATGTTGCTTCCATAATCTGCCATTGTTAGATGTTGCTTCCATAATCTACCATTGTTAGATGTTGCTTCCATAATCTGCCATTGTTAGATGTTGCTTCCAAATCTACATTGTTAAATGTTGATTCCATTATCTACCATTGTTAAATTCTTTCCCTAATCTACCATTGCTAAATATGCTTTCCCTAATATGCCATTGTTAATGTGCTTCCATAATCTACCATTGTTAGATGTTG
>CM054134.1:1454981-1469981 GCA_028751875.1 Rapana venosa | reverse complement strand
GCTTCGCTTCAGTACCTTCTGATTGTTTGTAACTTTAAACTTTTTTTTACTGTGTGTGTGTGTGGGGGGGGGGGGGGGGGGGGGGGGGGGGGGCGGGGGGGGGGGGGGGGGGGGGGGGGGGGGGAGGGGGCCGGGGTAGGGGGGAAAGGGTGTGTGTGTGGCGGGGTGGAGGGCTGGGGAGAGGGGAGAATGGAAGGAGGGTGTAGATTGCGTACGTGGTGTGTGTGTGTGTGTGTGTGTGTGTGTGTGTGTGTGTGTTTTGTGTGTTGTGGTTTGTGTGTTGTGTGTGTTTGTGTGGCATGTGGTGGGGGTGGGGGTGGTGGTGGGGGGGGGGTGGAGGGTGGGGAGAGGGAGAATTGAGGGAGTGAGTAGTTTGCGTACGTGTGTGTGTGTGTGTGTGTGCGTGCATGCGTGTGTGCATGCGTGTATGCAAGAGAGAGAGAGAGAGAGAGGAGAGAGAGAGAGAGAGAGAGAGAGAGGAAGAGAGAGAGAGAGAGAGATAGAGATGGGTACGAACGAGTGAACATGAACGCGCGTGTGTTTGTTTTTTCACAGCGTGCTTTCACTTACACCCTGATTTGCACAGAACAATGCGCTCTGAATACAACTCATAGGAGATAATCTTCCCATTTTACAATGTAAAATCACATTTTGACCCTTAGTTTGTTTCAATAATTTTTTAAACTCACAGTACGTGGTTCACTTAAAACCCCCCCATGATCAATTCAATATGTTTTGGTAACATGCAGTGTACTTGTCAGAATTTCCAACTTGAGTTGTATACAACATATATCACAAGTATAATAAATCAGACTTTTCGAATCGTGACACTCTTTGCTTCTGAATGTAACAAGCTCTGCGTTTTGCTGGAAACTTGAATATTTCATGTTCGGATCGATAGACTGATTGAAACGGCAAAGCAACATGTCCTGTGTCAGTCTGTTTACAGCGATCTGCCGGGCCACGAATGCTCAGTGTGGGGCCTATAGCATGCTGTGATGAATGTTGCAGTTCTTTTGTTTTCCCCTCCTATTGTACTTTCCTCACAGGACACTGAGGTCATTGTGCGTATACATGAAAATGCAAAACGTTACCACTGGGAGGGAGGGAGGGAGGGAGGGAGAGAGAGAGGGGGAGGAAGAGAGAGAGAGAGAGAGAGAGGAGAGAGAGAGAGAGAGAGAGAGAGAGACAAACAAAGAGAGGGAAAAGAGCGAGACAGATGCAGAGAGACAAGAGAGATAGATGACAGAGAGAGAGAGAGAAGGAAGAGAGAGAGAGAGAGAGAGAAGAGAGAGAGAGAGAGAGAGAGAGAACAAGTGAACAGACACAGACATGAGACAGAGATACAGACATACAAACTACACCAAACCACACCAGAACACACCAGAAACCACCCTCCCCCCCCAACCCCTACCCTACACACACACACACAACGAGAACCTCCACCCCCCAAAAAAACCCAATAACAACAGCAACAACAAAACCCAAAAACAATCCCCAAACAAAAAACAAACAAAACAAAACAAAAAAAACACAACAGAGAACAAAACCCAAAACAGAAACAAAACACACAACGACAGAGCATAAAGTGAAAAGAATGTGTCGCTCTTCACAATCCTGCATATTTTTATTTATTTTATTTTTTAATTTATTCTATTCTTTTATATCGAGGATAATGGAATAAGCACTTATGTACTTTTTTACACCCAGTCCCCGTGTGTATGCGGTTTTGTAAATTCTGTCATCTGTTCCCACCGGCACACAATGGCCTACTCTTGCGAAAAGCCGAACAGGATTTAACGTGTGCGCAAGATGTTCTCAGTGCGTTCGCACACGGGGCCTCGGTTTATAGTCTCATCCGAAGGACTTTGGGGGAAAGTGGAGTCTGCACTGATGTTAACTCCAGGGGAAAATATCCCCCTTGAACGGGAATCGAACTCAGGTCGTCAGATTGTGAGTGCAATGTTCTAACCACTAAGCTCCAGGCGCTCTGTGCACACACAGACAGACGCCTGTCTCCTCCAGGGAAGAACGGGGCCAATACAATACGTGTGTATCAGTGGTCTTAGAGGTAAAGCACCTTGGGCTACATAGAAAGCGAAAAGTCCGGGTTCGAAGAGTGTTGGTGGTTCGATTCCCGTTTGTGCTCGAAACTCTCTCTCTCTCTCTCTCTCTCTCCTCTCTCTCTCTCTCTCTCTCTCTCTCTCTCTCTCTTCTCTCTCTCTCTCTCTCTCTCTCTCTCTCTCTCTCTCTCTCTCTCTCTCTCTCTCTTTCTCTCTCTTTCTCTCTCTCTCTTTCTCCCTCTCTCTCTCTCTCTCCCTCCCCATCCACTAGACCATGCATGAGTGGTGGTCTGGGTGCTAGTCTTCCTGATGAGACGATAAACCAAGGTCCTGTGTGTAACGCGCTTTGAGCGCACGTAACACAGCTCACGGTAACAAGAGAGTTGTCTCTGGCAAAATCCTGTAGAAAAAAGCCACTCTGGTAGCGAATCGCCTGGGGTTTAATCACAGTTCTTGATTAAACCATTGACGCTGGGGGCAACAGCAAAGTGAGAGGCTGTATGACCAGTGGCTTTCCCACTCATGGAATTCTACTTTACAGCTTAGTCTTTAGTGATCGACTATGCCTCTCTGACTAGGAGGCTTGACTCGCACAGTCCTTATGTGCTGCAGCCCTGGGGACTAGTTAGCCTTTGGAGAACATCTCCAATGCTGACTGCCCGTATGCCCTCTTGGCCGAGAGAGTGGGGGTGTGATGTGGGCAAGGTACCTCCATTATAATCAAATTTCTGCCCAATTTCCAAAACGGCAGCTGCCTCCTCTGCTGTTTTGGAGGTCATCTTCAAACACAGCAGACAAAACACGTACGAGCTTGGGAAACAAATACACCCGCAAACAGGAAAGTTAACGGGGGAAAAATAATGGGTGGCGATGCTCTTTTGGGTGGAGGAACTACTGCAGAATGACAGGACACAACACAACGAAGAAGGCATGAGAACGAGCAGAAAAAACAGCCTTTCAATAAACATCTTATTCTGCTGTTCGAGCAGTCAACTGTCAGTGTGCAGTAAAGGTTAATCCTGATATTTATTTATTTTTTATTTATTTATTTATTCTTTTATATCGAGGATAATGGAATAAGCACTCATGTGCTTTTTACATCCAGTCCCCGTGTGTATGCGGATTTGTAAATTTTGTCATCTGTTCCTACCGGCACACAATGGCCTACTATTTCGAAAAGCGGAACAGGATTTAACGTGTGCGCAAGATGTTCTGCATGCGTTCGCACACGGGGCCTCGGTTTACAGTCTCATCCGAAGGACTTTGACATTCAGTTCGATTTTTTTGTCAAACTGGGAAGAAAGGGCGAGGCTGGGAATCAAACCCAGAACCTCACGGCTTACTTGTTGGCAGGCGAACGTCTTAACCATCCTGTCACCCTCCTTCCATATATTGCCACTCTCAGGTGGACACCGCGTCATACCGTCTTCATGGACAAGAGTTCAAGGCTTTTGTGTCATTGCCAGAAGTGAACAGGAGTATCGGAAGGCTTTGTCATCAGCAGATACCGTTGTCAACTGCCACGATTGGCATATGAAGCAGCAGCTTCTGCCGAAAAAACAGCCGGGCACATAGACAGACATGGCATCAGCCAAATCAGCTAGTCACCTAGTGAAGAAGCGACAAATGAGTAAAACAGAAAGCAGACGGGAAGGAAGAAGAACACCCCATCTAACTGTGTAGCTATAACTCGAACAGAACAGCCCCCAAAACAAACAACAACAAACAACAAAACAACAAGAACAACAAAAAAGCAAACAAAACAAACCAACAACAAACCTCCAAACAACCAAAACCAAAACAAACAAACCAACTCTCCCCCAAAAACAACAACAAAACCAGCCCCCAAACACAACCCAAAACCCCCAACAAAACAACAACATCAAAAAACTAACATGAAAACACAACCACAACGATAACAGCAACAACACGATTTGACGACTACAACAATAATAATACCGAAACATGTACAGAAAATTGTAATGAGCATAAAGGGATGAAATAAAGAAAGAAAGAAACAAAAAAGCAGCAAACGGTATTCTGCTTAACACAAAACAAGTCTTGTTGGCTCTTGTTCTTTTAGCGCTGTTCTCCTTGTTTGAAGTGTTGTTTTCTGACAGCAGTTTTGTTATTGTTGTTAGTTTGTGTTGTGTTGTTGTTGTTGCTGTTTTCTCTTTTTGGGTGTGGGGGTGGGTGTGGGTTGGGTTCTTTGCCTTTTCACTCTTTCAGGTAAGTGCTGTGTTTCCCTCAGACTGACAATGTTTGACATCAATGACGCAATAACAGATGTACCTGCCAAAAAGACAAAGTTCCCAATCGTTTTAACTCCGCTTGTTTACTTACCGCCGCAACACTTTCTGCTCAAGCGAGGATTCTGGTTGATGGACCATCTTCAACTTGTTGCCAGTGCAGTTATGTTCAGGGCGGGGAAACGGCACTCAGTTATAAAATACAGGTGATGATGAACCGAAAGAATGAAAGTGCCGATACCATGTTTTGTTTTCTCGTATGTCTACACTATAGCCACGTTTATAATCGCATCTTACACTTAGTTCCTCTGTTTAGAACCAAAAAATGTCTTCGACATGACAAGGTCTTTTCTCAATTCACTTGCACTCTCTCCTCCACCCCCCCCCCCCCCCACACACACTTCCCGTGGGGATGCTGGGGGGCCTGCCTGTGTAAATAGCATCCCCACTTCCTGTAAATTCTGTGCCAAGAATTCCCTCTTTTCTATCCCTCTCTCTGTTTCTTTCTGCCTCGCTCCTTTTCTTCTCTTTACTTCCTACTTGTCTATGTTCTGCCTTCTTGGTCCATTCTCCTGCCTTTTTTTCCCCCCAAGAAAGACTTAGACTAAAACAATAATATCCCACGTTCAAGTCGGATATGCTGGGACTCAGCACAACGCATTGTCGCTCATATGACAGACAAACAATGGCTGCTGTCTGAGCGTTCGACGAAGAAGAACTTGCACTTTGAAGCACGTGTCAAGGCATTTGTGACTCACATACTTAAAACCACCCGTTTCTGCTGTGAGATTGGATAAATGTTTGGCGTACATAGGTAAACATATTTAACTGTGTCAGGAATTCATCACACGACATTCTCCCAGTGCAGAATATGCACTGTTGTTCCTGAAAAAAACACACGTCTTGTATTTTTCATGGCTTCTATTTTCTGCTTTTATGACCACCGATAAGAATAGCAAGAGTTGTTTTTCAAAACGCCAGACTGAAAAAAAGCAAAGCAAAGCTGCAGATTGTGTTTTGCTATGCTGAGGTATTTTAAGGATGACTTCTCTGATTATGATAGAAAGGCTCGTTGCACGAGAAGGTCAACCTGAAACGGTTGTTCATTCCTCTGTTTGATTCTGTTCAGGCACCCATAAGCGCGCACACCTTTTGTTTACGAGCAAACAAACACACACACCCCCATCCCCGCACTAGCAAACTTCCTGTTTTATCGAGATAATAATAAGCACTTATGTGCTATTTTATCTTTGTATGCGAGATTTGGAATTCTTATGTGCTGTTCACGACACATGGCCACTCTGAAAAGCGGATTTAATTCCTGTTCATCGGGTTCGCACACGGCACACTTGTTTCATACTCTCACCGAAGCGGGAACAGTGGATTTACTGTGTTACTGCAAATTCTGTATGTCAGATTGCGTAGAATGTTTGCACACTAGGCATTCCGTCCCTGTATAATCATCATCCAGCAAAGGCTAACTTCTGTAGCGGAAGGGACAGGCTGTGTAACACTGGCAAATGCTGCCTTGAACGGGGAATCTATATAAGGATTTCAGATTGGAGCGAGTTCTGGAACTAGCTATCCTCCTCCTTGAACGGATATCGAACGCGGTATCATCTATGTTGACGAGCAAGGAGACAGGCATGTGAACATGGAAATGAGAGCCGAGGAAGGAATCATGTATGTACAAGAGACAGGAGTAAACATGAATGCGAGTCGAGGGAAGGATTTATATATGTTAGAAGTGAGTCAAATGATGCGAGTAGATCTATGTTGAGAGGAGAGAGAAAGACAGAAGGGACAGAGAGGAGAGAGACAGAGAGAGAAGAAAGACAGACAAGACAAAGAGAGAGAGAGAGAGACAGAGAGAGAGAGAGAGAGAGAGAGAAGAGAGAGAGAGAAAAGGAGAGAGAGAGAGAGAGAGAGAGATGAGAAGAGAGAGAGAAAGAGAGAGAAAGGGGACAGAGAGGGAGAGAGACAGAGATAGAGAGACAGATCCAGAGAGTAGAGCTAGAGAGAGAGAGAGAGAGAGAGAGACAGAGAGAGAGAGAGAGAGAGAGAGAGAGAGAAGAGAGAGAGACAGAGACAGAGAGAGAGAGAGAGAGAGAGAGAGAGAGAGAGAGAGAGAGAGAGAGAGAGAGAGAGAGAGAGACAGACAGTCGGTGAATCCTCTTCATCTTCCTCGAACGTTCAGCCACTATTCGATGTCGTTATATCAGCGAAAATGGTCACGCTGCCGTTAAGCGCCTGACAAGTCAGGCCCAGCGCATCCGACTTCGGCATAAGAGAGAATGATCTTTTACGTCTTTGGGAAGGGGAAGGGGGGGGGGGGGGGCAGGAGGATGGACCAAGAAGGCAGAAGGTAAACAAGGAGGAGGTGGCAGGAAGAAAAGGAACGAAGCAGAAACAAAGAGAGTGATAGAAAAGTTGAAATTTCTAGCGCAGAATTTCCAGAATGTTGGGATGCTATTTATACTGACAGGCCCCCGGAATCCCCAGGTGGAAGGGTAATTTAAGTTGTGTAAATTGTGTGTACCACCAAAACAATGTTTGCTTAAAAAATGATTACCTGCAAGGGAATATTGTGCAGTATTTGCGTAATGTGCTGCACTGTGGTATGCTGCAATGTGAGGTGATGCTTTGTATCGTTGTGTTGTGTTCTTTGGTTGTTTACCATTAGGCTGTTTTGACGCCTTGTGCTGGGTTGTTTGTAACGTGTTGTGAGATTGGGGCGGGTGGAAGAGATGTGTGTGTGTGTGTCTGTGTGTGCGTGTGTGTGTCTATGTGTGTGTGCGCGCGCGCGTGCGTGGGTGCGTGTGTGTATGCGCATAAGGGTATGTGTGCATGTATGTGTGTATCTGCGTGCTCGGTATACGTACACAGGCGTGGCTCTGCGTGCATGCATTTTTATGGGTTCCATGTTACGCACGTATGACGGTCGTCAGTAGGTCCTGGTCCTTTCCCCACAGACATGATGACTTCCACACCGCTCTCCTGATGCCTCAGCCATGCTGGGTCACACCAACATTGTTGGGGCATCGAAGGCAAGTAAACGGTACAGATGTTCCCATAACCTATAAGGTCGTAGGGGGCGAGATGTCAGAAACCTCAGCTTCTCTAGGGGCCAGTATCTTGAGGGCGGCGACCATCTCCTCTCCCTTGCTGCTTTACCTTCCCTGACCCTAAAGAGGGCAGGTACCCATTTACAGCTGGGTGAACTGGGGGAACTGTACTGAAGCCAAGACGAGCACACGGTCACCCCGGATTGGTAACCACGCTCAACGCTGCTTGGGGAAAGAGAGTGCTCTGACCACTGAGGTGTCCCGTCCCCTCCAAAAAAACCCAGCCGAAATTCTTGCCTGATACTGATGGTTGTGTGGAACCACTTTTCTCTGCTGCCTTGTTTCTGTGACTGCTGTGCTAGTGAGTAGCTTCACCTCAAAACAGCACCGTAAGTTTGACACTCTGTTGGACATGTTGGTCGACACATTGCATGACATGTTGCCCGACACATTGCCTGACATACTGGTTGACACATTGCATAACATACTGATTGACACATTGCATGACATGTTGGTTGACACATTGCATGACATACTGGTTGACATGTTGGTTGACACATTGCCTGACATACTGGTTGACACATTGCATAACATACTGGTTGACACATTGCATGACATGTTGGTTGACACATTGCATGACATACTGGTTGACATGTTGGTTGACACATTGCATGACATGTTGGTTGACACATTGCATGACATGTTGGTTGACACATTGCATGACATACTGGTTGACACATTGCATGACATACTGGTCGACACATTGCACAACATACTGGTCGACACATTGCACGACATGCTGGTTGACACATTGCATGACATGCAGGTTAACACATTGCACGACATGCTGGTTGACACATTGCACGACATTCTCGTTGACACATTGCACGGCATGTTGGTTGACACATTGCACGACATGGTGGTTGACACATTGCCCGACATGCTGGTTGACACATTGCCCGACATGCTGGTTGACACATTGCACGACATGTTGGTTGAAACACTGCACGACATGTTGGTTGACACATTGCACGACATGCTGGTTGACACATTGCACGACATGCTGGTTGACGCATTGCACGACATGCTGGTTGACACATTGCACGACATGCTGGTTGACGCATTGCACGACATGCTGGTTGACACATTGCACGACATGCTGGTTGACACATTGCATGACATGTTGGTTGACAACACTGCACGACATGCTGGTTGATACATTGCACGACATGCTGGTTGACACATTGCACGACATGCTGGTTGATACACTGCACGACATGCTGGTTGACACATTGCACCACATGCTGGTTGACACATTGCACGACCTGCTGGTTGACACGCTCCTGGATAGCAAGTTTTTGTAGTATAAGCTCGCGGGTTCTTTGCCATCGCCATGTGTGGAAATTTTTATCTTTTCCCCAAATGCCTGTTCACAATTTCATAATATCTAATGTTGTGCCGACAGTAATACGAATACAAACTCTTTAATATCACAAAAGGGCGAGAAATTCATGCGGGTTACAAGCAGGCATAGCGAAAAATAAGCTGACAAGTAAACCTATCATATGGGCTTATTTTCCTTTTTTGTGGGTGGAGGGAGGTTTTTTTTATTTTTTTAGAAAGTGTAACATTAAAGTAATTTATGTCAATTCCTGCTTACGTCTTTTCATATCTGAGAGAATAAGGTAGGGCATTTTTCATGTTTTGTTTGAAGTGGGTTCTTTTCTCGGTCATCTTATAGTCTTCAAAAGTCGGGTTCGGTTGTTAGGTAAACGAGGAAAAAACTAAGACGAGCGTTGTGTTAAAGTAGACTTTGCTTGTAGCTATTATCAACTTACATACCAACGGTACTTGTGATGGAGAGGGTTGAATTGATAGTCTTGTCATACTACACCCGTCAGGCCTTTTGTAGTATGGAGAGCTTTTGTAGTTAGTATACAGTACTCGCAAATAGGATAGATGCTTTGTTTGAGAGTAGGCCAAGCACTTACCCTAGACCATTGTGAGATAGAGAAAGAGAACGCTGCTTGTTTTTGTGTAGGAATACCATCCACCTCCCCCCCCCCTCCCCTTCCCATTTCAGCTCAGTTCTTTTCATCCTTGCTCATTTTTCAACTGAAGCTTTTTCTGGTATGACGTGAAGTGTTGAGTATCATCTGAAACATGGTAAAAACCCCAACACAATCGAAACAGTTAAAATAGGGAGATTTCTGGCTCCACGGTTCTGTATTTGAAGGAGGGACTCCAGTGTATTTGAAAGAGAAGTAGCTCCAGTGTATTTGAAGGAGTAGCTCCAGTGTTTTTACAGGAGTGGCTCCAGCATATTTGAAGGAGTAGCTCCAGTGTTCTGTATTTGAAAGAGTGGCTCCCGTGTATTTGAAGGAGTAGTGGTTCCAGTGTTTTTGAAAGTGTGCTCCAGTGTATCTGAAGGAGTGACTCCAGTGTATTCGAGGGAGTGGCTCCAGTGTTCTGTGTTTGAAGAAGTGGGCTCCAGTGTATTTGAAGAAGTGTGCTCCAGTGTATTTGAAGGAGTGACTCCAATGTATTTGAAGGAGTGACTCCAGTGTATTTGAAGGAGTGACTCCAGTGTATTTGAAGGAGTGACCAGTGTATTTGAAGGAGTAGTGGCCCCAGTGTATTTGAAGTAGTGGCCCCAGTGTATTTGAAGTAGTGGCCCCAGTGTATTTGAAGGAGTAGTGGCCCCAGTGTATTTGAAGTAGTGGCCCCAGTGTATTTGAAGTAGTGGCCCCAGTGTATTTGAAGTAGTGGCCCCAGTGTATTTGAAGTATTTATTTATTTATTTATTTATACCACTTTAAGTCACGAGATTTCTCTGCGTGAAATTCGGGCTGCTCCCCGGGGAGAGCACGTCGCCACAAGAGCAGCGCCACCCCTTTTTTTTTTTTTTTTTTGGTCTGCAACTGTATTTCTTTCCCTACCAGAGTGGCTTTTTTCTAAGAATTTTGCCAGGGACAACTCTCTTGTTGCCGTGGGTTCTTTTTCGTGCGCTGCATAATTTTCTGTAACACACGGGACCTCGGTTTATCGTCTCATCTGAAAGACTAGCGCCCAGACCACCACTCATGGTCTAATGGATGGGGGAAAAGTTTCGGGCCCAGACGGGATACAAACCCGGACTTTTCGCTTTCTAGACAGGCGCGTTACCTCTAGACCACCGATCCACCAAGTAGTGGCCCCAGTGTATTTGAAGTAGTGGCCCCAGTGTATTTGAAGGAGTGACTCCAGTGTATTTGAAGGAGTGACTCCAGTGTATTTGAAGGAGTGACTCCAGTGTATTTGAAGGAGTAGTGGCTCCAGTGTATTTGAAGGAGAGGTTCCAGTGTATTTGAAGGCGAGGTTCCAGTGTATTTGAAGGAGAGGTTCCAGTGTATTTGAAGGAGTAGCTCCAGTGTATTTGAAGGAGTAGCTCCAGTGTATTTGAAGGAGTAGTGGCTCCAGTGTATTTGAGGGATAGCTCCAGTGTATTTGAAGGAGTAGCTCCAGTGTATTTGAAGGAGAGGTTCCAGTGTATTTGAAGGAGTGTCTCCAGTGTATTTGAAGGAGTAGCTCCAGTGTATTTGAAGGATGACTCCAGTGTATTTGAAGGATGACTCCAGTGTATTTGAAGGATGACTCCAGTGTATTTGAAGGATGACTCCAGTGTATTTGAAAGAGTGGCTCCAGTGTATTTTGAGGGAGTAGCTCCAGTGTATTTGAAGGAATTGTTATCTTCTACTAAGTGTATCTGGGGAAAAAAGGCAGGAGAATGGACCACAAAGGCAGAAAGTAGATACAAAGGAGGTGACAGGAAGAGAAGAAACAAGGCAGAAACAAAGAGAGGAATAGGAACGAGAGAATTCCTTGCGCAGAATTTCCAGGTTGGGATGCTATTTATACTGACAGGCTTCCGCAATCCCCAAGGGGAAAAACCCTGAAATGATATGGCCATGTCACAAGATTCCACAGTCTCTGAAAGATCTTGCCAGGCACCATAGGTTAAGGTTGAAACCAAAGCAGACAGAGAAAGAATATCACTAAATCAACCATAGAAAAAAAAGTGTTGCCCATACACAAGCGTTGGCACACGACCGTCACACATATGATGGGCTCGTGGGTTTTGTCAGTAAAAGGCCTCCATAACCAGTCTTAGTGTTAGTGTATAGATTGTAGGTATACAGGGAATTACTTGTGGATCAATGTCAAAGCTGAAGCATAAAAGAAGAAAAAAAAGTAATACTTTATCTCAAAGATGGGACCATAACTTTATACACCCCTCCCACCCCCACCCCCCCCCCAAAAAAAAAAAAAGCAAGCAAAGAAACAAAACCGAAAACACCAAAAGAAAAAGAGAAAATAATAAACAAAGTTAAAAAAACCCCAAACCAAACCAAACCAGAAACCACTTCCAATAAACCCTAAACTTTAAACCATCTACACACTCCACACACTTTAGATATAAGAAAACGATTCCAGCTTCACTGTATTAACGAATTGGGTTATACTTCTAAACACAGTTTAAGATGCTATTGATATTAAAGAATGTTTATACACAACATGGATTTCTTCAGAAGCGTACTTGAATATCTGATTCTAATTTTCATGCAGGAGATTAAAGCTATCTGCAAATATGTGTCGCTGCTAAACTTTCTTTTACAGTGTTCCAAGTGATCGTTTTCTATTTTGATGTAAGCCAAGGTACTTGGCTGAAGTGGCCTCAGAATGTGTTCATAGCTTTTATATGCACGCCGGCATTAGGTTCAGACCGCCAGACAAGGACGTTCAAATGTAAATCCTTTTGATGAAAATGTTGAAGGCAAAAGAAGTCTTAACATGAACATCTTTTGATTATATTATATTTATCATCATATCGGCAGAAATTCAGACATGCTGACATGAAAGAAAGAAAGAAAGAAAGAATGAAAGGAATGAATGAAAGACAAAAAGAAAGAGCAAACGAAAGAAAGAAATAGGTCTACACACCGATGCCAAACAGCTCAAAGGAATCTTGTGTGTGTGTGTGTGTGTGTTTGTGTGTGTCTGTTTGTGTGTGTGCTGCGCACGCGCGTGTGTGTGTATGTGTGCGCTTTCTTGCTTGCTTATCTCGTTGTCAGAGAATCAAGCAAAGTGAATTTTGCTTTGACTGTGTGCTGAAATGATCGCCATGTCAGCAATTCATACCCAGCTTTGTCTGATGACGTTAGTTACAACAGTCAACATTTGGCGACTTTCACTGTTGGTCTATGGGCTTTCCGGGGAGACCTTTTGTAACAGTATTTTTTTATACTGGCTTTGGTACACAGTGTGTGTTTAAAGAAAATCTAATTTTGTTGAGGTGCAAAGTGTGTGTTGAAAGAAAACCTAATTTTGTTGAGGTGCAAAGCGTGTTTAAAGAAAACCTAATTTTGTTGAGGTGCAAAGTGTGTTTTAAAAACCTAATTTTGTTGATGTGCAAAGTGTGTTTAAAGAAAACCTAATTTTGTTGATGTGTAAAATGTGTTTAAAGAAAACCTAATTTTGTTGATGTGTAAAATGTGTTTAAAGAAAACCTAATTTGTTGAGGTGCAAAGTGTGTTAAAAAACCCATAATTTTGTTGAGGTGCAAAGTGTGTTTAAAAAACCACTAATTTTGTTGAGGTGCAAAGTGTGTTTAAAGACAGCCTAATATTGTTGTGGCGCAGCGTATTTAAAGAAAACCTAATTTTGTTTAGATACAAAGTGTGTGTGTGTGTGTGTGTGTGTGTGTTGTGTGTGTGTGTGTGTGTGTGTGTGTGTTCTTTAATTTAGCGTCTTTTCACATTAAGTGATATTAGATGTGTTTGTGTGTGCGCGCGCGCGCGAGTGTGTGTGTGTGTGTGTGTGTGTGTGTGTGTGTGTGTGTGTGGTGTGTGTGTGTGTGAAAGAAAACCTAATTTTGTTTAGGTAAACAGTGTGTTTTAAAGAACATATAATTTTGTTTTGGGTACACAGAATGAATAGCAACCCATACATCATATCTTGCCTCTATTTAGCTCAGTGCCTATTCGAGATTTCTCGGTCTGTCTGTCTGTCTGTCTTTCTGTCTGCCTGCCTGCCAATCTGTCTGTCTGTCTGCCAGTCTGTCTGCCTGTCTCTCTCTCCCTCTCTCTTTCAACATGATTGCTCATATGTTTTTGTATTTACACAATTATGCAACATGAAAAACTTGAATGAAAAAGTTTGAAAAAAAAAATCCCCACCTTGTACTTTTCTGCCAGCGTGAGTGAGTGCACGTGCACCAGCGTGCGTTTTATCATTTTGCTCATTTCATTTTTGATGAAAACATTTCCCTCTCCTTGCTTGGTCATTTATTTACCAAAAGTTATCCCATGTAGCGAAAAATTTGATTTCTCATCTCAGAAACCTGGCAAAGTTAGTGAAGTAGAATATTTATATAAAAAGACGCTCCCCCTTCCCCCTCAACCCCTCCCCCCCTCCCCCCACCAAATGCTTTTCGGCTTCTGCTAAGTTTCATTCAGATTCGGTCTTTTCTCTTGCTCGCTAAGTGGCGGCATAGCGTCAGAGATAAAGGGGTAGCGTATATGGACATGTCCTTTTGCTCTGTGGCATACCTTGTTCGGTCTGGCTTTTGAGGTGACAATCTCAAAACGTCTCCAGCTTGTGGTTACTCTTCTTTTTGCCGCCGCTGCTGTTTGTTGCAGTTATCTTTCCACTACCGATGATAATGAGGATCGACACTTTCGAAAGCGGGTTTTTTTTCTCTCTCCCCTCTTTTGCAAAGCTAGGACGGCTTTCTGTGTGTTGTCACAGTGAGGTAATGAAGCGAAGGTTGATAAGGCGGCGTGACACTCTCCACCGTGACGTAACGGCAAGGAAACGCAACGTAATGCACCGTAACGCAACGCGACGCGACGCAACGCTACAAGATGCAACGGCACTGTGCGTGCAACACTGTCGAATGCAGGGGAAAAATACAAGGCACGCAGATAGACAGACAGACAGACAGACAGACAGACAAACGTGCGAGCGCTCTCGCAGGAACGAGGTCCCATGTGCTACACAAAATTATTCAGCGCACGTAAAAAAACCCACGGCAACGAAAGAGATGTCCCTGGCAAAACTCTGTACAAAAAAATCTACCCTGAGAGAGAAACAAATACAGTTGCAGACAGGAAAAAGAAAAAGTAACGGGTAGCGCTGCTGTTGTGGCGATGCACTCTCCCCGGGGAAGAGACAGCAGCCCGAATTTCACGCAGAGAAATCTGCCGTGGCTTAAAGTGGTATGAATGAATAAATAAATAAAAATAAATTAAACTTGTGGTTAAATTTTGCAGCTACACTAAACGGGTGGAGAGGTATAGACAAGCTCTTCTGGCAAGGCACTGAGGTCACCAGCTGGAACTAGAAGACTGCCTTCTTCAGATTCTCGAGCATTCCACTATGTTTAAAATGCTTGACACTGAAATAAAACCCAGTCTTGTGATATGGATCAGAAATCTGGATAGTTCAGCGGTTATGATGACGCCATTGCACGAGTGTACATCAAACTTTAGAGCGCACGTCAAACTTTAGAGTGTACATCAAACTTTAGAACGCACATCAAACTTTAGAGTGTACATCAAACTTTAGAGTGTACATCAAACTTTA